>JANUWF010001392.1:4095000-5337500 GCA_026120185.1 Voacanga thouarsii
ACATATAAATATATAACCATAGTTAAATCAATAAAATCCAAGCTTTCATGATATTGTTTCTCGGCAACGGCATAAAAAATCTATTCCGTAAATTTTAGGTGTATAAAAATCATCAAATTTAAATCCATCTCTTGGTCAAGTTTTAATTAAAACATTAATCCTAAAATACACATATGAGCAAGTATACTCATTGCAAGCATAGTATAGGGAGCTAACGAGTATCTATCCTTAAATGAACAAGTACACACTAATCACTTTTCGTTCATTGTTTAACCAACCAAATAAAGTGATAAAATAATAAAAAAATAAAAATATATATACAACTCAAGGATGTAGGAATATACAATTTAGAAAAAATCCTAGAAAACATGACAACGAATCATTTAACAACTATCTCAATTAATTATTATCTTGGCATCATGAAAGAATATAAAGTAAAGTTCAATCATTTCCCAAGTCATGAATTCACTTATACAGACTCCACTTCTTTCCCAATCTATGGAATCACTATGTTTTGATTAAATTAGAAGATTTCCCAATCAAACCAACATAACCAAAGGATGCATTAAACACAATTCCTCATAACCATGAAATTAGTCAACAACCGTATACTCTAAGCGAAATTAACTAGTCTTTGATCGACTTAAGTTCTTTGGTCTTAACTTCATTTTCCAAGTCCGTTAAGAAATTACAAATATGAAATCAATAAAATTAAATCAACTTATAATGTCTTTTGACAAGTCAATAAGAAGCAAATTTAACTTCATTAACTGTTCTATAATCACAAGTAATTAATTACCAATAATGATAGAAAATTGATCAAATAACTAAATTAATACAAAAATCATGAATCCCAAAATATTATCAAACTACAATGAATTCATTGAATACATCTTTATTCTAAAAAAAGAAAATAAAGGTAAAAGAAAGAACTCATAGACAAGCCTCATTCTTCTTTCTTGAAGACTCTCTTGAACAATGCTCATTGATGTGATGAATTCTTCCTTTAATGAGCGATTTCTACATTTGATCCTTGAATTCCTCTTTTTCTCTTGTGTTTTCTCTTACTTTTATAAGCTTCTTTGATGCCAAATTCATTGCTTGAGGAATCTCAGCTGAGTAAGATATGGAAAATATTGAAATCTTTGAAAAATAATTAAATTCGTGCACAAAATTTTCACCCTCCAGAACTGACCTTGCGCTGGGTCCAGTCGACCCATCTAGTGCCAGGTGTATTCTGTTCTCTCCCTGAATTTTGCTTTGTTTTCCATTGGCTGACCAGAATGGACCTGGTGCCTAGTCCACTTGCCAAACCTGTCGCCAGGTGTGTTCTGAAAAATCTCCACTTTTGCTCGAAATTAACTTAAAACTGCACAAATTTGTTAGAAACACTTTTTACAAGGAAAATGTCAAATAGAAAGGACTATACATAGTTATTACAACAAAAGTATCTCAAAACACTCTCAAATAAATAGGAAAAGAATGATAATTTTAGCCCTTATCAGCTTTAGAAACATGAGTTTGGTAGCATTCTAGCCTTTGTTTGCCATCCAACCTCTTTTCACCAAGTGGATCTTCAAGTCTAAGATGAATATTATCTTCTTTAGTGAGCCTTTCTTGAATAGTGATGAAGAATTTTGTTACTTTAACAGAATGTCTGCTTCCACATAATATACTAATGCCTAGGGGGAAGCTTGAGTCAGAGTGCGGTATGTGGTTCTATATGCCCAAAGCGCTTCCCTAACACAGGAATGCCATACAGATAAATAATACTAGTGCATATGAAATCAACAACATTTTCCTTTGTTGCTTCTTTTAAAGCTACAGACACCTATCTAGAGAAGTAATCTATTGCAGCCAAAATGTAGAGATGCCCAGCGGAAGACTTTGGCAGCGGTCCAATGATATCCAAACCCAATACAACAATGGCTATGAAGCAACTGTCGGGTGCGAAACTCAGGAGGTTGATGTATGTAATTGGCATTGAATTGGCTTGCTTGACATATTCGAGCGTAATCTAAACAATCTTTCACCATAGTCGGCTAATAATATCCTATCCTCTTGATATGCAAATGAAGCTCCAGACCAGACTGATGGGCTCTACAAATACAAGAATAGGCTTCTTTTATTGCTTGCATTGCTTCTTCTTGATCTAAACATCTCAAGAAAATACCTTCAAAAGAACGTCAAAAGAGTGCATCCTTGTAGCAAAAGAAGTGAGTGGCACGTCGACGAATATCAGTCTGTCTTCGTGGATTATTAAGAAGCTTTCCATCTTTGAGATAGTCTATGAAAGGTTATCGCTAATCTTCTTTGTCAATCTCATAGGCAAAAATAGAATGGATTTCATGACCTTCATCATTTTCATCTTCAAAAATAAGAGGTATGACCTATGTTTGACATAACGGAATTTAGGTTTCTTGATTATACAGACATAAATTAGAAGGCAATTTCACCAATGAATCAGCTTATTATTTCTGCTTCTTAACACATGCATGATTGTTATATCATCCAAATATACTATAAGTCATCTTGCAAAATTGTAATGAAGGATTAACTCAGGTTTCGAAACATTAAATTCACAAGTAATTGATTAACAATCAATTAAGAATCCCTATACACTTTGAGATATAGTTGTTTCATATGAACAGCCAACTCTAGCCTAAGTATAAGGGCTTGGTATTCAGCCACATTATTTGAGCATCTTTTGGTTAAAGTAAAATACTATGACAATACATCTCTCTCAGAAGTGATGAATATCGTGCCAACTCTAGCACATTTGTAATGCGCCATACTATTAAAGTACATATTCCATTATGTGAGAATCTTAATGACAAGAACATTTTCATCAAGTAATCCATCACTTAGTTCCCACTTAGCAAAATGGAAAACAGAGGAACTAGGGAAAGGATGATCATCCAAGAAATCAACCAGTACTTGCCCTTTGATAGTTTATTGCGGAACAAAAATAATATAGGATTTTGGAGTTAGAGTTACCACCTTACTAATTGATCAGATAGTACAAGCTTTGTCAGAGTATACTTTATAAGATTAGCCTTGGAGATAAGGCATATAATATACACTTAAAAATAATGCTTCAATTTCTGAATTGCAAATACCAAAACTAGACAAAACTTCTCAATTGGCGAATAGTTCAACTCATTTGGTGCCATCATCCCACATAAGTAATAGAGTGCATTTTCTTTGGCATTGTCATTTTCTTGAGCAGTAATGCCCCTACTGAACGCTATTATACAGCAATGTATTAAATCAATTGCTTATTAGGAATATGTGCGGCCAACATATGAGGCTTCATCAGATAAGATTTGATACATTTAAAAGAATTTTGACACGCTTCATCCTACTCAAATTGTACACCCTTCTTTATTAGGCAACTAAATGGTTAGCATCGCCTGACAAGATTAGATATAAACCTTCAGAGGTAGGCCAACTTTTCCTGTTGACTTTTTAATTCATGAACATTCCATGGCTCATGCATTTTCATAATTGCATTAATTTTTTATTAGTCTATTTCAAAACCTAGATGGCGAATGATAAAACCTAGGAATTTTCCAGACGTGACGCCAAAGTCGCATTTGAGAGGGTTCATCTTCAATTGATGTTTTTGGAGTAGCTCAAAAATCTTTCTCAAATCTTGAAGATGATCACCTCATTTACATGACTTGACCACCAAATCGGATATTATCAAAGATCTTTTACATTGCCCTTTGATATGTAGCTCTAGCATTTTTTAGACTAAAAAGCATTACTGTGTAACAATATATTCTTTTTGGAGTACGAAAGGCAGTGAGTTCCTTATCTTCTAGCACCATTCTAATTTAGTTATAACTAGAAGATCTATCTATAAAAGATAGGGCTTTGTGGCCAGTTGTTGTGTCTACCATTAGTTTAGAAATAGACAATAGAAAATCATCTTTTAGACATGCATCATTCTGATTTCTAAAATCTACATAAATTCCAATTTGCTCATTTTTCTTTTTTATAGGGACAATATTCACAACCCAAGTTAGATACTTAACCTCTCAGATAAATTTGGCTTCAATGAACTTGTTCATCTCTACTTCAATTAATAGTACTAACTCAGGTCGAAAATGTCGTTGAGCTTGCTTTACTGGTGTCACCTTATGTTTTACAGCTAAATGGTAGACAACAATTCTTATATCTAAACCAGTCATTTCTTTGTATGTCCAAGCAAAACGTCTCTGAATTTTTTAAATGGTTTATATACGTTTTTTCTTCTTCAGGTAACAGAAGTGCATTTGTATAGATTGGGTAAGGATTGATATGGCTAAAATATGTTGATATTTTCCTAGCTATTTGAGGTAATTTTGTGAAGTTTTTAGTATACTAGCTAGTCAATTCCCTTACAATTTTATATTTTGCCTGTATAAGGGATTCTCTATGTATTTGTGTAGAAACTGGAGTTTTTGGTGCAAAAACATCCACTTGCAGAGTTGAACTGGCGTTGCCCTGGTATAGGTGAACCAGCCCTAGCTTAGATCTGGAAGAATAGAGCAAAACATGGAAAAAAAAAACAGAGAAACTAGGGAAATTCTATAGTGCACCTGACACCGGCCCAGTTAAAGTGACCAGGCGCCAGCTCTATCAGTTAAGATGGTTTTGAAGTCTGATTTTGTACAAAATTGGAAGATATTAAGAATTCTTTTTAGTATTTACCTTATACTTGGACTAGAAGTCTTGAGGAGCATTTTTGGCATCTTAGTAAGCTATAAATGCACAAGAATTTCAAGAATTGAGAGAGAAGAGATGTGGATACAAAGATAGAAAAAAAGAAAAGAAAGAAGAATCACTCATTGAAAAGGATAATCCACCAAGAATAGGAGCATTGTTCAAGGAGGGTTTCAATTGAAGAGGAATAGGGCTTGTGATAGGCACTAAAATCATCACTATTTTCCTAGTTATTTGAGGTTGTTATGAGATACTTTTGTTTTAATAACTTTGATGGAAAACGAGAAACAGGGGCATGCTCTGTACGTTAAAAAAAATTGGAGAAAAAAAAACACGAGCCTTAAAGGCTATGCGGAAGCGTGAAGATCATACATTTGCGTTCCTTAACCCTCCTAGGTTGCGTAGGAACAGATTGAACGGCTGGAATTGCCTCACTTTGCACACTTGAAGGAGCTTCCGGTTGAACACCCGCTAGCCTTCTACTTCGCCTTGTTTGCATTAACGCTTAGCTCTCTAGCTCTCGGAATATTCCTCAGCATAACCTCTAGTTGGTGAACACTATGGTGAAGAGGAACAGTCTCAAAACTCCTTGGTTCACTCACTATTGATTAGCGAAGAAATCAAGAAGAAAATAAGGTAGAGGGAGACGTGAGAGAGCTGCCAGAGAGAGATACACGAGAGAGGCACTCTTGTGTGTAAAGGGAATTAAGGTTTTCTTTTCTCAAAAAGTTGTTTTTATCAGTTCGCCAAAACTAGGTCTCTCAATATCTGATAAACATGTCCCCAGGATTTCAAAACACCCGAATGTTATCTTGAGAATCAATTTGGCCTAACCCTAAACTCCTCTTAACCGTATCTGGAAAAAACCCTAAGGTCCAAGCTATTGGGCCAGAAAAATATTTATTATTTTTCTTGGACCCAAAAGGCCCAAAATAATTAATATTAATTATTTATTTTCTGGGCTTACATAAGTAACCCAATAAATAATTAATGAGCCCAAATGAACCATAATAATTAATCTTTAATTATTTATTTCTTGGGCCTATATAAATAACCCAATAAATAATTAAACATTATTTATTTCCCCTAGTTTAAGCCCAGGTTAATTTCTTAATTATTCATACTGGACCTAGGCTCTGAATAATTAATTAACCAATTAAACTAGATAATTAATTTCTCTCAACTCCTATTTTATTTATTTATTTATTTTATTTCAATCCAATAATAAATTAGACTTCCTGAATAAAATAAAATAAAATCCTCTTCAACTGAGACCAATTCCTCAACCCAAAAGTAGTTAGGACTTACGAGCTATCCCGAGGACCAAAAAGACACATCGCCTTGGCTGCTAAAATGACCAAAATACCCCTGCTATATAAATAGCTGTATTTTGCATTTTAAATATTTTGTAATATCACCATAAGGAAATATTGACCCTAAGGACAATGCTGCATTCGCAAAGTCTCCGACCTACAAGTGAAATGACTAAAATACCCCTCTAAACATTGTCGTACATTTAGAGAGGAAGAAGTGTACTAACACCCCTCTAAATGACATCTACCATCCTTAGGCTTCTAGTCCAATGATCCACGACTTCCTGGAGTGTTTCCGCTTTCCAAGGGAGCTACCCTAAAGCAAACATCCAAGTCATGTTTCCCAGGGCCTTGGATAATTTAGACCATTCGGACAACCACAAGGGGCGATATAGTGCAGAAACTATCTTGTATAAGTCTGTCTTAACTAACTAGTCACATATACCCAACATGTAAGTATATTGGCCCTACGACAGAACCTCAACTACAGCAAATCAAAGTATATGCTTCCAACTTCGCCTGACCACCAACTCATACTCAAGTCGTAGAGTACTAGTCCACGCTGTAGCGGTAGTAGTCTAGGTTTCTACCATATAGTACTTTGAGAAACCACTACAACAGGTCATGTTCTACGTATTTGAAATACACTTATGTCATGATGTGAGTGGACTACCCACTGGCTAAAGGTAAGCCATTCCCCATTTGAAACTCATAACATAATAACCTAAACATGATGAGGTTTCCAGTCTCATCAATAGGTTAAGAACAAATGTTTATGTGTTAAATAACCCGTGATCCATACCTTACTGTGAAAGACCACCATTCACATCGATCACTTATTTAAACACAGTGGGTCTATTCCAAACGAAAATCGTGCACAAACAAAAAGTAAATTCACAAACAATTTCTGAAAATAAATTCTTTCATTAAAATATTCAATTTTACATCAGAAACCTAGTCCAAGAGGGATACAATCCAACAAACTTGACATATTCCTTCCTATTTGACAGTTTACTTGTAAAAAGTGTTTTTGACGAATTTATGCAGATTTGAGTTGAATTTGAGAAAAATTAGAAATTTTCCAAAACCCCACCTGGCGCCAAGCCTGGCAAGTGGACCAGGTGCTAGGTCCATTCTGGTTGGCTAAAGGAAAATAAGGCCAGCTAAGGAAGAAAACATAACAGACCAGGTGCCAAGTGGGTCAACTGGACACGACTCTAAGTCCACTTTGGAACAAGAAAATCTTGTGCACGAATGATAGGGGTTGAAATCACCATTCTTTTCCTAGTTATTTGAGGTTGTTTTAAGATACGTTTATTTTAATAACTTGGCATATTCCCTCTTATTTGATATTTTATTTGTAAAAGGTATTTTTGACAAATATGTGCAAATTTAAGCAGAAAGTGCACACAACCAGAGTAGACCCAACGCCAGGCTTAGCCAATAGATCAGGCGCTGGGTCCATTCTGTTTGAGTAGAAGAAATTGAGCAAGCTTCAAGGTAATTCTAGAACAGACTAGGTACCAGTTCTGGTAAGTGCATCTGGCGGTGGATCCAGTCTGACTACTAAGGAGAAACGGTAAAAAAAACAGAGCAAAAATAGGGGAAAATAGAATGCATCTGGCTCCAGGTAGGTCGAAGGTACCCGGCATCAGGTACGCTCTGGAGGCAAATATTCTATACACAGAATTAAGGCTTATCCAATGATTTTGGTATTTTCCTAGTCCTATTCTGCCAATAATTCCTCAGCCATGAAATTGGCATCCAAGAGGCCTATAAAACAAACAAGTAAACACAAGAGTTGGAGATATATATGAGAAAGAGGTGAATTAAAGAGCAGAAATTTTGAATATCTCATTGAAGGAGGAATTCACCTAAATCAAGAAGGATTGTTCATGGGAGTCTTCAAGGAAGAAGAAAGAGGCTTGTCAATGAGTGCTTTCTTTTCTCTTTGTCTTCTTTTCCTTTAGCAATGATGTATTCAATGTTTTGATTGTAATTTAACATTATTTTGGGATTGGTGATGTTGTGTTAATTTAGTTATTTGATTAATTAATTATCATCTTTGGTGTTTGATTACTTAATATTATTAGTTATTGATACGAGTTCTTCTAATTGACTTGAGATGATGATATTAGGAGTTTCATTACATTGATTTCATATTGATCTAATCTTAATGGACTTGACCGATGAAGTTAAGATTTTAGGACTAAGTAATCAAAGATTAGTTGATTTCACCTCGAGTAAAAGGTTATTAGCTAATTTCATATTTATAAAGAATTGAATTTAATGCATGTTTTGGTTATGTTGGCTTGATTGACAAATCTGCCAATTTGATCAAAATATAGGATTCCATGGATTGGGAAACGAAGTGGGATTTATCTAAGTAGAATCATGACTTGTGAAACAATTGAATTTTGCTTTATATTTCTTCTTAATGCCAAGATAATAATCAATTGAGAGAATTGCTAGTTGGTTCATTATCATGATTTCTAGGATAATTGTATAAATTGCATAAACCTACATCCTTGAGTTATATATATATTTTTTATTTTTCTTTTTATTATTTTCTCACTTCCTTTGGGGTTGGTTAAACAATGAATGAAAAGTGACTAGTATGTACTTGTTCCTTTGAGGATCGATACTCGTTAATTCCCTATACTATGCTTGCAATGAGTATACTTGCTCGTATGTGTATTTTGAGATTAATGTTTTAATTAAAACTTGACTAAGAGATAGATTTAAAATTGATGATTTTATACACCCAAAATTTACGCATCAAGTTTTTGGTGCCGTTGCTTGGGAACAATATCTTGAAAGTTTGGATTTTGTTGATTTAACACTGTTTATATGTTAATATGTTTATATGTAAATATGTATATATGTTCCTTGTATGATTAGGTGCCATATTGTGTTATTTGGTATACTTGTACTTTAATGTCTCTATACATTGCAATTCCTTGTAACTTAATTTGTGAACAGGTACCTTAACTAATTAACTTGATTTCATATTATGATGTGTATATATGATACTAACCAGCTATTTTATATAGGTAAGATGGCCAGTTGGAGTTTGGGACGGTATCCTAACATATCTTACAAGATGACATCTCAACCACACGACTCTATTGCCTTAGAATGGGTGTTGGAAAAATTTGCCACCCATGTAACTAACTAAATGTTTTTCTGAGATAGATGATGCATTAGCGAAATTTGAGGACATGGCTAGAAATATGGAAAAGCAAATTTGGTTTTTAATGGATTTAGTGATAAAGGCGCCGTTAGAGGTAGAAGTACAACATGATTCAGCGGCCATTACCCTAAAGAGTGGTAAGAAGCTACTAAATCCTAACATGGAACCGGTACCATCTAAACAAGATGGGCTGGAACCAACCCCTATTATTGAACCTTTCGAAAAATAACCTAAAAATCAGATTTTCAGCCACCAGTACCCTACCCCACTCACACACATAAAATAAGGAAGGATGCACAATTTGACAAGTTTTTGAAAATCTTCAAACAACTGCATATAAACATTCCACTTAGTGATGCCTTAGTGCACATGCCCACATATGAAAAATATCTCAAAAGCATGCTTGTGAACAAAAAAAGTTGGAGGAATTATCTATTGTGGTTTTAAATGAAGAGTGTTCAGCTATCTTGCAGGACCCACAAACTATGCCATGAAAAGAAAGCCATTCAAGAATCATATGTCCAAGGTTATATGGAATAATCCATTGCATATTTGGAGGACTCAATTAAGGGCCATAGGTTGGAAAAAATTGAGGAAATCGAAAAAGGCAGTTTGGGAAGGATGAAGTCATCCATTGAGGAACCACCGAAATTGGACTTGAAAGACCTCTTCGAACACTTAGAATATGCATTTTTGGCAAAAGGTGAAAAATTGCCCGTCAAAGACCTTACTTATTGACAAAAGACCAAATTGGTAAGTCTATTGGGAAAATATAAGAGAGTTATTGCATGAAAAATAACAAATATTAAGGGAATTAGCCCCTCCTTTTGTACTCATAAAATCTTGTTGGAAGAATGCAACAAACCCGTAGTGCAACACTAACGTAGGTTGAACCCAAACATGAGTGATATGGTAAAAGGTAAGGTGATTAAATTCTTAGATTCCGGCATCATTTACCCTATTTCTGATAGTATTTAGGTTAGTCCAACACAAGTGGTACCAAAGAAATGAAGAATGACTGTGAGCACTAATGAAAAAAAATAAGTTGATCGTAATGAGATTAGTAACCGGTTGGAGGGTTTGCATTGATTATAGAAAATTGAATGAGGCAACTAGGAAGGACCATTTTCCTCTCATTTTCATTGACCAAATATTATAAAAGTTAGCCGGACATGAGTTTTATTGCTTCTTAGATGGTTTTTTAAGATACTTTCAAATTCCCATAGTACCGGAGGATCAAAAGAAGACTACCTTTACATGCCCTTTTGTTATTTTTGCATATCGACATATGTCTTTTGGTCTTTGCAATGGCCCCAAAACATTCCAACGATGTATGATGGCTATTTTCAAAGGGCTTGTGGGAGATATTATGGAGGTATTTGTAGATGATTTTTTTATTTTTGGTGATTGTTTTGATTTATGTTTAGCTAATTTGAAAAAGGTACTTCAACGATGTGAAGAGACTAACCTCATACTTAATTGAAAAAATGCCATTTCATGGTACAAGAAGATATAGTATTTGGATATAAGATTTTAAGGAAATGTATTGAGGTTGATGGGGCCAAAATTGAGGCAATTGAAAAACTCCTTCCTATAACATCCGTGAAGGCAATTTAAAGCTTTCTTGGGCATGTAGGTTTTTATAGGAGGTTTATCTTGGATTTCTCAATGATTTCAAAACCACTTACTTCTTTACTTGAAAAAGATGCTATTTTTGATTTTGATGAAATATGTTTCAATGCTTTTAATGTGCTTAAAATAAAACTAATTAATTATCCTATTTTAATTGTACCGAATTGATCTATTCCTTTTGAACTAATGTGTGTGCAAATGACTATGCAGTGGGCGTAGTGCTTAGACAAAGTAGGAATAAGCACTTTCAACCAATTTACTATGCAAGTAAAACTTTTACAACGGCACAAGAAAACTACACCACAACAAAGAAATAGTTGCTCACCATAGTGTTTGCATTTGATAAATTTCATTCTTATCTTATTTTTGTCCAAAGCCTTTGTGTATATGGATCATTCTGCCCTAAAGTACCTACTAAACGAGCATGATTCCAAACCAAAATTGATAAGATGGGTTTTATTGTTGTAAAAATTTGACTTGGAGATTAAGGGCAAAAAGGCAGTGAAAAATTTGGCTGTGAATCACTTGTCGAGGTTGGAAAATCTCAACCTCGAGCCATTGGATGAGGGAGACATCAATGACGCCTTTCCGGATGAACAACTTTTACTTGTTGACGGTGAGATTTCTCAACTACATTAGTATGCAGATTTTGCTAATTTCTTGGTTGCAGGAATTTTCTCAGTCGACTTCAATGCACAACAAAAGAATAAATTCCTTTCCAAAGTAAAGCATTACCTTTGGAAAGATCCGTACTTGTTCCGGTGTTGTGTGGATCGAATCATTTGAAGGTGTGTGGATTCTGTGGAAAGCATCAATATCTTGAAACATTATCATAAAAGACTCGTAGGAGGCCACTAATAAGCTAACAACACCGCAAGAAAAGTACTTAAGTTCAATTTTATTGGCCTACTATCACACCCCGTGCCCACGGACCCATGAGTGCGACTATAGGCTTGACAGCACCCACGGTCAACTACTTGGCCGCCATTCTTGTTGGGCCAAAATAGATATCCCAAGTTGATAATGGATACTTAGGCCAATTCTTATATACCATACACACTTCTCATCCCAATCCCATGTCGGATTCCAAATGTCACGCCCCATGCCCGTGGACCCGGGGAGCGCGACTATGGGCCTGGTAGCACCCACGGTCAACTACTTGGCTGCCGTCCTCGCTGGCCCAAAATGGATATTTCAAGTTGACAATTAGTACTTAGGCCCATCCTTATATACCACACTGTTCATTCCAATTCCATGTGGGATTGGGATATCATATTCACCCCTCCTTTAGGCCTAGGCATCCTCACTGGGCCCATACTTTAGTGGCCAAACACATGACCAACCAAGCGGCATAGGATTCTAGAGGTGGCTCCCACCGCGCATAGTGTAACACTTAGTTCCTATACCGGGGGCTGATTACCTGCTCTGATACCAAATGTCATACCCCGTACCCATGGACTGGGAGCACGACTATGGGCCTAACAGCACCCACGGTCAACTACTTGGCCAAAATGGATAGCCCAAGTTGACAATGGGTACTTAGGGCCATTCTTATATACCATTCACACTCCTCATCCCAATCCCATGTGGGATTGGGGTATCCCACCAACACTCTTCAAGAACTCTCACAGGTTTGTGCAAAGTTGTGATAGATGTTAAGTATAGGTAACATCTCTAAATCTAATAAGATGCCATTACAGATTTTTCAAGCTTGTGAAATTTTTTATTGTTGGGGGATCGATTTCATGGGCCGTTTTCCTAGTTCTTTGAGCAACAAATACATCTCGATCGTGGTTAAGTATGTATCAAAGTAGGTTGAGGCACAAGCCTTGCCTACTAATGATGCGCGGGTTGTTGTAAAATTTCTAAAAAAAACTTTTCACTCATTTTGGAGTACCTAAGGCGCTTATTAGTGATACGAGAGCCCACTTTTGTAATACCCAACTAGATAAAGTTCCCAAACATTTAGGGGTTACTCATAAGATTGCTATTCCCTATCATCCACAAACTAATGGCCAACTTGAGCTGGTCAATAGAAAATTAAAAAGAATCTTGAAAAAAATGGTCAATCATATACGAAAGGATTAGAGTTTGAAGCTAGATGATACACTTTAGGCTTATAGGACTGCTTTTAAAACTTCCATTGGTACAACCTCCTATTGATTGGTGTATGGGAAATCATGTCACCTATCAGTGGAAGTTGAACATAGGGCTCATTAGGTAATAAATCTTGTCAATTTTAACCTTCATCTTGTAGGAAAAGAAAGAATGCTTCAAGTAAATGAGTTGGATGAGTGGCATAATGATGCCTACCATAATTCACGAATTTACAAAAATAAGATGAAACGGTACCATAATAGGCATATTTGTTCTCCTAATAAGTTTCAAAAAGGAGATAAGGTGTTAGTTTTTAATTCTAGACTTAGACTTTTTCCAGATAAGTTAAAATCTCGATGGTCAGGGTCATATAAGATCTATCAAGTTTGTCCATTTGGAGTTATTAAGATTTCTCACCCAACTAAGGGAATCGTTAAATTCAATGGAAGTAGATTAAAATAATATTTGGAGGAAGAACTTGGCACTTTGGAGTATCTCGACGTTACCTTCTATGAGCCATGATAAGCCATTGCTCATTTGTCTTTCGTTTGTTTTATCTTTTCTTTTATTTTATGTTATTTCCCTTTCTTTTTTACTAGATTTATGTTTTTTTTTTATTTTGTTTCTTTTCTTTTAGTAGGTACTCTTGTAATGACCCTTCCTTATGATGGATTCAAACACAGTGGCACTACGATATAATGGAACCATCTTCTTCATTTTATTCTTCTCATTTTTTCATCTTGGTCTTCTTGGCTGTACTTCTATTATTCTATCTTTGGCCATTGAGGATAATGTCCAGTTTTAGTGTGGGGGAGAATAAGGTTGCAACAATATTTTTCCATATTCCACATCATTTTTGTGAAAATTTTTCCAAAATTTTAGTGGTTTTCATTGATTAGTAAGATTGTAATTCTTTTTCTTATTTGGATATGCATTTTGTCATTCATTAGGTGGCTTTTGATGAAATTGGTTTTATTGGAGAAGATATTTGTCAAGATTTGAGAATTTTGATTAATCTTGTTTATGCATTGGTGTTTGAATACTATTTAACTCATCTAGGCTGAATATAGAGGATATGATGAATATGGGAAGAGTTTATTGGCTAACTCTTGTATTATGAGTTTAAATTTTGCTAAGCATTGAGTTATGATGAAAAATGTGAGTTGAAAAACAAATCTTTAAGAGGAAAGATTGAGGAGTATTATGAAAAAATTTAATTTGAGTTGAAAAACAACAATGGATAGAAATAACACTATTGTTGGTGTGAATTGAAAAAAAAAATGCTCTTATTAATGATTATTGAAGACCTTTAGCAAAAAAGGGGGTCAATATGGGGAGAAGTAGCAAGTGAATTTGGTGCACTCTTTTGAGGCTATCCCGAAGGCAAAAAGGTAATAAAGAGCATAGAAAGAAAGAATTATTGGAAAAAATGACGAGTGATGACTGTAAATGGGGCCAATGTAACACCCCACAACTTAGGCCCAGCAGGGCCGGGGATGTTGCTCCGCCCAAAGGACAAGGGGTCTTTATAACTAGGTAACATAACAAAATAAAACAATACTTTGAAAATTAAAACTTATTACAACCTAAAGATTTAAGAACAAATCCAAAATAAATTGTTCACTCTCATCTCTCAAAATATTACATAAAATAAATAACACAACATCTTCCAAGTAGGCAACAACTAGCTACTCATCCCCAGAGTATGATCGACCTGAAATCATTGTAAAAAGGGTGATGAGATAAAAATCTCAATAAGCCTGTGTGTGCATTGAGTGTTCAGGTAAAACAGTTCATGTATGCAAGATGTAAGAACTTCATAAGAAAAAGTACTGGCAAGCATTAAACAATGTTAAAATTAAAGAGTGGCATTTTGCTTTTCTAACCATACATGTGCACAATAAAATCAACCACTCAAAAGGGCGGCCATGGGTTACCACACATTGGGCCCCGTAACCATACAATGGTCAGAATGCCATACATTATGCAGACTGACAAAAAGGTAGGTGTACGGCCTACCGGGTAAGATACTCCTCCTTTTCTACACCCAAACCAAACCAATTGTCCACTCCAGCAACATATAGTCCACATGACTGAAATTTGCTAGCTCGGATGGGCATGACTAAGTAGCACTGTCGCTTCTCCAAGTTGAGTTCATCTTCTGGAGGTGGCCTCCTGTCAGAAGACTCGCTCTTGCTCTTTAAAACTAGTACTACTAGCCTACCCTTATTGAGTACTCAACGTTGATTATCCCACTTGGGAGAAAACTGATAAAACACAGCTTTACTTGAAAATGGCAATTAAGGGTTTCTAAAGTCCGCGTCAAAATTGGTTTTAAAAAGAGTGTAATGTTTGAGAAAAACTGCTTATTGGTTTTCAAGTAATTTGTGTGACTGAAATAAGAAAGTGAATAGTCCTCAATTACCTTTACAAAAATGAGTGTTCACACACTTCACATTTGGCTTGCTATAGTGACCTTTTTACATCAAATAGGTTTTATGTAGGAGCTTACCTGATCTTTTGCTTGAGCTAATTCAAAGATCCTCAAAAGTTGACCTAACCCCGCCTGGGGTAAACACAAGCTATAATTAGACTCAAGCCAAATTTACTTCCATAAATAATCCTAGTTCAACTTACTACAATCATGACCCTAATGACCCAAACTTTAAGGCTAGATGATAAAAAAAGATTTTATAAGATAAATCTAGCTTGATAATAAAATAACTAGGGATTGTGAAATCATTACTAATAAGTTGTAGGTATAAAATGTTTGTTATTAACAAATAAACTAGGGTTTATTTGATGAAGGGTCCTAAATCCTAGATGATATTATTAAAATAATAAATTATTACTATTCTCTTAATTAATAATTAATAGTTAGAAAATAATTGATAAATAAAATTAATAATAAGTAAATTTTAATATACTTTGATTAAAAGATAATGAATAAATTTTATTAGTATTTATGAATATATGACTTATAAGATTAATATTTTACCTATTATGATTATTTATATATAAAAGGCTTTATTTAATATTATTATATTTAATATTTATATATTGTATTTTTAATAAAAGACATCATGCATTTGGCTAAAATATCATTATTTCATATATCAATCCAATTCCAAATCTTCCTAGGGTTTTCGAAATCATTAAAAGAAAATATAGCATTAATTTTTATTAATGTAATAAAATTGGCTAACTTAAATAGTTTTGGATCAACAAGGTTATGATCATAATTATCCTATTGCTAACTATAGTCATGAACATAAACTCTAACACCAATCAACAAACCATTCAATTCATGAATAAAGGCTTAAATCTATATCTACCATCACATGATCCAAACTTCACTAAGTATAATCATATTTATGGCTTCAACAAGAATACAAGAACATAAAACCTTATTTACCAAAGGTGACATAATATCTATCATGCTTAATCACTCATACTAAGTCACGACATGAAGAGCATGCAACAAACCCCAAAACATCATAAAACTCAACCAAGACAAATCATCCTCATACTTCAACGCGAACTCCATCATATAAACACATACTCAATCTCCAATCATAATCCATCCTTTTCCAACAACATCCAAAAGACATGATTTTAGAATTAAGGAGAGGGTTAAAGAGATATACTCGATTGGTGACTACCTTGATGAAGTCTCAAGAAAGTCCACATGCTTGGAAGGCTTGATCTGACCAAGAAAGAAGAAGAGAAAATGGCCATGGTTGAAAAAACCATTTCGGCAGAGAGAGAGAGAGAGAGAGAGAGAGAGTATTAGTATATTTCAATAAAGATCGAAGAGGAAGGAAGATGAACACAATCGTTCATGATTACCTTGAGAGAGTTCTTGAGTCTTCAATAAAAATTCTGGTTTTTTATCCAAAAGTAGAATCTTGTTTTCAATGTTTGATGTTATAAATTACAGAAATGGATTCTAGAGGGTGAGTAGACGTGATCTAGAGTTTTTTTGGGAGAGATTGGAGGTGTTTAGAGTGGTCTTAGGCATGGAGAATGGTGGTGTGTGTTCTTGGTGTTCTTTGGAGAAATGTAAAGAATGGAGGAAAGGCTGGACGAAATCTGTTGAGTGGTGTTAGCCGAATGGATTGGAGAATCCTTAGGATTGAATTTTTAGATTAGGGAAAAGAAGGAAAACTGGTTGTTTGAAATTCAAAAGAAGTAATTTAGGGAGTGAATTAAGGTAGAAAATATGGTAAGAATAGCTTGGTTGATGGAGGTCCTTGGAGCTACTATGGCCGGCTGGAATTAGCTGAGGTTTTACTAAGATGAATAAAGTTGAAGGAGCTATAGGGTGGCGAATGGTGGAGGAAAATTCTGGTGGTTGAGGCTTAATCCATGGAAGTTTTCATGGAGTAATTTGCTGGAATTTTGAATTCCAATTGAAGGCTTGATTGTAGTGATTGAAGGAGTGATTTAAGGAGTGGCCATGGAACTCTTCCGTGCAGATCAATGGAGGAGGGTGGTAGAGTTCAGTTCATGGCTTACTAAGGTTGTTTTCACAGAAAGTTGGTGTGGTTTTTCGGACAAGGTTGAAGAGGAAACAAGGCTGGAATTACTAATTGTTCATTCGAGAGGTTTGTTGGAATTTTTTTACAGATTTTTCTTCCATATTCCAGCCGACTTGCAGAAGGTTTGAAGGGATATTAGAGGGTACTGTAAGGCTGGTTTCCAGCCTTCTTTATGGAGGAAAGGTAGAAATGAATTGCTGGTTTGAAAGGTGGAAGAAACAACTTGTTTTTGGACTGCTAGGCATTCGAAGCTGCCCAAAATTTTTTGTTTGTTTGCACAGCTTTGTGCAGTCCGAACTTTGGCAAAGTTTTTCAGTCTTTCAGCTGAACAAGTTGGCCATTTTTCAGGCAGCATTTGAGTAAGAAAAATGGTTGAAGTTTTCGAAAACTAGGCTGACCAAGAAGCTGGAAAAATTTCAGATTCCTACCATGGAGAAGATGAACACTATGGAGTGGAGTTTTGAAGGTTCAACTATGGAAATTAATTCTCTTGGGAACCTTCAATAACCCTTCCCTATTTTCAGCCAAAACTCTATCCTCTAAGAGCCATTTTCGAAACTCCAAGATCAAAGAACCTTGCTGGAATTTTCTAGAAATAAAAATGGCTTGGATAAATTGAGCAACTTAATTGATAAAGAATTAAGGTAATCTAAAGAGCAAAAAGGACATGAATCCCTTAAGAATTTTTGTACGGCACAAGAGTAGGATTAAGGCATTCCCTTCAAGCCTCCCTTAGGACAACACTCCTACTTCTACTCATGGCATGCAAGAAAATATTATATGCATCCCGACCCGCTTGCTCTAGGGTTGGTTTTAGTTGGGGTTTCACAACTAATATGTTATATGAAGAGAAATACATGCACTTGAGGCTATTAATTCGCTAAGTCATTAAAAAATTTTGAGAGAAAAAATTGGAGTACTTTCCTCAGATCATAACTTGAGTGTGCAATATTTAGATTTATAATGCTTGAGTTGGTAGATAGCTTGACTTATGTGATTCATATTATCTATATTTTTTCTTGAATAGTGGAATAACTTTCTTAAAGTAAGGTATACACTTGATTAATTTGACTTCAAGAGTTTTGTGATATCATGTCAATGTTTCAAAGTTTGTATTGTTTTCAAAGGGTATAAATGATAAGAGTTGTATCTAAGGTTTGAATAGAAAACATAATCTTTGCTATTGTAAAGAGTTTTTGGAATGAGTAAGAGCTTGTGTTTTCTTAATGGTTTTTCTTAGACTAAATTATTTTGCTTGAGGATAATCAAATGTTCAAGTGTGGGGGTATATGATAGGGGTTAAAATCACCATTCATTTCCCAATTATTTGAGGTTGTTTTAAGATACATTTATTGTAATAACTAGTCATATTCCTTCCTATTTGACATTTGCTTGTAAAAGGAGTTTTTCTCAAATATGTGCAGATTTAAGTTAAAATTGAGCAGAAAGTGCACACAACCAGAGTAGACTGAGTGCCAGGCCCAGCTAATGGGCCAGGCGTTGGGTCCATTCTACTCCAACAAAGAAATTGAGCAAGCTTAAGGGGAATTCCAGAACAAACCTGCCACCAGGTTTGGCAAGTGCACCTGGCACCGTGTCCAGTCTGACTGCCAAGAAGAAATAGCCAAAAACAGAGTAAAACAGAGGAAGAATAGAGTGCACCTGGCGCCAGGTAGGTTGAGGGTACCCGTCGCCAAGTACGCTCTGGAAGTGAATATTCTATTCTTAGAATTAGGGCTTATTGAATGATTTTGGTATTTTTCCTAGTCCCGCTCGGCCAAGACTCCCTCAGCCATGAAATTGGCATCCAAGTGGCCTATAAAAGCTCAAGTAAACATAAGGGTTGGAGATATACAAGAGAGAGAGGTGAATTAAGAACAGAAAATTTGAATCTCTCATTGAAGGAGGAATTCACCCAAATCATGGAGGATTGTTCATGGGAGTCTTCAAGGAAGAAGAAAGAGGCTTGTTTATGAGTGCTTTCTTTTCTCTTTGTCTTCTTTTCCTTTAGCAATGATGTATTCAATGTTTTGATTGTAATTTAACATTATTTTGGGATTCATGATGTTGTGTTAATTTAGTTCTTTGATTAATTAATTATCATCTTTGGTATTTGATTACTTGATATCATTGGTTATTGATACGAGTTCTTCTAATTAACTTGAGATGACGATATTAGGAGTTTCGTTGCATTGATTTCGTATTTGTTTAATCTTAATGGACTTGAGCATCGAAGTTAAGATTTTAGGACTAAATAATCAATGATTAGTTGATTTCACCTCTAGCAAAGGGTTATTAGCTAATTTCATGTTTATAAGGAATTGAGCATAATGCATGTTTTGGTTATGTTAGCTTGATTGACAAATCTGTTAATTTGATCAAAATATAGGATTCCATGGATTGGAAAACGAAGTGGGATTTATCTAAGTAGAATAATGACTTGTGAAGCGATTGGATTTTACTTTATATTCTTTCATGATGCCAAGATTATAATCAATTGAGAGAATTGGTAGTTGGTTCATTATCATGATTTCTAGGATAATTGTATAATTGCATAAACCTACATCCTTGAGTTATATATATTTCTTTATTTTTCTTTTTATTATTTTCTCACTTCCTTTGGGGTTGGTTAAACTATGAATGAAAAGTGACTAGTATGTACTTATTCCTTTGAGGATCGATACTCGTTAATTCCCTATACTATGCTTGCAATGAGTATACTTGCTCGTATGTGTATTTTAGGATTAAGGTTTTAATTAAACCTTGACTAAGAGATGAATTTAAAATTGATGATTTTATACACCCAAAATTTACGCACCAATAAATTTGGGAAATTTTCAATTATTTTGGTATTTTCTGAATCCTACTTGGCCAAGACTTTGCAAACTACAAATTTAGCATCTAATAGGCCTATAAAAGCAAGAGAAAACACAAGGAATTAGAGGTGAATCCAAGAGCTAAAATTCCAAACACTCATTGAAGAAAGAATCCGAATCAATGAGGGTTGTTCAAGAGAGTCTTCAAGGAAGAAGAAAATGGATTATCTATGAGTGTTTTCTTTTATCTTTGTTTTCTTATTCTTAAACAATTATGTATTTAATATTTTCATTGTTTTTTGGGATTCATGATTTATTGAGTTAGTTATTCCTTTTGATCAATTGATTATTGTTTTTAATATTTGATTACTTGTTTTTCTTATGGAGTTAGTTGATTGGTTTTTATTATTAATTTGCTTGAAAAAGAGGTTGGTAATGACTTCAATTACTTAATTCATATTTTGTATCTCTTAACTTGCTTAAAAAATGGGTTAATTGACTAAAAGATAAGTAATCAAAGGTTAGTTGATGATTGCTAGAATATTGATTCATTGACTATTCTCATATTTTAAATCACCTAGAATATAGGAGTTTATATGAGAATTGATTTTAATACATCTTTTGGATAAATTGATTGAGGCAGAATATGTTCACTAATTTAACTAGAAGGTAGTGATTTCATGGTTTGCAAACGAAGTGGGTCTATATTAAATTCTTCATGAAACTAAGATAATAGTTGATTGTGATATTGGCTAAGTGATTCATTATCATGTTTTCAAAAGCTTTTATCTAAATTGTAGATTTTCACATTCTTGAGTTGTATATATTTCTTTATTTTTTTAATTATTTTCCCGCTTTATTTGGTTGGTTAAATAATGAATGAAAAGTGATTAGTGTGTACTTGTTCCTTTGAGGATCGATACTCATTAATTCCCTATGCCATGCTTGCAATTAGTATACTTACTTGTATGTGTATTTTGAGATTAATATTTTGATTATTTTTATATTTGATTGAGGAATGGATTTAAATTTGATTATTTTTATACACTTAAAATTTTCATATTAAGTTTTTGGTGCCTTTGCCGGGAACAATATCACGAAAGCTTGGATTTTGTTGATTTAACCATGTTTATATATTTACATGGCTAAACAATTTTTAATTGAAATAAATAAATCCCATAAAAGTTTCAGACTTCATCAAAGGTCTTAGTCTCAAGAAATTTATGTATACATAATCTCAATATTCAAAGCCATATATTTCATTTACATAAAATAAAAAAAAACAAAGCAAAAAAGAAGCCTGGACTGGGCTTGGTCTGTAGCTCTCTACTCCCGGTTCACTTTTTTTTTTTTTTTTTAGTCTTTGCTCCTCCGTTCCTTCGCTTCTTAGTGCTTTTTATTTTTCCGTTTTCTCCCCAAGAATCTCTCAGTGAAATGCCTCTAAATAGGAGCATCATGTGGCTCTTAGTACTAATTGGAGTCCAAGTCCAATTCAAAGTAAATATGCTTATGGGTTTTGACTTTGTTTTTGAAGGATTGCAAGAAAATAAAAAATGCAATGGAAGACACCAAATTTAAAATTTTTCCAAACCACAGTCTGGGAGTACTTACTTCTTAGACGCTTAGATTGAATAACTGGTGGAATAAGGTTTGATGGAACGCTTTTATTAGTCACGATCACTTGTTCCGCAGGAATTTTGGCTAACTGTTGGCTTATTTGCATCTAATATGTACCACGTTTGCTAGCTCTTGGTCTTCCAGTGTATTCTTGAACCTTTTATGGACCTCTATCAGTGAAAGTAAAATAGGATGAATTTAATTGGGAGGAAGATTGAAAGAGCTATAGACTAAAGGAAAAGGATCTTTCCAAGAATGTTGACGGTTTTCAAATTTTCAAGAACGAAAGGAGCAATAGCTTGTCCTATTAATTTCCTATGTGAAAAAACTCCTGACCATAGGATGCACAAGCTAGGACGAAATTATTAATAAAAAATCGACTGCCTCAAATTTTTTTTTATTTCCTTTTCCTTAATTTTTTTCAGTGGCGGCTACTTAGGTTTCTAAAACCTTTTAGCAGTTACTCCCAAACCCTGGTGGGCCAAGGTTTTTCCTAATTAGTTTAAAACTAATTAAATAACTCTCATATTAATTAATTGATCCACTTGGGCCCAATGTAAAATTATCCAAGATAATTAATTAATGAACTAATTTAATTAAATTGGCCTAATTAATTATTCTAATCCAAATAAATAATTAGTTGGACTCTTAAAATAATTCTTTTAATAATAAATTTACCTAATAAGCCGATATAGTAAAATAAATTTAGTAAGGTTACTTGAACTATTTTGGGGACTAAAAGACATATTATTCTTGACTACTAAAATAACTAAAATACCCTTGATAACAAATAATAGTATTTTCTCATTTTAAATATTCTATTTATCACCACATAGAAAAATTGACTCCAAAAATAATATTGCAAGTGCAGTGTCTTTGGCTTACTAGTGTAATAACTAAAATACCCCCTACATAACACCCATAATTGAGATATGAAAATTATGCTAACACCTTTCTGAATAATATCTACCATCATTTGATAATTAGATTGATAATCCATGACTTCCAGTATGTACTTACTTGCATCTGGAAACAACCAAAAAGCATACATACTTAGTCACATTTTTTAGAGCCCTGGATTATTTAGATTATCACGGATAATAACAAGGGGGTAAAGTCTTCACAAAGTAAAGTGTAAAAATTCTATTGTTAAGTCTATCTTAATTAACTAGAGTAATACACCCAACGTACAAAGTTATTGACATTGTGATAAGACCTCACTCATAATACATCAAAGTGCAAAGTCTAGCTTCACCAGACCATCAACTCAAACTCAAGTCTTAGAGTACTTATCCATGCAGTAGTAGCGATAAATTAATCTTTATTTATTATAGTACTTTTATAAAGATTATTGATGTGTACGAATTTGGGTATAAAAAATTATATGAAAATAAGCACATTCCCAATCAATTTTAAATTAAAACGTTAACCCCAAATTACACATATGAGTAAGCGTACTCATCATTAAGCATAGTCAAGGAACAAGTATGCAGTAATCACTTTTCTTTCATTATTTAACCAACTCAATAAAGTGAAAATGAATAAAAAGAAAAATAAAATAAAATAAAAGAATATATACATGTCAAGGAATGAGAATTATGTAACTCAAACCATTATTTTGATAATCATGACCTTAAAGTACCCAATCATTATCATAACTAATCATTCTCTTGACATCATGAATGATTAAGATAGATTCACTTCTTTTCCAATCCATGAAATCACTATCTTCTAGACAAATTAGCATCATATATCTTATCTCAACTAACTCACCCAAAAGATGCATTAAATACAATCCTTGATTAAATCCCCATATCCTGGAAAATTTAAAACATGAAATTAACCAATGAATCCATATCCTGGCAGACATCAATTAATCTTTAATTACCCAATTCTTAGCAATTAACCCATTTTCCAAGCAAGTTAATAGACAGCAAATATGAAATTAATGAATTGACACACCATCAATCCCTTTTCCAAGCAAGTTAATAGAAAGAAATAACAAATTAATCTCGTAATTGGCAAAAGTAATTAAATACCAAGAATAAAAATCAATTAATCAAAAGATCAAAGTAACTCTAAAAATCACGAAAATCGAAAACAATGTCAAATTATAATAAAACAATTAATACATCATTGTAAGAGAAAAGAAAACAAAGTTAAAAGAAAGCATTCATAGACAATCCTCCTTTTTCTTCCTTCGTAGACTCTCTTGTACAATCCTCATTGATTTGATGAATTCCTCCTTAATTTGAGTGATTTTTGTGTTTTGCTCCTTGAATTCATACTTTTGACTTGTGTTTTTCCTCTATTTATAGGCTTTAGAAGTGCTTAAATTCATTCCTCTAGGGTTTCTGGCCGAATAAAAGTAGGAAAATACTAAAACTCTGAAATTTGCCAAAAATATGCACGAAAATTGAGGCACCGCCTCTGTACCAGTGCATAGCCGGTGCCACTTGTCCTGCCTAGGGCTGGCACCAATTACATTCTGTCTCTCTGTCCGTTCTTCAATTTTTCTTAATTTTCGTGCCAAGTTCTTCTAGGTCGTAGCTGGTGCCGCCTCTGGGCTCCCAACTGGTGCCAGCTATGTTCTGTTCAGTCCCTGTTTCATCAATTTTTCATCGCCTCAAAATGCATGACAGTAGCACGTGGCTAGCACCGCTTGTCCTGTCTTGGCCAGCGCCACCTCTAGTCTATTTACCGATGATTTTACCTTATTTTACCCCTAAAATCTGAAATAATTCAAAAAATACCTTTCCAAGGGTAAAATCTCAAATATGAAGGAATATGACCAATTATTACAGAAAATAATCACAAAATGGCCTCAAATAACTAGGAAATATATGACTAATTTAGGCCTTATGACATTCCCCCACACTTAACTCTTTGCTTTTCCTCAAGCAAAGTATCAAAGACAAGTAGAAAAACACAAGTTTTCACAAAATCACTCAATCAATTTCAAAATAATATTTCCATTGCTTTCTTTATTCAAGATAACAAAACATAGGCTACTGTACCTTTCATAACAAAGGCAAACTTGTGTAAGTGAAGAATGACTAGTACAACCATCCCAACAGTTAACATCATTCTCAAACTATTGGAAAGAATTTAGTTTAAAAAATATATATACATTCCATAAGCTTACTTTTCATCCACTCTCTCCACTAATTCGAGACATATCATGATTCTACTTAGGTCAAGTAGGACTTTTAAGCTTGTAATATAAGGCTAAAGGGTTTGTAATGTAGCTGTTAAACGAAGGATATAGGAAAATCAAATATCAAAGAAGAAGAGAGTCTGCAAGAAAAGGATAAACAAAATGTACTAATAGATTCCAAACTTTTCTTGCTCTCCTATTACAAAACCAATAAAAAACCCAAAACCTTGTATAGCAATCATATTACAGTTCAAGCAAATCTTGCATTCTTTTCATTAATAGTTCTCAACGCATCAATTATATTGCACAAGATCACCAAAATTTCAGCAATTCTTATTCCAACTCAACTAACATTCTTCCTGTGCTCTTCTTTTCTTTTTCTTTCAGCTTTTCTTTTCTTTTTATCTTCTTTTCAAATGCTGCTTTTGTTTATTTCTTAGTTTTTTCTTTCAACATTTTCTAGCAACTTTTTATTTTTCTCAATCTTTCTTTTTCTTCATCCTTTCTCCTTTCACAACAAGTCATAACATTTACACAAGCATTCTCCCTCATAATTCTTCTACTTGTACTTTTATCCATCAAGAGCAATCAAAGATTTGAAAAGTAAATAAAACTCTCAAAAAGAAGTAATGGACAAAGTATGATAACGGGTTTAAGAAAGAAATTAACAATTTAGGCTCAAAATAGGCACTAGGGATAATATCAAATAGGTAGGATTGAAAAGCTCAAACTATCCAAAGAATGCCTATTACTTTTAGCAGAAAAATAGGTTTAAGGACAATGTAAAGCATTTGATCAAGAACTACTTAGTCCAAGTACGTGCACAATGTCATGCATAAGCCACAAATGATATAGAACATATGCTCTATGATCTAGCACAAAGATATGCATTTAAAAATACATCTTGAAAGCTTAAAAAATCAGGAAAAAAAAATTTGAAAAATTTGCTCAAAAGGTTCAAAGAATTTCTAGAAGAATGAAGCATAGAAGAATTCCAAGGTTCAAAAAATTTCAAGAAGAATGAAGCATAGAAGAATTCCCATTCTAACCACTCATCCACACTTAAACTGGACATTATCCTCAATGGCCAAACAAATACAGTAAGAAAATATTGCCATGGGACCAAAAATAAAGAGGAAAAGAGAAGAAAGAAAATACTTCCATTGCATTGTGCATTCTCCTACAAAAGAGTTGAATTCCAGCAGAAAGAAGCATTGTTGAAGTACCTAGAAAGAAAAATACACAAAAGAAACACACCAAAGCATAAAAACTAGAAAAGAAAAATAAGTAAAAAGTAAATAAAAAATTGTTCCAAATCACAAAAACTTAAAGCAAGAAAGACTTCAATACTTTCCAAGGCCTTGATCACGTGGATTGTCTTCGATGTTCCCTGGTAATGTCCCTGCTTGATAATTCCCAAGTAATTTAGCCAATTGGCTAATTTGGCTCTCCAAGTTGTGCATAGAGGCCTCTAAGTTCCTTATTACAGCATCAACCTCTTGGAACTTAGTCTCCGTTGTACTTACCAATTGGCCAATCAATTCCTCCAATGGTGGCTTGGAAGGTGCTGAATTATTGTTTAAAGGAGGTTGGTTCTTTTGATTTACCCCAAAGTTGAAAGAGCCCTGCCTAGGTTATTACCTGGATGGCCATTACCAGCAAAGGCTGCTTGTTCCATGGTTTCTTGGAGTGAACCCATATTTTGGCACTCATGATTTGGGTGCCCTTCTCCACAGAAATCACAACTTACATTTTGCACTTGGCCTTGAGACATCACCATTTGTTCCATCTTTTGAGTTAAAGCTTCCACATTAGCTTCCAAAGCTGCCACAACATCCACTTTGTGCACTCCTTGCACATGAGCTCTAGACCTTGCATTTCCCCAAGAATAGTTATTAGAAGCCAAATTTTCAATGAGATCGAACACCTGTTCTGGGGTCTTATGATTGATGGAACCCCCTGCAGAAGAGTCCACCACTTGTCGTGTTGCAAACATAAGGCCATTAAGAAAGATGAGCATCTGCATTCCTAGCTCAAATCCGTAGTGTGGGCATTTTCTCAACATCTCCTTAAACCTTTCCCAACTTTCATACAAAAGTTGTATGAAAAAATTTGTTAGAAGGCAAAAATTTTGTTTCTGAATTTGGATATCCTAGCTGGAGGAAAACATTTGGCAAGGAATTTTTCATCTAGGGCATTCCAAGTGGTGATAGAACCTATGGGTAAAGACTTTAACCAGGATTTATCTCTATCTCTCAAAGAAAAAGGAAAAAGTTTTAGTTTTATGGCATCTTCAGAAATACTATTCATCTTAAAGGTATCACAAATTTCAAAAAAACTAGCTAGGTGGGCATTGGGATCTTCTTGAGGTAGCCCATCAAATTGGGCCATATTTTGGACCATTTGGATGATATTAGGTTTTATTTCAAAATTATTCGCATCCACCCTAGGTCTAGTGATACTCGAGCCCGTACCCGAGATTGTAGGTTTCACAAAGTCATCCATGACCCTCTTGTTGTTTCCAGCATTGTTGTTTTGAGCACCGTCCATGTCTGCGAATAAGTTCCTTTTAACTGTCCGGTGAATTTTTGACAATGTCTTTTCGATTTCAGGATCAAAATCTACTATATCGCCTTTAGATCGTCGGGTCATGTACCAAGGCGAACACCTAGAAAAGACAAGAAGAAGGTTAGATAGCGGAATTCATAATTCAAACAGAATTAAAAGAACAAATTAGTCAATTAAACATCAGTTAAAGTTAGTAAATTAGATTACAAAGACACACAAGATACAAAACATGGCACCTTTTCATAAAAAGAACAACTGTACAAATTTACATATTTACATATTTACACGGTTAAATCAACAAAATCCAAGCTTTCATGATATTTTTCCCCGACAACGGCGCCAAAAACTTGATGTGTACGAATTTGGGTATAAAAAATTATATAAAATAAGCACATTCCCAATCAATTTTAAATTAAAACGTTAACCCCAAATTACACATATGAGCAAGCGTACTCATCATTAAGCATAGTCAAGGAACAAGTATGCAGTAATCACTTTTCTTTCATTATTTAACCAACTCAATAAAGTGAAAATGAATAAAAAGAAAAATAAAATAAAATAAAAGAATATATACATGTCAAGGAATGAGAATTATGTAACTCAAACCATTATTTTGATAATCATGACCTTAAAGTACCCAATCATTATCATAACTAATCATTCTCTTGACATCATGAAGGATTAAGATAGATTCACTTCTTTTCTAATCCATGACATTGCTATCTTCTAGACAAATTAGCATCACATATATTGTCTCAACTAACTCACCCAAAAGATGCATTAAACACAATCCTTGATTAAATCCCCATATCCTGGAAAATTTAAAACATAAAATTAACCAATGAATCCATATCCTGGCAGACATCAATTAACCTTTAATTACCCAGTTCTTAGCAATTAACCTATTTTCCAAGCAAGTTAATAGACAACAAATATGAAATTAATGAATTGAGGCCACTATCAACCCCTTTTTTCCAAGTGAGTTAATAGAAAGAAACAACAAATTAATCTCGTAATCAGCAAAAATAATTAAATACCAAGAATAACAATCAATTAATCAAAAAGATCACAGTAACTCTAAAAATCAGGAATACCGAAAATAATGTCAAATTACAATAAAACAATTAATACATAATTGTTAGAGAAAAGAAAACAAAGTTAAAAGAAAGCACTCATAGACAAGCCTCCTTCTTCTTCCTTCATAGACTCTCTTGTACAATCCTCATTGATTTGATGAATTCCTCCTTAATTTGAGTGATTTTTGTGGTTTGCACCTTGAATTCATACCTTTGACTTGTGTTTTTCCTCTATTTATAGGCTTTAGAAGTGCCTAAATTCGTCCATCTAGGGTTTCTGGCCAAATAGAAGTAGGAAAATACCAAAACTCTGAAATTTGCCAAAAACACAAACAAAAATCGAGGCACCGCCTCTGTATTAGTGCACAGCTGGCGCCACATGTCCTACCTTGGGCCGGCACTGGTTGCATTCTGTCTCTCTATTCGTTCATCGATTTTTCTCGATTTTCATGCCAAGTTCTTGCAGGTCGCAGCTGGTGCTTCCTTTGGGCTCCCGACCGGTGCCGGCTGTGTTCTGTTTAGCCTCTAATTCGCCGATTTTCATCACCTCAAAGTACGTGCTGTAGCACGTGGCCGGCGCCGCCTATCCTGTCTTGGCCAGCACCACCTCTAGTCTGTTTAGTGACGATTTTGCCTTATTTTATCCCTAAAATCTAAAATAATGCAAAAAATACCTTTTCCAAGGGTAAAATCTCAAATATGAAGGAATATGATCAGTTATTGCACAAAATGTATCACAAAATGGCCTCAAAGAACTAGAAAATATATGACTAATTTTGGCCCTATCAATTGTTATCACATAATCCAATTCCACGTATTCCGAATACGCATACACTATCAGCGTGAGAGGACTACTCATTGGTTAAAAGTAAATTATTTCCTATTTAGAAACCATTATGTAATGATCTAAAACTTGATAAAGTGTCCAGTTTTATAAATCGATCAAGAACAATTTTTTGCTTGCGTGTTAGCAGCCCATAATTTACACCTTACTCTGAAAACACGACCCAATCATATAGATTACTTACTAATACACTTAGATCTTTAATGTACAAATATATCTAAACAAACAACCATTAATGAATGAAGTATTTTATTAACTTCTAAAATACAAAAATACATAGCACAATTTGGGTATACATTCCAACAGTTTCCATCGTGGGCCAATCTTTTTGTCTTTTTTTCTTTTTTTCCTCCTAATTTTTGTCTTCTAGCAAATTCCATCTTCTTTCGCTACCTGCTTTAATTTTCTTTTCTTTTTACTGTTTTGTCCACTTTTTCCCTTAGGATCCATGTGTCTTGTGAATTCTATTATATCTGGCCAAACTATGAATAATCTTTACCTGGGTACAATAATAAAAATATAAATATAAATATAAACCACATCAATTAGTCCTACTCTATTTAAATTGTACTCTATAAAAAAAAATATCTCAATTAATCCTTGTAAAGTTCAATATTATTTAATCCACCTAGGCTAATCAAAACCATAATAATTTAATCAATTAATCACAGTTTAAGTGAGAAAACTGTAATTAAAAATATAGTGAAAACACAATCCATCAACTACCCCCGTGTAAGACTTTGATCACTCTCGAGCAAAGAAACAAAACACAACAAAAAATTTAAATGTAGAATCATATTTTCATGAAATAAAGCTCAATATCCCATTTGAAAAATGAAAAAAAAATCCATATACATCAACCCAAAAAGAAGAGAATTAAAAATAACCAAGAATGATATCATTGTTAATAAAACCTAACCATAGAAACTCGATTAAAAAAAATCCATCCATAATTAAGTAATTAAATCAAAACTTAGGCAATGGTATGGATCAAATAAGAACTTATAATCATAAGGATAGAAGAATAACATAATCATAGGGCATGTAATTTTACACACTCTCCACTAATGGAGACTAGAATGACTTACTTGGGTCTAATAGGACATTCTTGCCTTGTAATATTAGGCTAGGGAAATGGCTACCAAATGAAAGGATAGGAAAAATGAAGAACTGAGAAAGAAAGGCGAATGAATTCAAAAACATATTCTTCCCATCCTTTACATACTTATGAACCACTCACCTAATACTTCACTTAACTACTTGAGAGGATTCAAAAGAACCAACTTTACTAAGAAAAATAAATATTTGTAAAGTAAACTTGTCTAAACAAAACAAACATTTTTTAAGTTTCCAAAATTTTTTCCTTCTTCGTTTTTCTTCTTGCTTTTTTTTTTTTTTTTTTTTTGTCTTCAGCTTCTTGTAGTTGTTTTTCCTTCTTAAAACTTACAAAACTTCCCATCTTTCTTTCTTTCATTTTTCTTCTTTTTTTTCTTCCATCCTTAACTTTTCAATAACTCGATTCCTCAATGTCTAATGAGTGCTTATCATTTATATAATTCCTATATAAATTATAATTTATTTGTTGTAAAATATGCCTAATGACTACTAATTCCCAGATTTGTATATTATTTTATGTAGTATTGAATAAAGGAGGCTTGAAAAGAACAAGAATAAAAATGCAAAGAGATGGAAGCTTGCACAAAGAATAACCAGTCTATGGCTTGAAAAGCCATAGACCGGCTTTTTTGAAAAATGAACAACCAGTCCGTGGCTTGAAAAGCATGGACCAACTATTACTTTAAAATGATAGGGTTCATGAAGAAAGAGTGATAATAGGTGTTGGTTCTCAACAATAATAGGCACCAATTCAACATAATGAGTAGAAATTCAATTTACTGGAAATAATAGGCACTAGTTCAAGTTTTTAATAGGCACAGGTTAATGTTGCAAATCAAATATGTGGCCAAATTGTAGCTGCAATTTTAGGGAAAAAAGAAGCCCTATAAATAGAATGTTTTTGGATAGGAAATGGCAACCAACATTTGATAAAAATACCCATACACAAGAGAGAAAAGATTGGAGAGATTTGGAGGTTGCTCAAGGAAAGATTAAAGATGAAGTGCCCTTGTCTATCAGTTCTCTTTGTCCCTTTTCTTTAGTTTTTCTTTGTCAATAGGTATTGATTGGCTTTTATTGTTCTTGAAGGGGCCAGCATAACTAATTTTTGTATTAAATATACTCATGATTTGTTGAATTTCAATTTCTAATTAATGATTTCTTAGATTTATTGTGTTGAATATATTGTTTGTGTTTCTCTTCTCTAATGAATTCGAGAGTGGGGTTAGAGAGTGAGTTCCAAAAAAAATAGGTTTAATGTGTGTTTTCCTTTAGCTAACTCGAGAAAAAGGTTGAGGAATTAGAACTTGTAATCATTGGGAGTTTGTTATTTCCTAGAGATAAAAGTATAGGGCTCTTCCAAAATTTGGAGGTTTTGTTCTTAATGCTCTTTAGGTTTAATTAGGGAGGTAGAGATACCTGTTAATTGGCCTAGGAATAGGAAATCTATAACTCGAGAGAGAATGCGTTTCACATTTGTGACCCCTACGGTATTAGAATTAGGATTAGATTGTCATAGGCTTGTATTTAGTACTTGACTAATTTTGGAGGATTCTTGACATGTGCATGTCTTATACTCTTTTTCCTACCATTGTTTTTCTCATGGCCAATATTGTGTGAGGTTGTATTAATTTTCTAGATTTGTCCATTGTAGATGCCTTATTCCATTAATTCTCTAGGTTAAATAATAGAAGAAGTGTTAGTAGTGGTACCTTTATCCTTTTCCTAAGGATCTTCGATAGTTGCCATTAAATCACTATAATATGTGATGGGTATACTTGCTCAATTATGTGATTTGAGTGTAATTTTACCATTTTAATTTAAAATTTGATTTTTGTGTGATTTTCATTTGTAATATTTTCTATGTCTAAAACCCACGTAACATGTTTTTTTTGCCATTGTCAGGGAATAAGGACAATATCATGAAAACATAGATTTTGTTGATTTAGCCTTGTATATATTTGTGAATATTGCAAATTCTTTTGTGTAAATATTTGTTTTTTTATATTTGTGTATAGTACTAATTTTTACTTGCATATAGATTTTTTTTCATATTTGTACCTTGTTTGTATATTATTTTGATTATTTATTTTTAGTCATTGAGATAAATAAATTATTTTACGTTCTAGGGTGTTGTATCATTATACTTTATTGTATTATTATGTTTGATATTATTGTATGTTGTTGTAGGAAGTTGTATACTGATAAGGCCTAACTATGTCTATGTTTTCCTAGTTATTTGAGGATGTTTTGTGGTATTTTTGGTTTAATAGCTAGTCATTTCCCTCTTTATTTGTTGTTTTCTCTTGTGGAAAGTGTTCTTGGTGAATTTGTATAGGAATTAAATGATTTAGAGCAAAATTGTTGATTTTCAAACTTGACTTGGTGCCTACACAAAGTGGTTGAAATGGCTGTGGCTTGGTTCTGGAAAAATAGAGGAAATAGAGCTCATACCGGGAGATTTTCAAAGCTGGACCCGTCTCGGTCCACGGGTCCAGTCCAAACGAAGTGACCCGGCATTAGCCCTACTCTATTGTGGCAGTTTAGAGTCTTTTTTCAAGTCAAATTAGAAATTACAAAAGAGGCTAACTTGTTTCCCACTTGTACTCGGCCCAGGGCTTTTGAATGATGAATTTTAGCATTTAATAGGCCTATTTAACCAAGAACAAGAGAAGATTAATAGAGGAATTCAATAAATTCAAGGAATCAAAGCTACACTCACTCATTGAAGGAGAAATTCATAGCTTAAGAGAGCATTATTTCAAGGAGGTTCTCAAAGGATGAAGATGAGGGCTTGTCTATGAGTTCTTTCTAATACATTTATTTTCTTTTTCTTTGAACAATGATGAGATTAATGTCTTAATTGTATTTGAATATGATTTTTGGATTTATGATGATTAATTAATTTAATATTTTGTTCAATTGATTATTCTTCTTGGTGTTTAATTACTTATTGTTAATGGTGAACTGATGAGATTGGACCAGTCTTTTAATTAACTTGAGAAAGAGGTTAGGAGATAGTCTTTGTTGCTCAATTCTTGATTTATTTTCTTAACTAACTCAAGAGAGAGGTTAAGTCGATATTAAGTAATCAAAAGTTGTTGATTTTGTTTAGAGATAGGGGAATTAATGCTTTCATGCCATTGTCTCCTAGAGATAGAGATAATTATCAAGGATTTATGTCTTATGCATCTTTTTGTTGTTTTAATGAGATAGAGATGTCCATTAAAATTGACTAAGAGATAGTGAACCATAACCTGAGAGAGAGTGGATTCTACATTAAACTCCTGCATGATGCCAAGGGAAGTAATTAATTGTAATGATTGCTAATGGTTTATTGTCATGTTTTCAAGAGTGATTATTTAATTACATGTTTTTCTCTCTTAGAGTTGTGTACATATTTTGTTTTTGTCTTTATTTTTATTTTTACACTTTGTCAATCTAATTTGTAGGTTAAACATTGAATGAAAAGTAATTAGTGTGTACTTGTTCCTTGAGGATCGATACTCGTTAATTCCCTATACTATGCTTAATAATGAGTGCACTGCGCATATGTATAATTTGAGATTAATATTTTAACTTAAACTTGATTAGGAATGGATACAAAATTGAATGATTTTTTTTATGCCCAAATTTAACGCATCATATACAGTGGATTAATTGGATTTAAGTTTTCTTTTGGTATTTAGCCTTCTTGTTGTGGAGTATTTTTGTTTTTGTTTTTGTTTTTATTTTTTTTTTGTTGGGGAGTTTTGTATTTTGTTATTGTTTTAGTATTTGTAGGATGAAAGTATTGTTGCAAATTGAGAAAACCTTGTTGTATAATTTTGTTTTGAGGATTCGATTGTTGTTGTTCTAATGGATTTGTGTGGATTTGATTGTTATTTTGAGGATGAAAGTATTGCTGGTAGTTTTGGTTGTTGTTGTTATACTACATATGTTGGTAAAGGTTAACAAAATTAATTGTAGTAGTGGTGAATGAGTAGAGGAGTTCGTGGCTTGTAAAGTTCTTGTTGTTTGCATTTTTTTTTTTTTTGTTGCTAACTATTGATTTTTGTTTGGAGATGTTGTTAAGTTTGGAAAATTCACCGATTTAGTCTCTAAACTATTTAAGTTTGGCTATTTTGATCCCTAATGTTTGTTTCTCAATTTTTTCATCCTAAAACTATTTTAGTCTTGCCAACTTGGTCCTTCTGTTTGTTTTTCCAGCTAACTTCGATTTTCCCTCATATTTTTAAGGGTTAAAAATGAAATTTACCACTTTGCCTCCAAATCACTTTTGCTTACGTAAGCCAACTAACTACAAGCCAAATGAAGAAATGGCTACGACGAGATTTGGGCTTTAAATAAAGAAATTTCATCTCCTTCTTAGATCTCCATGGACTGACAGGCAAGCTCTGCAAGTGCATCGTCAACAAGATCTCAAAGTGCATATATGGCAATGTCTTCAAGTTCATCTTCTTTATGCTATTGTGGTTTAATTCTAGTGTTGAGAATGTCTTGGGCGGAGCAAAATCAGGGGAATGCCACTTTTTTTTGTGCAAGCATTTTAAGGTATGGCTGAAATACTTCTCTCCGATTAGATTTCTCTTATTCCATTTTTTAATTTAGGGTATATGTATTTGAAGAAAAATGCCTCCCAGATTGTTACATTTTTCCTTCCCAGTGTGGCAGGAGAATGGAGGCTGTGATTTTTTTAATTGGCTTGATGACGAAATGCCTACCAGATTACCTATTATGATCTATAGACTGTTAAGGAAAGTGAGAAATCTGGAAGAGGAAAAGAATAAGTTGGAATAGGAAACGTGATATGATCTTGAGGTTGTTTTCTTAATGAATTTCTTCAAAACCCATTTAAGAACTCAAAACAGTGAGTTTTGTGAAGAACCAAAACATCCAATTCAAATACTAGCACTCTAAGACAAAATAGAGAACTTAAAACATTAGAAATGAGAATTAAGTCATCCAAATCACAACCAAAGACCCTTAATTCAACAAGAAACCAAGAACACTTTGAAGAAGATGATTTAGGCAACTGACTTTACCTCCAACAAGAACCCTAGATTATCTATAACCTAAGACCTAAATTAGTTAGCTAATTGATCTATCTAAAAAGGTTTTATAGACTCAATACATAGGGAAGGACTAGGTCCTAAGAATGGTCTTGATGTTCATGAGATTTACCCAAGAGGAATTACCTCTCGAAAGCTCTCAAAGGAGACTCTTTGATTTCTATCAATAGCCAAAGTTATTACATTGAAATGTTATAATACCATATATATTGGCATCTAAATATAATTAAGGTGAGATAAAATCTCAGTCTTTAAAACCTTTAAAAGGTCTAAAGTATTCCTATTACAAAATAAAAATCATGAAAATTAAATTAAAAACAAAAGTAAAACAAAACAAGGAAAATCATCAAAATAAGGCTGTGCCCAAAGTGACCCGGCGCCGGTAGCCTTATTGTTCCTGGCGCGGCCTTATTGTTCCTGGCGCGGGTGCGCTCTGTAAAAATTTGGCCAACAGACTAAGTGGACCTGGTGGTAGGTAGCCTTCTGGGACTGGCACAGGGTGAGCATTGTTCTTCACCTCCAGCTCATTTTCCCTTGTCTTCAACTTTTCTCTTGTGCTACTCTAATCCTCTACACAAATTGTTGTTCAAGCCTTGATCTTTTTGGCCATTTTTTGATCCTCCATCGCTTGACAACTTAATTGATTCTTGATTTAACTTCTTGAAGGTCTTTCAAACTTTTTTTTGGCACCCACTTCTTTACTATCTTCATATTCCTTGACTTGGTGGCTTGTTTGGTTTGAATCCTCCATTGGAAGCCTTCGTAATTTAAATTCTTCTTTGGCACCATGGAATGTGGTTTGAATCTCCATCCCTTTCTTCAGTTTTAATATGATGCTTGGGTGGATTCATATCATTTTCCCCTTCTTGAAGATGATTCATCTTTGATTTAACACCTGTGTAAGATCTCAAACAAGAATCTTTTTGTGAAAATAAAAATACAAGATTATGCTCTTCCACATAAAGCTCATTTTTTCCCTCATCTTCACTTTTCTTCTTTGTAGACTTTTTTTCATTATTTTCACTCTTCAAGCACAAGAAGGTCTCATTTGTTTTGCCTCCCTCCTCACCTTTTTTTTTTTTCTCTTCTTTTGCACCCTCTTGTTTTAAATTTTCCTTAAGCTTTTCTTCTTTTCTCTCTTGCTTTTGCTTCTTTCTCAACTCTTTTCTCTCGTTATCCTTCTCCCTTAAGATATTTCAATCTTTAAGCACCTCACTAGGGGATAATGGAAGTAGTATAATCTTCTTCCCATCTTTGATCAAAACATATGTATTCTCCCTCCCTTTATGTGCCACATCTCTATCAAACATCCATGGCTTTTCTAATAAAATATGCCTTTCTTGTATTAGAAATACATCACATAGCACCATATCTTTATAGGCCCCTATATCAAATTCAACTTCAACTTGTTTTTTTACTTTTACTTCACCACAACCACTCAAGCAATGGATTTTGTATCGTTTAGGATGTCTCACAGTTTCTAATCCCAAGTCCTCCACTAAGGTAGCATTTATCATATTTGTACAACTTCCTCCTATCGATAATCAAGCTACAAGACTTTTGTTGGATAAGGCACCTAGTGTAAAAGATATTACTCCTTTGTGAATTGTCATCATCATTTGCACCCTTAATCTTTCTAGAAACACCAATCAATGGAATAACCTTCTCAACCTCGAGCCTTTTCTCACTACCCCCTTTTTCTCTTGGCCTTTGGGTTGTTCATGATGATTGTTTTGGTAGCTTATTTTTCTTGTTTGGTGAATATTGAAATATGGGATTGGTATATGCAAACTTCTTAGGGAAGGTCCCTTTTCTTACACCCATCAATTTTCTACTCCTCAATTTTTTGCTCTCATGTCTTACTATAATTTGTAGATAACCTTTCTTAAAATGTTCCCTACTTCCCTTCATTAGTTGCTCATATAATGGGGGTGGAGCTTTGCATTCATTTCTCACTCTAAGTCTATCTTCCTTTTTTTTCATTCATTGAGGTTTGGCTAGATTTTATCCCCTCAATGTCCTTCCTCATGCCTTCCATTTTTGCTTGGAAAATTTCAAAGGCAGCTCGGATATCAAATAAAGTTCCTTGGGACACTGTATTGAGAATTTCAAGGGTTCTCATTTAGAAAATTTGGAAAGTAATTCCTCACAGTCACTCCTTCACGTGTATCCACTCAAGAATTAACGCTCAACTCTCGTGTTTAACTCTCTTTCGGCTTTTAACAAGAATAAGCTTACACTCTTGTCTTTTTAAAGCACTCAATTTCCATAATGAGTTCCTTCCACAAACATCTCCCCAATTGGTTAGGAGTTAGTCCAAACTTGACAAGTTTACTAACCCTCTAAGGACAATCAACTAGACTTAGATGGAGGTTTGGGCACTTAAGCTGACATATTGCTCTAACTATAGAAGGTTTAGACACTTGGTCCAGAACTGCATGGGTGACAAGGTTAAAAACAAAGAGGAAATTTTCTTGGCTATGGATGCTCGCCCGGCCTACTCACCCCAACGTGCAAGTAAGCATAGGTGGAGCCATTCAGCCTCGGGTCGCTAGCGGAATATTGCTCCTGAAAAGGGTAAGGCTCCGAGCACAGCTCTGGATAAGGGTAAGGCACCCATCTTTGACTTAGATCTGATTAAGGACACAAGGGGTGACCTTCCGCCAACTGTTGGGCCATCTGCTAGCAAGCAAAGGGATACCATCCATGCTCCAAGTGAAAAGGAAATGCACTTTGTTGAGCCCAAAGGGAGACAGAACACCCAGGCCAATAACCGTGCCAAGCGAAGGTCATACCAAAGCAAGGGAAGGTTAATGGGACGACTCCCAGCCAAATCAACGTCTGAGGCCAAACCAGCCAGCCAAGTATCCTCAACCAGCCACAGAAATCACACATGGAGATCACCATTCGACTATCTAAGGCAATGGTGAAAGCCAGTACAATCACACTGCAGGTGACAAGATTTTTGCGCACTCCTTGGAACAAGTATACTAGACGTAACTCCGATTTTGTTGGTGCCCCTGTAGCACTAATCCAACCCCAATGATAGTTGGCTGTTGGAATATCTGAGGGTTCCATTGGACCCTCAAACAGCACGGAGTGAAAGAATTTATCCGGAAACATTCAATTGATGTGTTTGCTATTATGGAAACAAAACTGACCAAGGATAGCCTAAAGGCTATTCAGTGGTTCTAGTTCCTGAGGTGGTTAGCCACTCATAACTTTGACTATGACTTAAATGGTCGGATTTTGGTTCTCTTGAATGAAGATAAGGTGCAGCTTAGCCTTGTCTCCTTTTCTATCCAGGCGGTGACATACTCCCTTACATGTAAGGTTTCTCAAATTTCTATATGTTTTTCCTTTGTCTATGCATACAATACTATTATGGCCAAAAGGCCTCTCTGGGCGGAGCTTGCTCAGTTAGCGCAACAAGTTATTGGCCCCTGGATCCTCATGGGGGATTTCAACATATACCGGGAGCCGACGAAAAAATTCCATGGGGCGCCACTGACTAATTGTGAGCTTAAGGACTTCTCCTCTCTCTGTTGGGACATGGACCTTAATAACTTACATTCAATCGGCCTGGATTATACTTGGACCAACATGTATGTTTGTTCTAAACTTAACCGAATAATGGGCAACACAACATGGTTCAGGTCGCCACACTAGGCATCGGCAGAATTCTTTCCCATCTCCCTTTTATTGGATCATAGCCCCTACCTTTAGAGTCTAAAACCTTATCATGCAAACCAACCCAAACCATTCCGGTTCCACAACATATGGGTGACCATTCCAAGTTGCAGGACCTGGTAAGCCAACATTGGGGCAACTTGGCTAGTGGATATGATTAGTTTATATTGATTCAGCGTCTCAAGACCTTTAAGGGCATTTTTAAAGCTTTGAACAAGTTGGAATTCTTGCATATCTCTATCAGAGTGGAGCAGGCTAATGAGGCCATCGAAACTATTCAGTTGGCTCTCCAGTAATCACCCGACGACTAGGCCCTTCTTGGCAGCCTCAAGGCAGCCGAATAGGAGGTATGGAGGTTGGCAGAAGCAGAACTTAAGTTCTATCAGCAGCTTGCCAAGACCAAATACGTAGCCAATGCCAACCGAAGCACTAAGTACTTCCATGACATTGTTAACCAGAACAAGAAGCAAAACTTTATTGTATCAGTGGTTCATACTGATGGGTCTCGAACTCAAAGTATAGAGGAGGTTATGTCTCAATTTGTATCATACTACCGGTCCCTTCAAGGTTCATTCAGCCAATGACCCAGATATGGTCCATGCGGGTACACTGCTCCTCAGCCACATGATGCCCAATATGGTCAGGCTAATCACTGATGATGAGATTCAATCTACACTATGGGATATTGGTGACAATAAGTTCCCAGGCCCTGATGGATACTCTGCCTATTTCTTTAAGAAAGTGATAGGGCCTAAATTAGTCATATATTTCCTAGTTATTTAACGCTATTTTGTGATACATTTTGTTCAATAATTGGTCATATTCCTTCATATTTGAGATTTTACCCTTGAAAAGGTATTTTGTGTATTATTTCAAATTTTAGAGGTAAAATCATCGCTAAACAGAATAAAGGTGGTACCGGCCATATGCTGCTGGCACGCACTTCGAGGAAATAAAAATTTGGTGAAACAGAGCTGAACAGAACATAGCCGGTACCCATTGGGAGCTCAAAGTTTAATTTGATTTTGCCTTAACATAGGGTCATTAGCTAATTTCACGATTTTAAGGAATTGAGATTCATGCATGTTCTGGTTAGGATGACTTGATTGACAAATTTGCTAATTGAATAAAGATATGAATGATGAGCTGAATGCATGTTTTGGTTATGTTAACTTGATTGACAAATCTATTAATATGAATCAAAATATAGGGTTCCATGGATTAATAAACAAAGTGGAATTTATCCAAGTAAATTCATGACTTAACAAATGTTTGAATTTTACTTTACATTCCTTCATGATGCCAATATAATAATTAATTAAGAGAATTGCTAGTTGGTTCATTATCATGTTTTCTAGGATAATTGTTTAAATTGTATATTCTTACATTCGTGAGCTATATATATTTCTTTTTTTTTCTTTTTATTATTTGCTCACTTTATTTGGATCGGTTAAACAATGGATGAAAAGTGATTAGTATGTACTTATTCCTTTGAGGATCGATACCTATTAAATCCCTATACTATATTTGTGATGAGTATACTTTCTCACATGTGTATTTTGGAATTAATGTTTTAATTAAAACTTTATTAAGGGATGGATTTAAAATTGATGATTTTGTATACCCAAAATTAACGCATGAAGTTTTTGGCACCGTTGTCGGAGAACAATATCATGAAAGCTTGAATTTTGTTAATTTAACCTTATTTATATGTTAACATGTTTATATGTAAATATGTGAATATGTATATATGTTCATTGTATCACTAGGTGCCATATTGTGTTGTTTTGTATGCTTGTATTCTAATGTCTCTATACATTGTAATTCCTTGTAACTTAACTTGTAAATATGTACCTTAACAAACTAACGTGATTTCATAGTGTGATGCGTATATAGGATACTAACAAGTTATTTTGTATGGGTAAGATGGCCAATTGGAGCATTGAAAGGTATCCTAAAATGTCTCACGAGATGACATCACAACCATCCAACTCCACTGCCTTAGAAGGGGTGTTAGAAAAATTTGTCACCCATATAACCAAACGCTTTCCTGAGATAGATGGCACATTGGAAAATTTTGAAGGCATGGCTAGAAATATGGAAAGATAAATTTGGTTTTTAATGGATTTAGTAATACAATCGCCATTAGGGGTAGAAGCACAACATGATTATTTGGTAACAACTCTAAATCTAATAAAATGACATTACAAAATTTTCAAATTTGTGAAATTTTTTATTGTTGGGGGATTGATTTCATGGGCCCGTTTCTTAGTTCTTTAGGGAACAAATACATCTTGGCTGCGGTTGAGTATGTATCAAAGTGGGTAGGGGCGCAAGCATTGCCTACTAATGATGCACGGGTTGTTATAAAATTCCTAAAAATACTTTTCACCCGGTATGGAGTACCTAAGGTGCTCATTAGTAATAAGGGAACCTACTTTTGTAATACCCAATTAGATAAGGTTATTAAACATTTAAGGGAAGCTCATAAGTTTGCTACCCCCTATCACCCACACATTGTAAAACCCCACCTAAACCTACAGTAAGGTTAGAGGGATGTGATGCATATCATATCATCTTGCATGAAATATATTTCTTGAATGATTTCGTGTGCCTTAGAATGGTAGTATATGGGTTAAATAGTTTATTTGTATTTGTTGACTAGAAAATGGTTAAAAGGTAATTTTACTTGAGGCCGAAATAGAAAAATAGCTTGAGGCTTAGATAAGAAGAGGATTTGGTTGGAAATATTAGAACAAGAGTTAGTATTGTTAAGAGGTTAGAGCTTTGTGATTTAATCTCTAAGGTCTTGAGTTCAAATCTCATCATCTAAGTTTTATTCATAATTATTTTAACCAAAGTTTGAAATTATCTTTTTCTTACATTCTTAAAGTTAGGAATGTTATCTTAGGGAAGACACAATGGTAATGTCTTAACCATATGGTCTTGTCCTAAAAAGAATTCTAGAAGAATTCTTGTCTCCATTAATTTTAATAGCCTTGTCCTAACATCTTTGAAAGTTAAACTACTCTTGATTCTTTAATTCATTTTTAATCATAAAAATTCTGAGATAATTCTCTAGCTTGGAATTTTGAAAATCCCAACTCTTTTGGGATAGGAGAGGCCGAAAATAAGGAGGGATAATAGGTAGAGGTTGCAAGCAAAACACCATAGATATTTCTTCAAATCATCTTCCTCTTGTTCTTGTCTTGGTCAACAATCTAGAAAATTTTCTAGATTTCCTCCAAGGAAATTTTCAAAAATTGCAGTAAACTTTCCTACCCGATTATTGCAATAAAACCAACCATCTTGTGTGAGGATGAAGGTTGGAATTCCTTGAATTTTTGTAGCTTTACAAACAATGCCAAACCAAAATTGTTTTCCATCAAACTAGCAACATTACACATAAACCTGAAGCTATTTGTTAGAACATATGAACAGCTGGAACTTTCTCTATTTTTCTTCAAAATGATGGCTGGAAAACCATCATTAATGGACCTTCAAACACCCTTAAATTCTAGCTGAAAAATCGTTCCAAAATGAACAAAAAATTCTGCACCAAAACCATATCCAATTCAAGTGTTCTTGAGCTTCAATTCTAGAAAATTTGGTCCAACTTTGCCTCTTCATACTAAGGACGAAATTCTTTAGCAAGCTTCACCAAATTTCGGACCTTGTACAGCCACAAATTGAACATCTTGGCTTCTCCACCAACCTTGAGTAATAGGACTCCATTATCATATCTCAAAAAATTCTTATCTTCACTGTATCCAAATTTGTTCAAACTTCAAATTAAAATTCTAGATTTTGTTTCATTGAAACACTCCTTTAGCTCGTTGATAAAACTAGAAAATCCTCTGCTATTCCATAGCTATTTTAAGCTAGCCTTAGTCTGAAATAACTCTCCATCCTTTGGTTGAAACATAGCTAGTTCAGCCATACACCATTGAAGGACAAGAAACCTTCCAAGAGCAAACACCATTACCCAATCCTATAACTCAATCAACTCCAATTTTCTCTCAATTTAAATTTCAAAAAAATATAAAACTCTCTCTCTCTCTCTCTCTCTCTCTCATTCTTGGATAACCAAAAGCTCCCCCTAGGCTAAGCCATTCGGCCATTACACTCACAAACACAAACAAAATTCATCTCTTCTCAAACTCTCTCAAGAACACACACACTTCACATCTTCAAGTCTAAATCTCCTCTAAACACCTTCAATCACTCCCAAACACTCTAAACCATTAGTTTTCAGCCTATATTCTTCATTTGTGCATTTTATAACACCAAAACACACGAAATTGAACTTTCGAACGGATCAAACCACCATTTTTTTTGTTGAAAATTCGAAAAACACCAAAAGGTAAAATAAGAACAACCTTCTTGTTCTTCTTCTTTTATTCAACTTCTATTCTCCTTTTCTACTCTTATTCATTCCCCTCTCACTTTCCCCCTCTCTCTTGGCTGAAATGTTGATGAACAACCATAAACTATTTTCGGATCACTAAAAGCCATCAAGAACTCAAGAATCTCCACTAAGCAAGGTGCAACCTTCATCAAACATTCATCAAATCAAGTATTTATTTCTTTCTCGATCTCCTCTTTAAATTTTCAAAATCAAGACTCTTAGATGAGGGATAGATTGATAGAATAATGTGGGGTTGGAGATATGTATGTGGGTGAAAGGAATAGATTTAAGACATAAAGCATTAAATGAATGTTGTGACTCAAGAAGTATGGATTATGCTTTAAGATCATTGTATATTCATTATGATTAAGAGTTTTATGGATGTTTGATAGATGATAGACATTAAACCATCATTGTTGATTATGCCTTCATGATGTTATATTTTTAATTAAATCCATAAATAATATTATAGCTAGTAGAAGATCACCCTTGTTGTGATATACGTTAGTACAAGCTTATTTTTGGATAAATCGACATGTTATTTGCTGGATTCATGTGTGTATGAATATGTATATAAATTTTCTCTAGTATTTCACTATAGTCATTAAAAATTATTATAAGAACTACTTTTATTATTTTTTGTATTATTCTTACTGTTATTATTATTAATATAATTAATATTATTGTTTAGTTTAATTGACTATTTTCGGTGAACACAAATATTTTCAAAACTAATAATTATTTAAAATATTGGTATTTTATTAGATAAATAAGTAGAATATTTTTATTAAACATTATTAGATATAAATAATAATATATCGGAATTAAGATCAAATGTCTTTTATATTCATATTATTATTTGTTAGCCTTACTAAAAATTTTATTTACACTCTTAAATATTATTCATATGAGAATAATTTATTTATTATTAATTTTATTTGTTATTTGTTATTTATTATTAAAAGTATTTATAATTTATTATTAATATTACTTATTATTTGTAATAATATTATTTATTATTTATTACCAATATTATTTAGGATTTATTATTGATAGTACTCATTATTTATTACTAATTTTAGTTATTAATATTACTCATTATTTATTATTTGTTAATAAATAGTTAATATTTTAATTTATTATTTATTTATTATTTATAAAGCTTATTTAATATAACTTATCAAGTTAATCTTATTCTATGAAATACCTTATCAACTAGTGTTAAAGCTTAAGACATTGTTGTCTTAACCAGATGTTGTTGTATCTAGTTGAACTTAAGCATGTTAGGCTAGGAATTATTTATTTAAAGTAAGTATTGCTTGGATATTGGGACTTATATCTTGTATTTACCCCGGGCAGGGTTAGAGTGCCTTAAAATCTCTTAGAAGGCTATTGTATCAAGATAAAGTAAGAGATCAGGTAAGTCCTTGCATAAAGATATTTGTGAATAAATGCTTTTCTGCAAGTTGAAATGCACTGATTGTCGTGGAAGATGTACCTTGATATGCAATAATGGACAATATATTCCTTCTTCTAAAATAAAATAATTTTTGACAAGCAAACAATTTTTCTTAAACAATATTTTACCTAAAGTTGTTTAAAAAACATAATTGCTATTTCAAAGAAAGCTCTTCATTGATTTTATATTTTCCAAGTGGAATAAACGTAACGTTGAATACTCAATAAGGGTAGACTACTAAGACTAATCTTTGAAGGGTTGGGTAAGTCTCTCAGTAGGAGGCCACCTCTAAGAGGTGAACCCTGCCTAGACAAGATGACAGTTCTTGTTGGTCAGACCAATCCGAGCTAGCAGTACAATTCAGGTGGACTGTTTATTTCTTGAGTGGACACCCGATATGTTTGGGGGTAAAGATGGTGGAGTATCTCACCCGGTGGGCCGTACACCTACTGTGTATCAACGTGCACAAAGTGTGGAATCCTAATATTCTCTTGTCATGATGCACAAAGTATGGCATCCTAACCATTCTCTTGACATGGTGTACAAAGTGTGGTGCCATGTCCATTCATGATACATCACTTCATATTCAACCTTATTAGAGTGGTTATTTCTTTTCAAGTTGACCATTTTTACTTTACAAATATTGATAAAGCACCACTCAGTGTTCAAAAATAAATTTCTGGACTTGCAGACCTTTTATTTTGACTTATTCAAAACTTGCATACATGAAATGTTTTTCCTGAAATACTATGAGCACACACAAGACTTACTGGAAAATATTTCTCACACCTTTTATATCATGTCTTCAAGTTGATCTTGCTTGGAAGGTCAATTTACTTATGCTACCATGAGCTTAGAAGATTTATCATGTTATATTTATTTGTTAGAGATTTTAGTTACCATCTATTTGTTTCAAGACTTGTAAAAGTATTATTTTGGGATTCTAATAAGTTCATTATTAAGTTATTTCCTTCTATGTTTTCTATTACCTAGTTATAAAGACCCTTTGTCCTAAGGACTGGGCGACATCCCTGCCCCTATTGGGGTACGTTGGTAGCGAGGTGTTACAAGTGGTATATGATTTGGTTTAGGTAGCTATTGACAATATTTGAATTTATTATATTAAGCTTTATAATTTCTAGTACTAATCTATGTGTCCTATTTGCAGGATGGTTAGGCGATTCACACCTATTGCCCTAGATTGGCCTTTTCTTTGTGGTAGAACACCTGCTCTAGTTCTTGTAGTGGACGTATCCTTTTCGGACACAGAACCTAAACCTGGGTCAGATTAGTTTAATTTAAAGAGTAGTGATAATGAGATTGAGATTGAGGTTTCTAACCCTGTTGTGCCTAATGATAGCAAGGAAGAGAATATGAAGGTTGAGGTTGCTGCACTAGAGTTACCCGAATAGGAGGGAGGTTTTGAGTATGTGCGGGTGGTGGACCCTCCCATAACCAATGGTTGGTTTAGTCTCAGATAGCGAGACTGAGGAAGAAGCTCCTAATCTTGACTTAGATGGTGAGGGAGAAGAGGAGATGGGTGGTGTTAATGGTGAGGGAGGTGAGGAACTGAGTGATGCTAACGATGAGGGAGGATAAGAGATGGATGATTCTGATAGGGAAATAGAAGGGGAATAGAAGAGTCTGATGAGCAGGAGAATGAGGCAATTGTGCCTTCTTGGACTCTACCAATAGGAGAGTTTGACATTAACTCTTTTATCTTTGACTTTGAGTAGTCTGGTGATGAGGGACCCAGTCAAAAGGATAGACTCACCCGTGTATGAGAGCACTTAAGGAGTTAATCTTAGGGGCGATGGACAAAGGAAAAGGGAAGGTGAATGAGAGTCCTAGGAAGAGTAGAACTAATAGTTGCACACTTAGGTTCGGATTGGGAATAGACTGCAAGAAGGGAAGAGAAGGATGGTTCGAAGAATCTATTTCTGACTACTCGAGTAATGACTAAAGCAGTGAGAAGACTTAGTAGATTTGTGATGCAATTTGTTGGTTAGGGAATCTGTTTATTAAGTTTATGGCCTTATTTACTTTCTTGTCTATGAGTATCTGATTCCTATAGAGGTATCAGCTATGATATCCAATTTCTTTGTGTTAAAGTATGATTTATTTTGAATAAAGATTTTGAGTATTTCATTCTTTCAAAAGAAAAAAAATATATAATACTCTCATATGTTCAATAAGTGAGCAAAAGTTATATACGTTATCTTTGCACTATATGTTTACATTCATACATATGCATTTGTCGACCTATAATTGTGGTGATGATGATCAAAGATGGCACCTAGACGTAAAATTGCAGCAATAGGCTGAACTAGTTATGTCAAGAAACCTTCAACACCTGAAGATGAGCCAACAGAGCACTCGCAGCCAAATGTGAGAAAATAGCACGAAGAAGAGAAAGAGACAGAACCTGAGGGATCTTCTAAGGTGACAATTGGATAGGCTCGATTAAGACCCTATTGCTGAATTCAGCCAGCTGAGGAAATGTAGTTATTGGAGGAAATAATTTAAGGCTATAGATGATGACTAGGTTGGTTGAGTAGAGAGGACATGAGATTGGATGCAGCCGTAGTGCTAAGTTAATTCTTTATTTCTCCTGAAAGAATACGCTCTTTGGTCTTTGTTCTACAGAGCCTATATATATTGTGTAGTGTGCTACTCATTAGAGTAGTGTTAAGCTAGACCATAAGAGTCGAATCTATCAGCTATGAATAGTTATAGATTTTTCTTATTAATTGTTTAAGCATTCCTTATCATGCAAGGAAGTAGGGAACTATAGGTTGATTTGTGAGATGAAATTTTAGCCGGAGAAGTAAAATTTATCGGGAATCTGACTTATTTTCTTTTGAGGATTATGGTAGCATATTAGATAAGGATTGATTGTCAAAGAAAGGAGTTAAGTTGGTTATATAGATAGAATAATACATTTTTGGGGATCAGATGGGTATGATTAAATTTTAGCAGAAGTAAAGTGAAGAAAGTGTAGAGCATAATACTAAGAGCGAAGGTTTATAAACCGTTGTTGAAGGAATACTAAAGATATCTAGCCTGGTGTTGTAGCCTGCGAGACCCAGTAGTAATGGTATAAGAAAAGGTTGGAATTTTAAAGCTAGGTATAGACCAGAGAATATTGGGTAGTTTGGTCATCAAAGATATATATGGTTACTCCTAAGTTAGACTTAAGATAAGGATTTTATTAAGTGTGAAATTGAGAATAAGATATACTTGAGATTGTGACTAACATTGGGAATAGGTACCAAGGACGGGTGGTGATGTCATATTGATTGATAAAGGCTCTAATGTTTATGGAATAGATGCATAGGATTTCAATCCTACTTAGATAATTTTAGGGGCCATTTCAGATAACACTTGATGTATTTTGAATGCTCTTAAGGACATAAGACAATCAAAATTTATGTTAGAAAGTGTAGATGGTATAAATTTCCATTAAGTTTGCTAAGTGAAAGTTTAGTTTAGTACAGTTCTATTTTTGAAATGAGCGGTAATCAGATGTGGTTTTAAGATAGCCCTAGCCCAAGTAGAGGCTGCATGGGATGCTATCGAATATTGTATCTAAGTGGGATCCTAGGTTCGCTACAAGATTTTAGATTAAGTTCCTAGAGATAATGGGATCAACTTGGAAGTTCTGTACTATAGTATATCCTCCAAAATTGATAGCCAGTCGGAGAGACTTATTTAGATATTGAAGGACATGTTTAGGGCATGTATGCTGGGCTTTGTTGTTAAATAGATGAAATGCATGCCATATGAAAATAGGCCTGCAATAGCAATTACTGATCTTCTATTGGGATGGCCCTATAAGACGCGATGCAAAGCCAGACGTGTCAAGTACCATTATAGTAGAGATAAATGGAAGATAGGCAAATTATCAAATCCGGTGAAGTTCGTGTTCACGAAAAGGCGGACAAGGTAAAAGTCACAAGAGAAAGATTGAAGATGACTCGGAGTCGGCCGAAGAGCTATATGAATGATAGGAAGAGAATGGTGGAACTGTCATCTATAGATTGGACTTACCAGGCATTTTATGGAGATTACGAGACATGTTTCATATATATCAGCTAAATATGTGAGATCCTGATATAAAATCTGTTTTAACGACAGACTTTACTATTGTAACCTGATTTAGGTTACATAGAGAAGCTAATTAAGATTCTAAATTGAAGCATCTAGACTCTTCGAAATAAGCAGATACCAAAGATGAAAGTGTTATGGGAGCATCACGATATCCAAGAAGCCAACTGGATTATTGCAACCATAGCCAATACCAAAATGGAAACTGAGAAGAGGTAATGATGGAATTTGTCACCGACTTGCATATGTTAAAGACCCAAAAGGATGCCATTTGGGTAGTGGTTAATCGACTAACAAAGGCAGTGCATTTTATACTTGTAAGTGTAAGGGACTGTATGAAAATGTTAGCTCAGACATATGTACGAAAAATAGTAAAGTTGCACGAAGTAACCTCAAGTATTGCGTCTAATCAAGACCCGAGGTCTACATGCCTAGGTCAAAGTTCCAATAACTATGGGTTTTGATTTGAAGTTCAGCATGCCTGCACATAAGATGCCACGTGGAAAGCGGAAGAATGGATAAAACAAAATATCCCGACTTGAAAGAAAGAAACACACTGGATTTCAGGATGTAATTCTTCTAAGGAGGGGAGGATGTAAAACCCCACCTAAACCAACCCTAGAGTTAGAGGGATGGGGTGCATACCATATCATCTTGCGTGAAATATATTTATTGAGTAATTTCTCGTGCATTAGAATGGTAGTATACGGGTTATATGGTTTATTTGTAATTATTGAGAAGAAAGGGTAAAAAGGTAATTTTACTTGAGGTCAAAATAGAAAGATAGCTTGAGGCTTAGATAAGAAGAGGATTTGGTTAGGAAAATTAGAACAAGAGTTAGTGTGGTTAAGTGGTTAGAGCTTTGTGGTTTAATCTATAAGGATTTGAGTTTAAATCCTATCACGTAAGTTTTATTCATAATTATCTTAACCAATGATTGAATTTCTTTTTCTTACATTCCTTAAAGTTAGGAATGTTGTCTCAGGGAAAACACAACGATAATGTCTTAACCAAGTGGTCTTGTCCTAAAAAGAATTCTAGATGAATTCTTGTCTACATTAATTTTGCTAGCCTTATCCTAACATCTTTGAAATTTAAACTACTCTTGATTCTTTAATTCATTTTTAATCATAAAAATTCTAAAATAATTCTCTAGCTTGGAATTTCAAAAAATCCCAGCTCTTGTGGAATAGGAATGGCCGAAAATGGGGAGGGATAATAGGTAGAGGATGCAAGCAAAACACCATAGCTATTTCTTCAAGAAAATCATCTTCCTCTTGTTCTTATCTTGGTCAAAAATCTAGAAAATTTTCCAAATTTCCTTCAAGGCTATTTTTGAAAATTATAGCAAGCTGTCCTACCCAATTCTTACAAGAAAATCAACCATCTTATGTGAGGATGAAGGCTGAAGTTCGTTGAATTTTCGTAGCTTTACAAACAATGACAAACCAGAATTTTTTTCCAGCAAACTAGCAACATTACACATGAGTTTGAAGCTATCTGTTAGAACATATGAACAGCTAGAACATTCTCTATTTTTCTTCAAAATGATGGCTGGAAAACCATCATTAATGGACCTTCAAAAACCCTTAAATTCCGATTGAAAAATCATTCAAGAGTGGACAAAAAATTCTGCACCAAAACTATTTCCATTTCAAGTGTTCTTGAGCTTCAACTCCAGAAATTTTTGTCCAGCTTTGCCTCTTCATACTAAGGCCAAAATTCTTCAGCAAGCTTCACCAAATTTCGGCCCTTGTACAGCCATGAACTAAACATCTTGGCTTCTCCAAGTACCTTGAGTAATAGGACTCTATTATCATACCTGAAAAAGCTCCTATCTTCACTCTATCAAAACTTGTTAAAACTTCAAATAAAAATTCTAGATTTTGTTTCATTGAAACACTCCTTTAGATAGTTGATAAAACTAGAAAATCCTATGCCATTCCATAGTTATTTGCAGCCAGCCATATTCTGAAACAACTCTCCATTCTTTGGTTGAAACATAGCTAGTTCAGCCATGCACCATTGAAGGACAAGAAACCTTCCAAGAGCAAACACCATTACCCAATCCTATATCTCAAATAACTCCACTTTTCTCTCAATTTGAATTTTAAAAAAAATTTGAAACTCTCTCTCTTATTCTTGGATAATGAAAAGCTCTCTATAGGCTAAGCCATTCGGCCATCACACTCACAAACACACACGAAATTCATCTCCTCTCAAACTCTTTCAAGAACACACACTTCATATCTTCAAGCCTAAATCTCTTCTAAACACCTTCAATCACTCCCAAACACTCTAAACCATTAGTATTCAACCTATATTCTTCATTGGTGCATTTTTAACACAAAACACACAAAGTTGAACCTTCGAACAGATCAAATTACCCTTTTTGTTGAATATTCGAAGAACACCAAAAAGGTAAAATAAGAACAACCTTCTTTTTCTTCTTCCTTTATTTAACTTCTATTCTCCTCTTCTACTCTTATTCATTCCCCTCTCACTCTCTCCCTCTCTCTTAGCCGAAATGTTGATGAACAACCATAGACTATTTTCGGATCACTAAAAGCCATCAAGCACTCAAGGATCTCTACTAAGTAATGTGCAACCTTCATCGAACGTTCATCAAATCATGTATTTCTTTCTTGATCTTCTCTTTAAATTTTCAAAATCAAAACTCTTAGATGAGGGATTTGATAGGTTAATAGAATAATGTGGGGTTGGAGATATGCATGTGGGTGAAGGGAATATATTTAAGACATAAAGCATTAAATGAATGTTGTGACGCAAGAAGTGTGGATTATGCTTTAAGATCATTGTATGTTTATTATGATTAAGAGTTTTATGGATGTTAGATGTATGATAGACATTAAACCATTATTGTTGATTATGCCTTTATGATGTTATATTTTTCAATAAATCCATAAATAATATTATGGCTAGTAGAAGATCACCCTTGTTGTGATGTATGTTAATACAAGTCTACTTTTGGATAAATTGACATATTATTTATTGGATTCATGTGTGTATGAATATGTATATAAATTTTCTTTAGCATTTCACTAGAGTCATTAAAAATTATTATAAGACTACTTTTATTATTATTATTATTATTATTATTATTATTATTATTATTATTATTATTATTATTATTATTATTATTATTATTATTATTATTATTATTATTATTATTATTATTATCATTTAGGTTGATTGACTAATTTTGGTGAACACAAATATTTTCGAAACTAATAATTATTTAAAATATTGGTATTTTATTAGATAAATAAATAGAATATTTTTTATTAAATGTTATTAGATATAAATAATAATATATTGGAATTAAGAGAAAATGTCTTTTACATTCATATTATTATTCATTGGCCTTACTAAAAATTTTATTTTCACTCTTAAATATTATTTATATGAGAATAATTTATTTATTACTAATTTTATTTGTTATTTATTATTTATTATTAAAATTATTTATAATTTATTATTAATATTACTTATTATTTGTAATATTATTATTTATTATTTATTACCAATATTATTTAGGATTTATTATTAATAGTACTCAATATTTATTACTAATTTTATTTATTAATATTACTCATTATTTATTATTTGTTAATAAATAGTTAATATTGAAATTTATTATTTATAAAACCTATTTATTTTAAATTTTCAAATTAATCTTATTCTATAAAATTTCTTATCAATTAGTGTTCAAGCTTTCGGTAGTGTTGTCTTAACTATATGTTGTTGTATCTAGTTGAACTTAAGCATGTTAGGCTAGGAATTATTTATTTGAAGTAAGTATTGCCTGGATGTTGGGACTTATACCCTATATTTACCCCAGGTAGGGTTATGTTGCCTTGAACTCTCTTGGAAGGCTATTATATCAAGGAAAAGCAAGAGATCAGGTTAGTCCTTGCATAAAGATGTTTTGTGAACAAATGCATTTCTACAAGTCGAAATGCATTGATTGTCATGGAAGATGTATCTTGAGATACAATTATAGACAATATATTCCTTCTTCTAAAATAAAACAATTTTTTTGAGCGAAACAATAAATTTTCCTTAAACGGTATTTTACCTAAAGTTGTTTGGAAACCACAATTGTTACTTCAAAGAAAGCTCTTCATTGATTTTACATTTTCCAAGTGGAATAAACATAACGTTGAGTACTCAACAAGGGTAGACTACTAGGACTAGTCTTTTAAGGGTTGGGTAAGTCTCTCAGGAGGAAGCCAACTCTGAGGGGTGAACCCTGCCTAGACAAGACGACAGTTCTTGTTGGTCAGGCTGGTCCTAGCTAGTAGTACAGTTCAGGTGGACTGTTTATTTTTGGAGTGGACACCCGATATGTTTGGGTGTAGAGATGGAGGAGTATCTCACTTGGTGGGCCGTACACCTACCTTATATCATGATGCACAAAGCATGGCATCCGGATCATTCTCTTATCACGATGCATAAAGTGTGGCATCCTGACCGTTCTCTTGACAGGGTGCACAACGTGTGGTGCCATGTCCATTCATAATGCATCACTTCATAGTCGACTTTATTAGAGTGGTTATTTCTTTTCAAGTTGAGTATTTTTACTTTAGAAATGCCGATAAAACACCACTTAGTGTTCAAAGATAAACTTTTGGACTTGGAGACCTTTTATTATGACTTATTCAAAACTTTCATACCTAAATTATTTTTCCTGAAATACCATGAGCACATACAGGACTTAGTGGAAAATATTTCTCACACCTTTTATATGATATCTTCTAATCGATCCTATTTGGAAGGTTGATTTACTTATATTGCCATGAGCTTAAAAGATTTATCTTGATGTATTTATTTGTTAGAGATTTTAGTTACCATCTATTTATTTGAAGACTTGTAAAAGTATTGTTTTAGGATTGTAATAAGTCTATTATTAAGTTACTTCCTTCTATGTTTTCTATTACTTAGTTATAATGACCCCTTGTCCTATGGACAGGAGGACATTCTCGCCCCTTTTGGGCTACATAGGTAGTGGGGTGTTACACAAACTATTGGCCAAGTTGAGATGGTCAATAGAGAATGAAAAAGAATCTTGGAAAAAGTGGTTAATCATATAAGAATGGATTGGAGTTTGAAGCTAGATGATACTTTTTAGATGTATTGGATTGCTTTTAAAACTCCCATTGGTGCAACCCCCTATCGATTGGTGTATGGGAAATCATGTTGTCTACCGGTAGAAGTTGAACATTGGGCGATAAATCTTGTCAATTTTAACCTTTATCTTACAGGAAAAGAAAGAATGCTTCGAGTAAATGAGTTGGATGAGTGGCATAATGATGTCTACCGTAATTCGCAAATTTATAAAGATGAGATGAATCAGTGGCATGATAGGCATATCCGTTCTCCCCATGAGTTTCAAAAAGGAGATAAGATGTTAGTGTTTAATTTTAGGATTCGACTTTTTCTGGGTAAGTTAAAGTCTCGATGGTTGGGGCCGTATACGATACATCAAGTTTGTCTATTTGGAGTTATTGAGGTTTCTCACCCAACTCAGAGGATCATTAAGGTGAATGGGAGTCGATTAAAATCATATTTAGGAGAAGACCTTGACACTTTAGAACATCTCGACATTCTCGTTTATGATCCATGATTATCCATTACTTCTTTCTATCTCATTTTCTTTATCATGATAGTTGTTTTATTGTCTCTTTTTTTTCTTTTCCTTTCCTATATTTATGTTTTTCTTTGTTTTTTTTTAGGTACTCTTGTAATGACCCTTTCTTGTGGTGGATTCAAACATGGTGACACGACAATGTAATGGAAGTATCTTCTTCACTTTATTCTTCTTCTTTATTCATCTTGGTCTTCTTAGCTGTACTTTTATTGTTCTATCTTTGGCCATTGAGGACGATGTCCAGTTTAAGTGTGGGGGGAGAATAAGGTTGACGTAATATTTTCCATATTCCGTATCATTTTTGTGAAAAGTTTTCAAAATTTCAGTGGTTTTCATGGTTAAGGAATGTTGTAATTCTTTTTCTTACTTGGATATGAATTTTGTCATTCATGTGGTGGATTTTGATGAAATTGGTTTTATTGGATATGATATTTGTTAAGACTTGAGAATTTGGATTAATCTTATTTTATGTATTGGTGTTTGAATATTATTTGACTCATATAGTTTAAATATAGAGGATATAATAAATATGAGAAGAGTTTATTCGCTAACTCTTGTATTATGAGTTTAAATTTTGCTAAGTTTTGAGTTATGATGAAAAATCTGAGTTGATAAAAGATCTTTGAGAGAAAAGATTGTATAGAATGCTGAAAAAAATTTAATTTGAATTGAAAAAAACAATGAGTGGAAACAACACTACTGTTAGGTGAATTGAAAAAAAATGCTCTTATTAATGAACGTTAATGGCCTTTAGCTGAAAAGAGGGTCAATATGGGGAGAAGTAGCAAGTGAATTCGGTGCACTCTCTTAAGGCTATCCCGAGGGTAGAAAGGCAAGAAAGAGTATAGAAAGAAAGAATTGTTAGAAAAAATAAAGAGTGATGACTATAAATGGGACCAATACGTTGTGTGAAGAGAAATCCATACACCTAAGGCTATCAATTCCCTAAGTCATTGAAAAATTTTTAGAGAAAAAAAATTGAAGTGCTTTTCTCACATCATAACTTGAGTGTACAATGTTTGGATTTATAGTGCTTGAGTTGGTAGATGGCTTGACTTAAGTGATTCATATTATATATATTTTTACTTGAAGAGTGAAATAATTTTCTGAGACTAAGGTATACACTTGATTAATTTGACTTCAAGAGTTTTGTGAAGTCTTGTCCAATGTTTCAAAGTTTGTATTGTTTTCAAAGGGTATGAATGACAAGGGTTATATCTAAAGTTTGAAGGGAAGACATAATCTTTACTGTGATAAAGAGTTTTTGGAATGAGTAAGAGCTTGTGTTTTCTTAATATTTTTTCTTGGAGTAAAGTGTTTTGCTTGAGGACAAGCAAATGTTCAAGTGTGGGGGTATGTGATAGAGGTTAAAATCGCCATTCTTTTCCTAGTTATTTGATGTTGTTTTAAGATACAATTGTTGTAATAACTAGGCATATTCCTTCCTGTTTGACATTTTACTTTTAAAAGGTATTTTTGACAAATATGTGCAGATTTAAGTTAAAATCGAGCAGAAAGTGCACGCAACCAGAGTAGACCTGGCGCCAAGCCCAGCTAATGGACCAGATGCCAAGTCCATTATGCTCCAGCAAAAGAAATTGAGCAAGCTTCATGGGAATTCCAGAATAGACGTGGCGCCAGGTCAGGTAAGTGCACCTGGTACCGGATCCAGTCTATTTGCCAAGGAGAAACGACAAAAAATAGAGCAAAAATAGGGGGAAAATCGAATGCACCTAGCGCTAGGTAGGTCGAAGGTACCTGGCGCTAGGTATGCTCTGGAGGCGAATATTCTGTACACGAAATTAGGGCTTATCCAATAATTTTGATATTTTCCTATTCCTACTCGGCTAAGACTTCCTTAGCCATGAAATTAACATCCAAGAGGCCTATAAAAGCATAAGAGAACACAAGGGTTAGAGATATACAAGAGGGAGAGGTGAATTAAGGAGTAGAAATTCTGAATCTTTCATTCAAGGAAGAATTCACCCAAATCAAGGGGAATTGTTCAAGGGAGTCTTCAAGAAAGAAGAAAGATGCTTGTCTATGAGTGCATTCTTTTCTCTGTCTTGTTTTCCTTTAGTAATGATGTATTCAATGTTTTGATTATAATTTAACATTATTCTGGGATTCATGATTTTGTGTTAATTTAGTTATTTGATCAATTCTTTGTCATCTTTGGTGTTTGATTACTTGATTTTATTGGTTATTGATGCGAGTTCTTCTAATTGACTTGACAAAACGATGTTAGAAGTTTCATTGCATTAATTTTATATTTGTTGAATCTTATTAGATTTGAATGATGAAGTGAGGATTTTAGAACTAAGTGATCAAAGGTTAAGTTGATTTTGCCTTGACATAGGGTCATTAGCTAATTTCATAATTTTTAGGGATTGAGATTCATGCATGTTTTGGTTAGGATGGCTTGATTGACAAATCTGCTAATTGAATCAAGATATGAATGATGAGCTTAATGCATATTTTGGTTATATTAGCTTGATTGGCAAATCTGTTAATATGAATCAAAATATAGGGTTCCATGGAGTGACAAATGAAGTGGAATTTGCCTAAGTAAATTCATGACATGACAAACGATTGAATTTTACTTTACGTTCCTTCATGATGCCAAGATGATAATTAATTGAGAGAATTACTAGTTGGTTCATTATCATATTTTCTAGGATAATTGTTTAAATTGCATATTCTTACATCCTTGAGTTGTATATATTTTTTCATTTTTCTTTTTATTATCTTCTCACTTTATTTGGGTCGGTTAAACAATGGATAAAAAGTGATTAGCGTGTACTTATTCCTTTGAGGATCGATACTCATTAATTCCCAATGCTATGCTTGCGATAAGTATATTTGCTCGCATGTGTATTTTGGGATTAATGTTTTAATTAAAATTTGATTAAGAGATGGATTTAAAATTGATGATTTTATATACCCAAAATTAATGCATCATTTTTGCTGTTGAGTTTAACATTTGATTGCTGATTCGTTTTGTAAAAAAACAATAAATTTTGCAGAAATAGGGGATAAATGGTGCTTGCTACTACCCCAAAACTTAAGAAGAGCAACAACACTATTTCTTTTCTTTTGATTTTCTTTGATAGTTATTTTGTTTTACTTTTATTTTGTTTTATTTTCTTATGGTCTATTTTGTTAATTTCTTTTTAGAATTTTTACTTTTGTTTTTGTTTTGGTAGTTTGTATTCTTCTCTTGGATATGGAAGCCTTTCTTCTTATCAATGATGTTTTGGCAATATGAGCTTTAAAGACACTTGGAGAGTATTTCTATCCTTTAAATCCTTTCAATTCTTTTAGTCTTATTAGATATGCTATTATTGGCTGATTTATGGCTAGTGAGGACATTGTCCAATTTAAGTGTGGGGAAGGGGTTGAGTAATATTCATAGCAAAGTCTTATTAATTAATTGTGGAATTTTGTAATATATTGGGTTAAAGTTTTGTGCTAAAATATTTTTTTAGATTTTTTTTCTTCTTCGCATTTTTAGCTAATTTTCAAGACCTTTTGCTTTATGTGGTGATATGTGTTAGTTTGGTGGAGTTATTATCTATCTTTTTGCTTGGGAATTCTACTTAGGACTTTGCAGGAGAGTTGATTTTATGTACATTAATGTATTGGGTATAGCGTAGGTTAAGTTTTGAGGAGTAAAGTTAACCTTGTTTATTCCCTTGAAGCTATTATGAAGCTTGATTCTTTGAGAAAAGATAAGAACTTTGTGATGAAATATGGAGGTGGATTGTTGGTTTGTTTGTTAAATTTTGTGGCAATTGCCATTCAATTATTTATTTATTTATTTTATATATTGTATTATACAAATATTCAATTGTATATTATGTACTCTATTGTAATGGCAAATAGGAGCAAGTGGTAAGTTACTCATTGTAGCTCCCGAAGAGAGGAGAAAAAGTGCTCGAGGAATCCAAAGTGCATTTCCTACGACGAAAAGCAATGTGTGATGTGGGGAAAAAAGAATAAAAGGAAAAATAAAGGGAAAAAACCAAAGAGCAAAAATGTTAAGGATGCAAAAAGAATATTCAAGTCAAAATCATTATAAATGCATTTCTTTGTAGAAAAATAATGAAAAATAAGAGGCTCCTATTTTGTTATTTTAAGTTAGAATATATTGTTATATTGTTGTATCAAAGTATAATGTGTTGTTGTAAAATGATATAATACTTGTAGTGTTTGTACATTTTGTAACCCATAAGACTTGAGTAAGTCGATTAATCCTAACTTATATATAAATCATATTGTTCACATTCTTGACTCAATGGGTGAAGCGAATCATATTGATTTGATATAAACTTGTTTAATTCAACTTCGATGTTCTTAGTTGTGTCAATGTAATATACGGGTATACATGGAATTGAATTGAATAGATCAGTGCTTGGATGAATTCTAATGTGGAGGATGAAATAATGTCTCTACCAATTTGACCTTATTGCATATATGCTAATTTGTTCTTGTTAATTTACCTAGAATGCTATGCAGATTTTTTTTTTTAATTTTCTTATAAGATAGTTATTCTTTATTTTTGTTAATAATTGTATTTTTTTTTTGTTGAGGAAAAGCAAATGTTTATGTGTGGGAGGGTAATGAGTGCTCATCATATACATAATTCCTATATAAATTATAATTTATTTATTGTAAAATAATGCCTAAATGACTACTAATTCCCATATTTGTATTTTATTTTATCTCGTATTGAATAAAGGAGGCTTGAGAAAGAACAAGGGTAAAAATGTAGAAAAAATAGAAGCTTGCACAAAAAATAACCAGTCCATGGCTTGAAAGGCATGGACCAATTTTTTTGAAAAATGAATAATCGGTCCATGGCTTGAAAAGCCATAGACCGGCCACTGCTTTAAAAAGTTATTGTTCATAAAGAAAGCGAGATAACAAGCACTGGTTCTCGACAATAACCAATGCCAGTTTAACACAACGAGCAGAAATTTAATTTACTGGAAACAACAGGCCCTAGTTTAAGTCTTTAATAGATGTCAGTTAATGTCACATATCAAATCTGTGGCCAGATTTCAGCTGTGATTGTAGGGGCCAAAAGAGAGCCTATAAATAGAACGTTTTTGGACAGGATAGAGCAGCCAACATTTGAGAGAAACAACCACACACATAAGAGAAAAGATTAGAGAGATTTGGAGGTTGTTCAAGGAAGGATTGGGGATGAAGAGCCCTTGTCTATGAGTTCTCTTTGTCCTTTTTTTTTTTTCTTTGTCAAAATATATTGATTAACTTTTATTGTTCTTGAAGGGATGAACCCCTAACTAGTTTTTGTATTAAATCTACTTATGATTTGTTGGACTTCAATTTCTAATGAATAATTACTTGGATTTATTGTGTTGGATCTATTGTCGGTGTTGCTCTTCCTTATGGAATTCAAGAGATGGGGTTGGAGAGTAGGTTTCAAATGAATAGGTTCAATGTATGTTTTGCTTTGGCTAAATCGAGAGAAAGGTTGAGGGATTAGAACGTGTAATCATTAGGAGTTTAATATTGCCTAGAGATAGGCGTATTGGACTATTCTAAACTTTAGGCAGCAGGGGGCTACATACTAATGGGGCATAATCTTTTCAGGGGCAAGGATTGGTGTGGGTTGTTTTGGAGATAGAATAGGAAGATACTTCAAAAGTCGATGTGCTTTTACTCTTTGGGAAAGGATTAGCCCTTAGCCAAATTGTACCACTTCCAAGCCTTAGGATAAACTCTATATGATTTAGCAAGTTCTTAGGGGGAGGGGATGGAAAGAGAGCTAGTAAGAGCCATCCTATCCCAATAGCATATATTTGGAGCTCAATATGAAATCCTATTTTCTTTCAAGACTCGTTCGGATAAGAGAAAACTCCAGAGATTGCTTTGAAGTAAGATCATATGCCTTAACCCTTTCCTAAACTAGAACCGGGGGAGGGTGAGAGGAAAAGGGGATCATAATGTCCCATCAATAAAGTGAGGGCTTTCTATACGTTCTTCACCTCTCTTTCCATTCTTCCTTCCCCCTTCCCCCCTCACTCCCCCTTTTTCAATAAATAAAATGCTTCTTAGGTTTAATTGACGAGGTAGAGGTAACCTTTAAATGCCTAAGAATATGGAATCCATAACTCAAGAGAGAATGTCTTTCACCTATGTGACCTCTATGGTATTAGAATTGGGATTCAATTATCTTGAGTTTGTGTTTGGTGCTTGACTAATTTTGGGAGATTCTTAACAAGTACAAGTCTCATACTCTTTTTCTGACCCAATTTTCTCATGGACAATCTTGTGTAAGGTTGTGCTGATTCTTTAGGTTTATCTATTGTAGACAACTTATTCTACTAATGTTAGGATTTGTGGACTCCTAAATGTGAAAAACATCCACGAATCCCTTTCAAAGACTCAAGCCAAACGATTAAGACAATCTAGGGGTTACATAATTACCTCTATTCGCCGTAATCAAGATCTCTGTCTTCTAATTTTTAAGCACATGTGCAACTTGAATGATCACCAGACGCTGCAATATGCAAACGTCTTTTATCGGATACACACAACGAAACTAGCTAGTTACCCAAGAGTGCTAACACCTAGTGTTTTGAGAGGCTTAATTTTTCCTGGTAATAGAGGCACGAATATTTTAGGAGATGTCTCTACAAGAAGAAGGCTATGGTTTTCTTTTAAAACCCCCTGAACATCTTGGAGTCCAACTCTAATAATATCTTATCTTATTTTATTTTAAATTCAAATTAAATTAAAACCTATATGATAGGATTCTGTCATTATCTCTATAATTTAAATTATTAATTTACGAAGTCAGATTCTTATAATCTAGACATCCTTTAGATACATCAAATGTGGACATATTTTCAGATTTATTGTATTTGGTCATTTTTCTAGGTTTGATTAAACTAAACATATTTCCAGATACATCGAACCTGGTTACTTGAAACATAACCTAACGTGTTCACTTAATGTGTGACCCTATAGGTTCATTTAACACTGGCAGTATGCCCAAATCACATTTAAATGACCAACAAGTTATAAACAGTTTCTAGCAAAATATTATAACTATCCAGGTTAAATGAAGATCAGTGATCTCTTTAAACCAAACCATAACTTTATATTTAGTTTTTTTGTCCTATGATATCCAGATTAAGCATAAGGCACTGAGCATGTTATCCTTATTAAGCTTAATCAACTATTTCTTGATCTCATAGTAGATTGTTCAAGCAAATGATATCAATATCTCAAATTGATATATTTGACCACGGCCATGCATTTTAACAGTCTAACTTATCAAGGGGCCCATGGACATCTCTCCTAAAATTAAGAGAGACAAATTCCTTCACTATCAATCATATTCCTCTCCCTAGTTTATTCTATATCCAACCGTGGTCTAATTTATTATTTGGTTAAAGATAACTTTAGACAACGTCAAAATATAGAATTTACCAAGTAGGAAACTATGATGAATTCTTATCAAAGGACTTCTAATATCATTATGGATAGAAAGTACTTATGACATGTTCCATAAAATACCCTCACAATGGGTTATGTCCAATACAATATTCTCTAACATTTATTTATGTTTTGACTTAATATCACATATATCCATAACCAGTAAAATATAGCCATCAAGTCACAACATACTAATCTTAATTTATTATTGTTCCACTAATAATAATCGATCAGGGACAATTTAAGAATAGTCAGTGTATTTGTTATAAGATTTTACTATCAAGTCACGTGCTTGATGACCACAAAACTAAATGCACTATTCATGAAAAGAAATACCTTGTATTATTACATAATACATAATGACAATAGTATAAATACTGTTATGAATTATTGGAATCTCCATTAATTAGTGGAGGCTCCACTAATTATGGATTTATGTGAATTATTAGAAGATTTTTATGGATGTCCACCATTTAGTGGAGACACCATTAATTGAAGATGATGTATGCCATGATGTATTTCACTAATTAGAGCTCTATAAATAGAGCTATTCTCTAAGCTTGTAATACACCATCATTTTGTGAAAGAAAGATTAGTGAAAGAAAGATTGGAGAAAGAATTGTGAGAGAAAGAAAGAGAGAAGTTTGAAGAGAAATTCTTGTGCAAAGAATAGTTAGAATTTTCTTAGTGTGTAGTGTGTAGATTTTATTCTAACACTACCCTAATTTTATAACAAATACAAATTATTTTAAGACATATCCCTAACAATTAATTTGTTAGGCTAAATAGTAAAAGAAGAATTAGTAGTAATACCTTTATCCCTTTCCCGAGGATCTTCGATACTTGCCATTAAAATACTATACTATGTGATTGGTATATTTGCCCAATTGTGTGGTTTAAGTATAGTTTTAGCATTTTAATTTAAAACTTGATTTTTGTGTGATTTTCATTGGTAATATTTTTTATATGTTTAAAAACAACACAACAATGTCTTACTATACCACGCTACCTCCTCACAACCCATTTAAAAAGAAACCAACCCCTCACTTAAGAGGTGTGCACATTCCTCTCTTTGTTTGATGAACATATACCAATCTGACCCTGGAAAAGGTTATTGGATGGTTGTCAAGAATATCCTTAAGTACTTAAGAAGGACTAAGGATGTATTTTTGGTATACGGAGAAGGTGATTCACAAGTTAAAGGGTATACAAATGCCAGTTTCCACTCTGACGAAGATGACTTTAAGTTACAATCAAGCTACGTGTTCACTTTTGGTGGTCGGGCAATTAGTTGAAAAAGTTCCAAACAAGATATGACTGCAATTCAACCACTGAAGCTGAGTACATAGTAATTTTTGAAGAAGCCGAGGAGGTAACATGGATGAAGAAGTTCATAATAGAACTACGAGTAGTACATAGCATTATTAGTCAAATCCCCATGTATTGTGATAATAATGAAGCTATTGCAAAAGAAAAAGAGCCACGGTCTCATCAATTATCCAAGCATGTACATAGGTGCTATCACTTGATTCGTGAAATCATTGATAAAAAAGATGCAAAGATAGAGAGAGTTCCCACTAATCAGAACATAGTTGATCCACTTACTAAAGCTCTACCCTAAAAGAGACATGATAGTCATGCACAATTATTTGATATTTGATACCTAAATGATTGGATCTACTACAAGTGGGAGATTGTTAGAGTTATATCCTAGAAACAATTTATTTGTATAATATATTTTTGCACATTTATTTGACAAAGCATCTTTATCTTTCAGTTTCTTTATTTCATTTATGTATGTGTATGAAATTGATAGATAAAGTTCACAGCACAATGTATAATGTTAAGAAAAACTTGATGTGAAATTTCTAGTACACTTGCAGTGCTTGTGCTTAAATAATCCTTGGTCATAGTATTACTAAGACGGGACATTATTAATACGTAAATACTAGCACGTGTTATACTTATCGTTTAGATGAAGCAGTAGTTCTCACATCCATGGATATTGTGATACTTAAAGCTTACACATGGATGGTTGTTATATGAAGAAGTTCATTAGATGACCTAGCTCTGACAAAATCACATGAATTACTATTTAGTGTCAGTGATAGATCTTATTACAGTAAAAGTGTAAGTATCCTTAGACTTGAGATCTCCAAAGTACTTTATATATTAAGTGTTGTACAATGATTCCTATCCTTCGAATCTTTTTGAGACGGCCTATATGGGGGGGCAATAGGTGAAGGCTTAAAGAAAGGGGAAAAGTAAACAAAGCACGTAGCGGAAGCAAAAAAAAACAGGAAACATCCCGAACAAAGCTGGCGCCGGTTCCGGTGGCCTAGCTGGTACCAGTCACGCTTTGGCAGGACTCCAAGGAGAAAAATTTCTAACCTTTTCTTCTTGTTCTCAACATTGGCTGAACCGAAATGTTTGGAATCGAGGTAGGTGCACTAGTGGAAACATCTTATGCGATTCCTGCAAGCCTCTTACTCTATCTGTGCATGTAGGTCAACGCCAATCTCTCGATCTTCCAGTATATGGCCTGTCTAATCCTGTTTGGTGAATAACTTACAGGGCTAAGGAATTTTCTTCGAGCGGAAGAGAGAGAGGAGGTGTCTGTTTTTTTTTTTTTTTCACTAGAGAAGAAGCAGTCCAAAAAATAACGTTCTCTTCTATTCTCCTGTTTAACCTAAATAAAAGCCCCAAGTTAAACTGGATTGGCCTATTGGACTCTTAGTTTAGCCTTTTGGACTAAATTAATTTTCTAATTAGAACCAAACAAATAGCCCAATAAATAATTAATTTTTCAGCCCAAATAAACTAGTCCAATTAAGAAGCCCATATTAGTTTAGTCCTAGGTCAACCTTTAATTATTCAAACTGGGCCAAAGCCCTGAACAATTAATTAACCACCAAACTAATTTAATTAATTTTCTCTCTCCATGAACCTTTATTTTATTCTAGCCTAATAATTAAATCAGACTACTTAAATAAAATAAATTCCAATTTAAGACCAATTCCTTAGCCTGTATTTAATTAGGACTCATGGTTTATACCGGGGACCAAAAGACACACCGCCTTGGCTACTAAAATGACCAAAATACCCTTGACATATAAATAGTTGTATTTTGCATTTTAAATATTTTCAAATATCACCATAAGAAAATATTGACACTAACGACAATGCTGCGTTAGCAAAGTCTTCGACCTACAGGTGTAATGACTAAAATACCCTTCTATACATCGCCTTATATTTAGAGAGGAAGAAATGTACTAACACTTCTTTAAATGACATCTACCATCCTTAGGCTTCTAGTCTAATGATCCATGACTTCCTGGAATGTTTCCGCTTTCCAAGAGAGCTACCCTAAAGCAAACATCCAAGTCATGTTTCCCAGAGCCCTGGATATTTAGATCATTCAAACAACCACAAGGGGCGATATAGTATAGAGACTATTTTGTACAAGTCTATCTTAACTAACTAGTCATACATACCCAACATACTAGTATATTGGTCCTACGATAGAACCTCAACTGTAGCATATCAAAGTACATGATTCCAACTTTGTCAGACCACCAACTCATACTCAAGTCGTAGAGTACTAGTCCATGCTATAGAAGTAGCAGTCTAGGTTTCTACCATATTGTACTTTTAGAAACCGCTACTACAGGTCTTGTTCTATGTATTCAACATACGCCTATGTCATGAAGTGAGTGGACTACTCACTTGCTAAAGATAAACTATATCGCATTTGGAATTCACAACATAGTAACCTAGACATGAAGAGATTTCCATTCTCATCAATCGGTTAAGAACAAACGTTTATGTGTTAAGTAACCCGTGATCCATACTTTACTGTGAAAGACCTCCATTCACATGCACCACTTACTTAAACACAATTGGTCTTTTCCAAACGAAATTGTGCACAAATAAAAATGTGAATTCACAAATAATTTCTGAAAACAAATTCTTTTATTAAAAAATTCGATATTTGCATCAGAAACCTAGTCTAAGAGGGCATATTTCCCAACAATCTCTCACTTACACTCTAAGACTAAGTCCATTGGTGCCCACCCCTATGGCATCTAAGTATCTCTTGAAGACTCTCTCAACCAAAGGCTTGGTGAATGGATCTACTAGATTGTTCTCTGAGGTAATCTGTTCCACCACGACTTCCCGTCTCTGGATGAAATCCAAGATCAAGTGGTACTTCCTCTTGATATGCTTCCCCTTCTTGTGGTTCCTAGGTTCTTTAGATTGCGATACTACTCCAGTATTGTCGCAATACATCACAATTGGCCTGTTCATGTGTGGCACGACTCCAAGTTCAAAGGAACTTTTAGTATCAAACTGTTTCCTTGGATGCCTCTGAAGTTGCCACATACTTAGCTTCCATGGTCGAGTCAGCAATGCAAGATTACTTAATACTCCTCCATGAAATGGCTCCTCCAGACAAGGTGAAGATATATCCGCTAGTGGAAGTCTGAGTCTGTGTATTTTGTAGGAACTAAGTCATCAGCTCTGTAAACCAACATATAATCTCTCATTCCCTTAAGGTACTTGAGAATATGCTTTACAGCTTGCCAATGAACCTCCCCAGGGTTTAACTGATATCTGCTAACCAAGTCTATAGCAAAGCAGATATCTGGCCTAGTACACAACATGGCATACATAAGACTTCCCACAGCTGCAGCATAGGGAATCCTACTCATTCTGTCCTTTTCTTCTTGAGACTTAGGACAGTCCCTTGAAGAAAATAACAACCCATTCTGCAAGGAATTAGAGCTCTCTTGCATGAGTCTATGCTGTACTTGGCCAGCATCTTGTCAATGTATGCTACTTGGGATAATCCTAACATTCTCTACTTCCAATTTCTAAGAAGTCTAATCTCGAGAATGTAGCTGGTTTCTCCCAAGTCCTTCATACCAAATTAACTAGATAGCCAAACATTTGTAGATGACAATAACCTACATCATTTTCAATGAGTAGAATGTCATCCACATACAAGACAAGAAAAATTGCATTAATGTCTTCAAGTTTCCTGTATACGTATGGTTCATCCTCGTTTTGAATGAAATTGTAAGATATTACAGTCTCGTCAAAACGAATTTTCCATGCTCCCGATGCCTACTCCATAAATGGACTTCTTAAGCTTGCAAATCATATATTCTTGACCTTCAGCAATAAGCCTTCCGATTGGGACATATAGATGTCTTCGCTAAGATGGCCATTTAAAAATGCCGTCTTGACATCCATTTGTCATCTCGTAGTCATAATGATATGCGATGGTAAGGAGGATACGGATGGACTTAAGCATGGCTACTGGGGAAAAGGTTTCCTCATAATCGATTCCCTCTTTCTAAGTATACCCTTTTGCCACAAGCCTAGCTTTAAAGGTTTCCACCTTCCCATCCGCTCCCCTCTTCCTCTTGTATACCCACTAACACCCAATGCATTTTATCCCTTCAAGTAAAGCTACAAGATCCCAAACCTAATTGAAATACATAGACTCAATCTTGGCTTTCATTGCTTCATGCCATAGATTTGCATCGGCATCAGCAATAGCCTCCTCGTATCTAGTGGAGTCTTGTTCCTGATGGTCGGAGACTAGCTCGAAAGCTTCTCCAGTCCATCTCTCCGGAACCCTAGACACTCTCCCACTACGACGAGGCTTCAATTGTATTGGCTCTTAAGGTTGTGCCTCTTCTTGTTCCACAATTGGGTCAGGAGAAATTGATTTCAAAGATAACTTCTCCTCAAGTTCCAACCTGTAACATACCACTACTTAAGCCTAACAGGGCTAGGGATGTCGCTCTGTCCAAAGGACAATGAGTCTTTATAACTAGATCACATAAAGGAAAATAAAAGAAATACTTTAAAATTGAACTTATTACAACCCAAAAATAAATGAACAAATCCAAAATAAATTGTTTGCTACCACCTCTCAAAACAACACATAAGAAAAATAACATAAAGTCTTCAAAGCATAAGCAACAAATCAAGCTATTGACCTCCACAGCAGGATCAACATGAAAATATTGCATAAAATGTGATGAGATAAAATCTCAGTAAGCCCGTGTGTGCTTTGAGTGTTTCAGGTAAAACAGTTCATGTATGCTAGTTGAAAATTTTCACAAGAGAGAGTGCTGGCAAACATTAAAAAAATATTAAAAATAAAGAGTGGCGTTTTGCTTTTCAAACCATACATGTGCGCAATAAATACAACAACTCAAAGAGGTAGCTATGGGTTACCACACGTTAGGCCCCATGACTATATAATGGTCAGAATGCCACACGTTGTGCAAATTGACAAAAGTTTAGTGTATGGCCTATCAGGTAAGATACTCTTCCATCTCTACACTCAAACTTACCGGTTGTCCACTCCAGAAACACATAGTCCACATGACTGAAGCTTACTCGCTCGGACCGGCATGGCCTACCGGACTGGCATCCTATCTAGGAAGGACTCATCCCTCAAAGGTGATCACCTACTGAGAGACTTATCCAAACCCTTCAAAGACTAGTCCTAGTAGTCTACCCTTATTGAGTACTCAATGTTGATTATCCCACTTGGGAGAAAATTGATCATACATTGATTTACTTAGAAATAACAATTAAGGGTTTCTAAAATTCTTGTCAAAGTTGGGTTTTAGAATGAGTTTATCATTCAGTGTAAAGCTGCTTGTTTAATTTTCAAATGATTTGCTTGACTGAAATAAAAAGGGGGAAAAAAAGTCCTTAATTGCCTTTACAAAATGAATATCCATACACATCGCGTTTGGCTTGCCACAATAACCTTTGGTCTTCAAATAATTCCTTGCAGAAGCTTACCTGATCTTTTGCTTACTTGAATTTCAAAAATCTTCCAAGGCTGACCTAACCCCGCCTGGGGTAAACACAAGATATAAGGTTATACTCGAGCTATACTTGCCTTACACAAATAATTCCTAGCTCAACTAATTACAATTATGACCTTAATGTCCTAAGCTTTAAGGCTAGCTAATAAAGAATTTTATAAAATAAGTTTAGCTTGATAAGTTAAAATAACTAAGGGTTGTAAAATAATTAGTAATAAGTTGTAGGTTCAAATAATAAATCTTGAGTACTATTATTAATAAATAAACTAGGGTTTAATTATTGAATAATCCTAAGTCCTAGATGATATTAATAAATGGTAATTTTTAAATATGATTTTTAAAATAAATAATAAATTATTATAAATTTTTTTAATTAATAAGTAATAGATAATAAATAATTAGTAATAAATAAAATTACTGGAAGAGTAGCATGAGATATAATGCTTTGGACAATTTCCATCAATGTCATGTTCCTTCTCTCAGCTACTCCATTCTGCTGGGGTGTCCCCGGCGTAGAGAGCTGGGATACTATCCCATGATGTACTATGTAGTCCTTGAATTCACCAAGGAAGTACTCTCCACCACGATCCGATTGTAAGGTCTTGATTAATTTACCTGTCCGACGCTCCACTTCAGCCTTAAACTCTTTAAACTTGTCAAAAGAGTCAAACTTGCGTCTCATCAGGTAAATGTAACCAAACCTTGTACAATCATTTGTGAAAGTGATGAAGTACTCAAAACCCCCTCTAGCTGGTGTAGACAAGGGACTACACACATCAGTGAGAACAATACTCAATACCTCATTGGCTCTATCCGCCTTAAGGGTAAATGACCTTTTGGTCATCTTTCCCATTAGGTAGGATTCACACTGAGGCCAATTTTTCAATCTCAATGAGCCCAAGGGCCTATAATGGATTAACATCTGAATCCTAGTTGAGTTGATATGACCCAACCTTAGATGCTAAAGATACGAGTCATTGACATTGGTCTTTCTCTTCCTTGTTAAAGGTTCAGATTGTTGATTGTTAATAGGGTTTAAGAAAAATAGATTCCCATACATATGCCCAGTACATAAAATTTCTCAATCTCTACTAATAGAAATACTAAAATGGAAAGATACAGAATATCCTTGATTTATTAGTTTCGCAACCGAAATCAATTTTTGTCAAAATCTAGGTACATATAAAATATCTTTCAAAACCACTATTCTATTACAATCAAAAACAAGATCCAGCTCTCCCACTGCAATGGCCCAAACTTGTGCTCCATTTCCCACACGTAGTCTATGTTTGCCCTTCTGGAGTCTTCTAATCGTTCTAAACCACTGCAAGGAGTTACAAATGTGATCAGTGGCTCCTGAATCAACAATCCAAGTGGAAGTTGATCCAATCATTGATATAAACTCTACATAGAAAATATTACCTGTGGGGTTTTTCTTAGCTTGAAGATCCGAACACTCCTTTTTCCAGTGTCCCTTCAGTCCACATTTGAAGTACTTGCCCTTGGGTTTATCTTTGGTCTGGCTCTCAGGCTGGGCCGCTACGTTCCCCTTCTTCTTCTTGAACTTTCTGGGCTTGAGACTAGTTCTAGAAGATGAAGCTTTAGCAATCATAGCCTTAGATTGTGGCTTCATGACCTTCTCTACCATCTGGAGCTCCTTCATCAACGTAGTTAAACCCATGTTTAACTTGTTCATATTGTAATTCAATTTGAACTGAGTAAAGGAACCCGGTAGAGATTCGAGAACCATGTCCACTTGGCTCTAGGGTCAATGACAGCGTCTAAGATTTCTACCTCCTCAAAAGCAGCAATCATCTTGAGCATATGCTCTCTAACTGATTCTCTCCTACCTTGCGGGCCAACTTTTATCTGCAAATATCGTGGCTAACGATTGAGTTATGTCATACGCAGTGGTCATATGCTCATCTTTAGACTGGCGCACATTAGACATGGAGGCCAACATGTAACAATGAGCCATCTCGTCGACCTTCTTCCGCGCCTTCTCAGTCTCTCGCTCCTCAGCGGTGGAACCTTCCCTGATAACAGGGTAGGTTTCATAAATGACATATACTCTTTCGCTGTGAGTATTATGTCCAGGTTCCTCTTCCAGTCCATATAGTTTGGTCCCATTAGCTTATTCTCTCAGAGAATAACGGCCAATGGACTAAAAGAACCTCCCACCATTTCTGAAAAATCAAAAAATAAAAGAAAAAGATTTAGTTTGTGAAAACAAAACAAATTTGTGCACTTTATCAAAACTGATATTAATTTGGCTCTTCGAAAAACTGACATAGCTTCTAGGGAAGATTAACAGTTCCCTAAGCTAAGTGTGTTAACCACCACAAATTAATTTCCCTTCTAAGTAATGATCTAGAAGATAACTCCCTCGAGGGGATGGCCATTTCCTCTCATTTTCTATGGAGATACCTCACACTATAACCTCCAACGAGGGGCTGGCCAATTATAGTACGTGTACCGACTTATTAATTACATCCCTCCCTTAGATCTAGATCCTTGTGGTATCCCCATCCTATACGGGTTCACTCGTAGAGTGACGTGAGGGGACCCACGATCTCTAATAAGGATCATGATGGAAGCCGTTGGAACCCCTCTCCCACTTAATCTTTTATAACAAGGGTTTTTCTGGAAAAATATCATTTTGAAAATGTCCATTAAGTTTTCCATTAACTAAAAAATAAAATATCTAAATCCATTAAAATCTCCATGTCAAGGTATACATCCTTTGAGAGATTTTTCCATGGACTAATGTCATTTAAGTTAAAACTTAATGATTTCAAAATTTTTTCAATTAAAACTTTCTAGAGACTTTGGTCTCAAGTTTATTTGACAAAACAATTTTTCTTGTGCAAAAATAAAACAAAATGGCTTTCTATTTTAACTTACAAAAATATCTAAATCCAATATATTTTCTATATCAAGGATTAAATCCTTTGAGAAAATATCTAAGGATTAATTTTTGTTCAAGTTAAAATAACCATTTAATTTGTAGAAAATTGTTTTCTTGTCAAAAATATTCCCAAAGACTTTGGTCTTTGAGAAAACGTGCACATAGGTACTTAAAAATAAATAGCATGCTAGAAAAAAGTAGACGTTTTCATGCTTTTCTATTTTTTTAAAACCTAAGTGCCCAGGTAATAGAATTAAACATATTAATTAACTAATTAATATGTAACACCCCACAACTTAGGCCTAACAGGGCCGGGGATGTCGCCCCGTCCAAAAGGACAAGGGGTCTTTATAACTAACTCACACAACAAAAATGAAACAATATTCTGAAATTAAAACTTATTACAACCCAAAAATTCCAAAATGAATCCAAAATAAATTGTTCACTCTCATCTCTCAAAGCATTACATAAAAGAAATAACACAATATTTTCCAAAGCAGGCAACAACTAGCTACTCATCCCCACAGCAGGATCGACCTAAAATCATGGCAAAAAGGGTGATGAGATAAAAATCTCAGTAAGTCCGCGTGTGCTTTGAGTGTTCAGGTAAAACAGTTCATGTATGCAAATTGAAACATTTCATAAGGAAAAATGCTGGCAAGCCATAAATAAAGTTAAAATAAAGAGTGGCGTTTTCCTCTTTTCAAACCATACAAGTGCACAATAAATACAACCACTCAAATAGGCAACCATGGTTACCACATGTTGGGCCCCACGTCCATACAATGGTCAAAATACCACACTTTGTGCAGCTAACAAAAGGTAGGTGATCGGCCTACCAAGTAAGATACTTCTCCTTTTCTACACCCAAATAAAATCGGTTGTCCACTCCGGCAACACACAGTCCATATGACTAAAATTTGCTAGCTCGGACCGGCATGACTAAGTAGTACTATCGCTTTTCCAAGTTGAGTTCATCTTCTGGAGGTGGCCTCCTACCAGAAGACTCACTCCTGCTCTTCAAAACTAGTACTACTAGCCTACCCTTATCGAGTACTCAACGTTGATTGTCCCACTTGGGAGAAAACCGATAAAGCATAGCTTTACTTGAAAATGACAATTAAGGGTTTCTAAAGTCCGTGTCAAAAATGGTTTTAGAAATAGTTTGGTATTTAAGCAAAACTGCTTATTGATTTTCAAATAATTTGTTTGGCTGAAACAAAAAAGGAAACAGTCCTTAATTGCCTTTACAAAATAAGTGTTCAGATACTTTGTGTTTGGCTTGCCATAGTGACCTTTTACAACAAATAAGTTTTATGCAGGTGCTTACCTGATCCTTTGCTTGAGCTAACTTAAAGATCTTCTAAAGCTGACCTAACCCCGCCTGGGGTAAACACAAGCCATAATTAAACTCAAGCTAAATTTGCTTCTATAAATAATCCTAGTTCAACTTCCTACAATCTTGACTCTAACGTTCCAAACTTTAAGGCTAGATACTCAAAAGGATTTTATAAAATAAATCTATCTTGATAATAAAATAACTAGAGTTTGTGAAATAATTACTAATAAGTTAAAGGTTTAAATCTTGTTATAAATAAACTACGGTTTATTTGATAAAGGGTCCTAAGTCCTAGATGATATTATTAAAATAATAAACTATTACTATTCTCTTAATTAATAATTAATAGTTAGAAAATAATTGATAAATAAAATTAATAAGTAAATTTTAATATATTTTGATTAAAAGATAATAAATAAAATTTAATAGTATTTATGAATATAAAACTTATAAGATTAATATTTTACCTATTATGATTATTTATATAAAAGGCTTTATTTAATATTATTATTATATATAATATTTTTATATTTTAATTTTAATAAAAGATATCATTTATTTGGCTAAAATATCATTATCTCATATAACAGTCCAATTCCACACTTTCCTAGGGTTTTCGAAATCATTAGAAGAAAATTTAGTATTAATTTTTATTAATGTAATAAAATTGGCTAACTTAAATAATTTAAGAACAACAATGTCATGATCATAATTCTCCTATTGCTAACCATAATCATGAACATTGACTCTAACACCAATCCACAAACCATTCAATTCATGAATAAAAGTATAGATCCAAATCTACCAGCACATGATCCAAACTCTACTAAACATAATCATATTCATGGCTTCAACAAAAATACAAGAACATAAAACCCTATTTACCAAAAATGACATAATATCTATCATGCTTAATCATCCACACTAACTCACAAAATGAAAAGTATGCAACAAACCCTAAAACATCATAAAACTCAACTAAGACAAATCATCCTCATACTTCAATCTCAACTCCATCATATAAACACATGCTCAATCTCCAATCATAATCCATCCTTTTCCAACAACATCCAAAAGACATGACTTTAGAATTTAAAGAGAAGGTTGAAGAGGCTTACTTGAATGATGACTACCTTGAAGAAGTCGCAAGAGAATCCTTAAGCTTGGAAGGCTTAATCCGTCTAAGGAGGAAGAAGAAAAATGGCCATGGTTGGAATAACCATTTCGGCCAAGAGGGAGAGAGAAAGAGAGAAAGAGAGAGAGAAAGAGAGCATTAGTACTTTATTTTAATGATTGAAAAGGAATGGAAGATGAACATAATCATTCATGGTTACCTTAAAAGACTTCTTGAATCTTCAAGAAAAATTCTGGTTTTTGATTCAAAAGTAGAATCTTGTTTTCAGCGTTTGATGTTATAAATTGCATAAATGGATTCTAGAGGATGAGTATATATGATCTGGAGTTTTTGGAGAAGATTAGAGGTGTTTAAAGTGGTCTTAGGCTTGGAGAACGGTGGTGTGTGTTCTTGGTGTGCTTTGGAAAAATGGATAGAATGGAGAGAAATGTTGGACAAAATTGCTGAAAGTGTTTGGCCAAATGATTGAGGGTTTCCTTGAGATTGAATTTTCAAATTAGGGAAAAGAAGGAAAGCTGGTTGTTTGAAATTCAAAAGAAGTAATTTAGGGAGTGAATTAAGGTAGAAAATGTGGTAAGAATAGCTTGGTTGATGGAGGTTCTTGGAGCTACTATGGCCGACTGGATTGTGCTGGAGTTTTGCTGAGTTGAATAAGGTTTGAATGAGCTATAGGGTGGCCGAAATTTAGAGTGTAATGGTGGAAGATTTTCTGGTTGTTTAAAGCTTAATCCAAGGAGTTTTCATGGAGTAATTTCCTAAAATTTTGAATTTTAATTGGAGGCTTAATTGTAGTGATTGATGGAGTGATTTAAGGAGTAGCCATGGAGCTTCATTTGAGTAGATCAATGGAGGGGGTGAAGGAGTTCAGTTCATGGCTGACTTATGCTAGTTTCATAGAAAGTTGGAATGGTTTTTCGGACATGGTTGGAGAAGGAACAAGGCTGGAATTTCTGGTTGTTCATTCAAGAGGTTTGCTGGAATTTTTGTGCAGATTTTTCTGGAATGTTCCAGCCGACTTGCAGAAGGTTTAAAGGGGAATTGGAAGGTCCTTTAAGGCTAGTTTCCAGCCTTCTTTATGGAGGAAAGACAAAGATGAATTACTGGTTTGAAGGCTAGAAGAAACAGCTTGGTTTTTGGACTGCTAAGCTGCGAATTATGCCCAGAATTTTCTTCTGGTTTGCACAGCTTTGTGCAGTCCAAATTTTGGCCAAAGTTTTCAATCTTCAAGCTGAGTAAATTGGGTATTTTTCTGGCAGTATTTGAGTGAGAAATGTGGCTGAAGATTTTGAAAATTGGACTGACCAAGAAGCTAGAAAAATTTTCCAGATTACTACATGAAGAAGATGAACACTTAGAGGGTAGAGTTTGAAGGTTCAACCATGGAGATTAATTCCCTCGGAACCTTCCATAACTCCTTCCCCATTTTCAATTAAAATTCCCTCCTCCAAGAGGCATTTTCAAAGCTCCAAAATCACATAACCTTGCTGGAATTTTCTGGAAATAAAAATGGCTTGGATAAATTGAGCAACTTAATTGATCAAGAATTAAGGTAAGCTAGAGAGCAAAAAGGGTATGAATCCCTTAAGAATTTTTGTATGGCACAAGAGTAGGATTAGGACATTCCTTTCATGTCTCCCCTAGGACAACACTCTTACTCCTCCCTATGGCATGCAAGGGCCGAAAATATCCACCTATCTAAAACAAAATTAAATCATGCTAAAACTTAAATGATGTGATTTGAACCGAAGACCTTAGAGATAAATTCCAAAGCTCTAACCACTAAACCACAACAACTCTTGCTCTTATTTTCTCTCCTAAATATTCTTCCTATTCAATCATCAAGCTATCTCCTTATTTCCACCTCGAGCAAAATTACCATTTTGCCCTTCCTACTCAATAAGCACAATTAAGCTTTTTAGACTATAAATCACGACTCCAAAACACAAAAAATCATTCAAAAATATATTTATACATACAAGAAAATACGATATGCATCACAACCCCCTTACTCTAGGGTTAGTTTTAGATGGGGTTTCACATAATGGTCTTGTTTAATCCTAAAATCCCTTACTAATATTTTTCATGCAAAAATATTCCATGAATATTAACTATCGTAAAAATATTAACTTTGCCTGGTATAGACCCCAAAACCAAAAAGAAAAGTAAAGAAAAATTACAAGGAAAAATCAAAATATCTCCTTGGTCCACTGCACCCGCCGCACTGGATCGAACAGCCATCTGCACTGTGGTCCACAGCACTCGCCACGCAGAACCAAACCTCGTGGGCGACCAACGGATCCCAGACCCGAGCTGGCACCGGTTCCGACAGCCCCAATCAGCGCCGGTTGCGGTTTGTCGGGTCTTCTTCCTGCAGAATTTTCTGTGATTTTCTTCTGCTTTCTTTTTGGTTTTCTATAGCTTTCTTCCTCTATTGGCATTTCGATTTCAATCCAAATACAATGAAATCAACAAAAACCAACAACCGGTTATACCCATTAATATTGGGCTTATATGATTTGCTAAGGAAAAACTATATTACATCTCATATTTACCTCCATCAGAGAGATTTAATAAAGAATCTATCCATACCAAAAACGACGAATGATCACAGTTTAATCACACATACGTGTCCAATTTTATTCAACTAGATGCATGCTTCCTATATTTGCACAAAACCTTCATGCTCTGATACCAATTGAAGGTTCAAATAAAGGGGAAAAGCAAACAAAGCACGCAGCGGAAGCAAAAAAAATTGCAGAAAACTGAAGAACATGAAACATCCCGAACAGAGCCGGCGTCGGTTTCGGCGGCTTAGCCAGCGCCAGTCACGCTCTGGAGGGACTCCGAGGAGAAAATTTTCTAACCTTTTCTTCTTATTCTCAAAGTTGGCTGGAGGGCCTCCTACTTCATCTGTGCATGTAGGTGAACACCAATCTCTCATTCTTCCAGTATATGACTTGCCTAATCCCATTTGGTGAACAACTTACAGGGCTAAGGAATTTTTTGAGAGAGAGAGAGGAAGCGTCTGCTTTTTTTTTTCACCAGAGAAGAAGCAGTCTAAAAAACAACGTTCTCCTCTATTCTCCTATTTAACCTAAATAAAAATCCTAGGTTAAACTGGACTGACCCATTGGACTCTTAGTTTAGCCTTTTGGACTAAATTAATTATTCTAATTTGAACAAAATAAATGGTCTAATAAATAATTAATTTTCCAACCCAAATAAACTAGTCCAATTAACAAGCCCATAATAGTTTAATCCCAGGTCAATCTTTAATTATTCAAACTGGGCCAAAGCCCCGAACACGTAATTAACCCACCAAACTAATTTAATTAATTCTCTTTCTCCGTGGACCTTTATTTTATTCTAGCCCAATAATTATAACAGACTACTTAAATGAAATAAATTCCATTTAATTTAATATAAGACCAATTCCTTAGCCTGTATTTAATTAGAACTCACGGTCTATACCGGGGACCACAAGACACACCACCTTGGCTACTAAAATGACCAAAATACCCTTGACATATAAATAGTTGTATTTTTCATTTTAAATATTTTCAAATATCATCATAAGGAAATATTAACCCCAAGGACAATGCTGCATTAGTAAAGTCTCTGACCTATAGGTGTAATGACTAAAATATCCCTCTATACATCACCATATATTTAGAGAGGAATAAATGTACTAACACCTCTCTAAATGACATCTACCATCCTTAGGCTTCTAGTCTAATGATCCACGACTACATGGATTATTTTTGCTTTCCAAGGGAGCTACCCTAAAGCAAACATCCAAGTCATGTTTTCTAGGGCTCTGGATATTTAAATTATTCAGACAACCACAAAGGGCGATATAGTATAAAAACTATCTTGTACAAGTCTGTCTTAACTGACTAGTCATACATACCCAACGTAGGAGTATATTGGTCCTACGATAGAACCTCAACTATAGCATATCAAAGTACATGCTTCCAACTTGGTCATATTACCAACTCATATTTAAGTCATAGAGTACTAGTCTATGCTGTAGCAATAGTAGTCTAAGTTTCTACCATATAATACTTTTAGAAACCACTACTACAGATCCTATTCTACGTATTCAAAATACGCGTATGTCATGAAGTGAGTGGACTACTCATTGGCTAAAGGTAAGCCATTCCCCATTTGGAATTCACGACATAATAACCTAGACATGATGAGACTTCCATTCTCGTCAATCGGTTAAGAACAAATGTTTATGTGTTAAGTAACCCGTGATCCATACCTTACTGTGAAAGACCTCCATTCACATGGACCACTTACTTAAATACAATGGGTCTTTTCCAAACGAAATTGTGCACAACTAAAAATGTAAATTCACAAAAAAAAATTTGAAAAAAAATTCTTTTATTAAAAGATTCGATATTTACATCAGAAACCTAGTCTAAGAGGGCATATTTTCCAACATTAGGTATAATATGAAGTATACGAAAGTAGTTGTGATGATCAACAAATGATTCATCTAATAGTAGGAGAGTATCTCATTGCCGCTTGTCGGATATTATTATTTAAGGAGTCCTTAACTAAGGCAATAACGTGTTAGAAATAGTTCGAGATGATACACAAGTTTAGTAATGGGTTCTAGAATAAGTACTATTTAATTTAGGCTAGAAATAATTATATTCTAGAAGCAGTTGTCACTATTTTCATACTTTAAACTGAATGAGATATATGATGGTGGAAGGAATTTATTACAACGATATTTTGTTATTAACAGGTTCATGTCAAGCTACTTGACTTTCTGGACTTTTTGGTGGTCACAATACATTACTAGATGCCGCTCATGATCTGCTGAAATATAAATTTAGTAATTAAAGAATTAATAAATTAATTCTAATTAGAATTAGTAAGTTAATTCTAATTATCAAGGATTATTAATTCTATAGTGATTAGAATTAGTTCATATTTTGTTGCCAATTGACTAGAAAACCTAATAGGTAGCACACAATAGAGGAATTGGTACTCAAATATATTATATGATAATATTTAGGATTAATTTTTTAGAAGAAATAATTTTATGAACTAATTATAAAGTAGTTATAATTGTTGGGGTCAAAATTACAATTACTAAAAACCTTGTGGTCAAATTATAAACTTGTTATAGTTTGAGGGCCTAATTGTAATTTCTAAATTTTAGGCCCATAATGTGAAAGGCTATGGCTTAGCTTGTTTGTTCAAGTAGCCGACTCCAAGTTACTTAGGACTAAGATTTAGTTTATTGTTATTTTTGTAATATGAAAGGCTATGTAATGTTTCCTAAAAGGTTTAGAAAATTGGGAGAAAATGCTTTTAGGTTATCTAGATGGTGGTTGAAGCTTGAAAATATAAAGAAAAAACATGCATGTTGTAAACAAAAGCCAAAAAAATGCACAGAGACAACGAAAGAAAATACCTCTGCGTTTTAATACTTTCTTTGGCTCTGAAAAAGTCATCTGAACTGTAGGGATCTCTTTTTCACAGTTTGTTGATGCTTCTAGTTCAAATCTTGCTATCCTTATACTCCTCCTTGGCATGAACGCACAAGCTCATTGAATATCAGAATATTCTACTCCCTAAAACTTTGTTGGTGAAATAATATAGGCAAGGAAACACAGTCTCAAAACCTCTTGACTCTCTGATATTAATTAGCAGAAGTAAGAAAACATTAAGAATAAAATGAGAGAGGAAATATAGAATAGCTTTTAGGAGGTTTTTTTTTTCTCCTTTGTTCACAGATGTATATCACCAAAAGATACACACCCTTATTATTATTTTTTTATAACAAAACACCAGAGTCATAGTATTTCAAAACACCCGAAAGTTATCAACAGAAGATGTTTAGTTCATCCTAAACTCTTCTGTTCTGTGAACAACAAAAAACCCTTTGGTCCAGGCTATTCGGCCATTAATATTTTTATTATTTTTCCCAGACCCAATGAGCTCAAAAATAATAAACATTAATTATTTATTTTCTGAGCTTATAAAATAACCTAATAAATAATTAATTGAGCCCAAATAGACAAAATAATTATTCAATTCTTTTATTTAGTTTAGGCCTAGGTTAAAATTTCAATTATTCAATCTGGGCTTAGGTCCTAAATAATTAATTAACCAATTAAACTAGATAATAAATTTAATTTAATTTCTCTCGTCCTTTTATTTTATTCTAGTCTAATAATAAATTAGACTTTCTACATAAAATAAAATTTTCTTTAACTGAGACCATTTTCTCAGTCTAAAATTAATTAGGACTTACGGGATACGTCAAAGACCAAAAAGACACATCTTTTTTACTACTAAAATGATCAAAATATCCCTGCTATGTAAATAGCTATATTTTGCATTTTAAATTTTTTAATATCACAATAAGGAAATATTAACCCCAAGTTTAATTCTGCGTTAGCAATATCTCTGACTTATAGGTGTAATAACTAAAATACCCCTCTATACATCGTCATTCATTTAGAGAGGCAAAAGTATACTAACACATCTCTAAAAGGCATCTACCATCCTTAGGCTTCTAGCTCAATGATCCATGACTTTTTGATTTTGCTTTCCAAGAGAGCTACCCTAAAGAAAATGTCCAAGTTATGTTCCCCAGAGCCCTGGATATTTAGATCATTTGGACAACCACAAGGAGCGATATAGCATAGAAGTTATCTTGTACAAATTTGTCTTGACTAACTAGTTACATATACCCAACATACAAGTATATTAGTCCTACAATAGAACCTCAACTATAGTACATCAAAGAATACGCTTTTAGCTTCGTTAGACTACCAACTCATACTCAATTCTAGTGTATAAGTCCACACGTAGTAGTAGTAGTCTAGGTTTCTACCATATAGTACTTTTAGAAATCACTACTATAGGTCCAGTTCTACGTATTCGAAATACACTTTTGTTATGAATTAAAAAGACTACTCATTGGCTAAAGGTAAGTCATTCCACATCTAGAATTCATACACAATAACCTTACCATGATGAGATTCTCATTCTCATCATTTAGTTAAGAACAATAATTTATATGTAAAGTAACTCATGGATCATACCTTACTGTGAAAGACCTCCATTCACATGAACAATTTACGTCAACATAATGGGTTTTTTTTCCATCGAAATTGTACATAAAAGTAATGAAGAATTCATAAACAATTTCTGAGAATAAAAATTTTATTAATACAAATTAAAATTACATTAGAAACCTAATTTAAGTGGGCATACATCCAACCAATCTCCCACTTGCACTCTAAGACTAACTAAGTCTATAGGTGCCCACCCCTATGGCATCTAAGTAACTTCTAAAGACTCTATCTGTAACACCCCACTGCCTAGGCCCAATATGGTCGGAGATGTCACCCCGTCCAAAGGACAAGGGGTCTTTATAACTAGGTCACACATTCAAAATAATAGAAAAAAATAATACTTTAAACTTAAAATTTATTACAAACCAAGAATTCAAAATAAATTCATAAATGAAATTATCCACTCTCAACTCCCCAAAGCATTACACAAAATAAATATCAAAAAAATCTTCCAAGGCAGGCTACAACTAGCTACTCATCCCCACAGCAAGATCGACCTAAAATCATGGTAAAAAGGGTGATGTGACAAAAATCTCAATAAGTCCGTGTGTGCTTTGAGTGTCCAGTGAAAACAGTCCGTGAATGAAAAGTATAAATCTTTATAAGAGAAATACTGACAAGAAATAAACATTAGTCAAAATCAAGAGTGGTGTTTTGGCTTTTCCAACCATACATAATCAATAAAATCAACCACTCAAAAGAAATGTTCATGGGTTACCACACGTTGGGCCCCAAACTGGTCAGAATGCCGACACTTTGTGCAGACTGACAAATGGTAGGTGATCGTCCTACCGAGTAAGGTACTTCTCCTTCTCTATACCCAAACAACAACTGGTTATCTATTCCAGCAACACACAGTCACTTGACTGAAAAAAAAACTGCTAGCTCGGACCGGCACGACCTACTGGACTGACATCCTATCTAGGGAGGACTTACCCCTCAGAGGTGGCCACCTACTGAGAGACTCACCCTAACCCTTCAAAGACTAGTCCTAGCAGTCCACCCTTATTGAGTACTCAACGTAACATATCCCACTTGGGAAAATGAACAAAACCTAGTTCCACATGAAAATGGCAATTAAGGATTTCCAAAGTCTTTGTCAAAATCAGTTTCGAAAAGATTTTTGAGTTTGAGTAAATCTGCTTATTGATTTTCAAATAATTTGTTTAACTAAAATAAGAAAGGAGTCAATCCTCAATTGCCTTTACAGAAATGAGTGTCCATACACTCTACATTTGGCTTGCCATAATAAACATTTTACATCAATCAGGTTTTATGTAGGAGCTTACCTGATCCTTAGCTTGAGATAAAATAAAGGTCTTCAACAGCTAGCCCAACCCCGCCTGGGGTAAATACAAGCCATAATTAATCTCAACCTAAAATCCACTTTCACAAATAAAGCTAGCTCAACTCACTACTACCATGATCCTAGTGTCCCAAGCTTTAAGGCCAAATAATAAATAAAAAGGGTTTATAAGCTAAGTCTAATATGATATTTAAAATAATTATTGTTTCGGGAAATAAGTAATAATAAGTTGAAGGTTTAAATCTGGCTAAGAATAATTTAGAGTTTATTTGATGAAGAGTCCTAGGTGATATTAGGTAAAATAATGATTTATTAATAATTAATTGTTTGAAAATAATTGATAACTAAAATTAGTTGAAAATAAATTTTAATAGGTCTTGATTGAAAGATACTAAATAAATTTTAATAGGTTTTGATTAAAAGATAATAATTGAAAGATAATAAATTTTAATAATATTTATGAATATAAGACTTACAAAATTAATATTTTACTTATTATGATTATTTATGTAAAAGGCTTTATTTGATATTATTATTATATATAATATCTATATATTTTATTTCTTGAAATAAAAGCTATCATTTATTTGACTAAAATATCCTTATTATATATAATAATCCAAGTCTACTTTACTAGCAAAAATTATAATATTAAATATTTTATTGATGAAATAAAATTAGTTTAGGGACAACTAGATCATGATCATATTTCTATTGCTAACCACAATCATGAACATATACTCCACTTCAATTCATCAACTCATCCAAATCATAAATAAAGGCATAGATCTAAATTTACCGAGGTATGATCCAACCTATATTGGCATAATCATAATCATGGCTTTAACAATCATACATGAATATAAATCCTATTCACTATAGGTGACATAATCTCTAACATACTTGATCACAAATACTACTTATGACATGGAGACATGCATTAAACCCTAAAAACACCATACAATCAACCAAGATAACCAACTCATGCATAAATTCCATCTCCATCATATACACACATTTATTCATGCTTCAATCTCAACTCATCACAACAATACATGCTCAAATCCTATTCATAATCCCTCTCCTACCAATATCATCCTAGAGACATGAATCTAGAATTAAAAAGAAATGGTGAAAAGGCTTACTTGATTGATGAGTACCTTGAAGGAGTTTTGAATGGATCTCAACTCCTAGATGACTAGATTCATCCAAGAGAGATGAAGAAAGCATGGCCATTGGTGAAGAATTCATTCGGCCAAGAAAAATAGGGTATTCGGCCAAAAAAGAAAGCGAGAGAGAGAGAGAGAGAGAGAGAGAGAGAAGAGAAGAAAAGCATCCATTAGCATGCTTATACACACATATATTCATTAGAGATTGGAGATTAGAGAAGATGAAGTTGATTGCACAAACTTACCTTGAAGGTGTTCTTGAGCCTTCACAAAAATACTGATTTTTTATCCAAATGAGAGAGTTGGATTCTGGGGTTTGATGTTAAAAATGGTATTGATGGACTCACGGCAGTGAGTTGATGAAATCTGGAATTTTTTTGAAAGAGATTAAAGTGGTTTGGAGAGGTATTAGGCGAGAGAAGTGAGTAGGTGTTCTTGGTGGTCTATGTGTGCTTGAAGGTTGAAGAGAATGGAGGGATTTTAGATTTGAAGCTGCCGAAATTCTGTATGTTTTCAGTGGCCGAATTGTTTGTGTTGTTTAGGTAGATGATTTTTCTTATTTGAAAAGAAAAGGAAAGGTTGGTTGTTGAAATCCTAAAAGAATATTTTTAGGAATCAAATTTGGAAACAAAATATAGCAAGAATATCTTTGATCAATGGAGAGCTTTTTGAAAGCTGCTATGGCCGATTGATGTTCAGTGATTTTGCTGGATGAAAGCTGGTTGAAGAAGGTTAGTGGCGGCCGAAAAGAGGGAGTATAATGGTGAAGGAAAGGTCTGGTTGTTTAAGGGACATTTTATGGAAGTTTACTAAATTAGGTTTGCTGGAATTTTAGTCTCCAATCAAGGCATGATTGGAGTAATTTGTTGGAGATATTTTAGGGCAGCCATGACTGGTTTTCGTGCAGAAGGTTGGGGAAGACAATGGGGTTTAGTTCATGGCTGTTCAAGAGAGGTTTGTGCAGAAAAAGGGTGAAGTTTCAGCCAAGACTGGAAAAGGAAACAAAGCTTGAAATAAAATCCTGTACAGTTTCGCCATTGCTGGAATTTTCCTAGGCAGCTTTTGCTATCATTTTCCAGTCAGATTGCAGAGAGTTTGAAGGGGCATTTAGAGGTCTTTCAAGACTGGTTTCCAGCCTTCTTCATGGAGGAAAAACGTGACTAAGGAGTTGGGAGAAAACTGAAAGAAAATAGCTTGGTTTAAGCTCATATATGCTGCGATTTTGCCCAAAAAATTTTCTGGTTTTGCACAACATTTGTGCAGTCCGAATTTGGCCAGAAATTTTTAGATTTCAAGCTGGTCAAGAGGGCCATTTTCTGGCAGCATTTGGGAGGGAATGATGGCTGAAAATTTTGACACCATGAAGGCACAAGAAGCTGGAAAATTTTCAGATCAGTATATGAAGGAAAATGTACATAGCTAGAGTGAAGTTTTGAAGGTTCACTAGAGGGATTAATTCTCTTAGAACCTTCCCCATCTCTTTCACATTTTCGGTCCATAAGATGTCTTTCACTTAGACATTTTAAACTTTCAAAGCCACATCACTTTACTGAAATTTTTGGAATGAAATTGGCTTGAATAAATTGAATAACTTAAGAGATTGAGAAGTAAGGAAAACTGAGAATCAAGAAGGGTATGAATTCCCTTAGGAATTTTTGTAGGGTACAAGAGTAGGATTAGGGTACTCCTATCATGTCTTCCCTAGGACATCACCTTTACCGTTCTCTGGAGCACTCAAGGACAAAAATCTGACCTTCCCTAACAAAAATAAAATTTAATCATGCTAAAGCTCCAATGATGGAATTTGAACCCAAGACCTCAAGAATTAATTCCAAAGCTCTAACCACTAAACCACAACAACTCTTGTTCTTATTTTCTCTCTAAAATATTTTTTTTCCTATTTAACCCTCAAGCTATCTCCCTATTTTCACCTCAAGAAAAAATTACCAATTTTCCCTTCTCACTCCATAAACACAATTAAGCCTTCGAGACTATCAAACACATATCCAAAGTATATAAAATCATATAAAAATATATTTAAACATGCAATAAAATATGATATGCATCCCAACCCCCTTACTCTAAGGTTGGTTCCGATTGGGATTTCACACTCTCAGCCAAATGTTTGGTGAAGGGGTCTGTTAGATTGTTTTCTGAGGTAATTTGTTCTACCATGACTTCCCATCTCTAGATGAAATCCTGAATCAGGTCGTACTTCCTTTCAATATGCTTCTCCTTTTTGTGGTTCCTAAGTTCTTTTGATTATGAGACCGTGCTAGTGTTGTTGCAATACTTCACAATCGGCCTGTCCATTTGTGGCACGACTCCAAGTTCTTAAAAGAACTTTCAGAGCCTGGTTGCTTCCTTGGATGCCTCTGAAGTTGCCACATGCTCAGCTTCCATGATTGAGTCAGAAATACAAGATTACTTAATATTCCTCCATGAAGTAGCCCCTCCAGACAAGGTGAAGACATGCCCACTAGTAAATTTTCTCTCATCCTTATTCATCAGGAAGTCTGAGTCTATGTATCCTATAAGAACCAAGTCATCAGCCCTGTAAACCAGTATATAATCTCTCCTACCCTTAAGATACTTGAGAATATGCTTTACAACTTGCTAATGAACCTCCCGTGATTTGACTGATATCTGCTAACTACGCCTATGGCAAAGTAGATATATGGCCTAGTGCACAACATGTCAAACATGAGACTTCTCACAGCTGAAGCATTGGAAATCCTACTCATTCTATCCATTTCTTCTTGAGACTTTAGATAGTCCTTTGAAGAAATAGACAACCTATATCTGCAAGAGATTAATGCTCCCTTACATGAGTCCATGCTGAATTTGGCCCTTATCTTATCAATGTATGTAGTTTGGGATAGTCCTAACATTTTCAACTTTGTATTTCTAAGAAGCTTCCTGAGAATATAACTAACTTCTCCCAAGTCCTTCATACTATATTGACTAGATAACTAACCTTAGTAGATGACGGTGTCTCTACATTAGTTTCAATGAGTAGAATGTCATCCACAGATAATACAAGAAAAATCACGTTTATGCCTTCCAGTTTCTTGTACACATATGGTTCATCTTCAATTTGAATGAAACCATAGGACTTTATAGTCTCATTGAAATGAATATTCCATGCTCTAGATGCCTATTTAAGTCCATAAATGGATTTCTTAAGCTTACAAATCATATGTTCCTGGCCTTCAGCAATGAAGCTTTCCAGTTGGGACATATAGATGTCTTCACTAAGATGGCCATTCAGAAATGCCATCTTGACATCCATTTGTCATATCTAGCAGTCATAATGACATGTGATGGTAAGGAGGATACGAATGGACTTAAATATGGCTACTAAGGAAAATATTTTCTCATAGTCGATACCTTCTTTTTTAGTGTACCGTTTTTCTACAAGCCTAACTTTGAAGCTTTCCACCTTCCCATCCACTCTCCTCTTCCTTTTGTATACTCACATATACCCAATAGGTTTTATCCCTTTAGGTGAAGCTACAAGATCCCAAACCTGATTGAAGTACATAGACTCAATCTTGGCTTTTATTGCTTCATGCTATAGGTTTGCATCGACATCAATAATAGCATTCTCGTATTTAGTGGGATCTTGTTTCTGAAGGTCAGAGACTATGTCAAAAGCCTCTCCTATCCATCTTTCTGGAACCCTAGATACCCTCCTACTACGATGAGGCTCCGTTTGTATATATTCATGAGGCTGTGTGTAATACCCTACATTTTACCTTCGATTGGCTACTACTTGTAATAAGATGAGAATTTTTGTCAATGACCATAATAAAAGATGATCAATGTAATGCAACAAATATTTTGGTGTAATAGTATTTTGTCGGGACTTGGATATAATTATTAGATTTGTTCTAGCCGTACCCTAAATCTTTGAAAAGCTACTATTATTAATAAAATAAGAATTTGAGGGTACACTGAGAAGAGAAATTGATCAGTGCGATGAAACACACGTTTTGGTGTACATTATACTATCCGGGTCACTGGGGGCATTTTCACCTTTTTAACTGTGCCCACAACTTCGACTGCCAATTTGATCAAATAGAGAAGAAATTGAAGAATTTAAGTATTGTCAATGAATTCAGTAGAATTTTTGGAGTTGAATGGTGGAATAAAATATCTCTCCATTTAGGACCCGATTTTGGTCATTTCTAAAGAAAATAGGAAATCGCGGTTAAAAACGGTGCTTGTGGCATTTTATGATTGGTAGCCCATGAACATGTGTCAATTTAAGAGAGGTTGCATACAGAATTCATGCAAGACACTTGGAATCAAAGAATTACAAAATAAATAAAGAATGATGTGTATTTTTGTGATTGCAACACATCACTTGCGGGCCCTTCTAATTAGGGTCTTGTGTAATGTGATTGGCTAATGCTTAGACCATGTGAAGGGGGTTGAATGGCTGAAATTTTTCCTAGAAAACCAGCAGCCATACAGGAGAAATGAAGAGAAAATTTTGAAGAAGAAAAATAAGTGAATGGTGTGTAAATTTTTCATTGGAACACACCTATGAATAACTACCACACAATTAATAAACATAAGAGATGAATGGCCAAGAATTGATGATGAATGGTGGTGAGAAGAGGCTATTATACAGCCTGAATTTTGGCAGACATGAAGGAAGAAAAACAAGAGAAAAAGGAATTGAACAAGAGAGAAAAAAAAAGGCAAGTGTGTGTTCTTGGTGTTGTATATAAGTTTTGAGAAATCCTTGAAGCAAATCACTTCAAATAGCCTTATATACAAAGTAAAAGCTCACCTTGCTAGAATTAAAGTTGTTGTTGGGTGAATGATGATTATATTGATATAAATTTTAACATGAAAACATGATTTTCATGTCTTGATTTTGGATCAAACACTAGGGTTTGTGAACTTTATGTATGAACTTTCTATGTGTCCATATATGCCAACTACCTAGGAGGTTTATGGATGATGTTTTGTGTGAGGAAGAACTCAACATTTTCGCTAGTTTGAAGGATTTTTTTAGCTTGAGGAGATGATGACCAAAGTAGAATAAAAATGAAAGTTACTTGATTGGAAAAATGGATTATATTAGCTTTTGATTAGAAAAGGTGAATTTGTGATGAATAAGTGTGACTCTTGTGAGCTATTGGAATCTGGAAATCATAGAATTGAAGATGGTTTGACAGAAAACTGAATGAACTAATGTTCCTAAGGTGTTAAAGGCTAAAGGAAAATAATGGAAAGCATGAATAGTAGAACTGAAGCAAAACTATTGGGGCTGTTTTTGCCCTATAACATGTCACAGGAACAAGGAATCTGAAAATGGCTTAGACAAAATTAAACTTAAGAGTCTTATGGTCATTTTGGTATATCATAGAGCTAAATTGGAGTTGTGGATTGAAAGTTATGTGCAAAACAAAATTATGTGGCAAGCTTTGAAATTCCAGAAAATTAGTTTGAAAATAGATGAACTTAAACATGATTAATTGTATGATTTTGGATGAAATAAGTGAGAAACATGGAGTGAATCCCTTGTATATGAAGGGAGAAAGGATACGGAAAAAGGAAAACGAAAGAATTGGACAAACGACGAAAAAACGACATGAACGAATGTTGAACGTTTTCCTTTAATCGTCGGCAAACCATCGGCCCCATCGGCTAACTGTCAACTACCCATCGGGCACGTTGGCTAACCGTTGGCTATTTTTCGACCAAACATAATTTGATCTAAAAACGATGTTTGATATAGGTTTATCAATAAATGGCCAACAGTTCGTTAGAAATGATAGAAACGGGGGTCGAACAGCCATGAACGAGAAAAGTTTAGATAAGATACGAGGTGAGTCCCTTTGATTTCTAAAACCTTTTGAAAGCTAGTATGCTTTATGAAATGCTATGTTTTATATTGTTTTGGAAATCTCTAAATATATTTAAGGTTATTTGAGCAAGATTTATTCTTATGTTACTTTGGGCTCGAATGAACTTCATATATGGCTTGGGAACCTTAACAGATGATTGAAACATGAATTTTGTGAATTTAGTCATTTTTTGATTAAACGCTTAGAATTTTTAGAAAATGGTAATTCTTGGAATCGAACATTCATAAATTAACCAAATGCCCTTATTGGAACATTTTATGGAAATATGTTTGAAAACTTTGAATTTAATCCTCTTTTAGGATTAGAATTCTGGATTTCTTGAAATGAGTTCCTTTTGAAATCGGGTATTTGAAAAATAATCCAAAGGTCCTCATTAGAATATTTTATGAAAATCTTTGGAATTGGGTATTTGATAAACGACTGAAATATCCTTATTGGAACATTTGTGAACACTTTTCAAATTGGGTAAGGGTAAAATGACCCAAATACTTTCGGAAAGTCTTTTGGAATAGTGTATGGGTAAAATGACCCGAATGCCCTTGAAAATGACTTTTGTGATTGAGTACGGGCAAAATGACCAAAATACTCTTGGAAACGTGTTTTGATGTGTGAAAAGAACTCTTTACCCTGTTTTGACATGGTTTTGGAAATTGATCTCTCGAGATAAGATTGACTTTTGGAAAACGACATTTTGATCCTGGAAATTATTTTGTTAGTCTAATTTGCCTATAGAATGAATTGATTGGCCCAGCAGGGCCTATGGGAATTATTATTTGACTAGCGAGTCAGTGGGATCAATTTTTGAAAAATGATATTTTGCCCCAAAAATGTTATTTTGAAAATCCTGTGAAAACATAACCCTCTGGCCTGATTAGTCAGTAGGGATTGGTATTGGTAATGTTGAGTATGTTAGTGTTGTGCCCAAGAGGCAATCACTTGTACATTGTATATGACGCATTTTATTTTAATAAAAGGTGTTATTTATCTTACAGTTTCTTTTGTTTACATTTAAGTAATATAACTATTCAATAAAGTCCCTAATACAACACTGTGTTAAGAAAATCATGATAGAGATCATGATATGAGATTCCTACTACACTGTATAGTGTTAGTACTTAAATAGTCCATAGTCATAGTATTAACGAGACAGGACATCATTAATGCGTTAAGACTAGTGATAGGGGCTAAATTAGTCATATTTTTCCTAGTTATTTAAGGTTCTTTTGTGATACATTTTGTTCAATAACTAGTCATATTCCTTCATATTTGAAATTTTACCCTTGGAAAGGTATTTTGTTCATTATTATAGATTTTTTGGGTAAAACGAAGAAAGAACGTCGCAAAACAAAGGAGAGGCGGTGACAGCTAAGGCCCTAGAACTGGCGCCGGCCATGCACTATTAACATGAACTTCGAAGCGATGAAAAAATTGCAAAATAGAATGGAATAGAGTGGAACCGGCACCGGCTCCGAGAGCTAAGGTGGCGCTGGCTGCATTCTAGAACACATTGTGTGAAATTTAAAAAAAAAAAATCGGCGAACAAGTGGAGAACCAAAAAACAACCGGTGACGGCTCCAAGAGCTAAGACGGCGCCGGCTATGCCCTGAAGTTAAGGCGGTGCTTTGATTTTTCTACACGATTTTTGGTAATCTGTGGAGTTTTAGTATCTTCCAACTTCTACTCGGCCAAGAACATTGTACCTATGAGTTTAGGCACTTCCCAAGCCTATAAATAGATGGAAAACACAAGAGAAAAAGAGAGAATTCATTGATCATCGTAGAAAATCACTCAAATCAAATGAGGAATTCTTCAATTCAATGAGGGTTGTACAAGAAGGTCTTCAAAGGAAGAAGAATGAGGCTTGTCTATGAGTGCTTTCTTTTACTTTGTATTCTTTTTCTTGAACAATGATGTGTTAATTATTTTATTGTAATTCGACATTGTTTTAGATATTCATGATTTTTAGAGTTATTTAATCTTTTAATTAATTGATCGTTCTTCTTGGTATTTAATTACTTGGGCATATTACCAGATTAATTGATTGTTTCTTTTCATTAACTTGCTTGACTAAAGAGGTTGATGGTGGTTGCAATTGATTAATTTCATACTTATTGGCTGTTTACTTGCTAGACCAAAGAGGTTAATTATTGAGGATTGAGTAATTAAAGGTTAATTGATGTTTACCAGACCAAGGATTCATTGATTAATTTCATGTTTTAAATTTGCCAGACCAAGAAAATTTAATCAAGGATTGTGTTTAATGCTTCTTGTGGATGAATTAGTTGAGACAAACCAAGTGAAGCTAATTTATCTAGAAGGTAGTAATTAGTTGAGACAGACCAAGTGATGCTAATTTATCTTAATCCTTCATAGTGCCAAGAGAATGATTAGTTATGCTAATGGTTAGGTACTTTAAGATCATGTTTGTCTAAACAATGGTTTAAGTTACATACTTCTTCATCCTTGACATGTATATATTTTTATTTTTATTTTCTTTTCTTTTGTTTGATTTTATTTCTTTTTCACTTTATCGAGTCAGTTAAACAATGAAAAAAAAATGGATTAATGTCTATTTATTCCTTAAGGATCGACACTCGTTTGAACCTTATGCTCGGTTAATGATGAGTACGCTTACTCATATGTGTAGTTTGGGTTTGACGTTTTAATTTAAACTTGATTAGAAATGTGCATATTTTTATATGATTTTTATACCTAAATCTATACGCATCAAGTTTTTGGTGCCGTTGCCGAGGAACAATAGCATGAAAGCTTGGATTTTATTGATTTAACCATGTAAATATATAAATCCATAAATATATAAAATATGTATACTTGTTCTTCTTGCAAAAATGTTCCATCTTTTGTATTTTGTGTATTTGTGTATATCCTTGTAACCTAACCTACTAACTTTGACTATGTTCTACTAACTAACTTTGTACTCTTTTAATTTGGTTTTAAATCATGAATTCCATGTCTAACTCGCTTCTATGTTCAGAAGAAATGGGGAATTGGAATCAAAGGAAGTTTAATGAGGGGCAGTAATCAGCAGAGCTCGAAACCGTAATTGAGAAATTTGTTGTTCATGTCACGAGGCGTTTCCAAAAAATAGATTCCACCTTTGAGAAATTCAAAGTGATGATCCGCAACATGGAACAACAAATCTGATTTTTTACGGACATGGTGATAACATCTCACGAACTAACCCCAATAGCTAGTGAGGAAACAACTGCTGTCACATTGCGAAGTGGAAAAGAGTTGCCAAACATTACAGATGGCAACCGATACCGGCTGGAAGAAGAGAACTGGCGCCGGCTATCCGGTAACCCCGAGACCCAGCCACCCAGAACTGAACCAGTGCTGGCCGAAGCACTGGAACCCGTGCCAGCTACCCCCTATCTATCTCCCAAAAAGCCTCATTTTCAGCCTAATGATAGGGGCTAAATTAGTCATGTTTTTTCTAATTATTTGAGGTTCATTTGTAATACATTTTGTTCAATAACTAGTCAAATTCCTTCATAGTTGAATTTTACCCTTTGAAAGGTATTTTGTTCATCATTACAGATTTTTAGGGTAAAACGAAATAAAAACGTCACAAAACAGAGAAGAGACGACGCTGGCTAGGACTCTAGAACCAGCGCCGGCCATGCACTATTGAAACGAACTTCGAAGCAATGGAAAAATTGTTGAAACAGAGCAATACAAAACACAATCGGTGCTGGCAGTGAAGCTGGAACCGGCGCCAGCTGTGCCTAAAGCTAAGGCGGTGCTTGATTTTTTTCTACGCTATTTTTGGTAATCTGAGGAGTTTTAGTATCTTCCAACTTCTACTCGGCCAAGAACATTGTACCCACGAGTTTAGGCACTTCCCAAGCCTATAAATAGATGAAAAACACAAGAGAAAATGAGAGAATTCATTGATCATCATAGAAAATCACTCAAATCAAAGGAGGAATTCTTTAATTCAAGTAGGGTTGTGCAAGAAGGTCTTCAAAGGAAGAAGAAGGAGGCTTGTCTATGAGCGCTTTCTTTTACTTTGTTTTCTTTTTCTTAAACAATGATGTGTTAATTGTTTTATTGTAATTTGACATTGTTTTAGATATTCATGATTTTTAGAGTTATTTGATCTTTTGATTAATTGATTGTTCTTCTTGGTATTTAATTACTTAGGCGTATTATGAGATTAATTAGTTGTTTTTTTTCATTAATTTGCTAGACCAAAGAAGTTGATGGTAGTTGCAATGGATTAATTTCATACTTATTGGCAGTTAACTTGCTAGACCAAAGAGGCTAATTGCTAAGAATTGAGTAATTAAAGGTTAATTGATGTTTTCTAGACTAAGGATTCATTGATTAATTTCATGTTTTAAATTTTTCAAACCAAGAAAATTTAATCAAGGATTGTGTTTAATGTATCTTTTGGATGAATTAGTTGAGACAGACCAAGTGATGCTAATTTACCTTTATTTTTCATGGTGTCAAGAGAATGATTAGCTATGATAATGGTTAGGTCATTTGAGATCATGTTTGTCTAAACAATGGCTTAAGTTACATAATTATGCATCCTTGACATGTATACATTTTTATTTTGATTTTCTTTTATTTTATTTCCTTTGATTTGTTTTTCACTTTATCGAGTTGGTTAAACAATGAAAGAAAAGTGATTAATGTCTACTTGTTCCTGGAGGATCGACACTCGTTTGAACTCTATGCTCGGTTAATGATGAGTACGCTTACTCATATGTGTGATTTGGGTTGAACATTTTAATTTAAACTTGATTGGAAATGTGCTTAGTTTTTGTATGATTTTTACACCCAAGTCCGGACACATCACCTAACATACCGTATCCTACCCGTTTACACAAAGCCCAAAAGGATTCCCAATTCGACAAATTTCTTGAGGTATTTAAACAACTACACATAAACATCCCCCTCAGTGAAGCTTTAATTCACCTGCCCAAATACGCCAAGTTTCTTAAAAGTATTCTCGTCAACAAAAAACGATTGGAAGAGTTGTCCACAATCCTCAACGAAGAATGCTTAGCCATCTTGCAGGACAAACCGAATTTGTCACATAAAGAAAATGATCCAGGAAGTTTCTCTATTCTATGTTTAATTGGCACTCTTAATGTCTATAATGCATTAGCTGATCTAGGTGCTAATATTAATTTATTGCCATATAAAACATTTAAAAAGCTAGGCCTAGGAGAACCACAACCCACTAGGATGATTATTCAACTCACAGATAGATCTATCAAATATCCTAGGGGCATAAAAGAATATGTGTTGGTAAAAGTTGACAAATTCATATTTCCCATGGATTTTGTTATTCTTGACATGGATGAAGATTTCAAAGTCCCGTTAATCTTAGGTAGACCCTTCCTAGCTACAACAAAAGCATTAATTGACGTTCATGGGGGGGAGGTTGACACTTAGGGTTGGGGATGAGGAAATAGTCATTCAAATCCACAAGAGCATGCAACACCCTGTGTCTTTTGATGATTCTTGTCTAAGAGTTGATATTTTTGACGAACCTATTTTTGAGTTGATACAGGAATCCATTGAGAAGGAGTTGATGGAAACATCAATGGCGTATTCGGAGGACTTTTACAATGAGGATGGGATGCAGAATTTTGAAATTGAGAAAAGTAGTTTAGGGAGAATGAAATCATCCATAGAAGATCCTCCCGAATTAGACTTAAAAGACCTGCCCGAGCATTTGGAATACGTGTTCTTGTCTACAGGACGTAAATTGCTTGTCATCATTGCCAAAGATCTCAATACCGAACAAAAAACTAAATTGGTAAGTATGTTGGGAAAATATAAGGGAATTATAGCTTGGAAGATTACTGATATTAAGGGAATTAGTCCATCCTTCTGCACTCACAAGAACTTGATGGAAGAATGTGCAAAACACGTAGTACAACCCCAACGTAGGTTGGACCCATATATGAGTGAAGTGGTAAAAGGTGAGGTGGTTAAGCTCTTAGATTCAGGCATCATTTACCCTATTTCTGATAGTGTTTGGGTGAGTCCTATTGAAGTGGTACCAAAAAAGGGAGGAATGACGGTGAGTCCCAATGATAAAAATGAGCCAGTCCCTATGAGATTGGTCACGGGTTGGAGGTTTTGCATAGATTATAGGATGCTAAACACAGCCACTAGGAAAGATCACTTTCCTCTCCCTTTCATTGACCAAATATTGGAAAGGTTAGCCGGACATGAGTATTATTGTTTCTTGAATGGGTTTTTGAGCTACCTATAAATTCCCATAGCTCTGGAGGACTAAGAAAAAAACACTTTCACATGTCCATATGGTACTTTTGGATATCGTCGGATGTCGTTTAGTCTTTGCAATGGTCCCGGAACATTCCAAATGTGCATGACAACTATCTTTAAAGGACTCGTGGGGGACATTATGGAGGTATTTATGGATGATTTTTTAGTTTTTGGTGATTCGTTTGATTTGTGTTTATCTAATCTTGAAAAGGTGCTAGCAAGATGTGAGAGACTAACCTCATGCTTAATTAGGAAAAATGCCACTTTATGGTGAAAGAAGGTATTGTGTTGGGGCATAAAATTTCAAGGAAGGGTATAGAGGTCGATGGGCCAAAATTGAAGCAATTGAGAAGTTGCCTCCCCTTACTTTGGTAAAAACTATAAGAAACTTTCTTGGTCTTGCAGGTTTCTACAAGAGGTTCATCTTAAACTTCTCAAAAATTTCAAAACCTCTTACCTCTTTACTTGAAAAGGATGTTGTGTTTAATTTTGATGAAAAATGTCTCAACACTTTTACCATACTCAAAGAGAAGTTGATTAATTCACCCATTTTAATTGCACTTGACTGCTCTCTTCCCTTTGAACTAATATGTGATGCAAGTGATTTTGCAGTTCGTGTAGTATTGGGACAAAGGCAGCAGAATAAGCACTTCCAACCTATATACTAAGTGAGCAAGACTTTAACGGATGCGTAGGAAAACTACACAGCAACGGAAAAAGAATTGCTTGCCATAGTGTTTGCCTTTGATAAATTCCGTTCTTATCTTATTTTGTCCAAAGTCATTGTTTATACGAACCATTTGGCCCTGAAGTACCTACTAACCAAACATGATTCCAAGCCAAGGTTGATAAGATGGGTTCTATTGTTGCAGGAATTTGATTTGGAGATTAGGGACAAAAAAGGTGCGAAAAACTTGGTTGTGGATCACTTGTCAAGATTGGGTAATCTAAATTTGGAATCCTTGATAAAAGAGGACATCGATAACACTTTTTTGGATAAGCAACTCTTGCTCATCGAAGGTGAGATTCCAAACACCTAATGGTTTGCCGACTTTGCTAACTACTTGGTTGCAAGAATTACTCTAAAAGATCTCATGATACAACAAAAGAAGAAATTCCTCTCTGAAGTAAGGAATTACTTTTGGGAAGACCTATATTTGTTTAAGTGTTGAGCGGACCAAATCATTCGTAGATGTGTGGACTCTAAGGAATGCGACGTTTTTCTTAGACATTACCATGAAGGACTTGCTGGAGGCCACTACCAAGCCAACAACACTACAAGGAAGGTGCTTGACGCAGGATTCTATTGGCCTACGTTGTTTAAAGATGCCCACAGATTTGTCCAAAATTGTGATAGGTGTCAATGTACAGGTAACATCTCTAAATCTAATAAGATGCCATTACAAATTTTTTAAGCTTGTAAAGTATTTAACTGTTAGGGGATAGACTTCATGGGACTTTTTCCTAGTTCTTTAGGGAATAAATATATTTTGGTGGCAGTGGATTATGTTTCTAAATGGGTAGAAGCCCAAACTTTACCCACCAATGATGCAAGGGGTGTGGTAAAATTTCTGAAAAAACTTTTCACTCATTTTGGTCTGCCTAAGGTACTCATTAGTGATAGGGGGACTCATTTTTGTAATGCACAAATGGAAAAAGTTCTCAAACACCTAGGTGTGAACCATAGGTTGGCCACCCCCTATCATTCCCAAACCAGTGGACAGGTTGAAGTGGTCAATAGGAAAATTAAAAGAATCTTAGAAAAAATAGTTAACCATACTAGGAAGGATTGGAGTCTAAAATTGGACGATACTCTTTGAGCATATCGGACAACCTTTAAGACACCAATTGGGATGACTCCGTTTCGGTTAGTTTATGGCAAAGCATGTCACTTACCTGTTGAAATTGAGCATAAAGCTTATTGGGTAATTAAACTTGCTAACCTTGATCTTGAGTCAGCTGGTAAGTCCAAGTTACTTCAACTAACCGTCTTGGAAGAATTGCGAGCGGAGGCTTATGATAGTTTAATGCAATATAAGGAGCGGGTCAAAAGATGGCATGATAAGCATATCACTCAACAACATGAATTTAAGAAAAGCGATCAAGTGTTGCTCTTCAATTCTCGTTTAAGACTTTTTCTAGGGAAATTGAAATCAAGGTGGTGGGGACCCTACACGGCGAGAAAGATATTCCTTTTGGCACCCTTGAAATCACTCACCCCACTAGGGGCACCTTCAAAGTTAATGGCAATCGCATAAAATACTATGTGGGCGAAGGTCTTCCCAACACCGAGCAGGTGGAGATGCTTTTCGACGCTTCCACGTAGAAATTTTTTGTTTATCATGCGGCGGTTGTTCATTTGTACTATTTTCTTTCTTTTCTTTTACTTTATTTTCCTTTCTAGTTTTTGTGTTTTGGTGTGCTCTTTTGTATTTTTCTTTTTAGGTACTTTGCCAATGCCTCGTTCTTCAAATATTCAGTTCTTGTACAGCACAATGCACAATGAATGGAAGTTTGTTTTTCTTATCTCTTCTCCTTTATATTTTTGGTCCCTTGGCATTGTTTATTCCTTGTTATATTTATTTGGCCATTAAGGACAATGTCCAGTTTAAGTGTGGGGGAGTGATTTGATTGACAAGTCTTCTATGCATATACTTTAGCCTTCTTGGTTCTTGGGAGTAAATTTTAAGCGAAAATTTTCAAAATTTTCTTATTTTCTTTGCAATTTCAAGCTATATTTTTAGTGCATGTCTTTTTTAGGATGGATTATAGAGCATATGTTCTAGATCATTTATAACTTATGCATGACTTTTTGCATGCACTTGGACGAAGTCGTTCTTGATAAAATGCTTTGCATTGTTCTTAAATCTATTTTTCTACTAAACTTCATGGAGCATTCTAGAACTTACTTGAGTATTTCTTGAGGCGAAAAAAGAAAGACAATCACGATTTAACTTAGGGATGATGGTAATAGGCCATCTTTGGATAGTTTGAGCTTTTCAAGCCTACCTATTGTTATATTATCCCTAGTGCCTATTTTGAGCCTAAATTGTTGATTTCTTTTATTAAAACCCGTCAAAATATTTTGTCTATTGCTTGTTGCTGAGAGTTTGAATAATTTTCCAAATCTTTATGCTCTTGATGGATGAAAGTATATGTAGGAACACGTGAGGAAGAATGTTGGGATAAAGATCATGACTTGTTACTTTCAGTCATGGATCAATACTGAGTTGAGTTGGAAAGAGGAAAGAAATCAAAGAAAGAGAAGAAAAAGAAAAGAGAGATAGAAAACAAGAACTTGATGTTTTCAATTACAATTAGGGAATTCTAACTAATTTAGAATTCTGGGATGGAGGATTTTTCAGAAAGTATTTCGTGTAACATATAGAAGGGACACGAAACCCTAGCTGACAGATAACATACGAAATCTCTAACCCTAGATATACAACCAACGTTCTTCTCTCTCTTTCTCGTGTTGCTGAAAATGTGAAACAGCCCTAGCCACCACTTTTTTTTCTACTAGCATAGAAAATTTTGGTACTTGAGTATTCCTCTATGTGGATTACTGTTAGAGATAATCATACACTGTGATTATAGTGGTTAGATGTTCAACTCTTGTGAAGTTGGATCTAGAGGATTGCTCCTCAACTTGAAGAAGAAATTTTTGTTCTTCGGACTATCAAACAAAGGTAAAAAGCTGCTACCTTTATTATCTTTATATCTTATTTTTCACACATAGGCGGGTCCTGGGATGGTATCTCGTTTTATTTTCTTCTGCGCCGTATAGGATACGAGCCTGAAATATCCAATAGTGGTATCAAAGCCATGCTATGTGTGGTCTACGGACATTGTTTTGAAATGAAAAACTGTTTTCTTTTATTCGTGTTTATCTTTGTTTGCTGTGAAAATCATTTTCACTCGAGTCGAAATTGTTTTGAACATTATGGGTTCGGTTCGTAGCACAATATGATTGTGTAAAAGTCACACCGTATTTCGAAAGATGCTTTCTTTAAGTGCTAAAAATTTTCTGCAGAAAAACGTTTTCTTGAAAATGGTTGTTACCCTCCGTTTCATCTTGTGAATTTAATTTTCTATTTTGTTTTGTTTAAACTAACAAATTGGATGTTGTTTTGAGCTTCAAAATAGAAAATTCTGCTGAGAATTGTTTTCACTAATTTGTTGCAGAAGATTAAGGCACCAGAAACTGTTTCTGGAAAATTTTTCGAAAAAATCGCCGCCACTTCTCGACTATAGCCGGCGCCGGCTCTGGCCTCCAAATCGGCGCCAGTTCTATTCTGTTCGCGATGTCCAGAAATCGTTTTTAGAAGAGAAAAAATTTTTCAAAACCAGAATAGAGCCGGCGCCGACTCTGGCTTCCAAACCAGTGCCAATTCTGCTCTGTTTGCAATATTCCAGCTATTTAAAAAAAAATTCCTGGAATAGAATTTTGAAAGGGAAAAATCTTATTTGATGAGAGGTGGTAAAATAAAAATTTTTCCATGGGGGCGCTTCCCCCGTGACCCCCGCCCACTGACCGGCCAGTGGGACCGCCGTTTTCGTTGCCAGAGACGGGACCCAAAAGCATTTTCTCAAAATTAGTTTTGAGACAAATAATTTTATTTTTCAAAACAGTGATTTTAAAATTAATTTCTTTTTCTAAAATATTGATTTTAGAATTTATTTTATTTTTCCAAAATAGTGATTTTGGAATAATAAAAGTATATGTTTATTTTGTTTAAGCATAGTTAATGGCATGGTGGATGGTTATGGACTAAAACCAATTATATCTGTTCATACATTTTACAGTTTTGGTTTTTATGAAATAGGGCCTGCGTGTCCTGCCTTCTCTAAAATTTTTGTGTAATTCCCGTCTCATCTAACTCCCCTCGAATGTAACTCGAGGTTTTCTCTCTTTAGAAAATTATGTAATTAGTTTACATAGGTTAGATAAGAGTAGAGTTATTTTTAATTGTGAAGATGGCAACCAAAATAAGGTGAGAAGGTAAGACCTTCTACTTAAATCATGCATGAACACATAGGGTTAACTCTATTAATTTCTTTTATGGCTCAAGGAAATTAATTTAGGGTAAAGTCCATAACCATACCACGTAATCGCTTTATTACCATAATTATCAATTATGTGATTTATTGATTTTTATGCATGTCATTCAATGAAATCACTAAAAAGAACAAATCCCTCAATCAATATTAAACCTAATTCGTTCCGTAATATAGTAAGAACGAGATTCCTTTTTTGAAACCAGGTTGTTGGGCAAACCCAAGTCTACTTGACATTGGGCATGTTCAAGCTATGGAATTAAATTCTTTTAGAATTAAATTCCTGATTAACGGGTCGGGTTTAACTAAATTCTTTATCCCGGTTGGGCAAACTCAAGCACAACGAAATTTAGAGGAAAAGTTAGAGTAGCCCAAAAAGCTTTAAGATTAAAAGTTGTTAATCACCCAACGATCCGGTAGTTACATACGATGTAATTAGTATTAGATACCTACCAATAAACTTAAAGGTGGCTTGTTGGGCAAACCCAAGGTTATTCTTAAGGAATTTGAATACCAATCCACTAGGAAAGCTTCCAATGGGCTTTCCCGAATCAATAGTGGGCGCTATTGGTTTGAGTAAAATAGTAGAGTAAAAATGTATTTAATTAAAGTCCTAATTATTTGCATATTATGTGCATACACAAGTAGCTAATGCTCTCTATCTTTACATCTAGGTCACTTGCATCCTGTCAACAAACTTGAACTTACGTAGCATCTTGGAAACCAACAAGTTAACCGAATCAAACTATCTCAACTGGTATAGAAATTTGAGAATCGTTCTCAAATCGGAAAAGTTGCTCTACGTGCTAGATGCTCCTATTCCGCCACCACCAGCTTAAGATGCTCATGCTGATGAGTATGCTATCCACAAGAGGCACAAGGAGGATAGCGATATAGTATCATGTATTATGCTAGCATCCATGACTCCCGAGTTGCAAAAACAGTACGAGCATATGGATGCTCAATCGATCATTTACATCTTCGAGAGCTGTTTGATGCCCAAGCCAGAACTGAGAGATATGAGATCTCGAAGCAACTATTCCATTGCAAAATGGCAAAAGGTTCTTCTGTGGTCACTCATGGGCTGAAAATGCTGCGCTTAATAGAGAAGCTTGGATTTCTCGAGTTTGCAATAGATCATGACTTAAGTGTTGACTTAATTCTACAATATTTGCCTAATAGTTTCTCACATTTTGTGATTAACTATCAGATGAACAAGATTGAGTCAACTATTCCTGAGTTGATCAATCTTCTCAAAACTGCGGAGTCCTCTATGAAGAAGGATTCCAATGCAATTTTAATGATAGAATCTTCCTCTTCTAAGAAAAAAGTTCAAAAAAAGAAGAAGAAGGCTCCCAAAAAGCCCAAAGGTGGTGTGAAGAAGAAGAACACAGCTACCAAAGGCACATGCCATCATTGTGGGAAGATGGGCCACTGGAGGTGCAACAGCAAAGCCTACTTAGAGACCATTAAGGACAAAAAGCAGAAGGAGAAATTTACAAGCACTTCTAATTCTACTCCGGGTATGTTTATGATTGAGATAAATACTGCCTTTAGAAATGAGATATGGGTATTAGATACCGAATGTGGATCTTAATTGTACAATAACTTACAGGGACTAAAGAGCAGTAGAAGGTTAGAGAAAGGTGATGTGGACCTACGTACTGCAAATGAGGCAAAGGTTGCTGCACTTGCTGTGGGGACATACGAGCTGAACCTGCCTTCGGGATTAATTTTAGAGCTGCAAAACTGTTATTATGTACCAGCTTTAATGAAAAACATTATCTCAGTTGTGTGTTTAGACTTATGTGGATTTCATTTAATATTTAAGAATAAATGTTGTTCTTTTTTTTTTAATGATATTTACTATGGTTCAGCAACTTTAGTGAATGGTTTATATGTTTTAGATTTAGATAATCCAATTCTCAATATAAATAATAAGAAACCTAAAATAGATAACTCTAACACCTCTTACTTATGACATTGTCGTTTGGGCCATGAAAATGAAAATCGTGTTTCTAAGTTACACAAGCTTGGTGACTTAGGGTCATTTGATTATGAATCATATGGCACATATGAGTCTTGTTTACTAGGTAAAATGACTAAAACTCCTTTTTCAGGAAAAGGAGAACGGGCCAAAAAGTTAGTAGAACTCATACATTCTGATGTATGTAGCCCAATATCAATACAAGCAAGAGGAGGTTAAAACTATTTCATAACATTTATCGATGATTTCTCACGATACGGGTATCTGTATTTAATGAAATACAAATCTGAGGCCTTTGAAAGGTTCAAAGACTTCAAGAATGAAATAGAGAAACAACTTGGCAAAAGTATAAAGACTCTAAGATCTGATCGAGGAGGAGAATACTTGAACCAAGAGTTTCTGAGTTATTTGAGAGATAATTGGATATTATCTTAATGGACTCGACCACATACACCACAACATAACGGTGTATCTGAGAGAAGGAATCGAACCCTTCTGACATGGTACGGACCATGATGGCTTCTGCAAATCTACCAAAATCATTTTGGGGGTATGCACTAGAGACTTCTGTTTATATACTAAATAGAGTTCCAACAAAATCGATTGATACTATCTCATTTGAGATGTTCTTTGGTAAGAAACCAAAGTTATCTCACTTGCGAGTATGGGGTTGTCCTGCCTTTGTCAAAAGGCCACAGTCAGACAAACTTGATAGTAAGTCTGACAAGTATTTGTTTGTGGGATATCTGAAAGAATCTTTCGGATAGTACTTCTACCTCCTTTCCGAAACAAATTGTTTGTTTCGAAGCATGCCGTCTTCTTAGAGAAGGGGCACATGCTCAAAGGGGACAGTGGAAGTAAGATTGAATTTAGTAAAGTTCATAAAGATCAAATAAATGAGGATCAATCGTCTAACCGCACATCTATTGAGAGAATAGATGAACCTTTTAATACATAAGAACCTCGTAGATCTAGTAGGATACGTGTGGCACCTGAGAGATATGGATTTCTCATTAGTGACCCCAACGATGTATTTTTGGCTAATTTTTGAGTGCTAATCTTCATGTGGATACTGTTAGAGAATTTTTTCTTGGAATTTAGTGGTTCATAACATGTATGAATTTTTGGAGGTATTCTGTGTGGAGAGAAAAAATTTAAAAGTTGTGATTTTCAAGTAACAGAATTTTTCTCTCTCTTAACTCGTTTAATTACAAACACGTGATTCCTTTGTGTGGATTTTATTTTATTTTCTTTTGTGAGTATTTGATATTATATGATTGAAATCCAACATTAACAACAATAATTACCGGATTTTAACTCGTAGATTGTTCTCAATAACTTTTTGAAAATCATTGCCAAAGCTATTTTTTATTGTATTGTAATAATACATTAATTTTGAACATTAAAATGGCCTATTTAGAAATATTATCTTTGGGTGAATTTATATAGTATCTTCTACATATATTGAAGTTGCATTCTAGAAAATTTGAGTGGGTTTTGAGTTCATTTCTTAGTTAACTAAGAGTCCAAATTTTGCTCTGTTTTGCCCTGTTTACACTAATTTACTAATTTGATTTTGACTTCGGAAACCTATGAATTTGCTATGAACCCTTTATGATCTTTACTTGATATGTTTATATGATGATATGGGACTGATTAATGATGATTATTATTGCACTTTGATGTTTAACTGATGACACTCATGTATTAGTTCTTGTATATAAGATAAACTATTTAGAACACTTTGAATTATTGAATGATCACTTAATAATGTGTATTTGCTCAGCTTAATTATGTTATGATTTAATGTTACATATATTAGAAAATTGAGGGTTATGTGTTAATTGTTGATGGGAATGGTGTGAGATAGGTTGTGAGCCTAGAAATGATTAAGATCATGATTATTTTGGAAGAATAATGCAAAACTTGAGTTTACTGATAGGAAATAATATATATTCATTTGTTTGTTAGATTTGTTGGGTGTTCAAGGTCTTGAACCAAGAAGTTAAGTTGATTTTTTCTCATTTTTGCTTGGACTTAAGGTAAGTCTTACACTCATGAAAACCCTTTTATGCAACATAACATTTTTTATATTTAAATTCACGGAAATGCTTTATATCTTGTAATCATGAATAATTTTGTAAATGATAGAAGTATTTATATTTAGGAATTGTTATGCATATGAATATGTTGGAATCTTCTTTAAGTGGGATATGTAAGTTCTTGCACTCAACACGTTAGTGTTATGCCCTAGAAGCAATCACTTGTATATTATATATAACACATTTTATTTTAATAAAAGGTATTATTTATCTTACAGTTTCTTTTGTTTACTTTTATATAAAATAACTGTTAGATAAAGTCCCTAGTACAACACTGTGTTAAGAAAATTATGATAGAGATCATGATATGAGATTCCTACAACACTGTATAGTATTAGTACTTAAATAGTCCCTAGTCGTAGTATTAATAAGACAGGACATCATTAATACATTAAGACTAGAATGTGTTAGACTTCCTGATTTGATCAGGCGGTGATTCTCATATCCGTGAGTATTGAGATACTCAAAGTTAACACATGGATGCTTATTAATGGAACAAGTTCATTGGATGACCTAGCTATGAGATAATCACATGGATAACTATTTTGTGCTAGTGATATAATCTCAATATAACAAACGTGCAAGTATCCTTAGACTTGAGATCTCCAAGGTACTTTATTTGCTGAGTTTTATGCTTTGATTCCAATCTCTAGAGCTAGATCGAGGGCCGCCTATGGGCAGGATAATGGGTACATTGTGAGGTAAATGAAAGTAGTTGAGAGGGTCAATAAAAGATTAACCACTCCTAATAGTAGGGGCGAATATCTCACAGCCACTTGTAGGAATTACTACTCGATAAGCCCTTGGCCAAGGCGACTGTGCATTGGAAATAGTTCCAATTGATACACATCTAGAGTAGTGGGTTCTTGATACAAGTACTATTATATTCGGGCCAGAATTAATTCTGGAGGGAGTTGGCACTAATTTCGTGCACTAAACCGAATGAGATATTATATGATGAAAGGAGTTAATTTGTAATAACCCGCCTTGCTCATCTTGCATAAAGTATTTGTGTAGAATAGTCTTGTTTAAAATAAAAATACATATAAAAAAAATAATGATATATTTTCCCTCCCTTATTATTAATAATATTATTAAGGCTATAAATTAAAAATATTATTCATAGTGTTATAGAATGGTCATCCCTAATGCTATTATTATTAATATTAGAATTATTAGCATTATTACTAATATTGTTATTATTTTATTCTATTCTATTTCATTTTACTTTATTCTATTATCATTATTATTGTAGTTTAATGATAATAATAATAATATTATTCTTATTTTATTCTATTATCCATTACTATTAATTTTATATCTATTATTTAATACAAATATTTCTTGGTAATATTAAATTATAGTATTATTAAATTCAATAATTGTATTGAATTATTATATTATTCTTACCATTATTATTTATATATGTATGTATGTATATATATATATATATATATATATCGTGTGTGTGTGTGTGTATATATATATATATATATACAACAACTAATACTATAAATATCTTTATTATATTATATTATATACTAAGATAATTTAGGGAGCCCACAAGAAATAAATGAAGATGGCCCACAAGCATGATATTTTTGACCAAGATTAACCATTCTTAGACTTTCTCTAATTAAGCTTAATTAAGTTAAACTAGATTAGGGTAAATTAATCCTGATTAAGTATATATTAGTCCTAAAAAATTTTAAGAGTTTTTATAAACTTCTAAAAGGTTCTACAACCTTCTAGCATGATCCTTAATCTTCTTGTGAATGTTAGAAAATGCCAACTCACCCTAAGTCATTTCATTAAGATCAAAACAAGACCAAGAGGATTGAGCTATATAAATAGGAGCAAGGAGGGGAGAATTTTGGCCAAAACTGGGAGGAGAAGAAGAAAAATCAGAAAAGTGAAGAGAGGAAAGGAAAAACAAGAAAAAGATAGACTAAGGGAGAGAGAGAGATTTCCAGCAGCAAGGGAGCAAGGAGAAGACAACCGGCAGGAAGGAGAAAGAAAGGAGAAGGAAGGAAAGGAAGGAGTGTCACAGCTTTGCCTTCGTCTTGGAAAGGTAAAGGATCACTTCTAAAAGCTAAGAGAATGATACTAGAAGTTGGAAGTTATTTGCATATAAATTTGTTGATGTTGAGTAATGAAAATATTTTGATTTTGTGATGGTTGTTGGTTGACTGGTTGGGTTGGTGATGAATTGAGAATGGTTTTCAGTTCATTTGAGATGTAGTGGAGTGATGGTATGCTGAAAATTTGGAAAAGGAAAAGGATGGAAATGATAAAGAAACAAGAAGAGCTAATTTATGGTGATGAAAAACTAGCTTGTGTTGTTTGGAAACTTCAAAGTAAATCTGAGTAAGAATGACTGGAAATGAAGCATAAATAATCCTAAACATGTCCTAGACTAGTTAGAAAGGATTTGGAACAAGTTGTGTGGAGGTTGTGAGGGTTTTGAATGGCTAAGAGATCATAAATAGCAAGAATGGTGAAAGCTGTTAAAAATTTACTGGTTTGGTAAGCTTGGAATAATTTATTTGTTTAGACAAAAGAGAAGTGCTGGGCATGAAAACCTGTTGGAACAATGATGTTGGGATGTTAAATGAGGTACTAAGAGGTTTACATGTGGTATGATATGTTGAAGAAACCATAGAAATAAATTAAAACAAGTTGGGCTTCTAAACTGTAATTTTGAACCTCCAACTCGGAACAGTACGTTTAGCTGAAAAACTGAACGAAATGGAGAGAGGTTTAAATACCCCATGACCTAAAGTTGATAGAGAAGTGTCCTAGGAGTATTTTGGAAGTAGTTTCACCTCAGTTGGACCTGTATTGAAAGAGATATGTACAAAATACTGGAAGATGACAAAACTGAATTCCAAACTCGGAACAGTGGAATTAACTAAAAACTGTACAAAATACGATGGAGTTTACATGTCTCATGACATGGAATTGATAGAGGGATGTCTTAGGAATATTTTGGAAGTAACCTCACCATATTTGGACCTATATTGAATAAGTTATGTGAAGAATAGTAGAGGATGGTAAAGCTGTAATACCAGAAAACTATCAAAAGCATTAATTCAATTATTTCTTTAAGGAACTTATAGAAACCTTATTTGAACCATCCTGCATTTGAACCCATTAAGTAATAATATGGAGATATACTAATGGTGTAGGTAAATCAAGTCGAGGGAACTTCTTTTAGGACTACACGAGTGCAACTTCGACTTAATATACAAGGTGAGTCCCATTGATTTCTAAACCTTTTTAAAGGCTAGTGTGCTTTAATTTTCTATGAAATGCTATGTTTTATGCCATTTTGGAAATCCTTGAATATGTTGCAGGTTTACATGAGCAATATTTTCTTTTATGCTATTTCGGACTCGAATAAATTTCATATTCAGCTTGGAAACCTTCCTGGACGTTTAAAACACCAATTTTGTGAATTTAATCCTTTTCGGATTAAATATTTGGGATTTCTGAAAAGTGGTAAATTTTAGAATCGGGTATTTGGAGAATAATCCAAATATCTTTATTGGAATATTTTATGAAAACTCTTGAAACTCGGGTATTCGGTAAATGACCGAAATATCCTTATTGGAACTTTTGTGAATATTTTTTTCAAATCAGGTAAGGGTAAAATGATCCGAATAACCCTCAAAATGTCTTTTGGAATCTGGCATGGGTGAAATGACCCGAATACTCTTGGAAAATGACTTTTGTGATCAAGTACAGCCCCAAGCAATAAAAAAATATTTTGATTTGAAAATTCTGCGGGATCAGATGACCCTCTGGCCTGATCAGTTAGTTGGGGTTGGTGTTGTTGTGTTGAGTACTCAGCAAGGACTTTGATCTTTACACTAGCCCATGTTAGAGGTAGACGACCTTAAGTAACCTGATCAGTTTTGGGGATTGTCTTACTCTAAGCAGGGCTACGGGATATTGAGATGAGCCGTCCCTGGCTAGCCGTTGTGAGCCTGGAAATTGCCTATTGATTATGATGGTGGGTTGTTCACATGATACCAAGCGAGGACACTCGGTGTGTTCAATCCCTTGCCACCTCGATGGTGATTAATGTCAGGATTGGGACCCCTGGCTTATAGTGGCAAGTAAAAGATCCCTAAGTGTACGGTGATGTACATTTGTACGCTGCTCACCCTTCCAACATAACACGGGTGACGTGCTGTAAGGTACAGTCCCTAGCACAAGAGACCGTGTAGTCGAAGGTGAAGTTTCTTGAACTTTGCACGTAGGTCGCACTTCTAAATGGGGAAGAATCCGCATTTATTGAATTAAGGGCCATGTGTTTGGAAAACATTAGTTTTTCAAAAGTGCATGATAGATTGAACCTAAATTCATCAATTACCACTATTTTTCCTGTTATAAAATTTATTTCAGCAAAGAAATTGAAACTTGACTTCCTCTTCTAAGCAACACAATGGCACACACGGGACTTGCTGAGTATACCACTCACACGTATGTTTGCCTTTTTTTTTTTTAAGGGATTGGAGCTGAAGAATAACGACGGTATTCCAGGACTTCTTCTATGGCACTGGATAGCAAATCTTTTGGAGTGATCATTGTACATAGACTATGAGATGTTATAGTTTATGTATTTTGGAAACTATGACAATGTACCTATCATGACTCATATGTCTATATAAATAAAGAGCATGTTTCATATATTACTTAAGTTTCGACTTTACCGCTTACTTTAAGTTTAAATCATTATAAAGACCCCTAGCCTGAAAATTCAGATGGAGCAACATCCCACCTGAGTTTAGCCCACTACGACAAGAAGAAAATGTGGGGTGTTACAATTTGTATCAGAGCATTAACCATAGGGTTTAATTTGTATACACTATCTATGGGTATAGGTATATTATCTGTGGTTATAGATATAATATCCGTAGGAATAGGTGGAAATTTAATTCGACTATTCTTTTATAGGAATGGCTAATAATGATGATAAAGGGAAGAAACCAGTCAAGGAACAGGATCTTAGAGATGGATCATGGGAAGAAGGTGAAAGCTCTCACCCAAAGATGAAAAAGATCAGGACTTTCCTAGGAACATCGATCTCTAGACCCTGTTATTGCCATAGCTCCCTTAGAGGCCCAAGACTGCGAGGAAGGAATCCAAAGCCGACTCAGGACAGCAATATAGGAGAAGTGACTAAGGAACCTGAGAAGGTAGAAAGTCCTAAGTAGCCAGTTAAACCCGAAGGAGCCATAATCCCTCTTGATGAATCGGAAGACGAATTGGTTAAGATAGTTGCCATATCCTCTGATGAGTCAGTAGCAGAAGATGATGAATATGAGGTAGTTGAAGTGGTTGCTCTATCTTCGGATGAGTCAACTATAGGAAAGGATGAGGATATGTTTGGCCCAGGATCTTATACTCTTGAGTATTATCGTGTATCGCCCAACTCGGGACCCCCTGTTTCCAGTAATGATAGTGAGTAGGAGGACTACCTAGGAAGTTTTAGTATGAATAACAGTTGATGTACATATTGAGTACGTATGTTGGTAGGAGATAATAAACAAGTATATATATATATATATATATATATATATATATTTATGTGTGTGTGTGTGTGTGTGTGTACTAAACCCTGCAATTTTGTTGTAATATACCAGGGTGTTATGTTTTATACCAGGATAACAATCTTCCCTAACATACCAATCTAACTCCATTATTGATACTAATTTAACAAGGAAAGCTGACTATCTTTATTATACTACCAAAGCGAACCCCTCGTTACCACCCAAATGAATCATTTGCTGGAAATTTAGCCAAGAGAGCGCCTGATGAATCTTTGGAAAACACTATGATGCAAACTTTCTAGAAAATGACAGAAGTGTTACAACATATGACCGAGATAACCTCTAGAGAAGGACAGCAAACTAAAGTTGAAGCAGATCATGCTTTGGAGCGATTCCTAAAAAAATTTCAACGTCCTTCATTTTACAACCGACCTAAGCAAGAACAAGAAGCAGAATTCAAGAAAGAATTTATACCATGTTGGGTTGTAGAAAGGCGAGAAGATGATTTTCAAATTTTAGCCAAGAGGGGAGGACAGTAGGTAGGTACTCTACTGAATTTACGCGACTTTCGAAATATTGCCCCATCCTAGTGCAAAATGAATCAGACAGGAATAGCTTCAAGAGTCAAGGAGACGAATTTGGAGCAAGCTAAGCAGGGAAATAAAAGGGAATTTCAAGCCCTGAACCGAAATAAGAGGCTTAGAGGGAATAAATGGCCAAATAAAGGAAAATTTCCAAGGAGAGAAGAAGGCAGAATGGGGAAACCGTTCATTCGCTGTTATAATTATGGAGAAGAAGGACAAAAAAAAAAAAAAAAATCTAACTGCCCATATCCAAAGAGGACGACTGGATGAATAAATCCACAAAGGAATTATATGGGAGTAAGGCTAGAATTTGCTAAAGGAAACCCAGGCTAGCCCTTTGCACCCAAATCTGGAGTCAGCAAACCTGCCGTGAAAACTCGAGTGGTAGCCCTGGATAAAGTAGACACTAATACATCGGCGGTGGTGAAATGTATGATTTTTTTATTATTATTTTTGGTAAAGAAGCCCAAATTTTAATAGGTCCAGGCTCTACCCATTTATTTACTGCATGCCCTTTTGCTCAGAAGGTAATTATTAGAAGTAAGGAGGCTCCCTATGAAATAATAGTTAGTACCCCTCTGGGAAAGCAATTAAGCAGTGATAGAATTTATTTGGGGAGTGAAATAAAAATTGGAGACGTGGCCCTGGAAGGAGATCTTATAAGTTTACCCATAGCAAACTATGATGCCATTCTAGGAATGGATTAGTTATCGCGACATCATGCGAGGGTTGATTGTAGGAATAAACTAGTGCATTTTAGGGGACCAAGAGGAGGTACTCTAGAATTTTGGGGAGATAAAGTAAAGCAAAAAGTAAGTTTGATATCTGAAAAGGATGTACTGGGTATTTAGCTTACCTTTTGAATAGATTCATTAAACTTGAAAAGATTGAAGATGTACGAGTGGTTCGAGAGTACCTGGATGTTTTTCCAGAGGAACTAAAAAAAAATTAGCCCCAGAGAGAGTAGTTGAGTTCAGTATTGATTTAGTGCCAGTAGCTGAGCCAGTCTCTAGAACCCCGTACCGGATAGCACCGGCAGAATTAAAGGAAGAAGCAATTGCAGGAATTGTTGGAGCAGGGATTTATTCGACTTAGTACCTCGCCTTGGGGAGCCCCAGTGCTATTCGTGAAAAAGAAAGATGGCACTTTGAGGATGTGCATAGACTATAGGGGACTAAATGCTCAAACAATAAAGAACAAATACCCATTACCGATGGTGGATGAGTTATTTAACCAACTACAAGGCACAGGATGTTACTCTAAATTAGACCTGAGATAAGGGTATTATCAAGTGAGGATTAGAGAAGAGGATATTCCTAAAACTGCCTTCAATACGCGTTATGAGCACTATGAGTTTGTGGTGATGCCCTTTGGAGTTACTAATGCCTCTGCCACTTCCACGGATCTTATGCATCGGATTTTTCAACCCTATTTGGATAACTTCGTTGTTATTTTCATTGATGATATTTTAGTATATTCTAAGAACCCTCAGGAGCATCAAGAGCATTTGCAAAAAGTGCTTGAGAAACTAAGAGAGGCCAAGTTGTATGCCAAGTTTAGCAAATATGAATTTTGGTTGGATAGAGTATCTTTTCTAGGGCATGTGATCTCTAAGGAAGGGATTTCTGTGGACCCTACAAAAGTAGAAGCTGTAGTAAATTGGAAACGACCAGAAAATCCCATGGAGGTGAGAAGTTTCTTAGGCTTGGCGGGATATTATGGAAGGTTTAATGAAGGGTTCTCGAACCTTGCTTTGCCATTAACCCGATTAACCCAAAAGAAAGTGCCCTACGAATGGTCAGAAGGCTGTGAGAAAAGTTTTAAAGAATTGAAGCGAAGGTTGAGCACCTCACTTGTCCTAGCCTTGCTTGATATGGATAAGTCCTACGAGGTATATACTGATGCTTCTAAGGAAGGATTGGGTGGAGTGTTGATGCAAGATAGGAGAGTAATAGCATACGTATCAAGGAAATTGAAACCCCATGAGAGAAATAACCCACCCATGAACTGGAATTAGCAACCATTATGTTTTCCATGAAAAAAGTGGGAACATTATCTTTATGGGGCAGAATTTGAGGTTTTTACCGATCATAAAAGCTTGAAATATATCTTCACTCAGAAAGACTTAAATATGACGCAGCGAATGAGGATGGAGTTCTTAGAAGAATTTCACTGCCTAATCAAGTACCACCCGAGAAAGGCCAATGTAGTAGCAGATGCATTAATTAGGAAATGACGTATATCTGCACTACGGATGGTGCAGACTTCGGAGTTGGAAACAGTAGCCCTTGAGGAATGGGAGTGCCGATTGACTCTATATTAGGATACCTTAGGACGGCATCAGGAGCAGTATGATGTTTTGGATATGGAAAGGGCACAACAAAAGAAGTCGTAAATTAAGAAAAAATTGGAGATTGCCCAAAATAGGCAGAAAAGTTATGCAGATCACCATCGGAAAGATGTGGAGTTTAGTGTAGGTGATTTAGTGTTCTTAAGGTTAACACCTGTCGAGGCAAGAGAACACGAAGAAAGAAACTAGCTCCACAGTATATTGGACCCTTTTCCCATCACCGAGAAAGTCAGAAAAGTGGCTTATAGACTAGGATTACCACCAGAACTTCAAGGCATCCTTGATGCATTTCAAGTATCACAACTTAGACGCTATGTAGCAGATCCCAGTCATGTTTTGAATGATGATGCCATAGAGTTATCACTGAATTTAAACTATGTAGAAAGGCCAGTTAAAATCCTAGAGCGCGCCGAAAATAAGTTGCGGCAGAAGCAAATTCCACTTCTTAAGGTGCTATGGAGCCATCATCCTGTGGAGGATGCTACCTGGGAGATAGAAGCAGAATGTATAACGTTTACCCAGAACTCTGTGGAGGTGAGTTTTAATTTCGAGGATGAAATTCCTTTTAGGAGGGGAGATTGTAATAACCCGCCTTGCATAAAGCATTTGTGTAGAATAATCTTTTATAAAAAAAAAATACATACAAAAAAAAATTAATGATATATTTTCCCTCCCTTAGAATTAATAATATTATTAAGGCTATAAATTAATAATATTATTCATAGTGTTATAGAATGGCCATCCCTAGTGCTATATTATTAATATTAGTATTATTAGCATTATTACTAATATTGTTATTATTTTATTCTATTCTATTTTATTTTACTTTATTCTATTATCATTATTATTGTAGTTTAATGATAATAATACTATTATTATTATTATTTTATTCTATTATCCATTACTATTAATTTTATATCTATTATTTAATACAAATTTTTCTTGGTCATATTAAATTATAGTATTATTAAATTCAATAATTATATTGAATTATTACATTATTCTTACCGTTATTATTTATATATGTATGTATATATACATATATATATATATATATATATGTGTGTGTGTGTGTGTGTGTGTGTGTGTACAACAACTAATACTATAAATATCTTAATTATATTATATTATATACGAAGATATTTTATGGGGCCCACAAGAAATAAATTAAGATGGCCCACAAGCATGATATTTTTTACCAAGATTAACCATTCTTAGACTTTCTCTAATTAAGCTTAATTAAGTTAAACTAGATTAGGGTAAATTAATCCTGATAAAGTATATATTAGTCCTAAAAAAATTTAAGAGTTTCTATAAACTTCTAAAAGGTTCTAAAACCTTCTAGCATGATTCTTAATCTTCTTGTGGATGTTAGAGAAGTCTAAAGACTTCTAGAAATGCCAACTCACCCTAAGTCATTTTATTAAGATCAAAACAATACCAAGAGGATTGAGCTATATAAATAGGAGCAATGAGGGGAGAATTTCGGCCAAAGCTGGGAGGAGAAGAAGAAAAATCAGAAAAGTGAAGAGAGGAAAGGAAAAACAAGAAAAAGAGAGACTAAGGGAGAGAGAGAGATTTCCAGTAGCAAGGGAGCAAGGAGAAGACAACCGCCAGCAAGGAGGAAGAAAAGGAAACCGGCAGCAAGGAGAAAGAAAGGAGAAGGAAGGAAAGGAAGGAGTGTCACAGCTTTGCCTTCATCTTGGAAAGGTAAGGGATTACTTCTAAAAGCTAAGAGCATGATACTAGAAGTTGAAAGTTATTTGCATATGAATTTGTTGATGTTGAGTAATGAAAATATTTTGATTTTGTGATGGTTGTTGGTTGACCGGTTGGGTTGGTGATGAATTGAGAATGGTTTTCAGTTCATTTGAGATGTAATGGAGTGATGGTATGCTGAAAATTTGGAAAAGGAAAAGGATGGAAATGATAAAGAAACAAGAAGAGCTAATTGATGGTGATGAAAAACTAGCTTGTGTTGTTTGGAAACTTCAAAGTAAATCTGAGTAAGAATGACTGGAAATGAAGCATAAATAATCCTAAACATGTCCTAGACTAGTTAGAAAGGATTTGGAACAAGTTGTGTGGAGGTTGTGAGGGTTTTGAATGGCTAAGAGATCATAAATAGCAAGAATGGTGAAAGCTGTTAAAAATTTACTGGTTTGGTAAGCTTGGAATAATTTATTTGTTTAAACAAAAGAGAAGTTCTGGGCATGAAAACCTGTTGGAACAATGATGTTGGGATGTTAAATGACGTACTAAGAGGTTTACATGTGGTATGATATGTTGAAGAAACCATAGAAATAAATTAAAACAAGTTGGGCTTCTAAACTGTAATTTTGAACCTCCAACTCGGAACAGTACGTTTAGCTGAAAAACTGAACGAAATGGAGAGAGGTTTGAATACCCCATGACCTAAAGTTGATAGAGAAGTGTCCTAGGAGTATTTTGGAAGTAGTTTCACCTCAGTTGGACCTGTATTGAAAGAGATATGTACAAAATACTGGAAGATGACAAAACTGAATTCCAAACTCGGAACAGTGGAATTAACGGAAAACTGTACAAAATGGGATGGGGTTTACATGTCTCATGACCTGGAATTGATAGAGGGATGTCTTAGGAATATTTTGGAAGTAACCTCATCTTATTTGGACCTATATTGAATAAGTTATGTGAAGAATAGTGGAGGATGGTAAAGCTGTAATACCAGAAAACTATCAAAAGCATTAATTCAATTATTTCTTTAAGGAACTTATAGAAACCTTATTCGAACAATCATGCATTTGAACCCATTAAGTAATAATATGGAGATATACTAATGGTGTAGGTAAATCAAGTCGAGGGAACTTCTTTTAGGACTACACGAGTGCAACTTTGACTTAATATACAAGGTGAGTCCTATTGATTTCTAAACCTTTTTAAAGGCTAGTGTGCTTTAATTTTCTATGAAATGCTATGGTTTACGTCATTTTGGAAATCCTTGAATATGTTTCAGGTTTACATGAGCAACATTTTCTTTTAGCTATTTCGAACTCGAATAAATTTCATATTCAGCTTGGAAACCTTCCTAAATGTTTAAAATACGAATTTTGTGAATTTAGTCCTTTTCGGATTAAATATTTGGGATTTCTGAAAAATGGTAAATTTTGGAATTGGGTATTTGGAGAAGAATCCAAATATCCTTATTGGAATATTTTATGAAAAATCTTGGAACTCAGGTATTCGGTAAATGACCAAAATATCCTTATTGAAACTTTTGTGAATATTTTTTTCTAATCAGGTACGGGTAAAATGACCTGAATAACCCTCAAAAAGTCTTTTGGAATCTGGCATGATTGAAATGACCTGAATACTCTTGGAAAATGACTTTTGTGATCAAGTACAGACCCAAGCAATAAAAAAATGTTTTGATTTGAAAATCATGCGGGATCAGATGACCCTTTGGCCTGATCAGTCAGATGGGGTTGGTGTTGTTGCGTTGAGTACTCAGCAAGAACTTTGATCTTTACACTAGCCCATGTTAGAGGTAGACAACCCCAAGTAACCTGATCAGTTCTGGGGATTGTCTTACTCCAAGTAGGGCGACGGGACATTGAGATGAGCCGTCCCTGGCTAGCCGTTGTGAGCCCAGTAATTTCCTATTGATTATTATGGTAGGTTGTTCACATGATACCGAGCGGGGACACTTGGTGTGTTCAATCCCTTGCCACCTCGATGGTGATTGACGTCAGGATTGGGACACCTACCTTATGGTGGCAAGTAAAAGATCCCTAAGTGCACGGTGAGGTACATTTGTACGCTGCTCACCTTTCCGGCATAACACGGGTGACGTGCTGTAAGGCGCAATCCCTGGCACAAGAGACCCTATAGCCGAAGGCGAAGTTCCTTGAACTTTGCACATGGGTCGTACTTCTAAATGGGGAAAAATCCGCATTTATTGAATTAGGGGCCATGTGTTTGGAAGCCATTATTTTTTCAAACGTACATGATAGATTGAACCTAAATTCATCAATTACCACTATTTTTCCTGTTATAAAATTTACTTAGCAAAGAAATTGAAAATTGACTTCCTCTTCTAAGCAACACACTGGCACACACGGGACTCGCTGAGTATACCACTCACACGTATGTTTGCCTTTTTTTTAAAGGGATTGGAGCTGAAGATTAACGACGGTATTCTAGGACTTCTTCTATGGCACTGGATATCAAATCTTTTGAAGTGATCATTGTACATAGACTATGAGATGTTTTAGTTTATGTATTTTGGAAACTATGACAATGTACCTGTCATGACTCATATGTCTATATAAATAAAGAGTATGTTTCATATATTTACTTAAGTTTTGACTTTACCGCTTACTTTAAGTTTAAATCATTATAAAGACCCCTAGTCTGAGAATTCAGGCGGGGCAACATCCCACCTAAGTTTGGCCCACTACGACAAGAAGAAAATATGGGGTGTTACATAATTGCACTGTAGTTTGTTATTGAAGGGTTCATGTCAAGCCACTTAACTTCATGGACTCTTGAGTGGTCATGATGTGTTGCTAGATACCACTCATGATCTAGGAATATGGGTTTATTAATTGATGAATTAATAAACCAATCTTGATTAGAATCAATATGATTTATTCTAATTAATTATAGATTATTAATCTCAAAGACGTTTTTATTAATTCATGTTCGCTACCAATTGACTAGGAAACCTAATAGGTCACACACAATAAAGGATTATATACTCAAGATGTTATTTGATAACATAGTGGGGTTAATTGCGAGAAAGAGAAGTTGTTATAGCCAAATTATAATTAGTTATAATTTTGGGCCAAATTGTAATTGTGAGAATTTGACGTTTCTAATTACAATTAGGGAATTTTAATTGTTTTAGAATTCTTAGTTTTTGGTAATATTTTCGTGACATATAGGATATGCATGAAATTCCTAGTGTGGTTGACATACGAAACAGCTTCCAAAAACCTTCTTCTTCTCTCTCTCTCTCTCTCTCTCTCTCTCTCTCTCTCTCTCTCTCTCTCTCTCGTGGTTCTTGAGCAACCAAGAAAAACCCTAGCCGCCATTGTTGCTTCTGCTAGCATAGAAATCTTAGTGCTTGAGTGTTCCTCCATGTGAATTTCTGTTAGAGGTAATCACACACTGCAATTATAGTGGTTGGACGTTCAACTCTTGTAGTGTTTGATCAAGAGGATTGCTAGATCGCGCCTCGACTTGAAGAAGGAAAATTTTATTTTCCACACGATCAAAGAAAGGTAAAAAGTTGTTACCTTTATTCTCTTTATGTCTTGTTTTCCACACATATGCGGATCTTGGGATGGTATCTCATTTTTTTTTTCCGCTATGCCATATATGATATGCGTGAGATACCTAACACAACAAAAATCTATTTTATGTATATTTTTTAGGAAGAATTACAAGTCTTAACATTTATGAAACGTCTTTTTGTTATAGAATAAGTTCTTGCATTATATAACAATCTTTTATTATAAATGATTACATTTTTAGAATTATTTATGGAAGTTGATATAAACTATTGCATATTTGAAATCCTTTTCTATAAATGATCATATGAAATTGTGATAAATGTTGTATGCAAGTTATTTTGGGAAATCTTAAAATACTCAATGCTCTTGAAATGTATGTATATGATATTGAGGAAAATGCTTCGAGTACAATTATCTTGATAAATCCCTTAAGCGGATGTTGTTAGCATATAGAGTCATAATTCAAGGTTATTAACGTGTATCATATCATGATCTTTTCTTTGTGCATTAATTTGCTAAACTCATAACATACTTTACAATGTTTTGGCTCCAAATGTTAATATGAGATTTATGAAATGATATGCCTTTTTTTATACTGAAAATGGTTTGAATAAGCGAGTATTTTATTTTGGGAACTTATTTAAAATGAAATTTATTTTTAGGATGTGAAATGTATTTATCCTTTTGGAAATAGGGAACGGAGTTTTATAAAAAAAAAAAAAAATGAGCTTGTCCTTGAATAGAAAACTTTTGTCACTTGAATTATGAATATAAATTCCCGAGTACTCAAATGGGCTATGTGCTTATACTAACTTACGCAAATTTGAGAACGCTTTCTGATGAGTGTCCACCTCTAGATTATAGTCTCTTATTTAGCTGGTGATAGTATTTGTTGTAAGGTCATTCTTCGCTAGCGACATGGTTCTATGGGGAGTCGGATGTTAGACATGGGACATCCAAGCTTTGTATAACCCGTAAAGTTATAGACAGTGGATTACTTCTCTTGGTAGGTAGTACTGTAGGAATTCCCCATACAAAATCAGATTTGCGCAATGGAAAGAAAATGGGAATTCCACAACAAGGATCATATTTATGCATTAATGGAATCAAAACAGGAGAGAAAAATACCTTACTGTGAAGCCTCTATGAATGAAAAATTTTTCTTTGTTTGTGGTGCGATCCAACAATTTGTACAAGCTTAGAATAATGTTCTTCATCTCATTCAAGTCACTAAATATCAAGGATAGAGATTTCTCTAATAGAAATCCACACAAGTCTGATTGCTTAAGCAAGACCAAACCCTCTGCTAGAAGGATTAATGGCAGCAAGGGTAGTTTTCATGGAAGAGAAGAAGAGTTTCACCAGAAAAAAATGTCTTGTTTCTAGGTTTTTTTTTTTTTTTTTTTTACCCACGTAAAAGAAACAATTCCTTATCCTTATAGGTATTAGGACGTTCAATGTTTCCAATTAAGTACTCCAAGTTTCATTAACTTCGATTAAGTCCTTGAAGTTCATATAATTGTAATTAAGTCCTTAAATTATAACAAGCTTATAATTAGCCTATAAAGTTATTCTCTTCTCATAATTAATCCCCATAATATTATCAAATAATATATATCGAGCGCTTAAGATTTTATTGTGTGTGACCTATTAGGTTTCCCGGTCTATTGATAGCAACATATAAATTGATCTAAACATCTTTAAGGTTAATAATCCTTAATAATTTTTGAATTAACTTATTAATTCTATTAAGGATTGATTTACTAATTCTCTAACTATTAAATCCATATTCAACAGATCATAAGCGGTATGTAGCAACACATCATGACTACCCAAGAGTCCAAAAAGTCAAGTGGATTGACATGAACCTTTCAATAGCAAATAACAATGCAATAAACTCCTTTCACCATACAATATCTCATTTAGTTTGGAGTATGGAAAGAGTGCCAACTCCTTCCAGAATAATAAATTAAATCTGGCCCGAATACATTAGTATTTGTTCCCGAAAACCACTACTCATCATATCTATCAATTGGAACCATTTCCAATATACAATCGCCTTGGCTAAAGACTTCTCAAGTAGTAATTCTTACAAGTGGCAACGAGATATCCGCTCCTACTATTAAGAGTGGTGAATCCTTTATTGATCATCTCAACTACTTTCATTTACTTCATGTTGTACCCAATATCTATCCTATAAACGGCCTTGTCAGGACTCCAAGAATTGGAATCAAAGTCCAACACTTAGCAAACAAAGTACCTTGAAGATCTCAAGTCTAAGGATACTTGCACATTTGCTATGATGAGATTCTATCACTAATACTAAATAGTTATCCATGTAATTATCTCATAGTCAGGTTATCAAATGTACTTGTTCAGGTAACAAGCATTCATGTGTTAATTTTGAGTATCACAATACTCACGGATGTGAGAATCACTTCCTGATCAAATCAAGAAGTATAACAGGTGCTAATCTCAATGTATTAATGATGTCCTATCTCATTAATACTATGAGTAGGGATAATTTAAGTACGAACACTATCTAATGTAGTAGGAACCTCACATCATGATCTCTATCATGATTTCTTTAACACAGTGTTGCACTTTGGACTTTATCTAACAGTTATATTCACATGAAAGCATAAATAAAACAAATTGAAAGATAAATAATGCCTCATTTTATTTAATAATGCACAATATACAGAATACATGTGATTGCCTCTACGGCATAACACTAACAAGTACCCCTACCCGATATATACCCAATAAATCTTTTTAAGTTAGAGAATGCGAAATACCTCTCTTAGTAGGAAGTAGACCTACTTGATAACTTTGTTTAAGTGAGAAAAGATAGAGTAGCTCTCTCGGTAAGTGATGTACTTGCCCAATAATAGTTCAAGGCTCAAATGAAATTTTTTTATTGTTCCCAAATATATTTTGAAGATATTATCTTGAAATGTGATTTATTCCTAAAGAATCATAAATTACTCTGTTGTAAGAGTTTTGATAAATTCTCTCAAATATTTGTATTCGAAGGCACATTACAAGAAAATAATACATTAGTGACAAAACTTTAGTTAGGAAAAGTTTTTTAATGCTAAAAATACCCTTTAGTGAGGCAAGTTTTTGTTTTGCGACAAAAATATTTTGTAGCAACTGGTTACGACCTTCAGCAATAAATTTTTTATTTCTTAGCTAATGCTTGAGCAGTAGCCAGGAAGTAAGTGTATTAACGATGATGCATCATCTGCAATATAAATTCTTTTCCTAACTAAAATTATTAACTTTTTATAACTATTAACTATATCTTTAGTGACAACATTTGTATTTTTTTTTTTAGCTAATACCAGTCCTTAATTTCTTAAATATTTACAATATCCCAAAAGTTTACAAATTGATCCTTAAATTATGTATAATTACAAAATGATCACAAAATTTGCTAATTGGTTCCTAAATTTTAGAAAATTTACAACATAAACCCCAAAAATTTTACAAATTAGTCTTTAAATTTTTAAATATTTACAGTATGACCTAAAATTTTATAAATTGATCCTTAAATTTTTAATAATTGCTAAATGATGCCTAAATTTTACAAATAGGTCCCTAAATTTAGGAATATTTACAATATAATCCTAAAAAATTTACAAATTGTTCCCTAAATTTTTAAATATTTACAATATATGTTGTGTGAATATGTAAATATATATTTGAGCACACACACACACACACACACACACACACACACATATACATATATATATGTAAATATTTGTGTTTGTTGTATATATATAAATATATATATATGTTATCTATATATACATAACACACACATATACATATATATAACATGTATATACAACATATATATACACATATATATACACATATATAAATAAATAAATATATACATACAACTCATACATATATGTATACACACATATACATATTGATATATATACATTTGTGCGTTTGTGTAATATATGCATACATGCATACATATATGTGTGTAAATATATATGTGTCGATATGTGTGTGTGTGTGTATGTATGTATGTATGTATGTATGTATGTATGTATGTATGTATGTATGTATGTATGTGTGTGTGTGTGTGTGTGTGTGTGTGTGTGTGTAGAACCATCTTGGTATAGGGTTGATAGGATCCTTACCGTACTTGACAAATCAAGTGTGGATGAGGTCTCTGAGATACATGAAATTATACCAAGCATCGATATAATTCATGAAATTGTATGTTGGAGGTTTAAAGGGTGTTTTGAACTAAATAGGAGTGTAAATACCGGTGACCGGCCAAGTGTTTAGGTCGAGGATTTTCATAATCCTACATTTGGAATATGTTATGCCTTTATCGGCCCTGTTGAGATTTCTTTCGTGTTCAAATTCTATTGAACTCGTGGCAAAGAGGATGTGCTCATAATAGAGACGGGATTTTTGGGGTTCTGATTTAAAAATATAGCTGGACTGTCTGTAGGATTCTGGGTGAAGTTTACTGACTAACTCTCTTTCAAGAAGGGTTGTTAACTCTCTTGGAAGAGCTAATATTGGGATAACTATCTTGGGAAAGAATTTAAATTTCTCTTTTGAAGAAAGGGTTGGTTTTTCTGGTTTAGTTGGAGTCTTTGGAACGACTGCTTCTTTGAAAGAGGTCGGAGAATGAATGGTGTAGAAAGATAAGTCTGATTTCTGTGTTTCTGTGTTTTTTGAGGAAGCTAGTTCGAGGAGATTCATTGTGAGCAGAGACTTGCTCACTAAACTGGATGGTAAATAAGGGAAAGAACTTAGAACTGTGAATCTATTACCTTGTGGTGGTCTGAACTTCAGAGTTTGATCCATGCTTGCTTTGAACTGGTGTAGATAGCTATTTATAGATGAATGAATGAGCTCCAGACGTGAGTCGGTACTCATCACAGTGTTGAATACTGTGTTAAAAACCTATATTCGTCCTTGCAAGAACTCCCTGATTAAGAAATCTGGTAGAGAATTGTTCTCTCCTATGATGAATTCAATGTCAAAATCAAAACTTGAAAGTAGTGCTTGCCATCTGGCAAAAATTTGCTTAGCAACTAAGTTTTTAACATCTTTTTGCAAAACATCTTTTGCTGCTTTACAGTCTATTCGAAGTAAAAACTTTTGATTAATTAAATCATCTTGAAATTTAGAAATACATAAAACTATTGCAAGTATTTCTTTTTTAATGGTGCTGTAATTCTTTTGACTTGAAAGCCAAATTCCTGAATGATATCTAACTAACCGTTCGGAAGAAGAATTGGGTTTTTTCTGTTTTAATATACCTCCATAACCTAAGTCTGAGGCATCTGTTTCAACTATCATGAAAGCTGTTGGATCTGGAATACCTAGGCAATGAAGTCTTTTGACAATCTATTTGATTTTCTTAACTGTTTAAGTTTGCTCATCACTCTAAGGGATTGGATCTTTTCTAAGACGCTTGTATAATGGTTCACAGATGATTCTGAGATTAGGGATAAAATCTTATATATAATTTAAGCAACCTAAAAATCTTTGGAGCTGAGTTTTATCCTTGATTTCATCGAGAAATTTGTCTGCAAATTCTATGGCTCTGTAAATGGGTTTATAGGTACCTTGAGTTAGGTCATGGCCTAAGAAATGGATTTTGATTTGGCAAAGGCGGAGTTTAGATGCACTCACTACCAGCCCATTTTTTGTGATTATTTCACGAAAAAGACGTAAATGTTTAAGATGTTGTTCAAATGATTCACTAAAGATTAAAACATCATCAATATAAATGATTGTAAATGCTGTATAGGGGTTAAAGATGTCGTTCATAACCTTTTGAAATTCACTAGGTGCATTCTTTAATCCAAAGGGCATTACATTCCACTCATATTGTCCGAAAGGGACATTGAATGCTGTGTTATATCTATCTTCTTCTTTTAATCTGGATTTGCCAGAATCCGGATTTCATATCAAATTTACTATAAATGACTGCTTTATAGGTTCTTTTCAACAAATCTCATTTGTTGGGAATTGGATATCTAATCCATTTTACAGCTTTATTTAAAGGCTTATAATTGATAACTAATCGGGGAACACCTCTTTCTTTTTCTGCATTATTATTGACATAAAATGCATCACAAGACCAAGGTGATCTAGATTCTCTGATTAAGGCTTTTTGCAATAAGCTAAAGATTTCCTGTTTACAATATTCAACTAATTCCTGATTCATTTGAATTGGTCTGGCTTTGGTAGGTATCATTGATTCATCAAAATTATCAATGTACGGGAGACTGACTATATGTTTTTTTCTTTCCCAAAAGGTTGTGGGGACCTCTGAGCAAATTTGCTGTTCAAAATCTTTTCGAATAGATACTATCTTATCCTGAATGTCTTTTAGCTGTAGCTGGCTTTGGATTCTAGTGTATTTGATATCTTCTTTGATAAAGGCTATTTGATGTTCACGACAACGAATCTTTCTTTTCAGAAGGTTGATATCTTTTGTTAAAGGGCTTTGCAAAAAAGAGAAAGTGACTGGTATGGATCCTATTTCGGTGTGAACACCGTTCTGATCTACGTTGAAGGGATAGATCTGAGTAAGAAATGGGGTTCCTAAAATCAATTCTTGGCTTAAATCTTTAATGATTAAGAAGGAATTTGTGAAACAAAACTGTTTATTGTAGATATGAGCATTGGACAATTTATATCTGATTTTTAGCTGTTCACCAGCTGCAGAATATAATTTAGAACCTGTTTTTTCTAAATATTTGGTAGGAATTAATCCTTCACAGATACAATTCTGATATGCTCCGGAGTCCAGAAAGGCAACTAACTGAATTGAGAAATCTCCTATTTTGAGAAGAATTGGAATATACCATTTCTGAAAAGTTATCTGGGAAATAGCTGAAATATAATCTGAATTGTTTTCATTTTGTTCTATTTCTTCGTCTGATAAAGGAGTGGGATCTATTAAAGGTTTTTCTAATTTTTGTTGAACTAATTCTGCATTTATCTGATTAATGTCCGTTATTCTTTGATCATTCTGTTCTTTTAACCATTTAACTTCTTGTTTAAGTTCTTTGATTTCTAATTGTAGATCTTGTAAAGAGTTAGTAGGTTCTTTTTGTTTACCTTTAAAATTTTCAAATACTTCTTTTAAATTATAAGGTTCTACTTGAACTTTGAGATTAAGAACTAAATCTTTAACCTTTAACAATATTCTTTTTTAACTGTTTCATCCTGAATGTGATCTAATAGTTTGAAGAAAAGTTCTTTATTTGCTCTAGTAATTATATTAACTTGATTAGATGAATTATTGATCATACAGAGTTCTCCTATTGCACAAATACATAAATCGGTGCAATCTCAAGAAGATTGTTCACTTGAATCTGATTCAAAGGAATTTTCTTAGATTTTAAATATTCCGTCAGTTTCGCTATCACTATTATCTGTTGAAGAATCGTTTTGATCAAGAATTTGATTAATTTGTTCTAAAGTATCTTTTCATAAAGAAAGTTGATTTACTCTTTTCTTCTTTTTAGCTTTTATTTTACATTCATCTGCTTTATGTCCGCTTTTTCCACAAAAGTAACACTTAATGGTGTTCTTAAAAGATTTATCTTTTCTTTTAAATGGTTTAGAAATTCTTTCTTTCTTTTCCTTTTTAACTCTTCTTTTCTTTTCTTTCTTTAGCTTTTTAGATGGTGGAGTTATTGGTGAAAATCCGAATATTTCACAAAAGTTTCCTAATTTTCTTTTAGATTTCTTATGATAAGATTCCATCTGATTTTTGAGTTTTAGATCTGTGCAGAGATCTGCACCTGCTTGATTCACATAACTGATTAATTGACCATATGCTAGATAGTCATAGGGGATTTCATTTCCAAAATCTAATTTTAACTTTTGTCTAACCTTTTCTACAAATATGGGAGGTAATCCTGAAATAAATCATTCTTTCTAGAACGCATGATGAGAATCTGTTCTAAGCATGACTTTTTGTAAAAACATATCTTTATACCATCTGAAATCATGTAATTTAGGGCAGGTTAAGTTAGTTAGGATTTCTGAACTTCTTTCTGCTAGCAGTTGAGGATTTCCTACAAAATGCGGAGTTAGGGTAAACATGATGGTGTTTAGACAATCAGGAGTTGTCTCAGATACTTGAGTGGGTTGACCGTTAGCATTTGGAACTATTTTTGTTAGGACTTTGGTGGCATTTAAGATTTCTTGGCATTGTGGTTCAGTGAGGTAGTTGTTCTACCACCTCTGAAGAACACCAGTAAAACCAGTTGTAAGAATATGAAGGATTGATTGATCGGTATTGTTGGGATTCTTACATTTAATGGCTGTAATTGCCATGGACATTTCTTGGATAACATTGAGAATACTGTGTTCAGACATACCGACAATATTCCATTCGGTAATATCTTCACCAGTAAAAGCTGCTCGAGTATCTAAATGATGTTCTTCAAATTGAACATCTGGAAAGGATGGCCTAGGGTAATAATTCCTAGTATAAGGATTGGCAAATCGAGGGTATTTGGTTTTTGAAATTCTTTTACTTCCTCCTAATTTATTAAGCTGTTCAGGAGAAGGGTTAATGTCTATTAGAGAGACTGGTTGATGTATAGTTTGGAGATGTGTTTTAGAACTTGATTGTGGTTCATCTCTTGTTTTTAGATTTTTTAACTTTTCATTAATCTGTTTAACAAAATCTACTTCTTCTATATTCAGGGTTCCTTTATTAAGCTTAATATTTTTAGGTTCGTATATTATAGGTTTAAATACTGGATTAGGGTCAACAGGCTGTTTCGGATTAAACTGTTTGAACTGTGGGGTTTCTCGTACAGAGGATTTACTGTCTAGTTGTTCTACTTTACTAGCCATAGTAACTAGCATCTAATTGGTATAATTATTCTGTTGAATTACTTTATTTAAATCTTTATTAGTTACATCACCATGTTTATTTAAGTTTTCTAATTTAAATGGAGAAGCTGTTATAACCTGATTCTCTATTGGGATTTTGATTTCTTCTACTGGAGGAAAGACTGACTCTTTAACTTCATTTTTGGATGTGTACCATTTTTTGGTAATAACATTTAATACATTCTTTTTTTGATATTTAACTAATTCATACCAATCAAAAAAGTCTAGATGCTGTTTCATTCTTATTTGATCTGAATAATACTTTTGTAAGAGTCTAGCTCTTTCTGATTCAGAGACTGTAGCAAAATACCATTTACATTTTAACTCGTTACATGGTCTTTTTCATAACTTACGGAGATAATCTTTGTTTAAAACAAAGTCATTTTCAGAAGTTAAAACCATTAGAGTTGAAGGCATATTCATTTTTGATTGAGTAGGGCTTCCTGATTTAACACTAATATTCTCTTCATAGTTTATTTTAGGGATTTCTCCACTAAAGTCAACATTATTTACTTTGGGATTTTCTCCAGAAAATTCAATATTACCAAATCGTCTACTGCTAAGTGATCAAGGTAAAGAGAAGCATGAAGAAGGAACTGAAAAAGATTTTCTTTTGAATTCAGCCAGTACGACAATAGAGATATGGACTGCCCTTCTGGTATTGCTCAAGCATACTTTTGTCAGAGTCCATAAATGACAAGACTCCATTCAAAAAGAAAAAGAGAAAACTGAACGATGCAGCTTTATCAGCAATCAAAGAGACTACACGACATCATACTAGTCTTCTGTAAAATAATTCAGCCGACAACAGAATGTGGTGGATCCTGCCACTCACAGAAGCTTTTAGAGCCATTCTTCATCATGGCCGACAACTTGATTCCCTCTTCTACTCAGGTGGACCTACAACAATAATGCAAGATTCAATCAGAGAAAGTTATGCCCTCGCTGCCTATATAAGACTGCACCTCATTGAAGAAACCAGGTCTCATCTTCCTCTCGAAAGACAAGACACTGAAACCTCTTTTTACTCAGACATTTGTGATACTTGTTCCAGATTTCAAATCTTTGTAATAGATCGAGATCAATAGGATCTCCTTATAATAGTTTTTCAAGTTAATAAATCAATCAGATTTATCCAGCATTTTATCCTGGGTTGCAATTGGTATCAGAGCCAAGTGCTCAAATTACTTTATCATGAATACATCCATGATTAATCAAATCATGACTGAGTAAGTCTCTTTACTTTCTTTCTCTAAGTCTTGCATGATGTAGTTTAATCCGCTTTCCTTATTCTTAAGTACTATATCTTCCTGTATGTTTCTTTGAAAATATCCTTAAACTATGATGGTTGGTTAGTCGCGTGTGAGAGCAGCTAGTACGTTGGACAGTCCAGAACCGTTGGATTATGCTAGAATGCATAGGAGAGCACGATATGCCCGGACCCGGGGATGGTCCCGTAGCTGCTAGCCATAAGCATAGTAATGACTCTGGTGTGTCCAGAGTTTAGGTGTGTCCAGAGTTTAGGTGTGTCCTAGGGAGAATTAAAGAAACATAAATCAAGATATAATTCTAAGGAACAATAGAATTCGTATTAACTACTACTGCATAGACAGAGAGAGAGAAGTAATCTTCCTACTCACCCATGTCATCCAATCTCTCAGATATCGACATAGAATCAGTTAACGATTTAGAAATCAACACTCAACTAGATAAAGTCGAATCTAGGTTAATGAACTGGAATTTACCAATAGAAAGTTTTGATAAGATTTATGAAAAATGAATATTTGATTTAGTTCAAAGTTATACAATCAAAACAACTGAAAAAACAGTTTCTATAAATCAGCCTTATGGTACTATCCAGCTTCTAAATCCAGTTACTTTAGAACAGCATAAAAGGAATAAATATCAATATCTTCATATTAGATTAGTTCAAATAGCTATCAAACTTCTCTATCGATTAGGAATCGATGCCCCAATCTGCCTTCTACTACGTGATAGTAGGCATCTAGATTATCAAAACAGTTTGCTAGCAGTCCTTGAATCTAACACAGCTAATGGTCCCGTTTATTTCAACCATTACCCAAATTTCACCGTAGATCTAACAGATCCACACATTCTCAAAACCTTAACCTTAAATATTCAGACAAAGAACTTAGAGTTCGAACCAGGATCAAAACCTCTTGGTTTAATATATCGTGTTTACTATAAAGTAATGAAAACTAAGATTAATCGTAAAGCCAAACAGCATATTGGAAACCCTAAAGAAACTTGTTTATTAGAAACAAATTTTGAAAGATCGAATACCTTTGTCCCTCGAATGATTAAGTGGGATAATGTTCTACAAAACCCTATCTGGAATTTTGATCACATTATTAATCCTAAAAAGCATTATGAATCTAAAACATTAGGAAAAATAACAGAAACTTCAACAGGTCATATAGAGTTAGAATTCAAAAGAAAGTCTTTTTCAGTTCCTTCTTCATCCTTCTCTTTACCTTGATCACTTAGCAGTAGATGATTTGGTAATATAGAATTTTCTAGAGAAAATCCCAAAGTAAATAATGTTGACTTTAGTGGAGAAATCCCTAAAGTAAACTATGAAGAGAATATTAGTGTTAAATTAGGAAGCCCTACTCAATCAGATATGAATATGCCTTCAACTCTAATAGTTTTAACTTCTGAAAATGACTTTGTTTTAAACAAAGATTATCTCCGTAAGTTATGGAAAAGACCATGTAACGAGTTAAAACGTAAATGGTATTTTGCTACAGTCTCTGAATCAGAAAGAGCTAGACTCTTACAAAAGTATTATTCAGATCAAATAAGAATGAAACAGCATCTAGACTTTTTTTATTGGTATGAATTAGTTAAATATCAGAAAAAGAATGTATTAAATGTTATTACCAAAAAATGGTATACATCCAAAAATGAAATTAAAAAGTCAGTCTTTCCTCCAGCAGAAGAAATCAAAATCCCAATAGAGAATCAGGTTATAACAGCTTCTTCATTTAAATTAGAAAACTTAGATAAACATGGTGATGTAACTAATAAACATTTAAATAAAGTAATTCAACAGAATAATTATACTAATCAGATGCTAGTTACTATGGCTAGTAAAGTAGAACAACTAGACAGTAAATCCTCTGTACGAGAAACCCCACAGTTCAAACAGTTTAATTCGAAACAGCCTGTTGACCCTAATCCAGTATTTAAACCTATAATATACGAACCTAAAAATATTAAGCTTAATAAAGGAACCATGAATATAGAAGAAGTATATTTTATTAAAGAGATCAATGAAAAGTTAAAAAATCTAAAAACAAGAGATGAACCAGAATCAAGTTCTAAAACACATCTCCAAACTATACATCAACCAGTCTCTCTAATAGACATTGACCCTTCTCCTGAACAGCTTAATAAATTAGGAGGAAGTAAAAGAATTTCAAAAACCAAATACCCTCGGTTTGCGAATCCTTATAATAGGAATTATTACCCTAGGCCATCCTTTCCAGATGTTCAATTTGAAGAACGTCATTTAGATACTCGAGCAGCTTTTACTGGTGAAGACATTACCGAATGGAATATTGACGGTATGTCTGAACACAGTATTCTCAATGTTATTCAAGAAATGTCCATGGCAATTACAGCCATTAAATGTAAGAATCCCAACAATACCGATTAATCAATCCTTCATATTCTTACAACTGGTTTTACTGGCATTCTTTAGGGGTGGTGGAACAACTACCTCACTGAACCACAACGCCAAGAAATCTTAAATGCCACCAAAGTCCTAACAAAAATAGTTCCAAATGCTAATGGTCAACCCACTCAAGTATCGGAGACAACTTCTGATTGCCTAAACACCTTCATGTTTACCCTAACTCATCATTTTGTAGGAAATCCTCAACAGCTAGCAGAAAGATGTTCAGAAATCCAAACTAACTTAACCTGCCCTAAATTACATAATTTCAGGTGGTATAAAGATATGTTTTTACAAAAAGTCATGCTTAGAACAGATTGTCATCATGCGTTCTGGAAAGAACGATTTATTTCAGGATTACCTCCCTTATTTGTAGAAAAGGTTAGACAAAAGTTAAAATTAGATTTTGAAAATGAAATCCCCTATGACTATCTAGCATATGGTCAATTAATCAGTTATGTGAATCAAGCAGGTGCAGATCTCTGCACAGATCTAAAACTCAAAAATCAGATGGAATCTTATCATAAGAAATCTAAAAGAGAATTAGGAAACTTTTGTGAAATATTCGGATTTTCACCAATAACTCCACCATCTAAAAAGCTAAAGAAAGAAAAGAAAAGAAGAGTTAAAAAGGAACAGAAAGAAAGAATTTCTAAACCATTTAAAAGAAAAGATGAATCTTTTAATAACACCATTAAGTGTTACTTTTGTGGAAAAAGCGGACATAAAGCAGACGAATGTAAAATAAAAGCTAAAAAGAAGAAAAGTGTAAATCAACTTTCTTTATCAAAAGATACTTTAGAACAAATTAATCAAATTCTTGATCAAAACGATTCTTCAACAGATAATAGTGATAGCGAAACTGACGGAATATTTAAAATCCAAGAAAATTCCTCTAAATCAGATTCAAGTGAACAATCTTCTTGAGATTGCACCGGTTTATGTATTTGTGCAATAGGAGAACTCTATGTGATCAATAATTCATCTAATCAAGTTAATGTAATTACTAGAGCAAATAAAGAACTTTTCTTCGAACTATTAGATCACATTCAGGATGAAACAGTTAAAAAAGAATATTGTTAAAGGTTAAAGATTTAGTTCTTGATCCAAAAGTTCAAGTAGAACCTTATAATTTAAAAGAAGTATTTGAAAAATTTAAAGGTTAACAAAAAGAACCTACTAACTCTTTACAAGATCTACAATTAGAAATCAAAGAACTTAAACAAGAAGTTAAATGGTTAAAAGAACAGAATGATCAAAGAATAACGGATATTAATCAGATAAATACAGAATTAGTTCAACAAAAATTAGAAAAACCTTTAATAGATCCCACTCCTTTATCAGACGAAGAAATAGAACAAAATGAAAACAATTCAGATTATATTTCAACTATTTCCCAGATAACTTTTCAGAAATGGTATATTCCAATTCTTCTCAAAATAGGAGATTTCTCAATTCAGTTAGTTGCCCTTCTGGACTCCGGAGCATATCAGAATTGTATCTATGAAGGATTAATTCCTACCAAATATTTAGAAAAAATAGGTTCTAAATTATATTTTGCAGCTGGTGAACAGCTAAAAATCATATATAAATTGTCCAATGCTCATATCTGCAATAAACAGTTTTGTTTCACAAATTCCTTCTTAATCATTAAAGATTTAAGCCAAGAATTGATTTTAGGAACCCCATTTCTTACTCAGATCTATCCCTTCAACATAGATCAGAACGGTGTTCACACCGAAATAGGATCCATACCAGTCACTTTCTCCTTTTTGCAAAGCCCTTTAACAAAAGATATCAACCTTCTGAAAAGAAAGATTCGTTGTCGTGAACAACAAATAGCCTTTATCAAAGAAGATATCAAATACACTAGAATCCAAAGCCAGCTACAGCTAAAAGACATTCAGGATAAGATAGAATCTATTCGAAAAGATTTTGAACAGCAAATTTGCTCAGAGGTCCCCACAACCTTTTGGGAAAGAAAAAAGCATATAGTCAGTCTCCCGTACATTGATAATTTTGATGAATCAATGATACCTACCAAAGCCAGACCAATTCAAATGAATCAGGAATTAGTTGAATATTGTAAACAGGAAATCTTTAGCTTATTGCAAAAAGCCTTAATCAGAGAATCTAGATCTCCTTGGTCTTGTGCTGCATTTTATGTCAATAATAATGCAGAAAAAGAAAGAGGTGTTCCTCGATTAGTTATCAATTATAAGCCTTTAAATAAAGCTGTAAAATGGATTAGATATCCAATTCCCAACAAACGAGATTTGTTGAAAAGAACCTATAAAGCAGTCCTTTATAGTAAATTTGATATGAAATCCGGATTCTGGCAAATCCAGATTAAAGAAGAAGATAGATATAAAATAGCATTCAATGTCCCTTTCGGACAATATGAATGGAATGTAATGCCCTTTGGATTAAAGAATGCACCTAGTGAATTTCAAAAGGTTATGAACGACATCTTTAACCCCTATACAGCATTTACAATCGTTTATATTGATGATATTTTAATCTTTAGTGAATCCTTTGAACAGCATCTTAAACATTTACGTCTTTTTCATGAAATAATCACGAAAAATGGGCTGATAGTGAGTGCATCTAAACTCCACCTTTGCCAAACCAAAATCCGTTTCTTAGGCCATGACCTAACTCAAGATACCTATAAACCCATTTGCAGAGCCATAGAATTTGCAGACACATTTTTCGATAAAATCAAGGATAAAACTCAGCTCCAAAGATTTTTAGGTTGCTTAAATTATATATCAGATTTTATCCCTAATCTTATAATCATCTGTGAACCATTATACAAGCGTCTTAGAAAAGACCCAATCCCTTGGAGTGATGAGCAAACTCAAACAGTTAAGAAAATCAAACAGATTGTCAAAAGACTTCCTTGCCTAGGTATTCCAGATCCAACAGCTTTCATGATAGTTGAAACAGATGCCTCAAACTTAGGTTATGGAGGTATATTAAAACAGAAAAAAACCCAATTCACACACACACACACACACACACACACACCTACTTATATATATATATAAAACAAAATCCATCAATGATAATTTAGATTATATATATAAAAAGAACTATGACCAAATATGAAAATAATCAAATATAATTTAAATTATCATTGAAGGATTTTGTTTTATACACACACACACACACACACACACACACACACACACACACACACACACACACACACACACACACACACACACATACATACATACATACATACATACATACATACATACATACATACATACATACATACATACATACATACATAACAAAATCCTTCAATGATAATTTAAATTATATTTGATTACTTTCATATTTGGTCATAGTATTTTTTATAGTGATTTTAACAAATATAACGGTTGGATCGTTAATTTGATATTCTTATATTTAAATACATTAAGTTTTGCACTGTTTATATAGAGATTATACTTGAATATGTGTCACAATATATCCGAATGCCTTCATATTTGGTTACGATACTTTTGTTTAGTAATTTTAACAATTTTAATAGCTGGATCAATAATTTGATTTGCATATGTTTATAAATGCATTATATTTTAGGCTCTTATATAGAGATTATACTAGATTATGTAGCAAAATATATGTTAGATTTTGATCAAGCTATATCAAATATACGTGTAGCGAAAATTAAAATAAAATCCACGCAACAGAATTACTTCTATGTAACTAAACAAGTTAAGAGAGGGGTAAAAAATTCGTTACCTCAAAACACAGCTTTAAAATTTTTTTTCCCACATGAATCCCCTTCGAAAGTCAATCAAATTAAGCCACAAAATTTCAAGTATAGAAATTCTCTAACAGTAATCCATACAAGGAATTGTACTCTACTGGCGCCAAGAACCGATGCTAGTGGGTAATTTAGATTGGTGGCATTGAGGATTAATTGCAAAAGAATAGAAGGAGAAAAGGCTGCTATAATTTTTATGAAAGGAAAAACTCTGAATTTCTCTTTCTAAAGTAAAGTCGGGGTTTTTGTGTTTTTCTCTTAACTCCCAGAGAATAATTCATCTGTAATTTTAAGACCATCATTGCCTTATACAAAAAGAAGCGTACATAGCTTTTCTATTTCCTAAATCTTTTAGGAAATAGTTATTTAACCTTTTCAATAATGGACTCTTGGATTTAGAAATTGTAATTTGGCCCTTTGAATTATAACACATTTATAATTCACGAACAAATGATTTAATAATTGTAATTTGATCCAACTAATTGTAAAATTTTATAATTAGCCCATAATAATTAATTCTTCTAAAAAATTAACCGCATAACATTATCATATAATATTTTGAGTACAAATTCCTCTAATGTGTGTGACCTATATGGTTTTCTGGTCTATTAGTAACAAATTATGAATTACTTCCAATCACTATAGAATTAATAATCCCTAATAATTAGAATTGACTTATTAATTCTAAATATGATTAATTTAATATTTTTCAATTAATAAATTTATATTTAGCAGATCAAGAATGGCATCTAGCAATGCATCATGACCACCCAAAAGTCCAGAAAGTCAAGTGGCTTAACGTGAACCTTTCAATAGCAAAATATCAATGCAATAAACTTATTTCATCATATCATATCTCATTCTATTTGGAGTATGAAATTATTGTCAAATCGCTCTAAAAAATAATTAATTCTAATATAAACTTATTAGTTCTTATTTCAGAATCCATTACTCAATATGTGTATTATTTAGAACTATTTCTATCACATAGTTGTCATGGTTAAGGACTTCTTGAGGAATGATTCCATACAAGTGGCCCGTGAGATATATACCTGTACTATTAGGAGTGATGAATCCTTTATTGACTCTCTCAATTACTTTCGTTTACTTTATTTTTGTACACAATATCCATCCTATAGATAGTTCTAATGAGACTCCAAAGATTAGAATTAATGTACAATGCTTAGTAAACAAAATACCTTGGAGATCTCAAGTCTAAGGATGTTTGCATATTTGCTATAATAAGATTCTATCACTGGTACTAAATAGTTATCTATACGATTATCTCATAGCTAGGTCATCTAATGAAGTTGTTCATATAACATGCATCCACATATTAACTTTGAGTATCACAATACCAACAGATGTGAGAACCACCACTTCATCTAATTAAGAAGTATAACACGCGCTAGTTTTTGTGCATTAATGATGTTCTAGCTTATTAATACTGATGAGCTCATCATGCACATATTTTCTATGTTAATCGCACTGTAGTTGTTGTAAAATTTAACTTAAATGACCACTTATCCCTAGATTTTCATATTATTTTGTGTAGGAGCTATGGAATAAAAGTTTGGTAAAGAATAAGGCTAAAAAAGAATAGAGAAGAATAGAGAAGAAAACCAACAGTGTCAAGCATATCATATTCCCCACCACCGTGCAGCTTCAGAGTTCAGAAATATCAAACATTTTGGGATTTAATAGCGCCATGCAGAACATAGTAGACACCGTAGTGCAGGATTCTAGCACATAAGGAAATCAAGTCTGATAACATCGTTTTAAGCTAAACATATCAAATAGGAGCATGCATGGTGACGTGCAGATCAACTCCAACGGTCCGTGCAACATCGCAAATCAGATCTACGATTCTGTTCAAGGGCAATTTTTAGGGTTTCTTAAGCCCTATAAATAAGAATGGATAGCATTATTTTGGGGCAGCTAGTACTGAGAGAAAACACCCACTCTAAGAAGAGAAGAGAAAAGAAAGGATTGGAGGTTGCCAAGTCAAGATTGGAGTTGAATATGAAGAAATCATCTTTTCTAGAGGTAATTTCTTGTCCCTTTCTTTGGTTTTCTTTGTCAATTTATATCTATTACTTTAATTGTTCTAGAAGGTTGAACCCTAGTTAGTTTTGTATTATTATCTACCCTTGATTTGTTGATTTTCAATTCCTAAAAAATGATTATTTAATTTTATTGTGTTGGATTTGTTATTTGGGTTGCCCTCTCCTAATAAATTCAAGATATGGGGTTAGGAGTTGGGTTCTAATTAATGGATTTAATGTGTGTTTTCCTTGAATTAACTTAAGAAAGAGGTTGGAAGATAAGAACTTTGTAGTCATTGGGAATTTGATATTACCAAGAGATAGGGATATTAGGTTCTTCTGGATAATTGGGGGTTTGTAATTAATGCTTTTTGGGTTCAATTGGAGAGATAGAGATACCATCCAATTGGCTCAAGAATAGAGAATCCATAACTAGAGAGCAAGTAGGTTTTGCATTTGTGACCTTTATCGGTTTTAAAATTGGAAATTGAGCTATCTTAGATTTGATTTGGTACTCGACTAATTTAGTGGGATTCTTAACAAGTTCATGTCTTTCACTCATTTTTCTTGTCTTTGATTTTCTCATGGCTAATCTTGTGGTGGTTGTGTTTATTCTTCGTGTTTGCACCTATTATAGTTAGTATTGTTTCATAAATTCGTTAGGTTAAACAATAGAAGAAGAGTTAGTTGTGGTACATTTATCCCTTCCTGGAGGATTTTCTATACTTGCCATTATACACTATACTACGTAATGGGTATACTTGCCAATTATGTAGTTTGAGTGTGTTTGGCATTTTAATTTAAAACTTGATTTGTGTGTGTAATTGTTGGCAATATTTCCCACACTAAAAAACTCACAACAAATACTATGATTAGGGATAGTTTAAGAACAAATACTGTATAATATAGTAGAAATCTCACATCATGATCTCTATCATGATTTTCTTAATACTATACAATGTGCTTGGGACTTTATCTATCGGTTTTATATACATATGAAATAAAAAGTGAAATATAAAAAATGCCTTTTATTAAATAAATGTACAAAATACGTTACACAAATGATTGCTTCTAGGGCATATGTTTAACAATCTCCCACTTGCACTAGACCCAATCATTCATGTATCGAATACCAAATGACTAAACATAACTATCGTATTTCTTTTAGGATAATGCCTGTGTGAGTGAATCAGCTATGTTCTAATCAGTGAGAATTCTCTCTATCTTTATATCTTTCCTATCAATGATTTCTCTAATCAATTGATAGCATCTAAGTACATACATGGATCATTGATGAGACCATGGTTCCTCTGTTTGTGCAATGGTTTAATTGTTATCATAATACAAGGGTATTGGATTAACAATGTTAGGTACAACTCGTAGTCTAGTTATGAACTTCTAGATCCAACCCACCTCTTTAGCTGCTTTAGTTTTAGCTTTAGTGGTTGAATTAGCAGTTGTATCTGTTTGGAGCTTTTTCTACTCCACTAACGAAATTTGAACGTGTAGCCTGATTATGACTTATAGTCATCTTTATCAGATTGGAAACTGGCATCAATATGCCCTTTGACTTATTGAAGAGTATAGACATCAATTCTTATTAGCAATATATTATCTACATATAGCAATAAAAAAATAATTGCACTCCCACTAATCTTCTTGTACACACAAGGTTCATCAATGTTTTGTATGAAACCAAATTCTATAATTGTTTCATCAAAATAGATGTTCTAACTCCTAGAAGCTTGTTTAAGCCCACAAATGGACCTTTGCAGCTTACACACCTTAGTGTAATCTTTGGATGTGAAACACTCAGGCTATGTCACATACACCTCCTTTGTCAGGTTTCTATTAAGGAAAGCTATTTTCACACCCACTTGTCAAATCTCGTAATCGTAAAGAGCCAAGTGCTAGGAATATTCTAATGGATTTTAGCATTAAAACTGATAAAAAAAGTCTCGTTATAGTCATTACCTTGTAATTGACAATAACCTTTTAGCAACCCCTCGTGCTTTATAGGTAATTACTTTTGTAACACCTTATGTACCCAAAAATGGAAGGATGTCGCTCCATCCATAGAATAAGAGGTCTTTATAACGAGATAATAAAATATTTAACCAAAGAAATACCTCAAATAAGACTTAAACATTTTACAACCTAAGCAAAAACTTATACATAGTCTTAAAACAAAGGATAACATAGCCAATGTCTCCAAATAAAACAAACAATTGCAGAGTCTCCCATAATCTCAATCTCTAGCCTAAACTGCTTAAAATTGTTCATAACCTGAAAACATGAACAAATAGTGTGAGAAATAAATTTCCCAAATAGTTCTGTGTGTGTGGGAGTGTGTTTGATTGAAACCAATTCGTGATATGCTCTTTTTGAAATACCAAAACGCAATTGCAACCATATGCAATTGTTTTCGAACACAAGAGTAGCATTTTTATTTTCCAATCTTAATAAATAATTTTACTTCAAGAAAATCAACCACTTATAGACTATGAAGCCATACTTCAAAGCCCGAGCCAGGAAATCCTAAATCATGACCCCTATAACTGTCCTAAAATACATCTGTACCACAGTACAGCAGGTGATCAGCCGACCAAGTAGGGATTCTCGTCCTTCACCCATACTCCTTTAACTTCGGTTGTCCATGTCAAAATAAAAATACAATCCCCCCGCCCCCCTTTGAACTTGTTTGCTAGATCAGACTGGCCTGACTCACTATCACTAACGCCTAATCAAGAATGAGTTCATCTCCCGGAGGTGGCCGCCTACCAGAAAACTAGCTCGTCCTCTTTTAGGCTAGTATTAGTGGCCTACCCTTATTGAGTACTCAACAATTTGTCACAAGGAAACACATTAGTATCAAGTAGTAACCAACAAGAAAGTATCAAGCACTACTTCGTAAACCTTTATTAAATTATTTAGTGCAAAAATCAAGTCAAATGCTTTGAAATCCTTTTTGTTAAGAAAAAAAACAGAGCGTAAGTTGAAATAAAATAAGAAAACTAATCATGCTGAATTTTTATCGCGTTAAACCTTATTACCGTTTATACCATAAAACATTTGACAACTTGCAGTTGCTATGTTTTGAAAACAGTCTAAATGCAAGAACTCACCAGAGTAAAGCAATTTAATTTCTTATCCCAAATGGATGAATCCTTGCTCTTGATAACCTTCCTTGTCTAAAAATCACAAGAAAATCAGGTCACTATTTACTCCAAGCATTTTAGGAAATCATAATCCTTAATTAGTAATTAATTCCCTATATGTAAACAACAAGTAATCACCAATTAAAATCTTTGTCCAAACTTCGACTTCATTCCATGTAACTATTGCCCATAAAATATTACATAAAGAATAGACTAGTTTATTAAAATAAAAGTTGCTCATAAAGATAAATAAATAAATTAATGTATTAAAATATTAAGGGTCTAAAAGACTTAAATAAATACATATTTATTTAATTATCTACTTAGCTAATTGAAATACTGTTATTACAAATAATGATCACATATAAATTAATAATAGAAAGTTTCCTTAAGTTTTCCTAGGTTAATCCGAATTTCCAACAAGGTGTCTTAATTTTCCTAAGAATATTTTGCCTATGAATACACCTCGGGTTAACCTCAATTTTTACAGGGATACACCTTAATACATATAGAACAGAATTCAAGGGTCTTACATGCAAATTAGGCTTTATTTATGTTACTGTAGATTCTGTCCAGATTCGCTCAGGTGTAAAGAAAAATTTGTAACTAATGATCCTCTTATCAAAAAATTCTGAAATTTTACAGGAAACTTTTTCACACCCAGGGATACATTTTCTCTGTTTTGACCTTCCCAAAATTCGGCCGTTTTCTGTACAGAATACCCTCTTCAAACCGGCTGATCGGTAAAAACATGGCTCTCTGTTTTCTCATATTTTCAAAAATTACTGAGATTAATCCAAAGGTTTCCTTGCATGATAACTAGCAAAAATCACACCCTGAACATGTATAGTAACAACATATAAAGCCGTTGCAATAATAAATTACTTGGCTATTTTATTTTGTATTTAATCCTACAACTAGAATAGTATCACCAATTTTCCAAATTTCAGCAATACTGCACAAAAGTGTTTTCTTTTCATCGATTCTTTTGAAAGTCAGTTTCTTTTTAATACTTAAGCATAATTTGATGACACTAATCAGTTTCCACAAAAAGAACACATAAGATAATTTTTTTGAAACCCAAAACCCTACTTTTCCCTCTTTAATGATGGTAGTAAAAAAAAAATTAAAGAAAAGAATTAATTTGTCATTCCCTCTTGCTATGCTTGACTCAAACAACCTTAGAGGAAAGGGTAGGTGCCTTCTAGCTTCCGTTTCCACCAACAACGCCAAAGTATTGATCCTAAAATAATACTTCCAAGTTGCTATTTTGTGCAGAAATTTCTCCGTAAGCAAAATAATTCAACTTTGGCTAATAAAGGCGAGGAATTTCATGTAAAGGAGAGAGAGAGAGAGAGAGAGAGAGAGAGAGAGAGAGAGAGAGAGACGGCAAGGGTAGGGTTTTAGCTGGGAAAAAATGGATTAGGTAGGTTTTATATGTAGGAGTTTTAATAGGTTTAGGAAATAGAAAAAGAATTAATAGAAAAACCTATTTTCTAAATGTTTTATCTACTTAAAAGCTTCTAATTAATTAATTAAACAAAATCCTAGGGTGTTAGGGTGGCGGCACAAACATAGGGAGTGTAGGGGGGAATATTCTCTTAATTTCCTAAGTATTAAAGGATTAGAAAAATATTAAATTCTTATTAGGATAATTTCCCAATTACACAAGAATTGGCTTTTCCTTGCTTCCTCCTACCAAAATGGCGGCTATTAGGGCTTCTAAAAGCCTAGTAGTCCCTTCTAATTAATTCTCCTAGTTTAATTATATTTAAATTAAGAAAATTCAATTTCTTCACAAATAAAATAAAATAAACAAAAGTTCTGCTAAGGTTCTTGTGTATTTGAAGGTTCGTCTATTTTTTTCAATAGACTTAGGATCATCCAATTGATCATTGTTTGTTTATTTTTCTTGAACTTCACTAAATTTAATTTTACTCCTACTATCTCCTTTAAGAATGAATTCCTTCTCTAAGAAAATAGCACAGTTAGAAATAAACACCTTATTTTCAAAAAGGAGATAGAAATAATATCCATGAGATTCTTTTGGATATCCAACAAACAAACACTTATCAAATTTATTATCTAATTTGTCTGATTTTGTCCTCTTCTCATGAGCAAGACATCCCTAATTTTTTTCAAGTAAGTTGATTTCGAGTTTTTACCAAAGAATAACTCATACGGGGTAATATCAACCATATTTAATGGAACTCTATTTAAAATATAAATAGCAACTTCCAGTGCATATCTCCAAAATGATTTGGGTAAGTCTACAAAAGTCATCGTGGTTCAAACAATATCCAATAAAGTTCAATTCATTCTTTTGGATATACCGTTTTGTCGAGGCATATGCGGTGGAGTCCATTGAGATAATATTTTATTATCTCTAAGATAACTTTGAGACTCTAGGCTTAATATTCACCTCTTCGAAACAAGCTTAGAGTTTTAATACTTTAGCCAAGTTATTTCTTTACTTCACTTCTGACTTCTTTAAACTTGTCAAATGCTTCAAATTTGTATTTCATTAAATACAAATACCAAAAGTGAGAATAATCTTCGATAAAGTTTATGAAGTCTTGATAACCCCATCTTACTTGCAATGTTATTAGTCCACATACATCAGTATGTATTGGTTCTAATAATTGCTTAGCCCTTTCCCCTTTCTTAGAAAAAGAGATTTTAGTCGTTTTGCCAAGTAAACATGATTCACATGTATCATATGATTTATAATCAAATTATTCCAAGTCACCAAACTTGTATAACTTAATATTGCGATTCTCGTTTATATGGCCTAAGCGACAATGTCATAAGTAAGATTGGTTTGGTTATCTTTTCTTTTTTTTTTTCTTATTGTTTATATTGAGAATTTTATTATTCATATCTAGAACATACAAACCATCCATCAAAGTTGCAGTACTATAATGGATATCATTTAATGAAAAAGAATAACTTTTATTCTTAACAATTTAATGAAAACCATCCAAGTCTAAACAAGCAACTGAGATAATGTTCTTTTACAAAACTAGAACATAATAGCAGTTTTGTAGTTCTAGAATTAATCTGGAAGGTGAGTGTAGATGATAATCCCCCGCAACAAGTGCAACAACCTTTGCTCCATTTGCAGCACGTATGTCTATATTACCTTTATCTAGCTTCCTATTATTCTTTAGTCCCAACAAATTATTGCACAAATGAGATCGACATCTAGGTATCAATACCCATACCTCATTATTAAAAGCAATATTGATCTTAATCATAAACATACCAGGAGTAGAAGTAGAAGTGCTTGCAAGCTTCTCCTTCTCTTTCTTTTCCTTGATGGTCTCCAAGTAACTTTTGCAATTGTGCTTCTAATGATCCATTTTACTACAATGGTGACATGGTCCATTGGTAGCTATCTCCTTCTTCTTCACACCACATTTAAGATTGGTTGAATTCTTCTTCTTCTTCTTAGAAATATTTTTCCTTTTAGAAGAAAAATCAACAAACAAGATTGCATTGTATTCTTTCTTCATAAAAGACTCCACAATCTTAAGAAGATTGATCAACTCAGGTATAGTGGTCTTAATCTTATTCATCTAATAGTTCATCACAAATTGTGAAAAACTTGTTGGTAAGGATTAAAGAATTAAGTCTATATTTAAATCATTATCTATTGTGAGCCCAAATAATCCAAGCTTCTCAATTAGTCCATTCATTTTTAGTCCATAAGTAGCCACAAAAATGCCCTTTACCATCTTAGAATGGAATAACTGTTAAGAGATCTCATATCTCTCCATCCTATCTTGCTTATAAAAAATCTCTCCTAAATGAAAGATAATAGTATGAGTATCCATATGCTCATTTTAAAGCTCAGTGGTCATTGACGCCAACATGATACAAGATGCTATGTCACTGTCCTCATAGTGCTTCTTGTGGACTTCATGCTCTTTAGCAGGAGCATTATCAGCTGATGGTGCTGGAATAGAAGTGTCTGGCACACAGAGTAACTTTTTCGATTTGAGAACGATTCTCAAATTTCTATATCAGTCCAAAAAGTTAGATTTAGTGAGCTTGTTTGTTTCCAAAATACTATATAGGTTCAAATTTGTTTTCATGATGCAAATGAGCTAAATGAAAAATAAGATACGTTAGACAATATGTATACACATGAAATGTATTTACTTAGGCCTTTAATTAAATGCGTATTTATTCAACTATTTTACTCAAATCAATAGCCACCACTATTTATTTAAAAAGCCCATTGGAAGCTTTCCTAGTGGACTAGTATCCAAACTCCTTAAGAATGGCCTTGGGAATGCCTAACAAACCACTTTTAAATTCAATAGTAGATATCTAATACCAATTGCATCAAATGCAACTACCAGTACACTGGGTGATTAACATCTTTTAATCTTAAAGAACTTAGTGCTACCCCAACTTAGCCTCTAGTACTCTTTATGTTTGGGGATACCCAATCAGGATAAAGATATTAGTTAAATTCAACACATTAATCCAGAATAAAAGTTCATAACTTGAACATACTTGATGTCAAGTAGGCTTAGGGATGCACAACAACTTAATCTCGAAAAAAAGCTCTCCTTTTTGCTATATTAATGGAAGGCTTTAGATTTAATATAGTTTGAGGGAATATATTTTTTAGATTAGTGGTCTCATCGTTTGGCATGCATAATATCAACACATTAACAACTTTATAATAAACTTAATTACATGGCCTAGTTATGGACTTTACTAGATTAATTTCCTTGAGCCAAGCATTAAATTAATTTTGATCAAACTTATGTGGTCATGTATATTTGAGAAGAAAGTCTTACCATTGTCTCGCTTTGTTCTTGATTGATATCTCTATAATCTTGAAAATAATTTCTAATCATATCTAACCTATATAATCTAATTGCATTAATTCTTATGAAGAAACTTCGAGTAACATTCGAGGGTAATTAGATGAGAAGAGAAATTACTAGAGAATTATAGAGAAAGGCAAGACTCGCAAACCCTATTTATTTTAAACAAAGTGATAAATATGCATGACACAAAATTAATTGATCTAAATCCATAATCATGTCAACATGCCAAATATGCTTATATAATAATAAAAAAAATAAATATACATGAAATACAAATCCAAATTAATTATTTTTAATAAATAAAGTATTTAGTCCCAAAATTAAATTTTAGAAACTTTTTGGGTCCAAAATCAAAATTTTGGAAAACCTTTTGGGTCTTTTTTAAGAAGGAAACATTTGTGGGTTTAAAAGAAAAAAATATTTTTTATAATTATTCGGCTGGAAAAATTCCAGCTTGCCCCATCTTGTGCAAGCTTGAGCTAGCCTTAGCATAGCCTTCATGCTTGATGAAGCCTGCCATGGGCTTGCGCAAGAAGGCTTGTAATTTGTCAAGCCAATCCTGTAACAGGCATGCCAGCCTTGCATGGGCTTGGCCAGCAAACTTTGATAGTTTGCTCCACAAGCCTATCCAAGGCCTTGGCAAAGCGGCCGCCGCATCGCTCAAACCAAAACTTTTTTTTTTCCCAGTCTTTCCGTCTTTCTTACAGAAATAATTTTTGTTTTCTTTTCGGTTTTTCTTCTGATTTCAATTTGCAATTCATCGATTTAGTTTTTTTTTTAAACACTTTTGATCAGTTAAAATAACAGATTCAAATCAATCTGCATTGATGTTATGATCAAATCATAGTATTTTTTTTTTCTTGCAATCAAAGAATCGCTGCGTGCACACAAATTTTCATAAATCTTTATTGAATCAATTTCAATAACTTGCATGCTAGGATAAAGTAAACCCACTGTAAACAAATTTTTTTTTCATAAATAAAAAATTCGTCAACCAATTTTGCGGACCAAATATATTTATGAAATAATTTTAAAAACTTCATTTGTTTTTTGGAAAACAAAACAGGCTTGAAACAATTTCAAAACCTAAATATTCATGAAAACAATTTTCAAAGACACACGTGAAACAATTTTCAATTCTTGAAACAATTTCAATTAACACACAGATCCATAAAATCCCATACAAGATGGCACTGATACCATTATTGAATTTCGATAATGCTATATCACGTGTATATATATATATATATATATATATATATAGCGAAAATTAAAACAAAATTCATGCAACAAGACCACTGGTATGTAATTAAATAAGTCAATAGGGGAAAGAAAAATTCATTACCTTAAAAAGCAATTTTTTAATTTTTTTCCCACACGAATTTTCTTCGAAAGTCGATGAAATCAAGCCACTAAATTTCAAGTATAAAAATTCTCTAATAGTAATTTATACAAGGAATTGTATTTTACCGGCACCAAGAACTGATGCTAGTGGGTAATTTACATTGGCAGTGTTACGGATTGATCGGAGAAGAATAGAAGGAGAAAATGTTGCTGTAATTTTTATGAAAGGAAAAACTCCGAATTTCCCTTTCTAAAATAAAGCCGCAGTTGTTGTGTTAGTCTCTTAACTCACAGAGAACAATTCTTCTGCGGCTTTAAGAGCATCACCGCCTTCTACAAAAAGAAATGTACAGAGCTTTTCTAGTTTCTAAATCTCTTCGGAAACAATTATTTAGCCTTTTTAATTATGGACTATTGGATTTCAAAATTGTAATTTGGCCTTTTGATTATTACTAGTTTATAATTCATGAATAAAAGATTCAATAATTGTAATTTTTCCCTAACTAATTATAACATTTTATAATTAGTCCATAATAATTAAATTTTCTCACAAATTAACCCCATAATATTATCATATAATATTTTGAGTGGTAGGTTTTTCTGGTCTATTGGCAGTAAAATATGAATTAATTCTAATCACTATAGAATTAATAATTTTTAATAATTAGAATTAACTTATTAATTCTAAATATGATTAATTTATTAATTCTCCAATTAATAAATTCACATTTAGCATATTAAGAGTGCATCTAGCAATGCATCATGACAAACCAAAAGTCCAAAATGTTAAGTGGCTTAACGTGAATCTTTGAATAGAAAAGTATCTGTGCAATAAACTCCAATATAATTAATTCTAATCCAAATTTATTAGTACTTGTTCCAAATTCTATTACTCAACATGTGTTTCATTTGGAATTATTTTTTATACATAGTTACATTAGCCAAGGACTTCTTAAGTAATGATTCCATACAAGTGGCTTGTGAGATAAATTCCCCTATTATTAGGAGTGATAAATCCTTTACTGACATTTTCAATTACTTTCGTTTACTTTACGTTTTACCAATATCCATCCTATAGGCGGTCTTAATAAGACTCCAAAGATTATAATCAAAGTACAATGCTTAGTAAACAAAGTACATTGCAGATTTCAAATCTATAGATGCTTGCAAATTCAGTATAATGAGATTCTTTCACTCGCACTAAATTGTTATCTATGCGATTATCTCATAGTTAGGTCATCCAATGAACTTGTTCATATAATAAGCATCTATTGTTAACTTTGAATATCTCAATACACAGAATGTGAGAACCACCACTTGATCTAATCAAAAAGTATAACACATGCTAGTCTTTGCGCATTAATGATGTCCTATCTCATTAATACTATAACTGGGGATAGTTTAAGCACAAGTATTACATAGTATAGTAGAAATCTCACATCACGATCTCCATCATGATTTCCTTAACACTGTACAATATGCTTGGCACTTTATCTATCAATTTTATACACATATGACACAAAGAAACTAAAAGCTAAAGAATGTCTTTTATTAAATAAATATGCAAAATACATTGTATAAATAATTCTTCTAGGGCATACCTCTAACAATATATCCGATTTTCATCAAATTTGGTCATGATTTTTTTTTTTTAACAATTTTAACAAATCTAATGTTTGGATCATTAATTTGATTTGCTAATATTTATAAATGCATTAGGTTTCACTCTTATATAAAGATTACACTAGATTATGGGGCAAACATATCCAATTACCTTCAAATTTGTTCATGATACTTTTTAAAAATAATTTTAACAAATCTAATGATTAGATCGTTAATTTGATTTACTTATATTAATAAGCGCATTAAGTTTTGAGCTTACACACACACACACATGTATGTAGTGTGTGTACATATACATATATATACATATGCATATGTATTAATATATATATATATATATATATATATATATATACATGATGCGTATTTCTTTGGGTATAAAAATCATATAAAAATAAGCACATTCCCAATCAAGTTTAAATTAAAACGTTAACTCCAAATTACACATATGAGCAAGCGTACTCATTATTAACATAGCATAGGGTTTAAACGAGTGTCGATCCTCAAAGAATAAGTATACATTAATCCCTTTTCTTTTATTGTTTAACTAGCTCAATAAAGTGAAAATGAAATAAAAAGGAAAATAAAATAAAATAAAAGACTATATACATGTCAAGGATGGACAATTATGTAGCCCAAGCCACTGTTTAAACAACCATGATCTTAAAGTACCCAATCTTTATCATAACTAATTATTCTCTTGGCATCATAAATGATTAATATAGATTCACTTCTCTTTCCAATTCATGAAATCACTATCTTCTAGACAAATTAGCATCACATACTCTGTCTCAACTAATTCACCCAAAAGATACATTAAATACAGTCCTTGATTAAATTTTCATACTTTGGCAAACTTAAAACATGAAATTAACCAATAAATCCATACTCTAGCAGACATTAATTAACCTTTAATTACCCTATCTTTAGCAATTAACCCCTTTCTCAAACAAGTTAAGAGACAACAAATATGAAATTAACAAATTGAAACTACCAACAATCTCTTTCTCAAGCAAGTCAATAGAAAGAAACAACCAACTAATCTCATAATCAACCAAAGTAATTAAAAACCAAAAATAACAATCAATTAATCAAACGATCAAATAACCCTAGAAATCATGAATATCTAAAACAATGTCAAACTACAATAAAACAATTAATACATCATTATTCAAGAAAAAGAAATTAAAGTAAAAGAAAGCACTCATAGACAAGCCTCGTTCTTCTTCCTTTGAAGACCTTCTTGCACAATCCTCCTTGAATCGAAGAATTCCACCTTTGATTTGAGTGATTTTCTATGATGATCTATGAATTCTCCCCTTTTCTCTTGTGTTTTCCATCTATTTGTAGGCTTAGAAAGTGCCTAAACTCATTGGCGTACGGTTCTTGGCCGAGTAGAAGTAGGAAGATACTAAAATTTCATAGATTATCAAAAATCGCGTCGAAAAATCAAGATCCATCTTATCCTCAAGGCACAGCCGGCGCCGCCTTGGCTTTTGGAGCCGGAGCCGGTTGTGTTTTGTTTCTTCTGTTGTTCGCTAATTTTTCTTGATTTCCACACAATGTTGTCCAGAGTGCACCTGATTCCACCTTGGCTACTAGAGCCAGCGCCAGTTTCATTCTATTCTGATCCTGTTTCAATAATTTTTTGTCGCCTCAAAGTTTGTGCCAACAACACATGGCCGGCGCCGGTTCCTATGTCTTGGCCGGTGCCGCCTCTATTCTGTTTTGCTACATTTTTGCTTTGTTTTACCCCTAAAATCTGAAATAATGAATAAAATACCTTTCCAAGGGTAAAATCTCAAATATTAAGGAATGTGACTAGTTATTGAACAAAATGTATCGCAAAAGAGTCTCAAATAACTAGGAAAAATATGACTAATTTAGCCCCTATCAATACATATATATGTAAATATATATATATATATATATATATGCATGTGTGTGTGTGTGTGTGTGTGTCCACATAATTATTTTAATTTTGAGTTTGATTTTGTAATCCTATATAATGAGATTTTATGTCACATAATTTTATTCATATTTTACAGGGAAACTTGCATAAAATTGTGACTCAAGAGAGTAATGATGATATTATCTTGGGACTTACTTACTTTGTTCTTGGTTCTGTACTGGGTGTTTATTGGGATACTAATATTTGGGAGCTTGTATATTTGCTCTAAGGCTTGAAATATATTTTTATTTCAGAGTTTGATTAAGTTTTCATATTTTCTATATTTAGTTATTGCGTTATAAAAAATCCATTGTCACCTAGATGGATATTCCCGACCCGCTAGGCCCTGTGGTTGTGAGGTGTTATAGTCCACCAGAGGCTTTTCGCTACATATCATCCCAAAACTAATGGTCAAGCTAAAATTTCTAATATACAAATTAAGTCCATTGTTGAAAAAATTATAAACCCTTGTAGAAAAGATTGGAGTCTTTATTTGGGTGGTGCATTATGGGCATATACAACTGCATTCAAAATAGAAATTAGCGTATTCCCATATAGACTTGTATTTGCTAAAGCTTGTCATCTCCCGGTTGAATTAGAGTATAAGGTATTTTGGGCTATCAAGCAATGTAATTTAGGTATTCAAGATGTTCTTGTTCATTGTAAATTGCAAATTCAGGAATTAGAGGTGCTTAAGAATGACGCCTATGAGAACTCTTTGATTTATAAGAAGAAGACCAAGCTTTATCATAGTAAGATGATTTCTAGGAAGAATTTTAATATGGCTGACAAAGTTTTGCTTTATAATTCTAGACTTATACTTTCCCCGGGTAAGCTTGTCTCTAGATGGATCGGTCTTTTCTTGGTTACTAGTATTCTTGCTAACAGTTCTATTAAGATTCAAAGTATTAACACATGTAGAGTTTTTAAGGTAAATAAGAATCATTTGAAGCTATTTTATGAAGGATTCATTGTTGACACATTCGATAAACTTTCCTTTCAAGAACCTACCTAATTGCTAAAATTGGAGCACCAATGTCGAGCCGACGACGTTAAACAAGTTCCTTGTGGAGGTAACCTAAGAGAGTTTTCTATTTCATTTGCCTTGCTTTCTTATTCTTTTGATTATTTTAACTTTGGTGTTTTTTATTTTTGTATGTTTTAGTGTTGATAGGGAATAAGTTTATTATTTTTTAGAATGCATCATAACTAGATAAGGGATTACAATTCACAAGTGTTCTACATAATTGCCCAACATTATACACTCAGCAATGATGCATGACCATCTGCACGGTCATGTATCAGGCCGTGCAACATTCACGGAGACCATGCCATATACTATGTTTTTACACCTCTTATTATCTCTGCACGGCTAGTTGCATGCTCGTGCAATCGACCGTGCCAAGTGGGTTTTGGTTCTCTGCAAAATACACAGGTAGTTGCATGCCCGCGTAGTTCTCTGTGTTAGGAATTCTCCATGCAAAATCATAGTTGTGCAGTAGAAAAAAAAAATAAGAATTTCACACCGAGGATCATGTTTGTAACACCCCATATTTCCATAACGTAATGGGCTATAACTTTGTGGGATGTCGCCCCATCTGATTACTTAGATAAGGGATATTTATAACAAACATTACTTAAAAGGGTAGCAAATTTTTTTTTTCCAACATAGAAAAGTACAATAATTTGGCTTCTGATACATACACTCACGGGTATAACAAGTTCAGGATGTAGCATGAGCCTCTGGGAATCCACTGCGCTTCCGCTGCGTCTCTAATCCTAAATTTTTCAAAGAAAATAACACGTGTGTGAGTGAAAATCACTCAGTGAGTCTCGTGTGTGCTAATGCTTTAGTAAGGGGACAAAGTACATAAAACCCTTATGTGGAAAACATTTCATTTGTTCGCTGGAAACAATTCCAAAACTCTAAAAAAAAAAAGAGTTTATTTAGAACTTAATCATTTTTAAAAAACTGTGTTTCAATTCCAAATTATTACCTCTATTTCCACATCATAGGCATTCCTTCAATTGAAGGTCAGCCGTATGCAAAGCTCTCAAGTCTTCACATTCAGTGCCAGGTATCATTGTGCTTAAACTGTAGCCTACAGCACTCAACCGTACGTCACCAAATAAGTAAGTACACCGAAGTATACTACCGAGAATCAAGTTAGTGCTTACGCTAGGTATTCAAGTTAGTACATACGCTAGGTATTCAAGTTAGTGCATACGCCAGGAATTCAAGTTAGTACATACGCCAAGTATTTAAGTTAGTGCATACGTTAGGAATTCAAGTTAGTGCTTATGTTTATTAGTGCATATGCTAGGAATTCAACTTAGTGCATATGCTAGGTATTTAAGTTTGCGCTTACACCAGAAATTGAAGTTAGTGCTTACACCAGGAATTCAAGTTAGTGCTTATGCCAGGTATTCAAGTTAGTGTGTACGCTAGGAATTCAAGTTAGTGCTTACGCTAGGAATTCAAGTTAGTGCTTACGCCAGAAATTTAAGTTAGTGCATATCCAGGAATTTAAGTTAGTGCTTACGCTAGGAATTCAAGTTTGTGCTTATGTCTGGTATTCAAGTTAGTGCCTACGCCAGGTATTCAAGTTAGTGCATACGCCCAGAATTCAAGGTAGTGCTTACGCTAGGAATTCAAGTTAGTGCATATGCCAGGAATTCAAATTAGTGCTTACGCCAGGAATTTAAGAAAAAAGGCTAGTACTTGAGCACATCAGGAAACCATTTTTCATATCAAGAAAACCATTTTTGGGGCAAAATATAATTTTTCAAAATTTAATCCCATTAGCTCGCAAGTCAGATCATCATTCATATAGGCTCCGCAGAGCCAATCAATTCATTCCATGGCATATCAGACTAATAAAATAATTTTACGGATCAAAAGGTTTGTTTTCCAAAAACCAATCTCATCACAAGAGATTATTTTCCAAAATCATGTTGAAAGAGGATAAAGAGTTCTGTTTATATATCAAAACATATTTCCAAGAGTATTCGGGTCGTTTTCCCTGTACTCGATCACAAAAATCATTTTCCAAGGGCATTCTGGTCATTTTACCCATGCCCAATTCCAAAAGACTTTCTGAGGGTATTTGGGTTATTTCTCCCTTACCCAATTTCAAAAATATTCACAAGAGTTCCAATAAAGATATTTCGGTCATTTATCGAATACCCGAGTTCCAAAAGTTTTCATAAAATATTCCAATAAGGATATTTGGATCATTTTCCAAATACTTGATTCCAAAGGAACTAATTTCAAGAAATCCAGAATTCTAATCTCAAAAAAGGATTAAATTCAAAGTTTCTGAACTTATTTCCATGAAATGTTCCAATAAGGGCATTTCCAGTCAATTTATGAATATTCGATTCAAAAATTTACCATTTTTCAAAAAATCTCAATTATTTAATCCAAAAGGGACTAAATTCACAAAATCCATACTTTAATCATCCATTAAGGTTTCCAAGCCAATTATAAAATTCATTCGAGCTCAAAAAAGCGTGAAACAATTCTTGCTCAGATAAACCTTAAATATATTCAGGAATTTTCAAAACGGTATAAAACATAGTATTTCATGAAAAATTAAAGCACACTGGTTTTCAAAAGGTTTTAGAAATCCAAGGGACTCACCTCGTATCCTGACTAAACTTTTCCGTTCACGGTCGTTCAACCACCGTTTTTACCATTTTAAATGAACCGTTGGCTATTCACCGATAAACCTACACCACACATTGTTTTTGGATCAATTCGTATTCGGCCAAAAAATAGCTGACGTTTAGCCGACGTTTAGCTGACGGTTAGCCGTCAAGGCCGACAGGTAGCCGACAGTTAAGGAAAACGTTTAACTTTCGTTCACATCGTTTCTTTCTTTTCCCTTTTTCACATCCTTTCTCCCTTCATATACAAGGGATTCACTTCATGCTTCCCCTCAATTTCATCGAAAATCACACAATTAATCATCCGTAAATTCACCCACTTTCGGACTACTTTTCTGGAATTTCACTGGTTTTACATATCATTTTGTTTTGCACATAACTTTCAATCCACAACTCCGATTTGGCTCTATGATATACCAAATCGACTTTAAGACTCTTAACTTTAATTTTGTAAAGGCCGTTTTCAGAATTCTGGTTCCAATAACACTCTACTGGGCAAAAACAGCCCCAGTATTTTTGCCTCAAACCTACTATTCATGTTTTCCTTTGTTTTCCTTTAGCCTTAACACCTCGGAACCATTAATTCACTCAATTTTCTTTCAAATCATCTTTAATTCTGTGATTTTTAGATTCCAATAGCTCACAAGGGTCACACTTATTCAACACAACTTCATCTCTTCTAATCAAAAGCTAATTTGATCCTTTTTTCCAACCAAGTAAATTCCATTTTTATCCAACTTTGGTCATCACCTCATCAACCAAAAGCAATCCTTCAAACTACCATAAATATTCAGTTCTTCCTTGCACAAAACAATATCCATAAGGCTTCTAGGCAGTCGACATACATAGAACAAATAGGTATATACAGGGTTCACACACAAAATTTACAAACCCTACCTTTAATCCAAAATCAAGACATGAAAATCATATTTTCATGTTAAAATTGATATCATAATGATCACCATAATGAAATCTTCAACTTTAATTCTTTAAGCATAGGATTTTACCATGTGTTTGAGGCTATTTGAAGTGATTTGGTTCCAAGAACACACACTTTTTTCTCTCTCTCCTTTTTCTTTTTCTCTAGCTTTTCTTTCCTTGTTTTCTCTTGTTTTTCCTTCTTCAAGGCTGGCTGAAATTCTAGCTGTTATAACAGCCTCCTCACCACCATTTCTCATCAAATTTTAGCCAAGAAATTTTTAATTCAATTCCTTGTATAGTTGGATTTCATGTAAGTGTGTTCCAATCATAATTTTACACGCCAACCATTTTTTCTCTCCACAAAAATTTTCCTTATTTCTTCTTGCAAGGCCAACAAAATTCTTGGCCAATTTCCAGCCATTCATTCATCTTCTCTTGGTCTAAACATTAGCCAATCACAATACCGAAGGCCTAAATTAAATGGCCCACAAAATGATGTGTTCCAATCACAAAATTACACATCATTCTTCATTTATTTTTGAAATCCTTTAATTCCAAGTGTCTTGCATGAACTCTTCATTTAACCTCTCTTAAATTGACACGTGTCCATGGGCTACCACTCACAAAATGCCACATGCACCATTTTTAACCGTGATTTCTTATTTTCTTTAGAAATGACCAAAATCGGGTCCGTAACAGAAAAATATTTTATTTCACCATTCAACTCCAAAAATTCCACTAAATCCACTAGTAACACTTAAATTCTTCAATTCCCTTTCTATTTGGTGAAATTTACAGTCAAATTCGTAGGCGCGATCCAAACGACGAAAATGCCCCCAGTGACTCGGATGGCATAATTCACATCAAAACGTGTGTTGCATCGTATTGATCAATTTCTCTTCTCAATGTACTCTCAAATTCTTCATTTATTAATAATAGTAGCCTTCTAAAGATTTAGGGTACGGGTAGAACAAATTCAATAATTACATCCAAGTCCCGACTAAATATTATCATACTAAAATATTTGTCTCGTTACACCGATCAACTTTTGTTCTGGCCATTCATATAAATTCTCATCCTATTACAAGTAGTAGCCAATCAAAGGTAAAATGTGGGGTATTACAATATTTATGGATTAATGGAATCAAAAACGGTAGAAAAGTGATACCTTACGGTGAACCTCTGTGAAACAAAATTTTTCTATTCTGAGGCGTGATCCAGCAAAGCCTACGAATATTTTTGCTTTCATTCCGTTAAAATACCACAATCCAAGTGTAGGATTGTCTCTAATAAAATCCACACGAGAATGGTGCTCAAGAAAATACCAGAATTTTTGTGCTAGCAAAAATTACTATAGCGGCTAGATTTTCTGACTTTCAGAAGAAGAATAAGACGAGAGGGCTCTCTTGTTTTTTTTTTTATTAAAAAAACTTTCTGTGTAATTCACATTAATCATAATCCTACCGAAAATATATAATCATATATCTTATCCTGTTGAATTTGGTAGTCAGAATCCAATACATATATAGATTCTTAATTACCTACAATTATTATGATTATAGTTAATTACAATATAGCCCACAAATTATAACTAATTATAATTTAACCACAATAACTTCTTCTTTTCACAATCAACCATATAATGTTATCGAATAACATCTTGAATACTCAATTCTCTATTGTGTATAACCTATTAGGTTTCCCGATCTATTGGTAGCAAAATATAAATTAATCTAAACATCTTTAAGATTAATAATCCTTAATAATTTTAGAATTAACTTATTAATTCTAATAAGGATTGATTTATTAATTTTTTTAATTAATAAATCTATATTTAGCAGATTATGAGCGATATCTAGTAACACATCATGACTATCCAAAAGTCTAGAAAGTTAAATGGTTTGACATGAACCTTTTAATAGCAAACAATAGTACAATAAACTACTTTTACCATACAATATCTCATTTGATTTGGAGTACAGAATTAGTGTTAATTCCTTCCAGAATAATAAATTAATTCTGGCCTGAATATTTTAGAACTTGTTCCCGAAATCTACTACTCATCATATGTATCTATTGGAACCACTTCCAATATACAATCACCTTGGTCAAGGACTTCTTAAGTAGTGATTCCTACAAGTGACCGTAAAATATTCGCTCCTACTATTAGGAATGGTGAATCCTTTATTAATCCTTTCAACTACATTCATTTGCCTCACGTTGTACTCAATATCCATCCCATAGGCGGACTTGTCAGGACTCTAGAGATTGGAATTAAAGTCCAACACTTAGCAAATAAATTACCTTGAAGATCTCAAGTCTAAGGATACTTGCACATTTTCTATGATGAGATTCTATCACTGGCGCTAAATAGTTATCCATATGATTATCTCATAGTTAGGTCATCCAATGTACTTGTTCAAGTAACAAGCATCTATATGTTAACTTTGAGTATCACAATACTCACAAATATGAGAATCACCGCTTGATCAAATCAAGAAGTATAACACGTGCTAGTCTTAACGTATTAATGATGTCCTATCTCATTAATATTACGACTAGGGATAATTTAATAGAACACTATCTAGTGTAGTAGGAACCCCATATCATGATCTCTATCATGATTTCTTTAATACAGTGTTGCACTTGGGACTTTATCTAACAGTTAATTTACACGAGAGCATAAATAAAATAAACTAAAAGATAAAGAATGCCTTATTTTATTTTATAATGCACAATATACAAAATACATGTGATTGCCTCTATTTCATAACACTAACACTCTGTGCATCCCTTATTCTTTCTTCGCATATAGAAATGGCTGGAAACATGTTCTAATCCCCTGTTTTGGTTTTGTTTGTGTTTTTATTTTAATTCTAGATTAGGTTTCATATTTTGTGCTTCTCCTTTTCTTCAGGGCTTTTTTTTTTTCGTTTGGACATGTACTTTTAATGCTAACACACTCTTTTGTCCAACTTTTCATGCTTTCTTATGGATACATATAGCTGCAATTTCTAGAGATTTATTAGATCTTGGCAATCATAGAGCATATTGTTCAATGCGAAGTATTATTTTTCTCTCCCATTATCTTCTTGATTCTTTTTGTTGTGCTTTATGATTTTATTTTCATCCATTGACAGTGTATGGTTTAGTGTAGGGGTAGAAATTTCAAATTTTTTTCCCAAGTTTTTATGTGAAATTCGGGAAAACTTTTGAATTGGGAAAAATTTTAAAATTTTTTAAAAGAATTGGAGGAGCTTTTTCTTTTCTTTTTACTTTGGAAAATATTTTCATGATTATTTGGTTGAGTTGATTTTTGATAAATATTTATATTAGGTTGAAGATAACTAAGTATTGAGAATTTAGTTTAATCATGTTTATTTCTTACTAGATGTGTGAAGCATTTGATTTTGAGAAATTTATATAAGTGATGTGATGATGTATAGGTATGGTATATATGCTATTTTAATTGAAAATTTGTCTAAATTAGTCCTAATCTTTAGTTTAAGTAAATAGGATAAAGTTGATGGTTCCATAATAGTACCTACCAAGTGCAAAAAAAAGTGGTAGATGGTTCCCAAATATCATCTACTAAGAGAAAAATGATGAATGAGTAAAAAAAAAAAAGAAAGGAATAAATAAAAAGAATGAGAATATATATATATATATATATATATACATTGCACTCTTTATCTTTTCTTGAAAAAAATGAGAGAGAAAAAAAAAAGGAATGCAAATGTCCATTCTAGTTGCATTACCTTAAAAGAATATAAAATCCTAGTTTGCTACCTAATTTGTAGTAGTTTAGACAAATGCAAAGTATAAAGACTTGAATTGGTTATATATTTCTAACTTATATGAATTGCATTACTTATATGTTGTAAACAAAGAAAGAGTGGAATGCATTGAATGCATTTGAACATGTTTAAACTAACTTCAATGTCCTTGGGCATATTTGATCCAATATATGAGTTTGTTTAGAGTCTCCTTGATTAAATGAATGTTACATTGTTTTTCAACGTGAAAGGAAAAGATGTCATCTCCACCATACTTCGTGGAAATGGAAATTAATATCTTAAATCTTTTTGAAATGTTGTTTTGCCCAAGTACTTACAAAAAGTCAAGTATAGGGGTATTTATTAAGCCTGAAAATATCATTTTTTTTAGCCATTTTCTATAGCTTTTCGACACTCTTTTCTATGATTATGTATAGTTTCTACTCATTTTTGTGTTCTTGTATGTTCTTAGGTTGCTTTGATAAAAAAAAAAAAATCAGTAAAATATGGACCAAAGTGATGCATTTTCATGCAAGGATGATTGTTGGATGATTTAGGAGGCCTTGGAACATGATTTGAACAAGTTTTTAGGGTGTTTTAGTACATGTGCATGGGATAGCCAAGCATCAAATCTCACTAAACAAAGAAAGAAAAAGGTTCCAGGAGCCTAGCATAGCTAGTGGCATAGCCATGCCACCTCTTGTGCCGAACAGAGGAATTTGGCAACTTCTAAAAGTTGTTGTGCAGAGTAAGAATTCAAAGTCAGCTACCTTGCAAGACTACCAACAAGGTAGTTCCATATCGCAATCCAAAATTGAGGAGAAACTGTTCAAAAGCCTGCATGGCTAAAGGCAAGGTTGTGCAGCACATGTGCCATCTTCCCGAATGTTTTGGAGACTCCTAATTCGATCTAAAGGCAGTTTAAGCTTTTTGAATTAGTTCTAGGATAGTTTAAAAGCTCTATATAAAGGTTTTAGACAACCAAATTCATAATAATTGACACCAATACATCTTTCTTTCATCTTTTTTTTTTTTTTGTGGAAAAAGGTATCAAATAGAGCTCAAATGAGGAGAAATCTAGAAGCAAGAAGAACATAAAGATTATGGGCTTGCCAAATTTCATCTTTCAATCATTTTTTTTTTATTTCCTTCTTATTTTCAATGTTTACTGTTCTTTTGCTTTCTTTGTATTCAAGCAATTAAGATATTATCTATATTTTTAAAGCTATGATTTGATGTTGATTTGAATATTTTGAGATTCATGTATTGAAGATTTTATCTTTGATATTATTAAAATTACTCTTGAGTATTTGTGCAATTTTTTATTTCTTTTCTTATCAATTGTGTTGGTTTCTCTTATATTTTGATCCAACATAGGTGAGAGGTCATAATTGTACTGGTAATTAATATAATTAATCTCTTGATTATTTTTCTAAATAGCATCTATTAACTTGACTAAGTTGCAGCTCATGGCTTAACTAAATTAATAGAGAATTGCATTATTCAAATTGCATATAGTTTAAACTCATTAATATATGTTAATTGGCATTGGTGATGCCTTAGATCGCTATCAATCGTGTTTTTAATCCAAGACGCAATTAATCTAATTACCGTTCAATAGTTAATTGATCAAGTTTGCATAGGTTATGAATTAGGTTAGACATTAATTTGTAGTGCTTAGCAGGATTAATCTAATTTTTGTAACAATATGGGTTAGCGGCGCTCAACAAAATCCTAAAACCAATTACTCAAGGAAATTACATCAATTATAGGTTTCCTAATTGATTCATGACATGTGCCTAAGAAGTTAATAGTTTCTTAATTGGTCTTGAAGTTTCTTATTTCTTGTTTGTTTGCTATTTGTTTCTTTGTTTCTTAATTTGTTGAGAGTAGAATTTAGTAGTTTCTTAATTTAATTTTTCCCTATTTACTTGTTCATACTTGTATATAAGGCGTCATTAGAATTAATTAAGCTAAGTGTTCACAAGAAGATTTCAAAAGAAAGAAGAGAAAAATCTTCTTATAGAGTATACTTTTCTTATTCATTTAGGCATCAATGCCTTACTTACTACTATGCTACGCTATATATTTAGAAGTAGGGTTTAAAGTTTGTTAGTGCATGACAGCTTCATTTTAATGGCCCATATTTTTTATGTCATAAACTTCAATAACATCTATGAAACTAATTCAACCTTCATATGTAAGTTGAACAATAACACAGGAGATTTACAAAACAAACCATACAAATCTCAATATTAGTGCACTGATATTAAACAGTATTGTTTAAGAGATAGATTAGAATTAATATTTTCAGGGGGGGAAAAGAGTAAAGTAGCATAAGTGAGAGAATAAGATAGTTCAACTAGAATTATTTCAACTACAACATTTATTGGCTACACCACAATATTTGAACTTAGCCCTAGATCGAGAGATAATAGGTTAATGTTTGGAAGACCAAGAGAGTAGTGTGTGCCCTAGAAAGATATAATATCCAAAAGTGGATTTTTGAGTATCTGGCCACCTGCCCCAATTAGCATTAGAATATGCAATTAGATTGTCTATAAAAGAGTGATATAATTGGAGATCATGATCTGCGTTGTTTTGGACAAAACGAAGAATCTGTTTTAAGGCCTAGAGATGGTGCCTATGAGGATCATCCATAACAAGACAAACCTTTTCACAACATAACTAATATTTGGCTATGTAAGGTGGCGTATTGCAATATGCAAGCCAAAATGTACTAAAGAGGCAGATCAAAAAATGATATGCCCCCTGTTATTATTATTATTTTTATATTGGTATCTACTGAAATAATAGAAGGGTTGTAAGTGAGTATATTTGCATATGCCAAAATTTCCTCGACATATTTCTTTTGATGTAAGAACAAGCTAATAGAAGTTTGACAATGGAGATACCAAGAAATTAATGTAGATCCCAAAATTAGTTATATATCAAGCTATTTACTTAGAATAGTAATAACACGATGTAAAAGAATAGAAGACTTTAAGGATGATATCACAAACATAGAGTAAGAGATAAGTCATGTCATTTCTAGCTTTATAAATAAATAATGATACAGCTAATTTGCTACCAACAAACTTTATAGAGAAAAGACAACTAGCAAACCTCTAAAACCAAAATCTAGGAGATTGTTTAAGGCTTATATAAAGATTTCATTAGAAAATGTATAGTTTGGCTAAGAAGAACTTATAAACTATAATGGCTGTTGTATATAATTAGTCTCATTAAAATATCCTAGAAGAAAGTCATTTTAAATATCAAGCTTATGAATGGGCTAAGATTTGGAGAGAGCAATGCTGAGAATAGCTTGCATAGTGACAAATTTAACAATATGGTTGAAGGTTTCATCATAAGCCAATCCTGCTTGTGAGGATCCAACAACCACTAACCATGCTTATATCTATAAATGATGCAATTGGAGTTGAACTTGCACTGGAAGATCCAAAAGTAATTGACAATATTTTTCCTTGAGAGATAGAGGACAAGTTTCCAAGTACTTGATGCCAATGATAATTATGAAGTGCTTGAGAATATAGAAGTTAGGAAGCAAAGAGATAATGGTGGAACAGAAAAAGAATTTAGGATTAGGTTTAAAAATACCATACTGACTACAAGTTATCATGGGATGATGAGAGAGAAGAGAAGGTGGGATGTAATATCCCCCCTTATGTACTTTAACAGGCAACTGCTCTGTATTGAGTGAGCATTTGTACAAAAGCTCAGAACAAGAAATAATTATTTTAATGGCAAAAACATTGTTGCAATAAAAATTTTAAAGGATATCAGAGGAATTTTCGATCGCGAATTAAGGAAAACTAAGAAATATTTTGGAAAATCTTAGAGACACCGCAATGTTCACTTTAACATATAGGTCATATTGATAAAAAAAAAAAAAATTGTATCTGGGATGAATGGTAACGTTAACTATGGTTACTTTTAACAAAGATAGTTAACTATGGTTAAGAGAAAATGAGATGGATTTTTGTGATTGGTTGTTGGAAGCCATGTAACCTTGAATGATTGGTTGCATGAAATTCATGCTTGATTAGATAGAATTCTATAGTTTGCTAAAGTCTTCCATGACTTTCCAAGAGTTTCCACAAAAACCTACAAGTTTCCAAGAGTTCTCCAAGTGTCCATGAAGTCTCCAAGTCACCATTTGACTACATGATGTATATTTGACCACATGTTGATTTAAAAGCATAAAACAAGAAGGTAGGATGGTGGAAACCATTTAGCAGCCGAAAAAAAGGAGAAGAAAAAGGAAAGAAAGAAAAGAAAAGAAGAAGAAGAATAAGGATAGAGAAAATGAACCAAGCGGAAAAGAAAGGAAGAAGAAAGAAAGGGTTGGCCATTTTCAAGCTTAGAAGTCATCATACATAAGGCAAAAGCTTTTTCTTCAAGAATTAAAAGCATTCATTTGCTTGTGGGGAGTATTTTGGTGTTAATTTTCATGGGAAATTAGCATGAATATGGAATATGCTTGATAAAGAAATATTGTTTTGGTATTACTTTTGCTATAGCTAAGTGGCAGTTGATTGTGGGAGATGTTTGTTGTGATCTTTGTGATGTTTATATGTGTTTTGAAGGAGTTATAATGGGTTGAAGATGGCAGCACTTGTAGGAGGAAATAAAGGAAGAAAGAAATAAGAAAAAGAAGTTGTGATTGATGAGAAAATGGAAGATTAGCGTGTATTCAACATGGCTATTGTTTTTGTGCTTCATTTATGTGATGATTCTGCTTTCATCATGACTGAAAATAAGGAGGTTATGTGGTGTTAATATGAAGGACAAAAGGAATTAGATGGTGATTAAATGCTAGAATGATAATAGAACAAGTAAAGAAAACATTTTGCAAGAAAAAAGGATGATTTTCTAGAAAAACTGCAAGGTTTTAGTTGCAGCAGTTTTTTGTTGGCTCTAGATTTGGTTAAATGGATTTTATAAGTTAGTAGATAAATATCTTAAGAGAATTTTGGTACAAATTTGAGGTCATTTGGACTTGTGAATAAAACGTTATGACAAAAATACTAAAGCATATCATGAAGTGAATATGCAGAAATTTTGTGGAAGCCAGAAAATAGTGTATTGTTTCCATTGGAGTTAAGGAATAAATGAGATGTTTAAGAAGTCATGTTAGTGTCTTATGAACATGGTGGATGAATGGAGAATGAAATGGACATATGTAGAAGATAATATTCTCTTGATTATTTCAAGTGATGGATTTCCATTTCTAATTAGAAATTGGAATTTAGGAAATTAGTAATTTCCTTACTAGTTTAGTTTGCTAGAAATTTATTGCTTTAGAACCTTTCCATACTAAGAGAAGCATGGAATGATTTTTGAAGTAGGTGTGTCTACTCAAGGACTTTGTGACACCTTAAGGGCTATATATTGTTAAGCTCCAGCACTACTTGGATTTCTAAAAATGGCATTTGCTAGTAGGCTATGCTTGATAAATCCTTTTGGTTTCTCTAAACAAAAGCATGGTTTTCCTATGTAAACATAATCTTGTTCCATTCTAGATTTTGAATAAGAAATGTGAATCCTCATGTGTAGAATTATTCATTATTGGTGATTATTTTCCTTAAAGCATGATGATATGGATGATAAACCTTTAGGTTTTCTTGAACTAAAATTTGGTTTCTCTGAACGGGAAATTATAAAATACTTTGGAAAATAATATTTCCTACAAGGAATTATGAGTCACTCGAATTATGAATATTCTCAATGTGCAAGTGTTTATTTGAAAGCTTTCTTCTCACATATTATGTGACGAAATGACATTTTACTTTGCACAAATACTCTTTATTCCTTGTTAAAAGGATAAATCATACGAATTTGTGATTTCTTAACTTTTAATAGAATGATGAGTTACTTCTAAAGCTTTAAGGTACGATGAATATGAAATTCTTGAATTTATTTCCTTTTTTTGGATTTAGAATTCTAGATTTGCTAAATAAAATTCTTTTTGGATTTGGGTATGCATAATTTGCATAAATGCCCTTAACAAATATTTTATAATGTGAGAAGGACATTTTATCCTTCTATGGTAAGATTTTAGAGAATGATTTTCTTAGTATAGAATCTACCTTTGGAAAGAATTCTTACAGCAATGCATGAACGCATTTTCCCCCAATTACATTCCTGACCATGATTTGTGATGATTGAAAGGCTTGTGTCCTTTTATGTTTTTTTGGCTTTGAGAATGGTTACTCCAAAAATCGTAAGCTTTTGTAAAATGATGTTTTGGCCAAAGAAAATATTTTCTTGATGTTCTTTTGGGAAATTGTGATATTTGATTGGTCTTATGAATCAGTGAAGACGTTGAGTACTCAGTGGGGGCTTTAACTATAGTACTAGCCTACGTTAGAGATAGATGGTCCCAAATAACCTGATCAGTTATGTGATTCATCTAACTTCGAACGGGGGGATAAGACATTGGGATTATTCATCCCTAACTAGTCATTTATCTCTTGGCAATTGCCTATGATATGTGATTTGAGTTGTTCATGGTTACTAGGAAGGTGCACCTGGTATGTTCAACCCCTTGCCATCTCGATGGTGATTAACGTTAGGATTGGGAACCTTGGGCTTATGGTGACATGTAAAATATCTGAAATTTTGAGATAATGTACTTGTATGCACTTACCATTCCTGTAATGTACAGTTGAGTGTTGTGGCTTGTTTATTAACACAATATGATTATAATAGCTAAAAGTGAAGCATTGTGAGCTTTGCAAATAGGCCGACCTTCAATTGAGAGAAATGGCTACTTTTCTGAAAGTACAGGGCAATGATGTTGATAAAATCGTGCCAAAAATTATAAATGACTCTTGACTAAGTTTTCTACCACTTTGTTGTAGAGTAGTTTTCAGTGGAAAAATATGATGAAAATCCTTTTATTTGATTTTTATGGAAAATAACTATTCCACTACTTGATGTGAAGAGTTATTTTCTACAAGAAAATACAACTGTCTTCTGGTGCTAGTTTTCTTCAAAAAGATACTAGCACACACGGGACTCACTGAATGTAAACCACTTACTCATGTGTTTTGTTCTATTTTCTTAAGATTCAAAACCGAGCATTGGTATTCATGAGGACAGTACTACTCTGTTGGACCTGCACATCCTGCGACTATATGTGTGTTACTCTTACGGCTCGTAGGAAGTACATGTTATAGTACAATGAGCTGTATTAACCTTTTGAGATATATACTCCAACTTAAGTTTTGTTCAACTTTGATGTAATTATCTGGTTTTCCTTTTAGCTTTGAACATTATAAAGACCCCTCATTTAGAAAACTAGACGGGTGATGCCCACACTTAATACGCACTTCCGATATGATGTATGTCTTTTTATATGGGGTGTTAGAAAGGAATGATGGAGGATTAGAAGAGAACATGGATGTACGATTGAGAGAGAACAAGAGATGGGGAAAGAGAAAGGATTAGAAATAGTACAGGTTATCAATGGAAAGAAGAAAATTAGTGGAGAAAATGGAGAGGGATAATAGGTAGAGTTGTAGAAGAAGGTTTCATTAAAGACGGCGTGATAAGAAATGACAATTTTGTAGGAAGACATTGAAAGATCTCGGGAAAAGAAAATACGCAGCGGAAGTATCCAAATTAAAATTTTTATCGAGCTAAAGTCTAGGTATACTTACTTTTAGGTTTCTTAGATTGAATAATCAGAGGTGGATTTGAGTTTGACAGAGTCTCCTGAGTTGCAACAGTTATTTATTCCATGGGAATTCCAACTAGTCATCGACTGTTTCGCATCAAACACACACTAAAACTACTAGCTTTCAATCTTTCAGAGTATTCTCTAACCTCCTATGGACTACTACTGGTGAAAGTAGAACTAGGATGAAGAAGAAGAAATTGGAAAAAAACTAGAAGTGCTAATCATGAAACAAAAAGAAATAATGGTGGTCAAGTAAAAATAAAGCTTTGTTTTGTTGTCTATGTTACCTACATGAATCACAAAACATAAAAGTTTATATCTTAACTAATGTTAATGATGGCTTTCTTAAAACATAAAACAATGGCCTCTCAATCTTAGTTTCTTTTTTCCTTTTCCCACCGCCACCTTTTTTTTCTTTTTCATATCTTTGACGCGGCACACTTAGTTTATTAAAAGGAACTTTGCCATCTCAATAATCCTGGTAGGCTATGGTTTTTCTAATTAGTCCAAGACTAATTAAATAGCTCTTTTATTAATTAATGGATCCACTTGGACCCAATATAAAATTACCTAAGATAGGTAATTAATAAACTAATTTAATTAAATTAAAATATATTCTTTTAGCCCAAATAAATAATAATTGGACTCTTAAAATAATTCTTTCAATATTAATTTCACCCAAAATAACCCATATACTAAATAAATTTACTAAGGATACTTGAGATACTCTGAAAACTAAAAGACTACTAAAAAGACCAAAATACACCTACTAATAAATAGCTATATTTTTTTATCATTTAAATGTTTTATTTATCACCATATGGAAATATTAATTACAGGTGTAGTGTCTTCGACTTACAGGTGTAATGACGAAAATATCCCTCTATGTAATACCTATCATTGAGATAGAAATATTATACTTACACTTTTCTCAATGGCATATATCACCTTTTGATATCTAGTGCGTTAATCTATAACTTCCAGAATGTACTCACTTATCTCAGGGAGCTACCTAAAAGCATACATACTTAGCCACAATGCCCAGGGCCCTAGATTATTTAGATTATCCTGGACAATCATAGGGGGTGATATCTTTATGTAGTGAATAATAGAAACTATTTTGTACAAGTCCATTTTAATTAACTAAATACATACGCCCAACGTACAAGGTTATTAGGCTTGCATTAAGACCTCATCCATCATATATTAAAGTTTCCAAGTCCAACTTTACTAGACCACTAACTTATGCTCAAGTCTTAGAGTATTCGTCCATGCAGTAGTAGCGATATACTAATCTTATTTTATTATTGTATTTTTATAAAAATTACTATCGTGTGGTCCAATTCTACGTATTTCAAATACTCTAACACAATTGGTATGAGTGGACTATTCACTGGTTAAAGATAAACCATTTTCCATTTATAAATCATAGTGTAATGATATAAACCATGATAAAGTGCTCAACTTCATTAATTGATCGAAAACATTTTTCACTTATGTGTTAGTAGCCCATAATCTATACTTTCCTATGAAAGCACAACACAATCATATAGATTACTTACCAATACACTTAGACTATAATGTACACATATATATAAACAAACAACTATTAATGAATGAAATATTTTATTAATTTTTAAAATACAGAAATATACTGTCTATTTTGGGCATACATTCCACCAATCTCTCACTTACATTAAATAGACCATGAGAGTCTATATGTGTTTATCCCTATAACATCCAAGCGTCTTTGGAACGCCTTCTTTATCAAGGGTTTCGTAAATGGGTCTGCCAGATTATTTGTAGAGAGGACCAATATCTCTCATTTGTAAATGAACTTATGAATTAGGTGATACTTTCTCTCAATGTACTTGCCCTTCATATGGTTCCTTGTATTGTAACATAACTCTATAATTGTCACAATATATGGTAATAGGCCTATCCATTTGTAGCACACTCCAAATTCTGTAGCAACTTCTAGAGCCAAACTGCTTCTTTTGAAGATTCTGAAGCTGCTACATACTCAGCTTCCATGGTAGAATCTGCAATGCAAGATTGCTTAACACTTCTCTATAAAATAGCCCCTCTAGACAAAGTGAAAATATATATACTAGTAGACACTACAACAAAAAAAAATATAAAAAATGACTTTTGACAATGCTAGAAAAAGTGTGGCGAAAATGGCCAAAATTGTGGCAAATATGTTTTTGCCATGGAAATGCCACGGTTTTCGAGGCATGGGCATTACGGCCATTGCAAAAAGTTTAGCACAGTTGTGTAGTCATGGGAAATACCTTTTGCCAAGGATTTACCACAATTTTAGAGTCGTTGTAAATAATGTGTGGCATTTATTCATGGACTTATGCCATAGTTGTTCCCAACTGTTATTAACTGTGGGCAAAATTTTTAATTTTTTGTCATGGTTTTTCCAACATTTTACAACTGTGGGGAATGTTATTTGTTACAATTAAATTTCTATTGAAAATAATCATTTTTGTCACAGTTCTTTTCTAAATTGACATAACTGTGGGTAATGCCCATTTACTACAATTTCCTTACTATTGTAATTAATACTTTTTGCCACGCTTTAAAGCTTTAGAAAAATGTTTTTGATTTTTGGACAAATTTCCATATTTTTTACATCCATAGTAAATGAACATTGAATTTAATATGATGATATTGACAAATTTTTTTCCTTCTACTTTAACAAGATCATCTACTAAACATATAGAACTATGAAAACCTATAATATTAACAATCAACTATCATCTATTGAATAAACTTTCAAAATGCTATCTTCTATCAGTAATAACTTAATATACACCAAAAAAACTAACTGGAGTCTGACAAGTGTCATGATTCTAATCCTTGATATTAGTTCAAAATAGTCCAAAACAAAATCACAATTCTAACCATGACATCCATCAAAAGTCATAAAAATTCATTGAGGACAAAAAACAATGCCATAGTTATATGAACCTTCAACCACCTTGATCTCCATTCCTCCTGTCATTAATTAAAAAAAAAAGGACAATATTACTTCTTAATAAAGCTGCAATATGAACTTCTAAAGTTACTACAAAACTTATCTCAGATATATGTAATCATTCACTTTAACATAAAATTTGGAATCATAAAACACATAAGCATCTTTGAAGAAATCTAATCTGCACTGACATAAAGTGAAACTTAAAATGTTATGTGTCACCACACCTGATTAATTATTAGAACTACAATTAAAAAAAATGGAAAAAGAGAAAAGAATATGTTCCAAATATGAAAATCTTACTACTCAACATTTTCAGCATCACTACTCAATATTTGCACAGTTAAACATATTCAATACATTAGTTCAATTGAAGATCTTGTTCTTATTCAGGAAAAGACATAAAAGTTTAGCTGTCAACTACCAAGTTTGCTATTCGCACCAAGGTAACAATATAGGTATAAGTAATATAGCTTTATTAAGTTAAAGTACATTAGAAGTTTGACAAGTTTTGAGCTCTATAATAATGAAATTATTATCACTTTTGTAAAAAGAAGAGATATTTTAAGTTCATCAACAAAAATGCTAGAGATTAATAAAAACGAACCATATCACAACAACAATTGTATCAAATCTAACAATGCTCAATTTCTGGTTAAAATATGAGTGGGAGGAAGGTGGTACCTTAGGTGATGACGTTAAAGTTGATTGTGAATTGGTTGGGGCAAATGGATGCATGAATGATGCCAGTGAATTGGAGTGGGAGGAAGGCGGTGATGTTGCCATTGATGTTAAAGTGGATTACCTTTGGCAGATGGTATCATAACTCATGATGGGGAATTAGGGTGGGACGAAGGTTGTAATTTAAATAATAATATTAAAGTGGACAACAAACTGCTTATGGCAAGTGGTAGCATAAATGATAAGATTGAATTTGCGGAGAATCTGCCCCTGGTGCCTTTAAAGATGAGAAGAATCTGCAATAGTTTTCAATCAAATAAAAGAAAGGAATGCACATAAGGAAACCTAATGCTTCATTGATTAAAAATGAATAGAAAGGAATGCAGAGAACGAAGTGAAATAGCATTTAATGTTTATTTTTACAAGCACAAAATTACTTTATTAACTCTCAGTACCATTAAAAGTAGAGCAATAGCTGTATGATTGTTCAGCATATGCATTGACCTTCATTGGTAAAGAAAACAAAAAAACACACTAATTTTCATCAGAAAGAAATTCTGTTTGTACAATCCCAAAAAAATAAGAAAAACTACAAGCAGATATAAGGATGGCATTCTTTTACATAAGGGCTATTATAAAATTGTTTCCAAGATGACTAAAAAGATGTGAAAGTTGCTCATGGAATTCTTTATTAATCAAATTTATTCAAATAAAGCATTCTTTTCGTGATCAATCTGAGAGAGAAAATAAGAAGATTCTGACATAGACAAAGTAGCAGATAGAAAAATTTGCTATCATACAATCAAATTAGGAGATCTGAACATAGAATGCTGAATTTTTACTATTAGTGTAATTTATAAGCTTTACTTCATCTGCAGTGTATGGAAATTTCATATTTCATTGGCCAACTTTAATAGTTTTACAAGTATTTCCTTTTCGCAGATGCCATTTAGAGATGGTTGACTCTGAACCAACCATCATAAATATAAGAAAAAGAAAATCACATGAAATAACTTTTTTCTCCTAGTAACAATGACAATTTGTGTTTCCCATGCAAATGTTCAGTTGTTCACCTATTCTTTTAGAACTCAACACGAAATAAGAACCAAGGGGTGGTAATATCATAGAGAAGGCAAGCTAGTGGATTGTCAAGCTACTAGCTAATCTACCCATATATATTTTGACATGATGATTCCTTGTAATCAGAGAGGCATTGGACATTAGAATTAGCTAAGATTCAATTTCTCATCCATCATAATCTTAAACAATTAACTGCTTTGAAGAAACTTGCAACAAATTTTAGGAAGAATATTCTATGTAATCTCCTTCACAAACTATTAAGCATTGACTCAAATCCTATGGAGATTAATTGATATGAATAATAAACATCAATAAATTATGTAAGACTAGAATTCTCTTTGATAATATAGAATTCAATATTAATGGTGTGATGTAAGTAGAATGGCTCAAGTTTGAATGATTTGTGTGCATTAAGAGGGATATCTTGAAACATTTTCAATAATTCAAAGTGGAAAAATTTTGGAACTACTGTTTATTCTTAGAGTTCATCTGATTTTTGCTGTTAAGTGACACTGAATTTCTTTTACATCTAATGTTCTTGGGCACTGTCATTCCACGACAGAAGAGTTTTACTTTCATTATTTCACCCTAAAAAAATGCTAATGCCAAACAAAAACCTTATCAATACAAGTAGATAAATTAAGAGGTATTGAATCATATTGAACCCACTTCTCGAGAACTAAAGGATGAAGAATGGAGGTAAAGAAATAAAATTTTTGCATTCTCACCAAACTTGTTCCATTAGATAAGCTAGATTCTGATGGAGGACAATAACTTATATTAAGTAGATGGCACAATTCATAAAGCATTTCATTTCTTTTGTAAATATATGCATAATTAGAGAGATAATGAGGAAATAGAATGCACAAAACGGTCACAATTATAAGGCACAATGATTATTGTTGTTTCATTTTTTATCCTTCTCCTTAATAGTGCTATCAACAACTTCACCTAAATTCCACCATCTGCACTTCCATTGCCACTTCTAATGGCAATTTCAAGCTTTTTAACCATCCGCGAAAATCTCAAAATAACCTTGATGCTGAAACCACATAGTTGTTCACTGATAGGGGCTAAATTAGTCATATTTTTCCTAGTTATTTGAGACTCTTTTGCGATACATTTTTTCAATAGCTAGTTATATTCCTTCATATTTGAGATTTTACCCTTGGAAAGATATTTTGTTCATTATTTCAGATTTTTAGGGTAAAACAGAACAAAAACGTCGCAAAATAGAGGAGAGGCGGCACCGGCTACGACCCTAGAACCGGTGTCGGCTGTACACTGTTGAAACGAACATCGAAGCAACAGAAAAATTGTTGAAACAGAGTAGAACAGAACCAAGGCGGCGCCGGCGTGAAGCTGGAACCGGCGTCGACTGCACTCTGGAACACATTGTGCAAAATTTGAAGAAAAATCGGTGAACAAGTGGAGGAACGGAACACAACCAGCGCCGGCTCCAAGGGCCAAGGCGGCTCCGGCTGTGCCCTGAAGCCAAGGCGGTGATGTGATTTTTCTATGTAATTTTTGGTAATCTGGAGAGTTTTAGTATCTTCCAACTTCTATTCGGCCAAAAACTTTGTACCTACGAGTTTAGGCACTTCCTAAGCCTAAAAATAGATGAAAAACACAAGGGAAACTGGGGAGATTTCATTGATTATCATAGAAGATTACTCAATCAAAGGAGGAATTCTTCAAATTTAAGGAGGGTTGTACAAAAAGATCTTCAAAGGAAGAAGGAGGAGGCTTGTCTATGAGTGCTTTTTTTGCTTTATTTTCTTTTTCTTGAACAATGATATGTTAATTATTTTATTGTAATTTGACATTATTTTAGATATTCATGATATTTAGAGGTATTTGATCTTTTGATTAAATGATTGTTCGTCTTTGTATTCAATTACTTAGGCGTATTATGAGATTAATTGGTTGTTTCTTTTCATTAACTTGCTAAACCAAAGAGGTTAATTGCTGAAGATTGAATAATTGAAGGTTAATTGATGTTTGCCAGACTAAGGATTCATTAATTGATTTCATGTTTTAAATTTGCCAGACTAAGGGGATTTAATCAAGGATTGTGTTTAATGCATCTTTTGGATGAATTAGTTGAGACAGACCAAGTGATGCAAATTTACCTCTATCCTTCATGGTGCCAAGAGAAGAATTAGTTATGATAATGGTTAGGTCCTTTAAGATCATGTTTGTCTAAACAATGGTTTGAGCTACATACTTCTCTATCCTTGACATGTGCATATTTTTATTTTATTTCCTTTTTATTTGTTTGTCACTTTATCGAGTTAGTTAAACAATGAAAGAAAGGTGATTAATGTCTACTTTTTCCTAGAGGATCGACACTCGTTTGAACCCTATGCTCGGTTAATGATGAGTACGCTTGCTCATATGTGTGATTTGGGTTGAACGTTTTAATTTAAACTTAATTGGGAATGTGCTTAGTTTTTGTATGATTTTTATACCCAAGTCCGAATACATCATTCACCTCTGCCAAATATGTACACAAATTGTTCTCGCACAACGAAGTTTCCTCTTTTAACTTTCCCTACTCAAGTTGTCTTTAATAATCTTTCTATTCAAAATGCTTCACCACTGCCTTCAATGTACAAAAGCTTAATAAACCTTAAATTGAAAGGAAAATAGACTAGAAAAATAGATGGAAGAACTTATCTTGACTAAGGAGGAGTGAAGGAACTCTTCAAACCACCAAGAAAAAGACGAATGACTAATTTGGTGAAATATGGGGAAGAGTTTTGTGAGATTGGTAGCTAGGGCTACAGAGAAGAATGGGAGATTATAGCTCGGGGGACGATTGACAAGGATGGGTTTTGGAAATTTGAGAGACCAATCTCTATAGACTTGCGATTGCCATTGTTGGAATTTTGAGAGAGGCTCGAGGGTTTTGATAGGGGACAAGATTTGTGATGTACTACTACTGGAGAGGCTAGGTTTTCATTTTCACCATGGTAACTTCAATTTGGTACATATTATAAAATTTTTTCATATTATTGAATAAGTTTTGTAATTTATGTGATTTTTTAAAAGAATACCCAATCTTAAATTTCTTAACATTAATATATCTAATTAATTTTCTCTTTCTTAAAAATTCAAACTAATAGTTGAAAAGTTTAATTAGATCTCCTAAATACTTTTTCATCAATTCTATATATGAAAAGTTTTATTAAATAATAAAATAATAAAGTTGTATATATGAACGTTGTATAATAAAGTTGTGTAGTGTTTTGAACATTCAAAATCACAATATAATAAAATAATTATGCATTATAAAAAATAATATATATTAGTTATTATCCATGGGACTAATATAAAATATAAAACAATATCGATTTTATCCATGTAAACCCCCCAAAAAAAGGCATTACAATTTCAAAATTTTAAAATATTATACACTGGTCACAGGCAAAAATCACAAGGAGTCTATTAAAGTTTACATATTTCTTTTTTCTAATTTTATTTTTCTTTGATTGTTTGTAGGAAGTTAATTCCGGCAAAATACTTTTAACGATTGTCATGGTATTTAGTCCATAATTGTGATAGTAATTAAAATTATTTATTCCACCATTTAAGGTAAAGCTTTATATTTCCTTTTTGCATCTGTCCTTATCTTAAATAAGATAAAATGCTATCTATTAAAAAAAATAAAAATAGGAAAAAGACTAAAGATTTATTCTTAAAAAATAAACTAAAAAGAATTAAGTACCATAACAAAGAAAAAAGACCTTAGGCAATGAAGTTGAGAAAATGAATCTAGACATTTGAACCACTGAACCAAACAAAATTATATTAAGTAAATGATTCTTAGCTATTTTTTGATAATAATAATAAAGAAGTTAGGTATGTACCCTAAAAAAATAGGAAAAAAAACATTAATTAGAACCTTATTATTATTATTATTATTATTATTATTATTATTATTATTATTATTATTATTATTATTATTATTATTATTATTATTATTTAAGAAAAATTAAGTTTTGAACATCTAAACTCATAATATACAAAATATGCTTAAACACAATAACAATTTTATAGTTGAAATAGTTTGTTATAGTGGTAGGAGAGTTGTTGCCGAAGATGAAAGTCTTAGATTCGACATCGGATTAAGTCCTGTTTATTTCTCCTCTCTTGGTAAAAATGTTTTTTAAAAAATAAAAATTTTACAAATATAAAATAATATTTTTTTTTCATCCATCTAAACCCGCCACCCTATCCAAAAATTTTATAAAAAAAAATGCACAGCTTATTTAGCAAATTTAAAATATAACAAAAACATCCTTCCCCTTACTATGGTCTCTAGACTACAATCACAAAATGGAGTGTACTAAAGTTTATGTACTTCCACTTTCTATTTTTATTTCTCTTTTTTTTTTATTGTAGAAACTAGATTTTATTCTAGCTAAATGAAGTAAGGCAAAAAGTGTGCATAGATAGTTGTTCCAAAAAGTTGTATAAAAATGATTAAAATAGTAAATATAAAAATTTGAACACACAACCACTTGAATATAAACGATTACCTCAACCATGGTGCCTAATAATAACTTTCATTTTATATTAACATTGTTTAATATTTGATAAGAGAAGAAAAAGTATTCTTTTTCTACAGTTTAGTAAAACCGTGGGTAATTAAATTCTTTTACCAACAATTTTAAATATCTGTGGCAAAAAGTTATTTTTACCTACACAATTTTTAAATTTATTAAAAAAAAAAGAACATTTACCTACAAAAATGTAGTCATGGTAAAATAAAGTGTTATGAAAAAAGTTTACATGCCACGGAATTTGAATTGTAGTAAAAACTAAGTTTTCACCACAGATTTTACTATGTTGCAAATAAAAGTGCTACCAAAAGACACTTTTTTTTTTGTAGTGAGATTTTCTTTCATCTTCATCTGCCTAGAAGTCTGAGTCAGCGTAACTGGTAGGATTTAACTCATCTGCTCTATAGACAAGCATATAATCCCTCATTCTCTTCATGTACTTGAGGATATGTTTCACAACTTGCCAATGTTCTTCCCCTGAGTTTGACTAATATCTGCTAACCATGCTTACTGCAAAACAAATATCTAGCCTTGTACAAAGCATGGCATACATGAGAATTCCCACTGCCAAAGCATAGGAAATTCTACCTATTCTTTCCTTTTCTACATATGTCTTAGGAAACTTCTTAGAAGATATGGTCAATCCGTGCCTAAATGGTATGATTGCCCTTTTACATTGATCTATGTAAAACTCGGCCAATATTTTGTCAAAATAGGCAGGTTCAGATAAGCTTAACAGTCTTTATTTTCTATCTCTAGAAGCTTTATACAAAAATATAACTAGTATCTTCTATATCTTTCATACTAAATTAACTTAATAGACAAATCTTTATAGATGACAATTTCCCTATATCATTCCCAATGGATAGAATATCATCAACATAAAGTCCCATAAAGGACATATTGTTCCCTTCTAACTTCCTACATATGCATTGTTCATCTACGTTTTCTATGAAATCATAAGATTTTATAGTCTTATCAAAATGTATGTTCTATGTAAGTTATGCTTGTTCAAGTCCATAAATAGACTTCTTAAGCTTGTAGACTATATGTTCTTGGCCTTTCGCAATAAAGCCTTCAAGTTAGGTCATATAAATGGCTTTCCTAAGCTAACCATTTGGAAAGGTTGTCTTGGCATCCATGCGTCATATCTCGCAGTCATAATTGTGGGGATGTATGCCCTCTTAAACAAGGTTTCTGATATAGTTTTGACTTGTATTAATAAAAGTATTTTTCTCAGAAATTGTTTGTGAAATCTTCTTTATATTTATGTACGATTTTATTGAAAAAATCTGTTGTGTTTAAGTAAATTATTCATGTGAATGGAGCCCTTTCACAGTAAGGTATGGACCATGAGATACTTAACACATAAACTACTATTCTTAACCGGATGATGAGAATGAGAATCTCATCATGGTAAGGTTATTGTGTTATGAATTCTAAATAGGAAATGTCTTACCTTTATCCAATAAGTAGTTTTCTCATTTCAAAACACACACATATTTCGAATATATAAAACAACACCTATAATAGTGGCTTCTAAAAATACTATGTGATAGAAACCTGGACTACTACTGTTACAGCGTGTACTTGTACTCTACAGCTTGAGTATGAGTTGGTGGTTTGACAAGCTGAAAGTGTGTACTTTGATATACTGTAGTTGAGGTTCTCTAGAAGGACCAATATACTTGTATGTTAGGTATATATAACTAGTTATTCAAGACAAGCTTATACAAGAAAGTATCTACATTATATCACCCCTGGTAGTTGTCTGAATGATTTAATTATCCAGGGCCCTGAGGAACATGACTTGGATATTGACTTTAGGATAGCATCCTTACAAAGCGAAAATATTCCAAGAAATTGTGAATCATTAGACTCGAAACCTAATGACAGTAGATGTCTTTTAGAGAGGTATTAGTACACTATTTCCTCTGTGAATGCACGACGGTGCTAGAGGGGCATTTTAGTCATTTCACTTGTAGGTCGAAAACATAGCTAACACAGCATTGTCCTTGGGGTTAATATTTCCTTATAGAGATATTATAAAATATTTAAAATGCGAAATACAACTATTTATATAGCAAGGGTATTTTGGTCATTTTTGTAGCTAAAGCAATGTGTATTTTTGGTCCTCAGAATAGCCCATAAGTTCTAATTATTTTAGGTCGAAGAAATGGTCACAATAAAAAGGATTTTATTTTATTCAAAAAGTCTAATTTATTTTTAGACTAGAATAAAAAAAGTACGAGAGAAGTTTAATTTATTATCTAGTTTAATTAGTTAATTAATTGTTCAGGGCTTAAGCCGAGATTAAATAATTAGAAAAATTAACCTGGGCTTAAATTAGTTAATAAAAGGCTTAAATAATTATTCTAGTTCATTTGGGTTTATTAATTAATTATTGGATTATTTTAATAGGCTAAGGAAATGAATAATTAATAGTTATTATTTTGGGCTCATTAGGCCCAAGGAAAATAATAAATTAATATTGGCCCAATAGCCTGAGCTAAAGGGTTATTTTGATTTATGGAACAAAAGAGGTAAGGCTTAGCCAAACCTTTTCTGTTGATAGCCTCCGGGGGTTTTAAAATATCAAAATCCCAGTGTTTTAGTTATCTTATAGAGTGAATAGTCGTGTATTGTGGGAGGGTTCTCTTCACTGGAAACACACACAAAACAACAGACCTTTTTCCTCTGCTAAACTCTCTCTTTCTCGTTCGTTTTTCCCTTCCTTTTATTTTTCTTGATTTTGGTAATCAATAAAAAAGAATCAAGAAGTGTCATTCCTCATCTAAGTTGTTTCACCAACTGGATTGGGCGGTGGAATATTCTGAGAAGCAAAGAGCTTCACGGTCATGCTATAAAGGAGCCGAAGGATTGCCAGTTTTCAATCAGAGGTTTCGACAATCCCTGAGACATCATTTGCTGAGGGTGTTTTTCTAGTAATATCATCGGCTTCTTCAGGGAAAGCATAAAGGAATTGTTTTTATTCTTCTACTGCTCTTTGTGCTTGTTTTTTTGCCACAGATGGCTCGTGCATGCATGGTTCTTGTGATTATCAGTGCTTCAATTGGTATCAGGGCAATGTTGCTTTGAAAGGCTTAGGATTATTACATGCTAGATAATAAAATTAGCAAGACTAATATGATTAATATAATGAGATCATTCGCTATTTTGGTATGGGTAGATTGTTTGTACACCTCACTATTAAGGTGTTGGAGCCTCTGTAAAATTTTTATTCATTGATAAGCTTTCGTGTAAACCCTATTTGAAAGGGTATAGGCGGATGTGGTGCTTGTTTTTGTTGAAAAATGTAACAAGAGGCTACCTAGAGTGATCACAAAGGAAGTTGCAAGCTTCTAGAAAAAATCGCAGAAGAAATCAATGAAAAAAAGTGTCGCAAAGAAGACGATCAGTCAAGCCGAGCCACGGCTCGGCCATGCCTGGAGCCGAGGCAGCGCCCATGCTAGTTGCAGCCAGGCCCAACGCGTCTCAACTTAGGCACTATTTGCCTAGGATGCTTCCCGAGGCAATTTGGCAGGTCACAGGCACCCGCACACGTACTTCCCATGGGGCCATTATCCTGTGCAGCGGTGCACAAGACTAAAAAAATATGTTTTTTTTTAGTTTTTGGTCTCATACCAGGCGAAGTTATTGTTTTTGTAATAGTTGATATTCTTTGAATATTTTGTATGAAAAATAATAGTAAAGTATATTAGGATTAAACAAGATCATTAGTTAATTTAGTTAATGTGTTTAATTCTATTATTTGGACACTTAGGATTAAAAATAGAAGAGCATGAAAATATTTACAGTTTTCTAGCATGCTAATTATTTTAAGTCCTATGTGCACGTTTTCTCAAAGACCAAAGTCTTTGGAAATTTTTATTTAACAAGGAAAAATATTTTTTCTTTAATTAAATGGTTATTTTAACTTAAACAAAAATTAATCCTTAGTTATTTTCTTAAAAGTTTTTTATCCTTGACATAGAAAATATTTGGGATTTAGAAATTTTTGTAACTTAAAATGGAAAGCCATTTTAATTCATTTTAGCTAAGGAAAAAAATATTTTTTTTCAAATAAAACGTTGAGATCAAAATATATAGGAATTTTATATGGAAAATTTTTGAAATTATTAAGTTTTTAACTTAAATAAAATTAATCCATGAGGAAAAATTTCTCAAAGAATATAAACCTTTACATAGAAAATTTTTATGGATTTAAATATTCTATTTTAAGTTAAAAGAAAACTTAATTGAAATTTTTCAAATGATATTTTTTCCAAAAAACCCCTTATTTAAAAAAACTAGGTAGGAGAGGGGTTCCAATGGCCCCATGGCTTCCATCACGATCCTCATTAGAGATCGTGGATCTCCTCGCATCACCTTGGGAATGAACCCGTATAGGATGGAGATACCACAAGGATCTAGAACTAATGAAAGGATGTAATTAATAACCCAGGACACGTACTATGATCGGCCAGCCCACGTTGGAGGTTATAGTGCGAGGTATGTTCGTAGGAAATGAGAAGAAACGGCTATCCTCTCGATGGAGTTATCTTCTAGATCATCACCTACAAGAGAAATTAATATGTAGTGGTTAACACACTTAGCTTAAAAACTGTTAATCTTCCCAAGAAGCTATATCATTTCTCCTGAGAGCTAAATTAATCATGTTAAAGATAATAGTCATGGGGTTAGCTATTATCAGTTTAATATGAGGATAAAGTGAACAAAATTATTTTTATTTTACTATATTGAGAATTTATTTTTATTTTTCAATATTTTTAGAAATGGTTGGTGGAGGTTCTTTTAGTCCCTTAGTCGTTACTCTCCGCGAGAATAAGCTAATGGGTCCAAACTATGTGGATTGGAAAAAACACATGGACATAATACTCATAGCCGAAGACTATAAGTATGTCATTTATGAGACCTGCCCAGTGATCGGGGAAGGTTCTACCACTAAGGAGCGAGAGGCTGAAAAAGTATGGAAGAAGGCTAATGAAATAACCTGATGCTATATGCTAGCCTCCATGTCGAATATGCTCCAATCCAAAAATGAGCACATGGCAACAACATACGACATAAGTACATCACTAGCCACAATGTTCGCGGATAAGAGCTGGCCTGCGAGGCAGGAGGCTCTTTGAACGATAATAAACACCAAGATGGTCGTGGGAGCATCAATCAGAGAGCATATGCTCAAGATGATTGCTGCTTTCGATGAAGCAGAAGTCTTGGGGGCTATCATTGACCCCGAGAGCCAAGTAGATACGGTTCTCGAATCTTTATCGTGCTCCTTTACTCAAGTTGAATTCCAACATAAACAAGTTAAACATGTGTTTAACAGAGTTGATGAAGGAACTCCAGGTGGCAGAAAAGGTTATGAAGCCACAAGTTAGGGCTATGATGGCTTCTTCTTCAAGAACTGGGCCCAAGCCTAGAAAGTTCAAGAAGAAGAAGGGGAATGTAGTATACCAGCCCAAGTCCTAGCCCAAAGACAAACCCAAGGGCAAATGCTTCAAATGTGAGAAGAAAAGAAACCGAAAAAAAGAGTATCCAGATCTTTAGGCCAAGAAAAACCTCACATGTATTATTTTTTATCTATAATCTATATCAATAGTTAGATTAACTTCTACTTGGATTATTGATTCAGGAGCCACTGATCATATTTGTAACTTCTTGCAAAGGTTTAAGAAGATTAGAATACTCCAGAAGGGCGAACATGGATGACGCGTGGAAAATGGAGCATAAGTTTGGGCCCTTACTGTAGGAGAATTGGAACTTACTTTTGATTATAATAGAATAGTTATTTTGAAAGATATTTTATTTGTTCCTAATTTTAGACAAAATTTGGTTTCAATTTCAAAACTAATAAATCAAGAATATTTTATTTTTTTTCATTTTAGTATAACTATTAGCAGAAATAGAGAAGTAATATGTATTGGGTATATGTATGGAAATTTATTCTTCATTAATCCTATTAACAATTAATTGAATAATGCTCAATGTGAACCTTTAAATAGGAAGAGAAAGACCAATGTCAATGACTCATATCTTTGGCATCTAAGGTTGGGTCACATTAACTTAATCAGGATTCAGAAATTAATCCATGATGGGCCTTTCGGCTCATTGAGATTGAAAAATTGGCCTCAATATGAATCCTATCTTATGAAAAAAATGACCAAAAGGTCCTTTCCCAAAAGGCGGATAGAGCAAAAAAAGTATGAAGTTTTGTTCACACTAATATGTGTGGTCCTTTATCTACGTTAGTAAGAGGGGGTTTGATTACTTCATCACTTCAAAGCGTCGGACAAGTAGACTAATCAAAACCTTACGATCGGATCGTGAGGGAGAATACCTCCTTGGTGAATTTAAGAATTACATGGTGCATCATGGGATAATATCCCAACTCTCTGCATCAGGGATAGCCCAGTAGAATGGAGTAGTTGAGAGAAGGAACAGGATATTGATGAAAATGTTCTGAAGCATGATGCCATGCTATTCTTCCAATATCTTTTTCAGGATATGCCCTAGAAACAGCAGCATATATTCTGAACTTAGTACCTTCCAAGTCAGTATCTATGAATCCCTATGAGATGTGGATTGGGTGTAAGTCAAGTTTAAATCATCTCAAGATATGGAGTTATCCAACTTATGTACTAATCAAGGGAGACAAGTTAGAATCGATATCAGAATTATGCTATTTTGTTGGGTATCCAAAATGTACAAAAGGTAGTTCCTTTTATCATCCTAATGAGCAAAAAGTACTTATGAGTACTAATGCTACATACTTGGAAGATGAACAAAGTACGTCTACTAAAGGTTCAATAAAGTTGGAACTTGAAGAGAAGTTATCTTCTGAATCAACTTCTCTTAACCCGATTACAAAATAAGAAGAGACAAAACCTCAGGAACCTGTATAAACGGAGCCTTGTTGTAGTAGGAGGATATTTAGAGTTGCATTAAGATGGATTGCAGAGGCTTTTGACCTAGTCTCCAGTCATCAGGAACAAGATCCCACTAGATATGAGGAGACTATTGCTAATGCCGATGCAAACCTATGGCATGAAGTAATGAAAATCGAGATTAAGTCTATATACTTTAATCAAGTTTGGGATCTTGTAGCTTCACCTGAAGGGATAAAACCCATTGGATGTAAGTAAGTGTACAAGAAGAAGAGAGGAGTGGACGGGAAGGTGGAAACCTTCAAAGTTAGGCTTGTAGCGAAAGGGTATACAAAAAAAGAAGAGATCAATTATGAGGAAACCTTTTTCCTAGTAGCCATGCTTAAGTCCATTTGTATCCTCCTTCCCATCGTATTTCATTATGACTACGAGATATGACAAATGAATATCAAGACAGCATTTTTAAATGACCATCTTAGTGAAAACATCTATATGTCCTAACCAAAAGGTTTCATTGCTGAAGGCCAAGAGTATATGGTTTGTAAGTTTAAGAAATCCATTTATGGACTTAAGCAGGCATCCAGAGTATAGAATATTCGTTTCGATATGACTGTAAAATCTAACAGTTTCATTCAAAATAAAGATGAACTATGTGTCTATAGGAAACTGGAAGGCATAAACTTGATTTTTCTTTTACAGTATGTGGATGACATTCTACTCACTGGAAATGATGTATGGATACTGTCATCTACCAAGGTTTGGCTATCTAGTCAATTTAGTATGAAGGAATTGGGTGAAACTAGTTACATTCTTGAGATAAAGATTTTTAGAAACAGGAAGCAGAGACTGTTAGGTTTATCCCAAGCTACATACATTGACAAGATTCTAGCCAAGTTCAGCATGGACTTATGTAAGGGGACATTGATCCCTTGCAGATATGGTTGTCTTTTTCTTCAAAAGACTGTCCAAACTCTCAAGAAGAAAAAGATAAAATGAATAGGGAATCTATGCTTCAGCTGTAGGTAATTTTATGTATGCCATGCTGTGTACTAGGCCAGGTATCTGTTTTGTTGTAGGATTAGTTAGCAAATATCAGTCAAACCCTGGGAAGGTTCATTGGCAGGATATAAAACATATTCTCAAGTATCTTAAAGGTACGAGAGATTATGTGATGGCTTACAAGGTTGATAACTTGGTTCCTATAGGATATATAGACTCAAATTTCCAAGCAGATAAGGATGAAAGAAAATCCACTAGTGGATATGCCTTCATCTTGTCTGGAGGAGCCATTTTATGAAGAAGTATCGAGTAATCTCACATTGCTAACTCAACTATAGAAGTTGAGTATGTGGTAACTTCGGAGGCAACCAAGGAAGCAATTTGGCTCCAGAAGTTCCTACTCGAACTTGGAGTCATGCTACAAATGGATAAACTGGTTGTGATGTACTGCGACAACATTGGTGCTGTCCATGATCCAAAGAACCCAGGAACCACAAAAATGGGAAGCACATAGAGAGAAAGTACCACATGATCTGGGATTTCATCCAGAGACGAGAAGTCGTAGAAGAACAGACGGCCTCGGAGAACAATCTAGAAGATCCTTTCACCAAGCCTTTGGTAGAGAGAGTCTTTAGAAGACACTTAGACGCCATAGGGGTAGGAACCTATGGAGTTACTTAGTCTTAGAGTGCAAGTGAAAGATTGTTGGAATGTATGCCTCACCTAAGTGGGAGATTGTTGGAACGTATGCCTTCTTAGACTAGGTTTTTGATGTAGTTTTGACTTGTATTAATAGAAGCATTTTTCTCAAAAATTGTTTGTGAAATATTCTTTATATTTGTGCACAATTTTATTGGAAAAGATCCATTGTGTTTAAGTAATAGTTCTTGTGAATGGAGGTCTTTCACAGTAAGGCATAGATCATGGGATACTTAACACATAAATTATTATTTTTAACCAGATGATGAGAATGGGAATCTCATCATGGCAAGGTTATTGTGTTTTAAATTCTAAATAGAGAATGGCTTACCTTTGACCAAGAAATAGTCTTCTCATTTCATAACATAAGCGTATTTCGAATACGTAGAACAGGATCTATAGTAATAGTTTCTAAAAGTACTATGTGATAGAAACCTAGACTACTATTACTACAATGTGGACTTATACTATACAGCTTGAGTATGAGTTGGTGGTCTGATGAAGTTGGAAGCGTGTACTTTGATACACTATAGTTGAGGTTCTCTTGAAGGACCAATATACTTATATGTTGGGTATATATAACTAGTTAGTCAAGATAAGCTTATACAAGATAGTGTCTACACTATATTGCCCCTTGTGGTTGTTCGAATGATCTAATTATCCAGGGCCCTAGGGAACATAACTTGGATATTGACTTTAAGGTAGCTTCCTTAGAAAGCGAAAATATTCCAAGAAGTCATGAATCATTGGACTAGAAGCCTAAAGATTGTAGATGTCTTTTAGAGGTGTTAGTACACTCTTTCCTCTATGAATGCACAACGGTGCGTAGAGGGGTATTTTAGTCATTTCACTTGTAGGTTGAAGACATAGCTAAGGCAGTATTGTCCTTAGGGTTAATATTTTCTTATAGTGATATTATAAAATATTTTAAATGTAAAATATAAAAAAATATTTAAAATGTAAAATACAACTATTTATATAACAATAGTATTTTGGTCTTTTTTGTAGCCAAGGTGATGTGTATTTTTGGTCCTCAAAATAGCTCGTAAATTCTAATTATTTTAGGTCATGGAAATGGTCACAATAAAAAGGACTTTATTTTATTCAGGAAGTCTAATTTATTTTTAGACTAGAATAAAATAAAGGAATGAAAGAAATTAAATTTATTATCTAGTTTAATTGGTTAATTAATTATTCAAGGCCTAAGCTTAGATTAAATAATTAGAAAAATTAACTTGGACTTAAACTAGTTCATAAAAGGCTTAAATAATTATTATAATTCATTTGAGTTCATCAATTATTTATTGAGTTTTTTTAATAGGTTCAGAAAATAAATAATTAATGGTTATTATTTTAGGCTCATTGGGTCCAAGAAAATAATAAATTAATTTTGGTCTAATAACCTGGACTAAAGGGTTATTTTCATTCACAAAATAGAAGAGTTAAGGCTTAGCTAAACCTAATCTGCTGATAGCCTCAGAGGTTTTGAAATATCAAAACCCTGGTATTTTGGTTATCTGATAGAGTGAATAGTCGTGTGTTGTGGGAGGGCACTGGAAAACACACGAAAACCACAGAGCTTTTTCCTCTGCCAAACTCTCTCTCTCTCGTGTTCGTTTTTCCCTTCCTTTTGTTCTTCTTGATTTTGCTAATCAATAACAAAGAATAAAGCAGTGTCATTCCTCACCTAAGTTGTTTCACCAACTTGATTGGGTGGTGAAATATTCTGAGAAGCAAAGAGCTTCGCGTTTCATGCCACAGAGGAGTCGAAAGATTGCCCATTTTCAATCGGTGGTTTCGATAGTCACTGAGACATCATCTGCCGAGGGAGTTTTTCCAGTGATATTCATGGCTTCTTCAGGGTTAAAGAGTCAAACAAAGTATAGAGGTATTATTTTTATTCTTTCGCTACACTCTGTGCTTATTTTTTTGCCATAGATAGCTCGTGCATGCATAGTTCTTATGATTATTAGAGCTTCAATAATAATATGTGATGTACAAGAGAATACGAATGGGCTTATGCATGGCAACAAGTGAAAAGGTCTCCTCATAATAAATCCATTCTTTCGAGTAAAACATTTTGCAACCGACCTTATTTTATAGGTTTCTACTTTTCCATCTACACTTCTCTTTGTCTTGTATACCCACTTACACCTAATGAGTTTAATCCCTTCAAGTGTAGTGATAAGATCCCAAACTGGATTGAGATACATAGACTTAATCTCACCATCTATTGCCATTTGCCATTTGTCTGTAGGATCTTAATAGTATCTAGTGAGATCTTATTCTTGATGGTCGGTGGCTACTTCAAAAGCTTCTCCAATCCATCTTTCCGGAACTCTATATATCCTTCCACTACGACGTGGCTCAGTTTGTATAGGAACATATGGATGTGCCTCTTTTAAGTTCCTCAACTGGAGTACTAGAAGTTGAAATGTCACTCAACTTCTCTTTTAATTCTACTTTACTCAAGACCTTAGTAGATACACTTTGTTCATTTTCTAAGTATCTAGCATAAGTACTTACAAGTACCTTTTGCTCTTGGAGATAATAAAATTATCCACCCCTTGTTCTTTTTAGATACCCAACAAAGTAGCATAATTATGATCTTAGGTCTAGCTTACTTCCCTTAGTCAGTATATAAGCTAGACAACCCTATATCTTGAGATGATTCATTCTAGGCTTACGTCTAGTCTACATCTCATAAAGTGTCCTAGGTATTGATTTAGAAGGCACTAAGTTTAAAATATATGCTCTTGTTTTCAGTGCATATCACCGAAAAGAAATAGGAAGACTTGTGTGACTCATCATTCTTCTGACTATTTTTATAAAAATTATGTTACTTCTCTCAGGTACTCTATTCTGTTGGGGAGTTCTAATATAGTTAGATGAGATACTATTCCTAGATGTGCCAAGTAATCCTTAAATCCATCAAGAAGATTCTCTTCACCATGATCCGATCTTAACTTCTTGATTACTTTACATGTTTGATGCTCTTTCAGTATTAAACTCCTTGAATGTATCAAAGGAATTAAATTTGCACCAATCCAGTAAATGTAACCAAAACCTATATGATTATTAGTGAAAGTGGTGAAGTATTCATACCTTCCTCTATCTAATGTAGACATAAGCCCACAAATATTAGTATGAACTAATTCAAGTATTTCCTTGGCCCTTTTCGCCATTTAAGTAAAGGACGTTTTGGTCATTTTACTCATAAGACAAAAACTGAGATCATTCTTTCAATTTCAATGAATCCAAAGACCCATTTTAGATTAACTTCTTAATCTAATTAGGATTTATATATCCCAATTTTAAGTACCATAAGTACAAGTTATTTAGTGTAGTTTTTCTCTTCTTATTTTTAGGTTCAGTCAGAGTATGATTTATTTAACGACTAGTAGGATTAACATAGAAAAGTCTGCCATACATGTTTCTAGAACAAATGAAATTTTCATTTTTACTGATTGAAAGACTAGAATGGAAAGAAATAGAATATCCTAGATTCATTAATCTTAAAATTGAAATCAAATATGTTTAAAACTAGAAACATATAAAAATCTTTTAGAACTAAAATCCTATTACAATTAAATAAAAGCTCCGAGTCTCCCACGGTTTTAGCCTACATATGTGCTCCGTTCCCTACTTAATGTCCATACACTCCTCTAGTGAATCTCCTTATCATGTTGAGCCCCTATAAAGAGTTACAGATATAGTTACTGCCTCCAAAATCAACATTCCAAGTGGTTGATGATCCAACTATCAAAATAGACTCTAAATAAAGAGTAATACCTGAGGAGGACTTAGCCAAGAAGTCCGAACAATCTTTCTTCAAGTGTCCCTTTTTGCCACACTTGAAATACTTTTTCTTGGGTTTAGCATTGGGCTTGGACGAACAGGGCTTAATTCCCGTAGGCTAGGCCCCTGCATTGTTTTGGGCCTTTTTCTTCTTAAACTTCTTAGGTTGGGCTCTAGTTCTACAAGATGAACTAGAACAAGTCACCAAAAACTTTAACATAGGCTCTGAAAAACTTTGACTAAATTGATGAAAGAACACCTTACTACATTAGCATATTTTATTCATACCACTAATATTTCATATATAGTTTTCAAAAATCAATTGTCTAGCCAGAAGACAAATGGTAAATCATGAAAATTTATGTGACAACCTAATCACATAGATCAAGTAAAATGGAAGAAATACAATCCTCTCATCATAATTTGCAACAAAAAGAAAAAAAAATCAGTTTATCGTGCACAAATAAGCAAATTTACAATGATAAAAAAGGAAAGGGGATGCAGTCATTCTTTCCAAATTCATTTCTTTTTTTTATTCTAAAAAATATAAAAGTCATGCTTACCAAATTAGCAAGTAAAAACATATAAGATATTCCTCAATTACAAAAAAAAAAAAAAAAATGCATATCAACGTATGCCATATTTCATCTAGATCTAGAATCATAGTAAGAAAATGAAGAATAAACTAAATGATCATAAAGATTACCACCTCTTGCTCGAATAACAGCTTTTCTAGAAGAAGGCTTTTCAAGTCACCATGATCAATAATTCTAATTGGCCAATCATGTGAAAGGAAGATATCAATCGGTTCCTCAACTTGCATGAACTTGTGAACATCATACTCACGAACACGATACACAGACCAAATATCTCTTTCATTGTAAGGAAGCTTTTCATAGTAGCCTACCTAGCCAAATGTAATTACAAGTAAGTTTCTTTAAACTAAGTAGTCAGGAGAATAAGGAAAATTTACATTTTAGAATTCCACTCATATAGATCGAGTTTAATGTAAGTGCATGATACATAATAATACTTAAGTAATACTCTCGTTCTTTATAGGTTACAAAAAGTCCACCGATACGAACATTTCCAAACTTGACCACTCCTGAAAATCCAAGGAATTATATATTAGGTGTTGTCCATCCTCCATAGTATTCGAAAGAATAGATCAATGTTCCGATTCGTTAGTCAACCTATTTTCTCAAAATAGAATCCAGCAATATTTTAATCACTCTTAGGGTTGGGAGGTGGCCATTCCATTTCTCATTAGTCCTTAGAGTGTTAACAAAAATAGAAAGGAATTATGATGAGAATAATTTTCATTCATCACACCATAAATATATTCAAGTATATGATAAATTTTTCTTTCTTGTCAATCATTCCCAGATCAAAAGCTGAGGAAAGGAATGCAACAGGCAAGACAAGGGCATGAGTATAAGGTCTCTCAAAAAGCATGAGTAAAATATGGAAGATTGATTTACATCAAGATTGAAAAGAAAAATCATGCAACTTCCAACTCCCACAAGTAATTTGATGCCTTATGGTTTCCTCCAATAAAAATATTTGGAAATGGTGTAATCTTTTCTCTAGAATAGTACTTCTAGAAGGGGTTCATGCTTTTGTACTTAGGAGGGACATTTAAACCTCCCACTAATTCTCAGAGCTTGCAGTTTTTCAATCAATTCAGTCAAAGTTATACTCAACTTGTTCATATTATAATTTAACTTGAATTGGGAATAAATGATGTGTTAAATTTAGGTTATAAAATTATTCAATTTTAAGGTCATTCACAACCAAATTTTAATTAAAACATTAATAAATCCTTAACAACACATATATAGAGCAAGTGCACTCATCGTAAAGCATAGTATAGGGAACTAATGAGTATCAATTGTAACACCCAACTCTTCCGTAGCATAGCGGGCATTATTCTTGTAGGATGTCGCCCCGTCTAGTTATGCAGACAAGGGGTCATTATAACGAACTTAACCTAATACACAGTAGATTTTTTCAAAAACATATTTATTTAATGTAAGAAGGCATACAGAGTACGGTCTTTAGTACAATTATTCAAATCACAAAATTCCAAATACAGAATGAGCCTCTGGGAGTCCACTAGGCTTCCGCTACGCCACTTTGGTTCCTAAAAATTTTCAAGATAAATAATACACGTGTAAGTGAAAATCACTCAGTGAGTCCCATGTGTGCTAGCGCATTATAAAGCAAACGAGTGAAATTGTTATCAATCTTCATTTCATAAGCCATTACAGGAAAACAATTCACTTGCCCATTGAAAATAGATATACAACTCACTACAGAAGTTTTTATTCAAAATTCAATCATATTTGGAAAACTAAGTTTTATTAAATATCACTGCCCCATTTTAAGAAAGAGCAGGCACTTTTCCTAATAGAAGGTCGACCTACGTGCAAAACTCACTCGATTTTGCCCTTGACATCATAGTCATATTCTACTAAGGTTACATGCCTATAGCATTGAACTGTGCACTGTTAGAGAGGTAAGTACGTATTAGCACAATACCAAGAATTGAGTTTTACTTGCCACCATAAGCCTAGGGGTCCAAATCTTGATGTCAATCACCATCGAGGTGGCATGGGGTTGAACGCACCAGGTGTCCCCACCTAGCTCCGTGAACAACCCAAATCAAAGTGCACACAAGGCACAGGCAATTGTCAGGTGCTAAACGACTAGCTAGGATGACTTATCTCATTGTCATATTTCCTTGTTTGGAGTAAGACAATCCCCAGAACTACGCAAGGTTATTTGACACCGTCTATCTCTAACATGAGCTAGTACAATAATCAAAGTCCTTACTGAGTACTCAACGTCCTCACTGGTTCAAAAAACTAGTACCAATACCACATTTCAGAGGGAATTCCAAATAAAACATTTTCTGGGGCCAAAATATCATTTTTTAGAAGTTGATCCCAATGGCTCACAAGGCTAATTAATTATCTTATTCCCAAAGGAATATCAATAAAATAATTTCCAGTGTTAAAATATTGTTTTTCAAAAGTTAATCTCATATTGAAAGATTGTTCTCCAAAACCAGAGTGAAAAAGGATGCTTTTCATACAATAAAATAAATTTCCAAAGGTATTTTCGTCATTTGAAGAATACCAAAAAGAGTATTATTCAAGAATTCCAAAATTCTAATCCAAAAGAAAGAATTTAATTCAAGAAATCCCAAATATAATTCCATAATATTCATAACTCACATTTTCCCAAAAATCCTTTGCATAAAAAGGAACATTACTACTTTCACATAATAAAACATTATTTCGTCTCATAATTAATGAGAAGAAAGCCTTTCAAGTATATATTTATATGAATTATTCATAATTCAAATTATCCAAAATTCCTTATAGAAAATACCATTTCCTAAAATTCTCAATAATTTCGCATTCAGAGAAACCATTCTTCGTTCAGCAAAACCATATCTTGTTCAGGAAAACTCAAAGATTCCTCAACCTTATTGCTACACTTTAGGAAATAGTCGCTTAATATAAATAATTCCAACAATGAAATCCACGTGTTCATTTAAATCTAACATGACATGGTGTAATTTCTTTCTGAGAAGAACCACATTCTTGTTCAGAGAAACCAAAAAGATTCATAGAATATTTCTCAAAAAAATATAATTTCACTAGCACAAAACAAGGTTTGTAAAATAAGTGAGACTCATCTCGTGTCCTAGCAATTGTATGATATAGTATTCGCAATCCCTATGCCTTTGTGAGCCATTTAAATTAGATAACCTACATCAATAATCATTTCACACTTCCTTTGGTATTCTAGATTTCATAACCAATACATATCACTAATTCCATGTTGCTGCGGAAATTATCGAATTTCCTATTTCTTCATTTCATACTAAATTTCGTACTAAATTCCTAATTACATGTTGCTACGGAATACACTTCTTGAAGTAACTCAATTCCATTACTCTTTTCCACAAACATATTTTCAAGGCCTTTACATGAATCCTTAATCCTTCATACCTTTAATAGCTCATATGAAATAAACTCATAGCTTTACTCTTTTAAACTATAATTCTGCATTTTCTCACCTTGCCATGCCTTTGTATTCATGTCATAACTTTTGATTCACAAGTCTGATTGATGCTAAACTAATTCCAAAATGTCCTCAAGACTTTTCTTGATGATTTCCAATACATAAAATACTCATTTCCATTTTTATTTTTTTCAGTCCGGTCCATAATGTCTCAACACTTCAATTCTATAACTGAAATGTCAACCTTTGGTATATATATCATAACTTTTTATTCACAACTCCCAATCATGTCAAATTGGCCCCAAAATGAACCTAAGGCATTTAGTTGCAAGTTTCAGGTCATGGGGTTCAAGAACAACAAGCAAATTTATACAGTTTATTCGTTCTTCAAAACAGAAATTCTGATTTGTTCCTTTCCATCAAATAATCCATTTTCTTTTCTTTCCTATACAATATGTACATCTTTTAATCATTGCAAGCCTTTGTTTATCATCTAAACATCACATAATCCTTCTTGATTCCAGTCATGCACAATTAGTATCTTTCATGTTCAAACAACAACAAAACCAACAGCTTTAAATAACAACAAATTAAACCATTTGCTATCTTATTTCTATTTTCCATTTTTGCATCCACGAACAACTCTTTAAACCATCTTCAAAACACCTTCAAACATCATATAAAACACAGCATACAAGCCTCCAAATGCACCACCATGTACAGCACACACAACAACCCCAAAATCAAAGCTATTTCCAAATGTTTTTCATAATTCTCATGAATTTCCCAACAAAAATAATATTCAAAATAATCCTTACAACTTAATCTACAACTTTAATTCATAGAGTATGGGCTTTTACTTTGTTTATTGAATTCTCTAGGCTTGAAAATCTCCAAGTTCGTCTTCTTCTCCCTTGAAATTTCTTTCTCACTCTTTTTTTATTTTTCTCTCAATTTTCTCTAACTTTTCTTTCGTTTTCCTTCCTTTTTCTCTTCCTTGTCCTTTCTTTTCTTGGCTGCCAGTTACTAGCTGTTGAATTACAGCTTCTACTGCCATTAACATGACCAAATATCACATGGTCAGATCTTTCATTAGTTAGTCAAAAGTCTTCCTTTGAATGTTTTTGCAAAATCTTGTATTTTTCTTTTATTTTCTGCTTTCCTTTCGTCTTTTAGCGTGCCAAAATTCAGGCTGTCCTTCAGCCTTTTTCCACAGCTATTCTTCTCCATTTTGTGACCAATTTCGGTCACTTGGTCAATTGGAATTAAATGGTAAAAGCTTATTAGGAAAGTTTAATAAAATCTTCCTAAATAAGCTTATGAAGAATGTTTATAAAATTCATTTCAACCAACTAATTAGGGACACTTGGTTTAATCATCCAATCATAAAATTACACCTATTTTTTATAGCAAATCATAAAATTCTACTTGTCTCATTTCCATCCACATTTCATAATTTCTTCAGGAAATAATTGTAATTTCAATGCTATCGGAAAATTAATTTAGTCCACTAATAGAATCTATAAATTTTACTGAATTCCATAGTGGGAATCAAAATTATCAATTCCTTCTCAATCCTCATCAATTTGCGATCAAAGTCCCATTCGTGGTTAAAATTACGATAATACCCCTAGACACTCAAATTATACTAAAATGTTCGTCTCATTGCACTGATCAATCTTTGCTCTGAGCATACCCCCAAATTCTTACTCTATTCAAGGTAGTCACACACTGAATTATTTAGGGTACGGGTAGAATATCTCAAAATTTCATCTGGGTCCCCTATAATTTAAAATTCCTATAATTCCCCTGAATATTTTTATCGTACGAAAGCGTTTTTCTTATTATACTGATCATTTCTTATTTTGGTCACTTATACAAATTTTTATTTTATACAAAGTAGTAGCTAATCAAAGTATAAAAATAAGGGTTATTATAATCTCCCCTCCTTCAAAAAATTTCGTCCTCAAAATTTGTATTTGTCTTAATTCTAGCAAAAGTCTACTTCTGGCTCATGTCTTCTATTCCTTCTTTACTCTACATGAATCCTAATAGGTCATTTGTTTCCCCATGATTCTCTAGATTTGAATTCTTCATAAGTAAAAGGGGCATTTTCTTACCTCTTAGTGTATGAACACCTGGCTAAAGTATGTCCCATTTTCCTGCATTGATAACATGCTCTAAATCTCTTCCGACACTGCTCATAAGTGTGTCCACCTTGTGACAATAAGTGTATTGAACATTTTCCATCCTTCTTGAGATAGGAACCTCCTTCCTTAGGTGTTTTTCTTCATGTTGCTGACTAATTTCAGCTTCCCTCTTATGGTTCTGTCTAGCTTAGTTCAACTATTCTATTTCTAGTCGAGAGGCTATCTCTACAGGCACAATATATCTTGTCGGGGCCATAGCAATCTATGTTTTTCTTAATTCAGGTCATAATCCTTTTATGAATGGCCAAGTTCGATCAGAGTTTGTTTGTACTAATGAAGGGCAATATTTGGAACATCGAATAAACTCAGCAGGATATTTCCCAACAGTCCTTTCTACTAGGGAAAATATTTGAAATAATTTTTCTACCGACTTTATGCAGTTTCTCATTTTGATTTGTTTCATTTCCACCATCTATCGAACTTTCTCAGGATCCATGATGTTTCGCCTGTTCTATTTTGCCTTAAGCACTCCAAATATAGGAACAACTGACATTTCTCCTATATAACGTTTCAAATAGAACTGTTCCAAATATTTATCAATAACTATCATTATACATAAACTTCGTACATGTCGAGCTATCAATCTGTTTAATTCCAAAATCCGGCCTATATGCTTACAATGTATTCTTCAAAATTTTAGATTATTCATTCCAATTGTTTATAAGTCCATAGAGTATTACAGTACTTAACTTCGATATTATCCTCTATAATTGTTATACTTGTCCTCCAAATTTTAAGATGAATCCTAAGGTACTCTATGCAGCTAACTCATATTCTTAACACATCACATCAATTTCCAATACAGAGAATCCCTGCATTATTACTTCAAAGTTCCCTTTTTCTTTTACAAATTTTTTATTTGTGCCTTGATTTCTGATATTAGGTAATTAGTTTCCTTTTTTTGGTCTCCTATAAGTCTTAGCACAATCTTTCCGGACTTGCAAAATTATACTATCTTATTATAATAATCACCTTAAGCATGACATTGAACAATCAATTCGTCTGGAAGATAATGTTAAAATGTCCTGTAGCATATGAAGGAGACCACAACTTACCTAACATGGCCCTTCTCACATAAACATACGTATATATATTACATCCATTCTCATCTTATCATACCTTATATTCTTTCTTCTTTTCCTTACATATTTCCTTCACCATACTTTCATACAGTATTCTACAATACTCATATAACATTTTGACATTTACTTCTTCTGTGCATCATTCTTTAGTATCACCAACTCTTCTCTTTTCAGTATTGTCTTGGGATTTGAGGCTTTACATACTTCATTTTTCTCTACACTAGATTGTCTTTTCTGCTTATTTTCCCTGAATTTTCTTTTTATCTTTATTGTCCTTTTTTTTTGCAAGGTGTATACGACCTTGTCTTTTTTTTTTTTTTTTGCCTTGCTAGCAATTGGCTACCACATATCCTTTTTCTCCACAAATGTAACATTTTCAAAGTCTATTCTTGCACTGCTTATGCATATGCTCACTCATATGACAAAAGGCACAAGGCCCCCATTTTCCAAATACTAATTTGTTTTTCCTTATATCTTTCTTGAAATTTTTCTTTTCCTGCTTCAATAGTTCCTCACAATTTTGCCTATCTTGCTCTCGATCCTTTTTTTCCACTAGGAAGGCCATTTTAACAGCCATACTATAACTAGTTGGAGCTAGAATATCTACGTTATCTCTAAGTTCAAGCCGCAGTCCTTTTACAAAAAGTCGGACTTGTGTCTTATCATGTAGGTATAAAATTGCCCTCAATTTCATCACAAAGTCTTTAGGGTAACAACTAACATCCATAATCAATCCATATTTTATTTAACCTTTTAAGGTTTTTAACCAATATAGAGATATCATCAAATCTGTAAGACCATGGGAATAACCTAATTCCTTTTTCTTCTATTTCTTGCTCAACATGATATAAGTACATGAGTTAATCAAAGGTTCACTTATCCATTCCTTCATTTTATTCCTTAAGTAAGTATATAAAGCTTTCTCATGCTTCTTTGACCCTTCATGTATCTAATAATACACATAGAATCGATATATGAATTTATTCTTTATCAACCAAACCTCAGCCTTTCATCCTTGACTCGTCACTCCATGAAATTAGGGAGGAGAAGACTTTAGAAATTAATCTACAACATAGTCTACTTCTGCTTCTGAATGTTTTTCCTTTTATTTTGAAGTTCCAGCCATATGTTGAAGTATCACAATAATATTTTGTAATACTTGTGTCATTTTGTTCCCTTGAGGTTGCATTTCCATTTTGGGAGTAATATATCCAACACTACCAGCTATGTTTCCTTTTCTCAGTTCCCAATAATACTATAGGTAACCTTTTATAGTATTTCCTTTCCTCCTTAGAGCTACTTCAAAAGACACCAATTAAGCATATATATAGATATCTCAATACTTTCTATATACATAACATAAATAAAGATTAATTCTACTTTACACATGTAAACAGGTATTTCTGAGAAGTCAAGTATCCTTTTACTCTGATAATACACTTTCATATATATCATTCTTATATAACCTCTATCTAATTCTTCTACATTTACATCGTTATACATGTAAATTCTCTTCTTTTTTTTTCCTTAAATTACTTCAAATAGTTTTCTTCCAACTCCTATAATCACTTCTTTGGAGGTCACCCATCCTAGGATTTCTCTAGCCCATGTACATTTAACTTCGGAGTTCTAATGGGATTTGGTGCACTAGTGTTAGTATAATTGTACCCTTCTGTCTATTATGATAATACGGGGTTTCTAATGTTCAACATATACTACTGGAGTATAAGTGTGCATATCCTTATCTATGCAATTTATATCATACTGTATATACAAGGTACTAAAGTATAAAATTCTCTACTCATCATCTCATCACTGCCAGCCCCAAATTTGAAAATTCAAGATCAGTATCCCAATATATGTATTTTGAGGCATTCATGTCCTTAATATTTTTATTGTCATCCGAATTTGGGATCATATGCTCTTTCCGGATATATCAAAATAAACTCAACTTTCTCTTCTTCTAACTCATCAAAAGGGATACATCCAACTTGAATACCTCAAATTCATATATCCTAGTTATTTTAATATCTGACCCTACAAAATTGACTATCTCTATAAGTTTGCATATGATGATGGACTCTATTAGATCTCATTAGAAGCTCAACTATTCTTCACAAGAAGCTTTATTTATGGTTCTGCTATACTCTAATACCAATTGTAACACCTCACTCTTCCATAGCGGAGCAGGCTTCCTTCTTATGGGATGTCGCCCCGTCCAATTGTCTAGACAAGGGGTCTTTATAACGAACTTAACCAAATACACAGTAGAATTTTTCTAAAATATCTTTATTTAATATAAGAAGGCATACAAAGTACTGTCTTTAGTACAATTATTCACAAAACTCCAATTACAGCATGAGCCTCTAGAAGTCCACCGTGCTTTGGCTACACTATTTTGGTTCCTAAAAAATTTCAAGATAAATAATACATGTGTGAGTAAAAATCACTCAATGAGTCTCGTATGTGCTAGTGTTTTATAAAGAAAATAGGAAAATTTGTTATGGACCTTCATTTCATAAGCCATTGTAGGAAAACATTTCACCTGTCCACTAAGACTAGATATACAACTCACTACGAGAGTGTTTATTCAAAATTCAATCATATTTGGAAAACTAAGTTTTATTAAATATCACTGCCCCATTTTAAGAAAAAGCAAGTACTTCTCCTAATAGAAGGTTGGTCCGTGTACAAAGCTCACAAGGCTTCGCATTTGACATCACAGTCTTATTGTACTAAGGTCGCATGCTTATAGCACTAAACTGTGTATTGTCGGAGAGGTAAGTGCATATTAGCGCAATACCAAGAATTGAGTTTTACTTGCAGCCATAAGCCTAGGGGTCCCAATCTTGACATCAATCACCATCAAGGGCAAGGGATTCAAGACGTCCGGTGTCCCTGCCCAGCTCCGTAGACAACCCAAATCAAAGTGCACACAAGGTAGAGGCAATTACTAAGTGCTAAACGGCTAGTCAGGACGACTTATTTTAATGTTCTGTCACCCTATTTAGAGTTACACAATCCTCAGAACTGCACAAGGTTACTTAGCGTCGTCTATCTCTAATAAGAGCTAGTACAAAAATCAAAGTCCTTATTGAGTACTTGATGTCCTCATTGGTTCACAAGACCAATACCAATACCACATTCCCGAGGGAATTCCAAATAAAACATTTTCTGAGGCCAAAATATCATTTTCCAGAAGTTGATCCCAATGGTTCACAAGGCCAATTAATTACCTTATTCCGAAAGGAATATCAATAAAATAATTTCTGGGATTAATATACCGTTTTTTAAAAGTTAATCTCATACTGAAAGATTGTTCTCCAAAACCATAGTGAAAAAAAGATAAAAAAGTCCTTCTTGTACGGTAAAATAAGTTTCCAAATCGTCATTTGAAGAATACCCGATTTCAAAAAAAGTATTATTTAGGAATTCTAGAATTCTAATCCAAAAGGAAGAATTTAATTCAAAAAATCACAATTATAATTCCATAGTATTCATAACTCACTCCCAAAATTCCTTTCCATAAAAAGAAACATTAATGCTTTCCCAGAATAAAACATTATAATTAATAAGAAGAAAGCCTTTCAGGTATACATTTATACCTAAGAATTATTCATAATTCAAATGATCTAAAATTCCTTAAAGAAAATACCATTTCCTAAAGTTCGCAATAATTTCCCATTCAGAGAAACCATTCTTCGTTCAAGAAAACCATAATTTGTTTAGGAAAACATAAAGGTTCCTCAACCTCATCGCTATACTCTTGGAAACGGTCACTTAATATAAATAATTCCAATAACGAAAGCCCATGTGTTCATTCAAATCTAACATAACATGCTGTAATTTCTTTCTTAGAAAAACCATCTTCTCATTCAGAGAAACTAAAAGCATTCATAGAATAAAATATAATTTCACTAACATAAAATAGTGTTTGTAAAATAAGTGGGACTCATCTCGTGTCCTAGCTATTGCGTAATACGGTATTCGCAATCGCTAAGCCTTTGCGAGACCTTTAAAGTAGATAACCTACATTGGTTATCATTTAACACTTCTTTTAGTATTCTGGATTTCATAATGAATACATATTGCTAATTACATGTTGCTAAGGAAATTATCGGATTTCCTATCTCTTCATTTCATACTAAAACGGAATATACTTCTCGACGTAACTCAATTCCATTTCATTATTCTTTTTCCCAAACATATTTTCGAGGCCTTTACATGAATCCTTAATCCTTCATACCTTTAATAGCTCACGTGAAATAAACTGATAGCTTTACTCTCTTAGACTAAAATTCTGCATTTTCTCACCTTGGCATACCTTTGTATTCTAGTCATAACTTTTGATTCACTTGTCTGATTGATGCCAAACTAATTCCATATGTCCTCCAGACATTCCTTGATAATTTTCAATTCATAAAATACCCATTTCCCTTTTCATTTCATTCAGTTCTGTCCATAATGTCTTAGCACTTCAATCCCGTAACTGAAATGAGAACCTTTGGTATTTATATCATAACGTTTTATTCACAACTCCAAATCATGTCAAATTGGTTCCAAAATGATCCTAAGACATTTAGCTACAAGATTTAGGTCATGGGGTTCCAGTAAAACAAGGCAGTTGATATAGTTTATTCATTGTTCAAAGCTGCTAAAAAATTCTTCAAAACAGAATTTATGATTTGTTCATTTCCTTCACAAAATCCATTCTCTTTTCTTTCCTATACAATATCTATGTCGTTTAATCATTGCAAGCCTTTGTTTATCATCTAAACATCACATAATCCATCTGATTCCAGTCATGCACAATCAGTCACTTTCATGTTTAAACAACAACAAAACCAACAGTTTTGAATAACAATAACAATATTCTATTTTCTATAACAATTAAACCATTTGCTATCTTATTTCCATCTTCCATTTTTTCAGCCATGAACAACTCTTTAAACCATCTTCAAAACACCTTCAAACATCATATAAATTACAGCATACATGCCTCCAAATGCACCACCATGCACAACACACACAACAACCCCAAAATCAAAGCTATTTCCAAATGTTTTTCATAATTCTCATGAATTTCCCAACAAAAATAATATTCAAAATAATCCTTGCAACTTAATCTACAACTTTAATTCATAGAGTATGGACTTTTACCTTGTTTATTGAATTCTTTAGGCTTGAAAAGCTCCAAGTTCTTCTTCTCCTCCTTTGAAATTGCTTTCTCACTCTTTTTTCGTTTTTCTCTCAATTTTCTCTAACTTTTCTTTCCTTTTCCTTCCTTTTTCTCTTCCTTGTCCTTTCTTTTCTTCGCTGCCAGTTTTTGCTATTGAATTACAACTTTCACCACCATTCTCAACACTAAATATCACATGGTCAAGTCTTTTATTAATTAGTCAAAAGTATTGCTTTGAAATTTTTTGCAAAATCTTCTATTTTTCTTTTATTTTCTCTTTTCTTTTCTTCCTTTACTGTACCAAAATTCAGGCTGTCCTTCAGCTTTTTTCCACCGCCATTCTTGTCCATTTTGTGACCAATTTTGGTCATATGGTTAATTAGAATTAAATGGCCAAAGCTTATTAAGAAAGTTTAATAAAATCTTCCTAAATAAGCTTATGAAAAATGTTTATTAAATTCATTTCAACCATCTAATTAGGGACACTTGGTTTTATCATAAAATCATAAAATAACACCTATATTTTATAGAAAATCATAAAATGCCACTTATCTCACTTCCGTCCACATTTTCTATTTTCTTTAGGAAATAACTATAATTTCAGTCCGTATTGGGCAAATATTTTATTCCGCCAATAGAGTCTATAATTTTTACTGAATTCAATAGTGGGAATCAAAATTCTCAATTCCTTCTCAAACCTCTTCAATTTGCGATCAAAGTCCCATTCGCAATCAAAATTATGATAATACCCCTGAACGCTCAAATTATACTAAAATGCTCATCTCATCATACTAATCAATCTTTGCTCTGAGCTTACTCCCAAATTCTTACTGTGTTCAAGGTAGTCACATACAGAATTATTTAGGGTATGGATAGAACAATCTCAAAATTCCATCTGGGTCCCCTACAATTTCAAAATTGTAATAATGCCCCTAAATATTTTTATCGTACCAAAACATTCATCTCATTATACTGATCATTTTTTATTCTGGTCACTTATACAAATTCTTATTCTATACATAGTAGTAGCTAATCAAAGTTTAAAAGTGAGGGCTATTACAACAATCCTCATGGATAATTACACACTAGTCAATGTTTATCCATTATTTAACCTATGAACATCTAGAAAAAATATAATAAATCCAAGGTAAAATATATACAAATATGAGGAAGGAAAAATATGTACTTGATAGAATTTCTTAAAGAAATAACCATGATCAAATCTCAATTATCACAATCAATTTATCGTTCTAGCATCATGAATGAAATAGAATGTAGACTCCATTTCTTTCCCGACTTATGGATTCACTATCTTTCTGGAGAATTTAGTAGATCTCCTAATCTCACTAAAGCAATGGGGAAAAAAATTCTTAAAGATCAATTCGTTAGAAAATACCCCTATTCTATAGGTGATATTAGAATATGAAATCAATCATTACCCCAATACTCTAGGTGACATTAACTAATCTTTGATTATTTAAGTTCGATTTTTAAACACCTTTCCAATGTTAGCCAAGAAAACAAATATAGAATTAATTAAATTGAAACTGCTTCTAATCTTTTTTCCCAAGCTAATTAGAAGGAAGAAACAATCAATCAATTCACCAAATAAATCAAGTAACCAAATACTAGAAATAGATAAATTAATTTATCAAATATAAACTCAATACATAGTTATAACCTCAAAACATTCTTCTAACATACAGTTAAAACCAATGAACTTGACATTGTCTAGAAAAGAAAAATAAAGGAAAAAGCTAGGAACTCATAGACAGGCACTCCTTCTTTCCTAATGAAGAACTCCTCCAATACAATGCTCCTCTTGATAAATTCACTCTTTTCTTCATTAATCTTCATATAATCTTCTTTGTTGCCAAAATTCATTCACAGATGTGTTTTCTCGTCCATTGACTTATTTCCAAAAGAAATCTTCAGCAATTTCCAAATCCAGATTGAAAAGGATAGTGAGCTAACATTGGAACAGAGAGCAACCAATGCCGACTCTAGAAGCTGAGCTGGTGCTAGTCCAGTACTCTCTAGGTTAGGATTTTTGTTTTGTTCATGCTCTATTTTTCTAGCAAGAACCAGCGGGAGGTCTAAGGTGCAATCCGACACTAGCCTTATCCTATCCAACATCCAAATTTGTTCATTTTCTACAATTTTAACTCATAGCCTAAGAAAAACATTCCCATAGCTAAATATCATCAAAAGAATAGAAAATAGAGGGATTAAATTACTATTACACCCAAAATCAACACAAATTTTAACTCAATTTTTCTAGCAAGAACCGGCGGGAGGTCTAGGTGTAATCCGACATGCTCTATTTTTCTAGCAAGAACCAACGGGAGGTCTAAGGTGTAATCCGACACTAGCCTTATCCTATCCAACATCCAAATTTGTTCATTTTCTACAATTTTAACTCATAGCCTAAGAAAAACATTCCCATAGCTAAATATCATCAAAAGAATAGAAAATAGAGGGATTGAATAACTATTACACCCAAAATCAACACAAATTTTAACTCAATTTTTCTAGCAAGAACCGGCGGGAGGTCTAGGTGTAATCCGACACCGGCCCTATTCTGTCCGACATCTGAATTTGTTCATTTTCTAAAATTTTAACTCATAACCTAAGGAGAACTTTCGCATAGCAAAGTATTATCAACAAAATAGAGAATAGAGGGATTAAATAACTATTACATCCAAAATCAACAAAATTTTATCTCAAATGGTTATCAAATTATGCATTAATTTAATCCCTATAAAATTCCCCCACATTTAAGTTTTACTTGTCCCCAAGCAAATCTTTAAGACAAGTTAGAATAAAGACATCTTATTTATATAAAAAAAAATCCATTTATAACAAAGCCACAACTTCTTTCCTAACTTTATACATGAATTCATCATTCATTCAACCAAATAACCTCTTGAAAACTTATATATTAAACCAAATATCTCAAGGCCCTCAATGTTAAGTTAAACAAGCTCAAGCTTATTTAAAGAAAATTATTACATCCTCAAAGCCAAAACATAGACAATATAAATCTTATAAGCCAAGTTAGTCAACTAACTCATGTTTCATGGAATCAACTTACAACATTCACAATTTTTAGAGATTTAGGAGACTTAGCCTCAAGTACGTGCATTTTATGTAACACCCCATCCTTGTATACTTTGACTGACGACTACTTTGTATAGAGAAAGTGTCTGTATGTAGGCCAAGAACAAAAATTGATCAGTGCAATAAAATGAACATTTTGGTGTAATAAAAAATTTCAGGAGTATTGTTAGAAGTTTAACTGCAATTAATGAAAAAATGAGAAAGAATCTAAAAATTCTGAGAGACACCATTAGGTTCGGTATAATGCATGGATTGTATTGGTGGAATAAAAAGTTTTCCATATTGGAATAAATAGTGACTTGGATATGATTATTTCTGAAGAAATATAGTGATTTTCTAAAGAAATAAAGTGAGTATGGTCAAAAGGAATCAAGTGCTATTTTGAAATTGGTTAAGAGTACCAAGCATCACTGTCTGATTTGTCACACGAGAAATCATGCAAGATTGTTTAACTTTTGTTCAAAGATTCTAAGGAATTCTACAAGGTGACTAAGCACCCATCAACGACTAAGAATCCTAAAAAACATCTTAGACTAATTAATGCCTTTTTTGGCCATGTGATGTAATTGTCTAAAAATGGAAGAAGAATGGTGGTGGGGAAGGCCATTTAGGCCACAAAATTCAGCAAGAATAAGAGAGGAAAAGTGGGAGGGGGGGGGGGGGGGGAAGGAAAAGGAAGGATAAGAGAGAGAGAGAGAAGAAAGAAAAAGGAAGAAATGAGAGAAAAAGAGAAAACAACAAGAACTTGGAGCTTTTCAAGCAAAGCATTCACCAAACATAAGGTATAAGGCTTGCTTTCTTGAATCAAATTACTTCTATAATCTACAAGGATTATTTTTATATGAATTTTTTTTATAGAAATAGCAAGAATTATGGTGATACTTGGTGAAGCATTCTTGTTGTGATATTGTCCTTGTTGGAGATATGGCGGTCGATGGACTTGGGGATTGTTTTGATGAAGTTTTGGAGGAGTTATGGAATTCTATTGATGGCTGAAATTTTAAAGAAATAAAGAGAGAAAGGAAATGAAATCAATAGTTTCAATTATTATATCATGAAAATTTGATCTATTTTCATCATGGCTGCCAATTTTGATGTGTTGATTATATGAACATTCGGCCACCTTCATGACTGAAATTACAGAGATTTTGTGACAGTAATATGAATATTGAAGTGAATCAAGTGTTGTTTAAATCCTAAATGGAAGATAGAATAAATAGTGTATGTATTTTGTAAGAACAAGGCATAGACCATGGAAAAGCTGAGGAGTTTCGGCCGAAGCAGCTTTGTGTCAGTTTCATTATGGCATGAATAGAATCCATTATTTTGTAGCTAATGATGCTGTGAGAATTTTGGCACAAATTTGAGGTCATTTGGACTTGTAAATAAAAAGTTATGATGAAAATACAAAACATTGCGAAACCAGGACGTGATCAGGAATTTGGAAGTTTGTGGCCAAAACTGAATGAAATGGAGAAGGAAATTGGTGTTCTATAAACTGGAAATGATAAACAAATGTCTTGGGGATATTTTGAACTAGTTTGACATCAATTGGACCTGTGAATCAAAAGATATGCTAAAAACAAGAAGAGGTGCCAAACTGTGAGAAATGCAGAAATTGTTGAGGAAATAATATTTATGTTTTGTTCTATTCGATTTAATGAGGTTATGAGTTATTATAAGGGTAAGCATATGCCTTATGAACATGTGAAATGAAAGAAGGAATGAATGGATATGAGAAGGAAATATTGTACCTTTAATTACTTCAAGTGATTATATTCTAATTGTGAGAAATATGAGTTTAGGGAATTAGTATTTCCTTGCAATTAATTCATTTATTAACAATGCATTACTTTAGAGAATTGAGATGCAAAGATACGATGATATACTCTTTTAATATCGACATGAATATCATAAGGACTTAGTGAAGCTTAAGGGCAACAAATCGTTAAGTAATAGCATTGATTAAGGTGAGTCCCACGTGTTTTATAAATACCCTTTGTGCTAGTGGTTTTTTAAGACGTATTGTGTTCATATGCTATGTGAATGTCATGAGCTCTTTAGGTTTTCCTAAACAAAAATATGCTTTTCCTGAGCATGTGCAATCTTGGGTCATGCTATGTCTTACTTGGGAAAATGGATCTTTATGGTTACGAATATAATTTAATAATGATTATTTTCCCTAAAGGCATGAAAGTATGGAAAATAAACCTTTTAGTCTCTCTATGCCAAAGTATGGTTTTCCTGAACAAGTCTTAGTTCTTTTCAACCGAAAATGATTGAATATTTGAAGATGGGATGTTTACCACAAAAGAATTTGAGTTCCTTGTGCTGTGATTATTTTCCCATGAATGACAAACCTTTTAGTTTTTCAGAGCAAGGTTTTGGTTTATTTGAACCAGAAAATGAATACAAATTAGGAAATATAATATTTCTATAAAGGATTTTGAATTCTATGTACTATGAATATTTTTGGATGCAAGTGACAAAATGAGTGTTTTACTTGCGCAAATGTGCTCCATTTCATGTTTAATAATAATGTATGCAAAGTTGTGATTTCTTGCTTTGATGGGACGATGGATTAATTTAAAGCTATCAGACACGATAAAATATGAAATTCTTGAATTTATTTTCTTTTTCTGGAATTAAAAATCGGGATTGATTGAAATGAAATTCTTTTGTATTCGAGTATGCTTAAAATGCATAATTTATGTAAATACCCTTGAAAAATGATAAAACGAGAGAAGGACTTTTTATCTTTCTACGCAAGACATTTGGAAAAAAATTTCTTGGTATAGAATCAACATTTGGTAAAAATGATATTCTAGCCCCAAAAAATAGTTTCTTAATATTTTTTCGAGAAACGTGATATGTGACTAGTCTTGTGAACCTATGATGATATTGAGTACTCAATAAGGAACTTTCTCACTGTACTAACTCACGTTAGAAATAATGATCCCAAGTAACCCAATCAGTTTTGGGGATTATCTTACTCCAAATGGGGCGTTACGACATTGGAAATAGCTAGAGGTGACTTACCTATTTGTGCGATGAGTACCTGATTGACCCTTTGCTCCCTTTTTTGGTGAGAAATGGAGGGGAATAGGTCCCTGTACGTAAGCAATGGCTTATAAATTTGGCCCCTTCTTTCGTGAAGACGGGAAATGACTACCTGAAGGCAATTAATTAGGTAGAGTGTGATGACACTTCTACCGAGCCGACTGAATATAGCTATGTGTTAGGACTATATTTAGCACAGCGTAGCATATCAGCTGAAGGTGAAGCCTTGTGTGCTTTGCACACACAAGCTGAACTTCTGCTGAAAGGGAAGCCTACTTTTCTGAAATGTGGGGTAATGATGTTGATAAATTTAGTTTTCCAAATATGCCCAAAATGTGGGGCAAGAATGTTGATAAAATCTTATTTTCCAAATATGCCTATGATTTTGAACAATTCTTTATTAAAGTTTATTCCACTCAGCTGTAGAGTTGTTTTCAGTAGAAAATGAGATAAAATTCATTCTCTAACTCTCCAGAGGATAACATGCTATTTTTGTACACTTGTTTTTCTACAAGAATACACTAGCACCCACGGGACTCTCTGAGTGTAAATCACTCACACCTGTATTTTGCCCTATTTTATTGGTTTCAGGACTAAGCGTCGAAGACCTTGAGTACAATTCTACTATTTTGGGTTTATAAACATGATAGTTCTATGTATACTACTTTCATGATTTGTGAGGAGTATGTATTGACATAGCGAGTTCATCTTTTCTCTTGAATGTATACTACATCTTACGTTTGACCAACTCTGATACATTTGTTATAAGTTTATCGTTGTATTTTGGTTTTGAATTGTTATAAAGACCCCTTGTCTAGGCAATCAAATGGGGCGATGCCCAAGTTTCTTGCATGCTTCCTGTGTGATATTTATGAGGGGTGTTACAATTGGTATCAGAGTCAATTCATGGAATAGTCATAGTATATTGATAGAGACTACTAGAAATCCTCTGTTGGTAGACACAACTAGTGGGAGTGGCAAATGTAAAAGATCTCTATCATATTAAGATAAGAATGTGAAGAATTGGAAAGTAAATGAAAATTCCCAACTTAAAGAAGACTTGGATAGGATTTGAAACTCGAAGCCTTTATGTTTAAACTGGAGGAAATGACCCAAGTAGACAACCTCAATCCAACGCTGCTCAGATATGTCTTCTTTTGTTGCCACTTTGAGATTTTTTGCCCAAAAAGAGAACGACAAGCCTTAATGACCACGAAGAAACTGGCAATGACATCGATGAAGCTAGTGAGTTAAAAGAAATGGTACTTTCTCAGAATCGATGGAAGGCTGCATTGCGATGGAAATTGATTGAGAAACCAAGGTGCTTGTGACATTTTCAAATTCATCTCCTAACAAGAATATTAAAGTTGAGGAAGAAATTGAGATTGAGAAGGTCCAGTTTGAGAAAGATGATGATATTGAGGTGGAAATCGTAGAAGATCTGGGGAATGATGCAAACCTTAAGAACAATGTTGATAATGATGAAACTGAGTAGGAAGGCTTTAATAGTTACGGATATGATACCTCTGAGTATTATTTTATTTCACCAAACTCGAAAACCCCCATATTTAACTATAATGATAACAAGTAGGGGGATGTGTATACAATATGATATACCAAGTATGATGTATGTATAGTATGAATGCATCAATAGGCTTAGAGGTACTTTGCACACAACTTGTACTTGAAGCTATGTTTTGGCCAAGTATAAGTACCTATTACATTTTCTACCAATGGAATCATGTCCGTTACAATATTATTTTGTATATTTGATAGTATTGTGGATAATCTTTAGTGGAAATTTCTCAGCTTCTTAAGTCTTACCTCCTATTAGCACAAGCTGAGGTTGACAGGATAAGATACTTTGTGAAAAGGGCCATGCTTTGAATTGGAAAGAGTATTATTGGATGTGTTTTAACTTCACCTAACTACAAATAGTCACGAGAATTAAGAAAGAAAGAAATATTGAGTGATGGAACAACCGTTGATATACTGTTATAATTATGAAAGTAGGACCACAAAACTTTCAATTATTCATATCCTAGATGGTCAATTGGGAGGAGTGAGGTGAAGAAAGGTTATGTGAAACAAGGGCCAGGACCGATAAAGGGAAATCAAGGTTAACCTTTCACCTTTGAACCAAAACCCAATAAAGTCTAAATAAAAGTCCAGGCAACCCTTTTGAATAAAGTGGAACTAGCATAGTGGTGGCCATGAAGACATGTTCTGGATGTGTATCTTACATTTTGGTAATGATTGGACTAATAGATTGATCCGTGCAAAATGTGTCTATGGTAAAGAAATAGTATAGAAGAATGAATGTTTGTGAGAATATATTTATGGGAAATATGACGTGTGCAGGGTGTATAGAAAATTTAAGGAAAAAAATGCCATTCATCGTCAAATTCTTTGGGGTTATATCATAGAATGTTATGTTCCTTCAGCTACATGAACAATAAGAGGGTGTAGTGTAAATTGTTCTAAATCATTTGAATTTTCAAATACCTATGAAGTAAGACAATTTATGATTTGTATGTTAGAATTTTTAGCAGCAACAGAGATACCATGAGAATTTAGTCATAAACATATTGGAGGTCAAGTTACAGAAAATTCATCCAAAACTACTGGAGATGCTACTTAAGAAATGGGAGTACAACTTCCAGAAAATATAATGATATAAATATTGTTGAACATACAAAAATGCTTCAATACTTAGTGCGAAGTCCAGCTTAGGCAGAACAACACCAAGAAATGAATACAGACCAAGCCCTAGAATGGTTTTTCAAATTTCACCCTCCCAAGTTTTATGGAAAGCCAGACCAAGAATAGAAGGCTGAATCTTGGATAGAACAAATAGACAAAATTTTTGCGGTTCTGGACTATTCAAAACAGAGAAAGGTTCAATTTGCCACATTTAGACTATAAGGACTAGCAAGAGATTGGTGGGTCAGAAAGAAAAAAGGACAAGAGCAAGAACGGAGGGAGTGGATTTGGAGGGAATTTCTCGAAGAGTTTAGAAAGAATTTATACCCCATAGATAATTGATAGAAAAGAAGAAAATTTTCAAAGTCTCATACAAGAATAGATTATTATTATTAGAAGGTACATTGCAAAATTCACAAGGCTTTCTAGATATTGTCTCTTGTTAGTGTAAAGAGAGGCGGACTAAACCCGACAATTTTGTGAAAAGGTTACGACCTAAAATAAGACGAGTGTTAATTACTTCATCCCTAACCACTTTCAGTGCTGCTATCAAAATAGCTATTTATCGAGAGGAAGAAGATATACAGGAGCAGAAAAAGGTAGAAAATCTAAGTAAGGTGGGTAAAAAGAAAATGTTACAAGCAATAAAATCAGCTCCAAAAAGAGTAGAAGACAAGTATTGTAGGTTTTGTAATATGAGGGAACGTACTACTGCCGCATGTAGAAAAGATTCTGAATGTTTTCTATTTGTAGGAAAAAGAGGCATATGGCAATTAATTGTCCCGTATAAGGAGACCCACTCACTGTTGATAAGGAAATTTACTACAGGGAAGTTAATGTAAGTTAAAGGAAAAGAGCATCAGTCTATGGGAAAATGGAAGTATATAGGCCTGCAGAGCAAATTCTACATAGTGATATGCCACTGATGTATAACGAACAGATATAGTAATAGATTAGAAAACGAAAGCCATTGTAATGGAGACATGAATGAATTGATGTAATCCATAGTTACCTTGACTCTAGCTATATTTTTGTGATTGTAGATGTAACCACTCTGCTAGTTCTTTTAGAATTTCTTTTGTTGTCAGACATAAGAATGGAGTACAACTTTCTAAAGATTAAGTGCTTTGATAAGGAAAAATGAAATGCTTATCAATAACAATGGATAAGTTAATTGGTCAACTATAAGGAGTTAGATGTTATCTTAAGCCTAATTTAAGGCAAGATTGAAAGTTGCACATAATCGACAGAAAAGATATGCTGAATTGAGTAGAAAAACAAAACTAGAATTTGTGGAAAAAGATCAAATGTTCTTAAAGCCTAAAGCTAACACAAAAATGGCAGTTGGGAAGTAAATGACAGAGGAAGAAGTTGACGCCTCAGCATATTAGACCGATTCTAATTATGGAAACGATTAGGAATATAGCATATCGATTGGATTTACCTGCAGAGTTGAAAGGCATCCATAATATATTTCATATTTCTCAATTCTGGAAGTACATGGTTGATCAAGAAATATATTGAATGAAGAACCTATTGATCTAATATATGAGGGGCACAGTCAAGATTCTAAAGTACACTGAGAAGGAAGTGCGACATAAAAGGATTCTACTTGTTAAGGTTCTTTGGAATCATCACCCTATTCAAAATGCAACCAAGGAGATAGAAATGGAAATATAGAAGAAATACCTGGAGCTTTTTGAACATTAGGCTAATTTCGAGGATGAAATTCTTTGAAGAAAGGGTGACTGTAACACCCCATCCTTATGTACTTTGACTGACAACTACTTTGTATAGAGCATGTGTTTGTATGTAAGCTCAGAACAAAAATTGATCCAATGAAATAAAAATTTTGGTGAAATAAAAATTTCCAGGGGTATTATTGGAAGTTTAACTGCAAATTGTGAAAAACTGAGAAAGAATTTGAAAATTCTGAGAGAAACCATTAGGTTCAGTTTAATGCGTGGATTGTATTGATGAAATAAAAAATTTTCTGTACTAGAATGAATAGTGACTTGAATATGATTATTTCTAAAGAAATATAGTGATTTTCTGAAGAAATAAAGTGAGTATGGTCAAAAGGAACCAAGTGCTATTTTTTGATTGGTTAAGAGTGCCAGGTGTCACTATATTATTTGTCACACAAGAAATCATGCAAGATTTTTTTAACTTCTGTTCAAAGTTTCTAAGAAATTCTACAAGGTGACGAAGCACCCATCAACCTCTAACAACCCTACAAAACATCTTGGACTAATTAATGCACCATTTGACCAATTAATGCCTATTTTGACCATATGATATAATTGTCTAAAAATGGAAGAAGAATAGCGGTGGGGAAGGCCATGTAGACCCCGAAATTCAGCAAGAAAAAGAGAGGAAAAGGAAGGAAAAAGAAAAGAAAATGAAGGATAAGAGAGAGAAAAAAAAGGAGAAAAAGGAAGAAAGGAGAGAAAAAGAGAAAATAGCAAGAACTTAAAGCTTTTCAAGCAAAGGATTCATCAAACATAAGGTATAAGGCTTTCTTTCATCAATTAAATTTATTCTATAATCTAAAAGGATTATTCTGAGATGAATTTTGCAGAGAAATAGCAAGAATTATGGTTATACTTAGTGAACCATTCTTGTTGTGATATTGTTTTTGTCGGAGATATGGCTGCCCATGGACTTGGGGATTGTTTTGATGTAAATTTTTTTGTCATTTGATGAAGTTTTGGAGGAGTTATAGAATGCTATTCATGGCTGAAATTTTAAAGAAATAAAGAGAGAAAGGAAATGAAATCAATAGTTTCAATTATTATATCATGAAAATTTGATATATTTTCTTCATGGCTGCCAGTTTTGTTGTGTTGATTATATGAACATTCTGCCACCTTCATGACTGAATTGACAGAGATTTTGTGACACTAGTATGAATATTGAAGTGAATCAAGTGTTGGTTAAATCCTAAAAGCAAGATAGAATATATAGTGTATGTATTTTGTAAGAAGCATAGACCATGGAAAAGCTGAGGGGTTTTGGCTGTAGCAATTTTGTGTTAGTTTTGATATGGCTTGAATGGAATCCATGATTTTGTAGCTAATGATGCTAGGAGCATTTTGGCAAAAATTTGAGGTCATTTGGACTTGTAAATAGAAAGTTATAATGAAAATACTAAACATTGCCAAACCAGGACGTGATCAGGAATCTGGAAGTTTGTGGCCAAAACTGAACAAAATGAAGAAGTGAATTGGTGTTCTATAAACTGGAAATGATAAAGGAACGTCTTGGGGATATTTTGAAACTAGTTTGACATCAATTGGACATGTGAATCAAAAGATGTGCTAAAAATAATAAGAGGTGCCAAGCTGTGAGAAATGCAGAAATTGTTGTGGAATTAATATTTATGTTTTGTTCTATTGGATTTAATGAGGTTATGAGTTATTATAAGGCTAAGCATATGCCTTATGAACATGTGAAATGAAAGAAGGAAGGAATGGATATGAGAAGGAAATATTGTTCCTTTAATTAATTCAAGTTATTATATTCCAATGGCGAGAAACATGAATTTAGGAAATTAGTATTTGCTTGCAATTCATTTATTAACAATGCATTACTTTAGAGAATTGAGATGCTAAGATAAGATGATATACTCCTTTAATGTTGGCATGAATATCATAAGGACTCGGTGAAGTCTAAAGGCAATAAGTTGTTAAGCAATAGTATTGATTAAGATGAGTCCCACTTGTTCTATAAATACCCTTTGTGCTAGTGGTTTTCTATGACGTATTGTGTTCATATGCTATGTGAATGTCATGCACGCTTTAGGTTTTCCGAACCAAAAATATGGTCTTCCTGAGCAAGTGCAATCTTGGGTCATGCTATGTCTTACTTGGGAAAATGGATCTGTATGGTTACCAATATAATTTAATAATAATTATTTCCCCTCAAAGCATGAAAGTATGGAAAATACACCTTTTGGTCTCTCTAAGCTAAAGTATAGTTTTCCTGAATAAGTCTTGGTTCTTCTGAACCAGAAATGATTGAATATTTGAAGACAGGATGTTTACCACGAAAGAATTTGAGTTCCACGTGCTATGATTATTTTCTCATGAATGGCAAACCTTTTAGTTTTTCATAGAAAGGTTTTGGTTTCTTTGAACCAGAAAATGAATACGTATTAGGAAATGGAATATTTCTACAAAGGATTTTGAATTCTTTGTATTATGAATTTTTTTGGTTGCAAGTGTTTGTGGAAAATACCTTTCCCACATGTTATGTGACGAAATGAGTATTTTACTTATGCAAATGTGCTTCGTTCCATGTTTAATAATAAAGCAAGCAAATTTGTGATTTCTTGCTTCAATGGGACGATGCATTAATATAAAGCTATCAGGCACAATGAATAAGAAATTCTTGAATTTATTTCCTTTTTCTGAATTTAAATTTCAGGATTGACTGAAATGAAATTCCTTTGTACTCAAGTATGCTTAACATAGATTATTTACATAAACACCCATGAAGAATGACTTTTATAACTCGGGAAGGACTTTTTATTCTTCTACACAAGAAATTTGGAAAATGATTTCTCGATATGGAATCAACACTTGGTAAAATTGATATTTTGGCCCTAAAAAAATATTTTCTTAATATTTTCTCGAGAAACGTGATATTTGACTTATCTTGTGAACCAATGGTATTGGACTGGTCTTGTGAACTAGTGAAGACATTGAGCAATAAGGGCCTTTCTCATTGTACTAGCTAGCATTAGAGATAGAAGACACCAAGTAACCCAATCAGTTTTGGGGATTATCTTATTCCAAACAGGGCGATAGGACATTAGAAATGGCCAGAGGTGACTTACCTAGTTGTGTGGTAAGTACCTAATTGACCCCTTGCTCCCTCTTTTGGTGAGGAACAGATGGGAATGGGTCCCTGTACATAACAAATGACTTTTAAATTTGGCCTCTCTTTTGTGAGGAACGGGAAATGACAGCCCGAAGGCATGCAATTAGGTAAAGTGTGAGGACGCTTCTACTGGGCCAGCAGAATATAGCTATGTGTCCGGACTGTATTTGGCACGGTGCAGCATATTAGCTAAAGGTGAAGCCTTGTGTGCTTTGCACGCAGGCTGACTTTTTGTTGAGAGCAATGCCTACTTTTCTAAAATATGGGGTAATAATGTTGATAAGCTCGGTTTTCCATATATGCCCGATGTGTGGGGAAATGATGTTGATAAATTTGGTTTTCCAAATATGCCGAAAATGTGGGGCAAGCACGTTGATAAAATATGATTATCCAAATATGCCTAAGATTTTGAACAATTCTTTATTAAAGTTTATTCTACTTAGCTGTAGAGTTGTTTTCAGTAGTAAATGAGATAAAATTCCTTCTCTAACTCTCCAGAGGATAAGATCCTATTTTTCTACACTTGTTTTTCTACAGGAAAAAACTAACACCCACAGGACCCAATGTGTGTGAATCACTCACACTTGTGTTATGCCCTATTTTTCTAGGTTTCAGGACTAAGCGCTGGAGACCTTAAGTATGATTCTACTCTTTTGGGTTTATGAACACGATAGTTCTATGTATACTACTTTCATGATTTGTGAGGAGCATGTATTAACATTGTGAGTTCATTTTTTCTCTTGAATGTATACTATGTTTTACGTTTGGCCAACTCTGATGCATTTGTTGTAGGTTTATCTTTCCATTTTGGCTTTAAATTGTTATAAAGACCCCTTGTCTGGGCAACCGGACGGGGGTGACACCCAAGTTTCTTGCATGCTTCCAATATGATATTTATGAGCGGTGCCATATTTTTGCTTCTTTTCATCGTAACGGCCATTCTTTTACTCTCATTCTTTCTTAACCCTTTAGGAATTTTAGCCTCAAGTGAATGGATTTCTCTTCATTCACCACATTAACCCCCTTTCTTGGGCAATTCAAACATTTTTTTTCAATCACTTCTTTTTTTCTATTTTTTTTACTCTGTTTTTTTTTTCACAATTGTTTTTTGCCATAGGTTATGAATTTTGAATTCCCAAAATTTTTTCTCCTCATATAACTCAAAATCAAAACAAATAAAATTCTATAAAACAAGAACTAGTCAATGACCTTTTATTATACTTCGTCACATTTTGTACATGAAAACCTTATGACTAAAATGTTGCGTGTTTTTCGTGCATTGGAAATGTATCAACAAAAGCCACAAATAATCAAGTTTTAATTAGAATGATAATCACTAAATTCACATAATATGGCAAGTATACCCACCGTATAGTATATGGAATAACAAGTATCGAAACCATGGGAAGTTAGCAACTACCACTAATTTACTCTAATCTCTTTATCTAGCCAAAATAAATATATAAAGTCTAAATAATTACACTACATTAGGAAACCTATCACGTTCTCACTCAAGGAAGAGTCACAAGTTCATCACAGAATTAGAAAAAAAGAAATGCCATGCAACAAAGAGAATTCTCCCATTAAACAACTCAAAGATGAGTATCCCTTAGATCCATAAATCTCAACTCTAGTCACCGATGTGAGCTAGAAATCAATCTCACTCTCTCTTGAGTTATAAGATTCCTAATCCTTAAGTTATTTAACCGGTATTTCTACTAAATCAACCAAGCCCAAGAAGGTATTAAACACCATTCACAATCCCAATTCATTCGGAAACCACAAAATTCCTATCTCTAGCCATTTTCATGAACCCATTGGTTATTAGCCCTAATCCACAACCTCCCTCTCGGGTTAATTGAATATAGTAAACATTAAATCAATTAAATCGAGAGAATAGTGGGCTAAGAAAAAGGGCAAATGTATAGAGAGACCTCCGAGAACTAAGGACATTAAGTGTTTTAAATGCCTAGGATATGAGCACGCCTAATATAAGTGTCCAACAAATAAAACTATGGTTACTAATACCCAAGGTATGCTAACTTCTGGTGAAGAGGATTGTGTAAATGAAAAGCAAAAAAGAGGTGTAAAAATAGTAATAGTGATAGTGATACTAGTGATGATGGAATTATTGTGCCACCAAATTATCCATTAGCCGGAATTGGTATTTAAGATATGGGTGCTTATGAAGTAGAGGATGTTTGTGAAAATGATGAAGTAAAGAGGGGCCTACAAAGAAACTGTTGGGTATCTCAGGCTCGTATCTTATACGGCGCAACGGAAAATAAAACGAGATACCATCCCAGGACCCGCATATATGTGGAAAACAAGACATAAACATATCAAACGTAACAGCTTTTTACCTTTCTTTGATCGTCCAAAGAACAAAAATTTCTTCTTCAAGTCGAGGCGCGATCCAGCAATCCTCTTATGCAAACTCCACGAGAGTTGAACGTTTCACCACTATAATCACAGTGTGTGATTATCTCTAACAGTAATCCACATAGAGAATACACTCAAGCACTAAGATTTTCTTTTCTAGCAGAAAAAGATGGCGGCTAAGGTTCTTCACATTTTCAGCAAAACGAGAGATAGAGAAAGAGAAGATTGTGTGTATTATCCACAGCTAGGGTTGGCGGCCATATCATCATATAACACAAAAAACCCTACCAAAAATTGAGAATTCTAATCCTATTGGAATTCCCTAATTGTAATTGGAAACCTCATTCGGTTTGGAGTACGGAATTAGTGCCAACTCCCTCCAGAATTAATTCCAGCCCAAATACAATAGTACTTATACCAGGAACCCACTACTCTCGTTGTGTATCAATTGGAACTATTTCTAATACACATATGCCTTGGGCAAGGACTTCTCAAGTAGTAATTTCTACAAGTGGCCGTGAGATATTCGCCCCTACTATTAGGAGTGATGAATCCTTTATTGACCCTCTCAACTACTTTCGCTTACCTCACAATGTACCCAATATCCATCCCATAGCGTGCCTCAATCGAGCTCTGAAGATTGGAATCAAAGTATAATGCTCAGCAAATAAAGTCCCTTGAAGATCTCAAGTTTAAAGATACTTGCACGTTTGCTATATTGAGATTATATCACTGGCACTAAATAGTTATCCATGTGATTATCTCAAAGCTAGGTCATCCAATAAACTTGTTCCATTAACAAGTTAACTTTGAGTATCTCAATACTCACGGATATGAGAACCACCGCCTGATCAAATCAGGAAGTCTAACACATGCTAGTCTTAACGCATTAATGATGTCCTGTCTCATTAATACTACGACTAGGGACTATTTAAGTACTAACACTATACAGTATCCAAATTTGGGAAAGCCTGTTGGAAGCTTTCTTAGTGGACCGGTATCCAAATTCTTCAAGAATAACCTTGGGTTTGTCCAACAAGTCACCCTTAAGTTCATTGGTAGGTATCCAATACTAATTACATCGTATGTAACTACCGAATCATTGGGTGATTAACAGCTTTTAATCTTAAAGCCTTTTAGGCTACCCCAACTTTCCTCTAAATTTCTTTATATTTGATTTTGCCCAACCGAGATAAAGAATTTAGTTAAACCCGACCCATTAATCAGGAATTTAACTCCATAGCTTGAACATGCCTGATGTCAAGTAGGTTTGGACTTGCCCAACAACCTGATCTCGAAAAAAGGACTCTCGTTCTTACTATATTAATGAAAGGAATTAGGTTTAATATTAATTGAGGGATTTGTTCCTTTTAGTGATTTCATTGAATGACATGCATAAAAATCAATAAATCACATAATTGGTAATTATGGTAATAAAGCGATTACGTGGTATGGTTATGGATTTTACCCTAAATTAATTTTCTTGAGCCATAAAAGAAATTAATATAGTTAACCCTATGTGTTCATGCATGATTTAAGTAGAAGGTCTTACCTTCTCGCCTTATTTTGGTTGACATCTCCAAAATTAAAAATAATTCTACTCCTATCTAACCTATGCAGACTAATTACATAATTTCCTAAAGAGAGAAAATCTCGAGTTACATTCGAGAGGAATTAGATGAGAAGAGAATTACACAAGAATTCTAGAGAAGGCAGGACACGCAGGCCCTATTTCATAAAAAACCAAAACTATAAAATGCATGAACAGATATAATTGGCTTTAGTCCATAACCATCCACCATGCCATTAACTATGCTTAAACAAAATAAACATATACTTTTATTATTCCAAAATCACTATTTTGAAAAAATAAAACAAATTCTAAAATCAATATTTTAGAAAAATACATTAATTTTAAATTTTCAAAATCACTATTTTGAAAAATAAAATTGTTTGTCTCAAAACTAATTTTGAGAAAATGCTTTTGGGTCTCGTCTCCAGCAACGAAAACGGCAGTCCCGCTGGCCAGTCAGGGGGGCAGCGTCCCATTGGAAAAAATTTTATTTTACCGCCTCTTATCAAATGAGATTTTCCCTTTCAAAATTCTATTCCATAAAATTAAAAAAAAATTAAATAGCTGGACCGTCGCAAGTAGAGCAGAAACAGCGTCAGTTTGAAGGCCAGAATAGCCGCTGACTCTGTTTTGTTTTTTTTTTTTAAATTATCTTCCAAAAATGATTTTTGGACATTGTGAACAGAACAGAACCGGCGCCGGTTTAGAGGCCAGAGCTGGCACCGGCTATAGTCAGGAAGTGGCGGCGATTTTTCAGAAAAATTTTCCAGAAACAGTTTCTAGTGCCCTAATCTTCTGTAATAGATCAATGAGAACAATTCTCAGCAGAATTTTCTATTTTGAAGCTCAAAACAACAACCAATTTGTTAGTTTAAACAAAACAAAATAGAAAATCAAATTCACAAGATAAAACGGAGGGCAACAACCATGTTCAAGAAAAAGTTTTTCTGCAGAAAATTTTTAGCCCATAAAGAAAGCACCTTTCATAATATGCTATAACTTTTACACAATCATATTGTGCTACAGACCCAACCCACAAAGCTCGAAACGATTTCGACTCAAGTGAAAACGATTTTCACAGCAAACAAAGACAAACACGAATACACGAAAATAGTTTTTCATGCCAAAACAATGTCCGTAGACCACACATAGCATGGCTCTAAAACCACTATTGGGTATCTTAGGCTCGTATCCTATACGGAGCTGCGAAAAATAAAATGAGATACCATCCCAGGACCCGCATATATGTGAAAAACAAGACATAAACAGATCAAAGGTAACAGATTTTTACCTTTCTTTGATAGTCCAAAGAACAAAAATTTCTTCTTCAAGTCAAGGCGCGATCCAGCAATCCTCTTATGCAAACTCCACGAGAGTTAAACGTCTAACTACTATAATCACAGTGTGTGATTATCTCTAACAGTAATCCACATAGAGGATACACTCAAGCACCAAGATTTTCTGTGCCAGCAGAAAAAGATGGCGACTAGGGTTCTTCACGTTTTCAGCAAAATGAGAGAGAGAGAGAGAGAGAGAGAGAGAGAGATCGTGTGTATTACCCACAGCTAGGGTTGGCGGCCATATCATCATATAACACAAAAAACCCTACCAAAAATTGAGAATTCTAATCCTATTAGAATTCTGTAATTCTAATTGGAAACATCAAGTTCGCACAATTATAATTTAGACCATAAATTATAACTAATTATAATTTGTCCACAACAACCTCTCTTTCTCGCAATTAACCCCACTATGTTATCAAATAACATCTTGAGTATATAATCCTCTATTGCGTGTGACCTATTCGGTTTCCCGGTCAATTGGTAGCGAACATGAATTAATCCAAACATCTTTGAGATTAATAATCAATAATTAATTAGAATTAATCCTATTAATTCTAATCAGGATTAGTTTATTAATTCATCAATTAATAAACTCATATTCCCATATCATGAGCTGTATCTAGTAACACATCATGACCACCCAAGAGTCCAGGAAGTCAAGTGGCTTGACATGAACCCTTCAATAACAAATTTCAGTGTAATTAACTCCTTTCACCATACAATATCTCATTCAGTTTGGAGTACGGAATTATTGCCAACTCCCTCCAAAATTAATTCTGGCCCGAACACAATAGTACTTGTACCAGGAACCCACAACTCTAGATGTGTATCAATTGAAACTATTTTCAATACACATATGCCTTGGCCAAAGACTTCTCGAGTAGTAATTCCTACAAGTGGCCGTGAGATATTCGCCCCTACTATTAGGAGTGGTGAATCTTTTATTGACCATCTCAACTACTTTCGTTTACCTCACAATGTACCCAATATCCATCCCATAGCGGCTCTCGATCGAGCTCCGAAGATTGGAATCAAAGTATAATGCTCAGCAAACAAAGTACCTTGGAGATCTCAAGTTTAAAGATACTTGCACGTTTGCTATATTGAGATTATATCACTGGCACTAAATAGTTATCCATGTGATTATCTCAAAGCTAGGTCATCCAATGAACTTGTTCCATTAACAAGCATCCATGTGTTAACTTTGAGTATCTCAATACTCACGGATATGAGAACCACCGCCTGATCAAATCATGAAGTCTAACACATGCTAATCTTAACGCATTAATGATGTCTTGTCTCATTAATACTACGACTAGGGACTATTTATGTACTAAACACTATATAGTGTAGTAGAAATCTCATATCATGATCTTTATCATGATTTTCATAACACAGTATTGTACTAGGAATTTTATCGAATAGTTATATTACTTAAAAGTAAATAAAAGAAATTGTAAGATAAATAATGCCTTTTATTAAAATAAAATGTGTCATATACAATGTACAAATAATTGCCTCTAGGGCACAATACTAACAGAAACAACATATTTTACCCCATTGCCTTATTAGCCAATTGTCATGTGCTGCTATCATTGATGGAAGGAGTTTCACAAATATTATGAGTGCTAATCTTGTGGAAGAATTAAGCTTGTATGCGATAAAACACCTTAGCCCCTATAGGTGGCAATGGTTTCATGATAGTAGGAAGTTGAGGGTGAACAAGCAAGTATTGTTGATAATTGAGATAGAGAACTATCAAGATGAAATTATTTGTGATGTGGTTTATATGTAAGCTAGCCCTCTAATCTTGGGAAGACCATAGCAATTTGATAGAAGTGTGTTACATGATGGGAGGATCAAGGGAAGCATGCTATATACTTTTCTACCCCTACCCTCAAGTAAGGTGAGAGAAGTGCAAAAGAAAATGAGGGACAATGAGAAAAAGAAAAGTGTTGTTGAAATCTCCCAAAAGAAAGAGAATAGGGGGAAAATAAAGAAAGAAAAGAAATAGAGCTAGGAAAGCTTCTAGAACAAGAGAGTGTCAAAGGTGAGATAAAAGAGAATAGATAAAATGGAGATAAAATAAGAGTGACTCTCTTGTACTTGAAACATGAAAATAATGAAGGAGTTCCAACAAAAAAATGAGAGCAAAAATGAGAGGAAGGCAAAGCTATGTTGGGTAACATATACTAATATTTTGTCTTCACAACAAAACTTCTTGTTTAAAGTCTTATGTAAGTGGTCATTCAAAGACAAATTCACACAAAAAAGGGGGAAATGATAGGAATCCAACCAAGTAACATGCTAAAGCTAAAAAAGGGTAATGGAGATTCAAACCACATTCCACAAAGCCTTGGAGAAATTCAATCTATGAGGGCTTTCAAAGAAGGATTCAAGCAAGTTAATCCTTCAAACCAAGAAGCTAATTTCAAAAGGAGGGCCAAAGATAGCTAATTTCATCCAACAACTTATGTAGAAGGCTAAAGGAGTACAAGAGAAGGCTGAGGACAAGAAAAAAGCTGGATGTAGTAGAAACAGGACACAGCTGGCACCAACCCATTAGGGTAACCATTGCCAACTCTAGTCTCTTCAAATGGCCAACTCTAGATAGATTACAGTCGGTGCCTACTATACTAGGCCAACCGACATCAGCCTATTTCTAGTAATGCCCTATTTTACTGAATTTTCTTTTTTTTTTCTTTATTTTGTTCCCAATTAAATTTTCACAACTTTTATTATATAATCGGGATATTTTAGGCCTTTCAAACACATCAAATGCTAAGATTACATCTCACCATAGCTAGGGTTGAATGGCTATATATATGCTATTATAATATTTCATATGTAATTTGGATATTATTTTGAGATCAAAATACACTCTTGAGAGAGTTCTTTGAGTGTTCTTCTATGAAGGCTAAAACCAATCTTAGGGTTCTATTCTTTACTTTTGATTTGAGTCTATAAATACATAAGGATAGATCAGATTAGCTTACCAAATATGTGTCTTAGAATCTTATTATTCTAAGGTTCTTGAGTAGGAGCAATTAATAGGGCCTAAATGCACCTATGTTTTCCCACATATTTGAGGTGATTTTGTGATGTTTTAAATGTAATAACTAGTCAATTCCCTTACTTTTTATATTTTTAAGATAAAAGTTCATAGGAAGATTTTTCTTAGATTGTGTGGGAAAATTATGGATTTTTATAGTTGAATTGCGAAATTCTACTCTTGACCCAGCGTCGAATTAGGTGTATAAACTGGCTATAGCTCAGTTCTATGGAAAATTAGGGTAGAACAGAGGAGAAAATTAGAGAAATCGGAACTTTCTAGAGTAGAACTGCCACCACCTCTGAGGAGCTGAACTAGCACCGGCCCTTCACTTGTTGTGAGGTGGTTCGTAGTCCTAATGCAATTAGAATTAGAAATTTCTGAAGAGTTCTTTTGGTGTCTAACTTGTGCATGGCTTAGAACTTCTAAATGTTTTTGGCAACCTAGAGGGCTATAAAAATAAGGAAAACACAGTGAATTCAAGGAATCAAAATTAAGAATCAATCTTTCAAGGAGGAATTCATTAATTAAGGAGTATTGCTTTGGGAAGAGTTCTCATAGGAGAAAAAGACGGCTTGTCTATAAGTTCTATCTTTTTTCTTGATTTTCTTTTCCTTACACAATGGTGAGATTAATGTTTTAATTATATTTAGAGGATGTTTTTGGATTCATGAATTTGCATTGTTCTAGTTATCTGATCAATTAATTATTATTTCTAATCTATGATTTCGTAGATCTATTTGATGGATTAATTAGTTGTCTCTTTCTTTTAATTCACTTGAAAAATGAGATTAGAAGTGGTTTCAGTCTAGTTAATTTCATATTTGTTGTTTCTTAATTAACTTACAAAAGAATGTTAAGAGTAAGAACTTCAGTAATCAAAAGTTAGTTGATTTCCCGTAGAATATAGGGTCATTAACTAATTTCATACTTTATATTACGTAGAATCTAGGGATATTTGTTAAGGGCTAATTCTAATGTATTTTTTGGTTAGTTGCTGGGATAGAATATTTCTACTAATTTGGCTAAAAGGTAGTGAACCCATGGATTGCAAAAGAAGTGAAGTCTATATTTTTGTTCCTTCATGTTGCCAGAATAATGATTAATTTTGATAATTGCAAGTAAGCATTATTATGTCTTCATGCATTTCTATCTATTTACATGTCTTCTTACCTATATTTATGTATATTATTCTGTTTGTTATTTTATTTCTTTTTAATCATTTTAATTTGTAGGTTAAGTAAAGGATGATAAGTGATTAATGATAGTTGTTTCTTAAGGATTGATACTCATTAATTTGTTATGTTATACTTTACAATAAGTATACTTACTCTATATGTGTGATTTGGGATTAATGTTTTAATTAAAACTTGATTAGGAGTAGATTTAATAATGAATTATTTTATTTTTCCAAATCTAACGCAACAAGTTTTGGGGGCCGTTGCTGGGAGACAATATCTTAAAACCTTGAATTTCATTGATTTAGCTATATAAATATGTATATATGTTCTTTGTGTAAATATGTGCCATATCTTGTTTTTTGTATGATTATGTAATTTGATGCTAATTGTTGTAGTGGGTGTACTAATTGTTTTCTATTTATTCACACAACTAATAGATCATTGTGCTGAATTGTTGCATGATTAATACGTAGGTAATATGTCTGGTTGGAACTTTAACAAGATGAACAAAGGGTGGACCCTAATGGACATGTCGACATCTCACAATGGGTGCTACCATGAACATCAGTTATAACACCCCTCCTTTTTTGTACCTAAATGGATACTACTTTGTATTAAAGCAGTATATGTATGGATTCTTAGAACAAGAAATGCCCAGTTTAACTAGATGAATATTCTAGAGTGATAAAAATTTTAAGGGGCATTGGAGGAATTTTCGTTCGTGAATTAAGAAAAACTAGCAAAAATTTTGGAAATTCTAAGAGACACCATTGCATTCAATTTAGTGCGTAGAATACATTGAAAAAATAAAAAAAAAATTCCCAATTAGAATAAACAGTGACCAGAATATAAATTTTTTCTAAAGAAATGTAGTGATTTTCTAAAGAAATAAAGTAATAATGGTCAAAAGAAAACAAGTGGCATTTTATGATTGGCTTTTGATGCTAGGTGTCCTCACACGAGTGGTTGCATGAAAAGTTACATGGGATTTAATAGTTGGTTGCATGGGTGTTAAATGGCATGAGATGATTGGTTGGGAAAGAACTAGATGGCATTTGATGATTGGATGCATGGAAGACGTGCTACAATGTGATTCGTAGCATGGGTGACTTGGATTTTCTAAAGAACTGCATCATATTCTTCAAGTTTCCATAAGAATCCATGAAGTTCTACAATTTTCTACAAGCCACCTAAGCTTCCAATTGGATGAATAAAAACTCAACAAAACATCTTGGACCATTTAATGTTATTTGACCACATGATTAAAATATTCTATAAATAGAAGAGGAGAATGGATGTGAAGGTCAATTGGCCAACCGAAAATCAGCAACAAAAGAGAAGAGAATAAGTGAAAAAAAAATGAAGGGAAATAAAAGAAAATAATGAGAGAGAGAGAGAGAGAGATTTTCGAGAACAAGGGGAGAAGGAAGAAAAGAAAAGCTTGGGCAATTCCTAGCTTAGAAGTCATTATATACAAGGTAAAATGCCTTGCTTTTCGAAGTGAATATATTTGGTAGTTTGTGTGGATTATATTGATGTTAGTTTTGCATGGAAAATAGCTAAAGACATGAAATATCCTTAGTGAAGATTTATATTGTAAAGCTATTTTGTGTGTGCTGTGTGGAGGTGGAAGTGAGATGCTATATGCCATGCTTTGTGTGGTGTTTGGTTGTGTTTTAAAGGTATTATGGAAGGTTGATTATGGTTTCTTATGTAGAAGAAAGAAATTAAAGTAGGAAATGGCTTAATTGTTGAGAAAATGCAAGATTGTTATACTTTGTTCATAGCTGTGATTTTTATTGTGCTTAAACCATGATATGTTGGTGCTTTTCATGACTGAAACTAAGGAGATTTATGAGATTTTTAGATGAAAAATAAGGTATTGGAATGTTTAGATGGTGTGCAAAATAAGGAGAGTTAATTTGTGTAAAGTAGAAATGCAAAACAGGAATTCTGTTTTGAATATTTTCTGATCGGGTATGAAGAAGTAGTAAACTGTATAAAATGGCCGATCACACTAGAACCCCATGACCTGGAATATATAGCTAAATGTTCTAGGAATATTTTGGGACTAATTTGACATGATTTGGACTTGTGAATACACAATTATGATGGAAATCCTAATGGTTGCCAAGTCTGTGGAATGATTAAAATGCTGGAACTTAGTGATCAAAACTAAACAAAATGAGAGAGGGAATTGGTGTTCTATGATTCAAAATTATAAAGGAATGTCTTGGGACATTTTGGAACTAGTTTGACATTAATCGGACTTACGGATCAAAAGTTATGATTAAAATAAGAAAGTGTGCCAAAACATGAAAACTTCAGAATTTTGGTGAAGTTCATATATGCTTATCTTGTTTCACTTGAGTAAGAAAAAATGAGAAGTGTAAGCCTTCTTCATATCTTGTATACATGTCGGACGAAGAAAGAAGGAAATAGATACATGAAGTAGACAACATATGCTTAGCTATTTCAAGTATAGGATATGTATTTCTAGTGAAAGAAATAAGGATAAAGGAAATTAGTAATTTCCTTGCTAATACATTTGTTGAGCAATGTAGTTATTGTGATTATCCTAAGCGACATGTGGATTGATCCTTGATGTAGGAGTGCTTCCTTACGAGAATTTGGTGGACGTTGAGTAAAATAGCATTACAGAATAACGTTACTCACGGTAAGTCCCTCAATTTCTAAATCTGACTTAGCTAAGTGTTTTTTCTGACTTGCAAAATTCTTTCCCAATATGGATAGATGTTTTCTGATATATCCAAGTAAAAGCTTTTTGCATGAATTTGAGAACAACATGAATGTTGCGAGTTCCTTGGTTTTAACAACTGCTCCAGTTAAGTATTTTTTGGAAATATTATACTTGTATATTTCCTGAACTTGTGGAACTCTTAACTTGATTTTTGGTAGAAAAATGTTTCTGATACAATTAAATACTTTTCGGATATAGAATCATGTTATCCTGATGTATTTCAAACAAAGCCTTTGTATCTAAAATTTCTTGGCTTTCAAATCCCTTGGAATTACAAAGTGTTTTTCTGATAAGAATAAATGCTTTCCTGATATGGATTTGTGTTTTTCTAATATATTCAAGTAAACGCTTTTTGCATGAAATTTGAGGCAATTTCCAGATTTTAACATAATTCCTTTTCTTGAAAACTTATGTATCACGAAACCTTTGTACATTAGAAGTTATGGTTTTGTGTATCGCGCGAGTTTCCTAAATTTTGAAACTATATTTTTTATGAGTTTATAGTTGAACTTGCGAATTCGAATTTGTATAAAATGAATCTGATTGTTCAAAAAACATCATGTTTCAACTGAATAATTCTTATGCGGAAACATTTTGTGAATCACAGGTAGCTAAGCCTTGGTTTTCCAAAACCCTGTTTTAATCATGCATTTTTACATCATGTGAAGCACTAGAGCTTCACTTGGTAAAATGGAAAACCAAGAATATGAAGAATTTCGAAGTCTCTTCTTACATAAAAAGTTGAGACACGAATTCCACTACTTGTCAAAACCCTGTTTCAAGCTATTTCATTCATTATACTCATAAAAAACATGTTTCATGCTATTTTTAACATGTTATTGGTTAAAATCCTATTACATGACAAGCTTTTCATGTTACTTGATAAAATCACGAATTCTTGATCTGTTCTTCAAGTTACTTCTGAAAAACATACCAAGAGCCATATTTCATGATATTTTATTCATGTCTTGCATTTACTAACACGACAAGTTATGGAAAAGGATTAAGAAGCCCTTTTCTATTTCTTGGACCTGAATACGTGTATTATGTGAACGTTGAGTACTCAGCAAAAGCTTTACTCCTTGTACTAGCTCATGTTAGAAGTAGACGATCCCAAGTGACCTGATCAATTCATCTTACTTAGAATAGGGAGACAGGATATTAGGATTAGCTAACTCCTGAATTCCTGAATGACCGGCTCAATTATGTCATAACTCCTAAATTCTTGAATTCCTGATATGCTAACTACTGATCATGAATTCCTGCATAGTTGAATTGGCATGTTTTATACACGAACTCCTGCATTCTTGAAATAAAATATTTTATACACGAATTCTTAGATTCTTACTTTAGCTAATTTTCATACAAGAACTTCTGAATTAGCAAGTCATGCTTCATGAAAGCTTGTACATTAATTTTCTAGAATTACAACATGAATTTCATGAATTCTTGAAATCATGAACATGATTTTCCAGCAAAGGCACATGGAATTTTACTACTTCTATTTCTCGATATACATGAATTCCAGTTAATTGATCATGCCTCTTGTCTCTTAAATATATTGCATATAATGAATTCAAGCCTATTAGGTTGTCTTGATTATTTCCTAATTTACAAGATGACCCTTGGAATAATACTTGATTTACAAGTTATTTCATTAAGGAAAATACTAGTACACACGGGACTCACTGAGTATTTAGCACTCACACGTATTTTATCCTTTATCAAATTTTAAAAGCCAAAACGTGGCAGGAGATTCTTGGAGATACCGATTACTCTAGAAAAGTACCAATGAATGGCGCGAGAAGCTTTGGACCACTAGTGTTTGTTTAGGTCTTGGTCTCTTATGGTTCTATGTACCAAACATTTTTTGTACTCAATGTAAGTTTTCAAAATTCTGCTGTGTTGTCTATTGGATACGTTATAAAGACCCATTGTTTAGGAAGATTATATGGGGCGACATCCCACAATGTAAGACCCACTACAATATATTTATAGGGGTGTTACATCAGTAAAGGTAGACACTATTGGAAGAATGATGTCATTGTCACAGCCATCTAAATTGAATACTCTGGAAACCGTGCTGGACAAATTTACAATGATCGTAATACCACGCTTCCAAGAGGTTAATGACACTCTCAAGTATTTTAGGCTATGTTCATAACATGGAGAGACAAATATGATTTTTAACCGACTTGGTGATGGAAACACAAGGAAAGACACTTTTTGTCACCACCGATTCAAACACTCAGGCGAATTCAACAATCATTACTTTAAGAAACAGAAGAGAATTAGCTAAACCATTAGAGGATAGCTGGTGCTAGCTCAACCAAAATAACTGGCACTAGACATCGCCTGAAGAAAACTTCGATAAAAATAGAACTAAAATACATTAGCTGACTTAGGTGCTAGCATCAATCTTTTGTCATATAAAAGTATCAAAAAGCTAGGCCTAGGTGAAACTAAACCCACTAGGATAAGCATTTAATTGGTTGATAGATCAATAAAATATCCTAAGATAGTGGAAGATGTGCTTCTAAAGGTAAATAGGTTTATATTTCTTGTGAATTTTATTATTCTTAATATGGATGAACATTCTAAAGTCTATTTAATCCTAGAAAGACCCTTTCTAGCAACTGCAAAAGTATTGATTGATGTTTATGGGGGAAGGTTGACACTTATGGTCGGGGGAGGTTACTATTCAAATTCATAAAAGCATGAAGCATTCAATGTCTTCTAATAATTCTTATTTTATGATTGATATTCTTGGTGATTATATCTTTGATTTGGTGCAAGAATCTTTCGCTAATGATTCTATGAATCTGATCTTGGACACAAAAAAGAAATCTATGGGAGATTTACTTGAATATTTTGAGGGATATAGATAAAGAGCTTAAATTGGAAAGATATGAGGAGATTGAAAAGACTAGTTTGGAGAGAGGATAAAATCATCTATTGAGAAACCACCAGAGATAAAACTAAAAGACCTACCCGGACACTTGGAGTATGCATTTTTTGCCAAAGAAAGAAAATTGCTAGTGATCATAGCAAAATACCTCACTTGGGAATAAAAGACCAATTTGGTTAACTTGTTGGGAAAATATAAGAAGGTTATAGCCTGAAAAATTGCTGAAATTAAGGGAATTAGCCCCTTCTTTTGCACTTACAAAATCTTATTAGAAGAATGAGCCAAACCTGTAGTGCAGTTCCAATGTAGGATGAATCCTAACATGAAAGATGTGGTGAAGAGTGGGCTAATTAAGTTTTTAGATTTAGGAATTATTTACCACATCTCATATACCATTTAGCTGAGTCCAATACAAGTGGTGGTAGAGAAGGGAAGGATGGTGGTAGCCCCTAATGATAAAAATGAACTCATCCTTATGAGAATTGGTAACCGGTTGGAAGGTATGCATTGACTATAGTAAATTAAATGAGGCAACTAGGAATGACCATTTTCTTCTTTCTTTTATTGACCAAATATTGGCAAGGCTAGCTGGACATGAGTTCATTATATCTTAAATGGTTTTTTCGGTTACTTTCAAATCCTCAAGAGAAAACAACTTTTACCTGCCATTTTTGTACATTTGCATATCTTAGCATGCTTTTTTATCTTTGCAATGATCCAGGAACTTTCCAAATATGTATGATGGCTATTTTTGAGGGACTTATGGGAGATATCATAGAAGTTTTCATGGACAATTTTTCTAGGTTTTTTTTTTTATTTGTGCTTAGTAAATTTGGAAAAGGTGTTGCAAAGATGCGAAGAGACCAACTTTATGCTCAATTGCAAAAAATATCATTTTATGGTCCAAGAAGGTATTGTGTTGAGGCATAAAATTTTAAGGAAATGTATTGAGATTGATAGCTGATGCGTGCTTTTTAGTGTATAAAATATTACCAACAAATTACACAATCAATCAAACTTTAATTAAAATACCAACTACTAAAACCATACATACTGGAAAGTATACCTATCGTATAGGGAATAGCAAGTATCGAATCCATGAGAACTTAGGCTCCTACCTTACTTTACCCAAATCTTTATTATTTAGCCAATAAAATAAGAATGACTAAAAAGGAAAATAAATAAAGATAAAAATATATATAACTCAAGGATACAATTTCATGTAACTAAACAATTATCTTGAAAAGATAATATTGAATCAATTAACATTCATCACAATCAATTGTCGTCTTAGCATCATGAAGGAATATAAAGTAAAATTTAATCGTTTCCCAAATCATGAATCTACTTACATAAATTCTACTTCTTTTCCCAATCTATAGAATTACTATACTTTGATTAATATTAATAGATTTGCCAATCAAGCTAACATAACCAAAATATGCATTAAGTTCAATTTCTTATAAATATGAAATTAGCTAATAACCCTTTGCTCAAGGAGAAATCAACTAATCTTTGATTAGTTAGTCCTTTAATCTTAACTTCATCGCTCAAGTCCATCAGGATTAGACAAATACGAAATCAAGGCAATAAAACACCTAATATCATCATCCCAAGTCAATTAGAAGAACTTGCATCAATAACCAGTGATAACAAGTAATTAAACACCAAAAATAACAATAGATTGATCAAAACTTCTAATTAACTCAAAATTTTAATCTCCAAAATAATGTCCAATTACAATCAAAACATTAAGCACATCATTGTTCTAGAAAAGTAAACAAATGATAAAAGATAAAACTCATAGACAAGCCATTCTTCTTCTCTTGAAAACCTCCTTTGAACAATGCTCATTTGAGTGGTAACTGAGTAGATAACTTGGATCCTTCAAATAACACCTTTCTCTTATTTTTTTTCTTGTATTTATAAACCTCCTTGATACTAAAATTCATTGCTTGAGAAATCTAGTCCGAGTAGAATTCAAAAAATACCAAAATCTTTTAGAAAATACCAAATTCGCACATAACTGCCTTTAGGCAAAGTGGACCTGGTTCCGAGTCTAGTCGGGCCACCTGGCAATGGGTCCAATATATTTTTAGACTCAATTTCCTCTTTTCCAGTGCAGACCTAGCACTTGGTGCATTATCTGGACCTGGCACCAAGTCCAATCTGAATCGTTCACTTTTTGCTCGAAATTTACTCAAATCTATACAAATTCGTCAAAAAACACTTTTTACAAGTAAAATGTCAAATAAGAAGGAATATGCTTAGATATTACAACAAAAGTATCTCAAAACAACCTCAAATAACTAGTAAAATAATGATAATTTTAACCCCTATCACATACCCCCATACTTGAACTTTTTCTTGTCCTCAAGCAAATAACATTTAAAACACTAAGCATTTAGAATAAGACAAAATAATTTAGCAAATTTTATCCTTAGCGAATTCATCCATACTGAAAACATAACCTTCTTCCAACCTTAAACATAAATTTGTCATTCATTTAACCCTTTCAAAACCTTTTCAAACTCATGTATTAAATTAAAAAATCCCAAGGCCATCAAAGTTAAGTTAAACAAGTGTATATCTAGTATAAGAAAATCATCCTACTCCTCAAGAAAAAACATAGATAACATAAATAATACAAATCAAGCTATTTAATCAATTCCAGCATTATAAACTCAAATTTACACAACTCAAGTTAGTGAAACATGAAAACCACTCAACTTTCTTTTTTTTTTTTTTCTATGACTTTAGGAATTGATAGCCTCAAGTGCATGGATTTCTCTTCATGGACTGTATTAGCCCCATTATAGTCATCATCATTTTTTAGCAATATTCATTTTCTTTCTTCTTCCTTTCCTTACCTTCTTGCCTTCAGGAAAGCCTCAAGAGAATGGGATGCTTTTTTGTTTCTTCTCTTCCACTCACCGTATTGGCCACCTTTTCAACAAAAGGTCTCTCAAGATAAAAAGATAAGAGCATTTTTTTTTTCAACTCAATTCTTTTTTTTTTTTATCACATTACAATGATTTTTTTTCACTTATTTTTTTTCATTCTCACATTTTTTTTCCCACTAAATTTTTTTTTTCCCTCACATTCCTTATTCACAACTCAAAGTCAAGCAAACTTTAAATCTATAATACAAGAATTAATCAACAACTCTTCCAATACTTCATCATATCATCCATATTCAAACTCAAAGAATAAAACAAATCTCAAATACCAAATATAACCAAAGTTAACTTAAATTCTCAAGGCTTAGCAAAAATCCAACTTAATACACAAGTTTAATTTTTAATAAAAATCTAACCATAATAAATGACGAATCCATATCCAAAATTAGTAATAAAATCATCACTCTATTATAGACAAATAAGCTCAATTTAGCACCAACATCTCCACACTTTCAAATTTCAAAATTTTCAATTTTTTCAACAAAATTGTTTGATACCAAGAAAATACCAAGATTATACCAAGAAAACACCAAGATCATTGATAAAAACTTGGACAAAGATTATTACTAAACTACTCCCCCACACTTAAACTAGACAATGTCCTCATTAGCCAAAAATTAATGCAAGAAAGCATCTCCAAGGGGACCAAAAAATGATAACGGAGGGATAGAGTTCAAGAATACTCCCCAAGTGCAATAAAGTGCCAATAGATATCAAAGCTGGAAATAGAGAGACTGCCTTATTCAAGAAGACGTTATTCAAACCTACAAAAGAAAATATAAATAAAAGCACAAAGAAAATAATAAAAAATAAAGACACGCCTAAATAATAGAAAATAAACTAAAAATCCTATGAAAGCAAATAAAGACACGACTCATTCCCCTACACTTAAACTAAAAAATATTTTTCTTATTTGGGAGAGGAAAAATAAAACACTTAACCGACTAAAGAAAATTAAACCCAAGACAAAGAGACAAACACTTTCCACTCATCATGCTTTCTCATCATCCCTTTGTAAAAGACATTAACACTTATCGAAAAAAATAAGAATGATGAAAGTAGAAATAAGAGAGGTTTTTGAAAAATAGAGGGTTCTTGAAAACAATTTTTCTAAATAAAGCAAAATACATAAACCTTATTCTCTAATATTCCTTTAGACACATAAATATTTTTGTTAACATATAAGGGCACATGGTCTCTAAAGAATGCATCAAACTTGAAATCACCATTTAACCCTTCAAAAGATTTGTCACAATGAAAATTCCTTTTAAAACTTAGCATTTGAGTTTTAAAAGATGGGATTAAGAAATCCTTACTTTTCAATGCATAATCTACAAAAACTAAGTTACCTCCCTTTGGATGGGGTGAAGGGTAAAATTTGTCAACATCCTCTAAGGACTTCGTATGATATAGCATAGATAAATCTAATTCCTTGAGGCATGTGAAGCTCAACACATCATCATTTCGACCATTGTTCTCCAAGAATTAGATGAACCAAAAAAATCATGCGAAAAGGAGAAGTTAGAATTATTAGCACATAGAGTAGAATCGAATATCTCTTTTGCCACATTGTACAATTGCCACTCATATCCTTTCTCCTCTATTTGGGGGGTCCTTTTGTTTAAGTGTATGGACCTTTATGGCATCCTCAACCAACTTGGCTAGTTGTGTTCATTGATGGCTCAATCATTGGGAAGCTTCTTTACACCACTTAATGGATGAATTTGAATTGGCAATAAAAGAATTTATTGATGGTTCTAATGATTTCTCACTAAAAGCATTAATCCGAGCTTGTAACCTTGCAAATCTATCATCATTGTTACTCTTTTGAATTGGTGTCCATGGCCACATCCGTCCCCATTGTTGGTTGTCCATGATGATGATTTTAACCTCGTGCCCAAATTAAAACAAAAATCAAATCGAAAAGAAAAATAAAAATAATAGAAAAACAAAGAAAAGAAAAATACACAAATCAGAAATATTCACAAACTACCTAAATACAAAAGTTAGTAATATTTACAAATACAATAAAGGCTAAATCAACAAGATTTGAGTGTTTCCTATAGTGCCCATTATGCATGTTTTTTAGTATAGAAAATATTACCAACAAATTACATAGTCAATCAAGCTTTAATTAAAATGTCAACCACTAAAACCACACCTACGGGCAAGTATACCCATTGTATAGTATAGGAAATAGCAAGTATCGAGTCCATGAGAACTTAGGCTCCCACCTTACTTTACCCAAATCTTTATTATTTAGCCAATAAAATGAGAAGAGAATAAAAAAGAAAATAAATAAAGATAAAAATATATATAACTTAAGGATGCAATTTCATATAACTAAACAATTATCTTGAAAACACAATATTAAATCAATTAGCATTCATCACAATCAATTGTCGTCTTGGCATCTTGAAAGAACTTAAGTAAAATTCAATCGTTTCCCAAGTCATGAACTTACTTATGTAGATTCCACTTCTTTTCTAATCCATGGAATCACTATCCTTTGATTGATTTAGCATATTTCCCAATCAAACCAAAGCAATCAAAAGATACATTAAACTCATACCTTATAAATATGAAATTAGCTAATGACCTTTTACTAGAGGTGAAATCGACTAATCTTTGATCACTTTAGTTCTTTAATCTTAACTTCGTTTTCAAAGTCCATTAAGATTTGACAAATATGAAACCAATGCAATAAACTCCTAACATCGTTTCCCAAATCAATTAGAAGAACTCGCATCAACAACCAATAATAACAAGTAATCAAATACCAAATATAACAAATAGGTTGATCAAAAAATTCCAATTAACTCAAAATCATAATCTCCACAATAATATCCAATAACAATCAAAATATTAAGCACATCATTGTTATAGAAAAGTAAATAAAGGATAAAAGATAAAACTCATAGACAAGCCCTTCTTCTTCCCTTGAAAACCTTCTTTGAACAATGCTGCTTTGAGTGGTGATTGAGTAGCTAGCTTGGATCCTTCAAATCACACCTTTCTCTTATGTTTTCTTATGTTTTCATAGACCTTTTAGATGCTAAATTCATGGCTTATGAAGCCTTAGCCGAGTAGGATTCGAAAAATACCAAAATTATTAGAAAATTTCTAATTTCGTGCACAGAATATTTGCCCTCCAGAGAGTACCTGGCGCCTGGTACCTTCGACCCACCTGGCGCCAGGTGCACTCTGTTCTTCCCCTATTTTTACTCTATTTTTTGTCTATTCTCCTCAGCAGGTAGAATAGACCCAGTGCCAGGTACATTTGCCAGACTTGGTGCCAGGTCTGTTCTGCTTTTCCCCTAAAAGTTGGCTCAATTTCTCTACTAGACCAGAATGGACCCGGTGCCTGGTCCCTTGGTTGGGCCTGGCACCAAGTCTGTTTGGAATTGTTCACTTTCTGCTCAATTTTAACTCAAATCTACACAAATTTGACCAAAATATTTTTTACAAGCAAAATGTCAAATAGGAAGTAATATACCTAGCTATTACAACAAATGTATCATAAAACAACCTCAAATAACTAGGAAAATAATAGAGATTTTAGCCCCTATCAGCTCATCTCCGACAACGGCGCCAAAAACTTGATGCGTGTTTTTTAATGTAGAAAATATTACCAACAAATTATACAATTAATGAACCTTCAATTAAAATGCCAACCACTAAAACTACACATACGAGTAAGTATACACATCGTATAGTTTAAGAAATAGCAAGTATCGAATCTATGAAAACTTAGGCTCCTGCCTTACTTTACCCAAATTTTTATGTTTGGCCAATAAAATAAGAAAGACTAAAGAGGAAAATAAATAAAGATAAAAATGAATATAACTTAATGATGCAATTTCATGTAACTAGACAATTATCTTAAAAACAGAATATTGAATCAATTAGCATTCATCACAATCAATTGTCATCTTGGCATCATGAAAGAATATAAAGTAAAATTTAATCGTTTCTCAAGTAATGAATCTACTTAGATAAATTTTACTTCTTTTCCCAATCCATGGAATTACTATCTTTTGATTAATATTAATAGATTGACCAATCAAGCGAACATAACCGAAACATGCATTAAGCTCAATTCCTCACAAACATGAAATTAGCTAATAACATTTTTCTCAAGGTGAAATCAACTAATCTTTTATTACGTAGTCCTTTAATCTTAACTTCATCACTCAAGTCCATCAAGATTAGACAAATACAAAATCAATGCAATGAAACTCCTAACATCATCATTCCAAGTCAATTAGAAGAACTCGCATCAATAACCAATAATAACAAGTAATCAAACACCAAAGATAACAATAGACTGATCAAAAATTCCAATCAACTCATAATTTTAATCTCCAAAATAATATCCAATTACAATCAAAACATTAAGCACATCATTTTTCTAGAAAAGTAAACAAAGGATAAAAGATAGAACTAATAGACGAGCCCTTCTTCTTCTCTTGAAAACCTCCTTTGAACTATATTCCTTTAAGTGGTGATTAAGTAGCTAGTTTGGATCCTTCAAATCACACATTTCTCTTGTGTTTTTCTTGTATTTATAATCCTCCTTGATACCAAAATTCGTTGCTTGAGAAGTCTAGTCCCAGTAAAATTCAAAAATTACCAAAATTCTTTGAAAAATACCAAATTCGCACTCAACCGCCTCTGGGCAGAGTGGACCTGGCACCGGGTCTAGTCGGGCCACCTAGCGTCGGGTCCACTATGTTTTTGGACTCAATTTCCTCTTTTCCAGAGTAGACCTGGCACCAATGCATTATCTAGACCTAGCATCGGGTCCAATTTGGAATCGTTTACTTTTTGCACAAAATCTACTCAAATCTGCACAAATTCATCAAATACACTTTTTACAAACAAAATGTCAAATAAGAAGGAATATGCGTAGTTATTACAACAAAAGTATCTCAAAACAATCTCGAATAACTAGTAAAATAATGATGATTTTAGCTCCTATCAATAGGGAGAAAATTGAAGCAATTGAGAAGATTCCTTCTCCTACTTCAGTGAAAGACATCCGGAGCTCTCTTGGGCATACAAGGTTTTATAAGAGATTCATATTGGATTTCTCAAAATTTTCTAAACTTCTCACTTCTTTACTTGAAAAAAATGCTACTTTCAATGTTGATGAAAAATGTCTCAAATATTTTTAATATGCTAAAAGAAAATTTGATACATTCTCCTGTTTTGATTACGTTGGATTAGTCTCTTCAATTTGAACTAAAATGTAATACAAGTGATTTTGCAGTAGGAGCAGTGCTTAGATAAATGAGGAATAAGTATTTTCAACCTATATACTATGCAAGCAAAACTCTTACGGTAGTACAAGAGAATTACACAACAATAGAAAAATAGTTGCTTGCAAGAGCGCTTGCTTTTGACAAATTTTGTTCTTATCTTGTTTTGTCCAAAGTCATTGTATACACTAATCATTCTACCCTTAAGTAGCTTTTGTGAAACCCCACCTAAAGCCAACCCTAGAGTAAGGGGGTCGGAAAGTATATCATATTACTTTGCGCAAATATATATATATATATTTTTGAATGATTTTATGTGCTTTAGAATTAAGATTTATAGGCTAAAAGGCTTAGTTATGCTTATTAAATACGAAGGGTAAAATGGTAATTTTGCTTGAGGTCAAAATAGGAAGATAGCTTGAGGATTAAATAAGAAGAATATTTGGGTGAGGAAATAAGAATAAGGGTTGTTGTGGTTTAGTGGTTAGAGCTTTGGAATTAATCTCTAAGGTCATAAGTTCAAATCCCATCATTTAAGTTTTATCATGATTATTTTAATTAAGGTTGGATTTTCGTTTCTTGCATTCCATAAAAAAATAGGAGTGTTGTCCTAGGGAAGACATGAAAGGAGTGTCCTAATCCTATCCTTATGTCCTAAAAAGAATTCTAGAAGAATTCTTGTCCTTCTATTACCTCTAGCTTATCCTAACCTCTTCACCAATTAAGCTTGTTCAAAATTTATCCAAATCCATGTTTTTAATTCCAGAAAATTCAGCAAGGATTCTTGGTCTTTGAATTTCAAAAATGATTCTTAGAGGTTGGAGATTTGATTGAAAATAGGGAAGGAGTTAAGGAAGGTTCCCAAGAGAAATTAATCTCCATGGTTGAGCCTTCAAACTCCACTCCATAGTGTTCATATCCTCCATGAAAGAAACCTGAAATTTTTCCAGATTCTTGAGCAGCCTAACCTTTGAAAATCTCAGCCATCTTTCTTACTCAATTGCTACCAGAAAAATGGCCAATTTATTCAGCTTGAAGACTGAAATTCTTGTGCAAAAACCGGACTGCACAAAACTGCACACAAAAAAAAAAAAAACTGGGCAGTTTCGCTGCATAGCGGCCTGAAATCGAAGTTGTTTCTTCTGCTTTCAAACCAGTAAATTACCTCTGCTTTTTCCTCCATAAAGAAGGCTAGAAACCAGCCTTGAAGGACCCTCAAAACCCTCTGCAAATCGGGCTGGAATATTGCAAAAAAACTGCACAGGAAATGTAGCAATCATTCGAACCATAACTAGAAAATTTCCAGCCTTGTTTCCTTCAAACCTTGGCCAAAAACCACCCTCAAAACCTCTGTAAGTTAACCCTTGTTTAGCCATAAACTGAACTCCATTACCCCTTCCACTAACCTTGCACGACTGAACTCCATGACCACACCTCAAATTCCTCCTATAATCACTCCAATCAAACTTCCATCTAAATTTCAAAATTTTCAGCAATTGCTCCTTGAAAACACCCTTGGATTAGGCTTCATAACCAGAAATTCTTCTGCTATTGAACTCAGAAATTTGGCCAGCCTTAAAGCTCCATCAACTCTCATTCATTTCAGCAAAGCACAACAGTCCAGTCAGCTCCATTGTAGCTCCAAGAACCCTTCATCAATCAAAAACCATTACCATATCTTTTACCTCAAAAAACTCCTTAAATTTCTCCATTTGAATTTCAAACAACCATATTTTTCTCTTCCTCCCTAGAATGAAAACCAAAATCCCTAAACTCCCTCAATCATTCGGCCAGCCCTCTTCAGCAATTCATCCAACATTCCTCGTCTAGTTCTCTCCATTTTCACCAAGAACACACACTACTTTTCTTCAAGCCAAAGACCACTCTAAACACCTCCAATCCCTCTCAAAAACTCTAGAATACACCTACATACTGCCTAGAGTCCATTTTTGGAATTTATAACATCAAATCTCGAAAACAAAAATTAGTATTCGGACCAAAACCAGATTTTTCCCTTGAAGTCTCAAGAACATCATCAAGGTAACCAAGAACAACTCTTTTGTTCATCTTCTTCTCTTCAACATTTAACATATCGTGCTAATGCTCTCTCTCTCTCTCTCTCTCTCTCTCTCTCTCTCTCTCTCTCTCTCTCTCTCTCTCTCTCTCTCTCTCTCTCGGCTAAAATGGTTGCTACAACCATGGCTGTTTTCTTTCTCCTCTTTTGAACAATTCAAGACTCTCAAGCGCGTGGACCTTCTTAAATCTCCATCGAAATAATCATCAACCAAGTATTTCTCCTTAACCTTTCTTTTAAATTCTAAATTCATGTCTCTTAGACGTTGATAGAGAGGATAGAATATAAATGGGGGATTGAGTATATGCATATGTATGAAGGGGTTGAGATTGGAGCATGAGAATGATTTATCATGATTAAGCTTTATGAAATTCCTTGAGAATCCATGTATGCTCTCCTTGTCTTAAGAATTTATGAATGTTTAAGCATGCTAGATGTTATGTTACCTTTGGTGAATAGGATATTATGTTCTTATTTTCATTGAAGCCGTGAGTATAATTATGCTTAGTAGAGATTTGGCCATGTGGTAGTAAGTATGGATTAAGCCTATGTTTATGAATAAAATAAATTGTTGATTGATGCTGAAGTATATGTTCATGAATCTTGTTAGCAATAGGAAAATTATTTTCATGACCTTGTTGATCCTAGGCTATTTTAATTAGCAAAATTTTATTACCCTAGTTAAAATTATTACTATATTTTTCTCTAAAGATTTCAAAAATTCCTAGGAAGTTTTGGAAACGGATGTTAAATGGAATATTGATATTTTACTAGTCGAATAAATAATATCTTTCATTTAAAATAATATATGTATATGTATAATTGTAAATAAGATCTTTTTATATAAATAATAATAATAAATAAAATACTAATGACCTTGTAGACCGTGGTTCAAACTTATACCTATATTCATAAATATTATTTATATTAAAATTTATTTGTTATTTATTAAACGAAATTTAATATAATTCATTTATTGTTAATTTTATTTATTACTAATTATTTATTATCTATTAACAATTAATTGTAATTTATTATTTATTTATAATAAAATCATTTTTAAATTGCCATTTACAAATATTTAACAATTAAACCCTAATGTATTTATTAGCAATAGTACTCATGATTTTATTATTTGAACCTATAACTTATTAGTAATTATTTTACAACCCCTAGTTATTTTGACTTATCAAGCTAGACTTATTTTATAAAATCCTTTATCTTCTAGCCTTAAAGCTTAGGACATTAGAGTCATGATTGTAATAAGTTGAATTATGATTATTTATGTAAGCGAATATAGCTTGAGTATAGCCTTATGACTTGTGTTTACCCCAGGCGGGGTTAGGTCAGCTTTGGAAGATTTTTGAATTTGATCAATCAAAGGATCAGGTAAGCTCCTGCATAAACTTACTTGAAGACAAAAGGTTTTATGGCAAGCCAAATGCGATATGTACGGACATTCATTTTGTAAAGGCAATTAAGGACTGTTTCCTTTTTATTTTAGTCAAGTGAATCATTTGAAAATTTAAACAAGCAGTTTTGCACAAATACTAAACTCTTTCTAAAACCCAACTTTAACAAGAATTTTAGAAACCCTTAATTGCTATTTCCAAATAAAGCAATGTATTATCAATTTTCTCCCAAGTGGGACAATCAACGTTGAGTACTCAATAAGGGTAGACTAGTAGGACTAGTCTTTGAAGGGTTAGAGTAAGTCTCTCAGTAGATGGCCATCTCTGAGGGGTGAGTCCTTCCCAGAGAGGATGCCAGTCCAGTAGGTCATTCCGGTCCGAGCTAGCAAGTTTCAGTCATGTGGATTGTATATTTCCGAAGTGGACAACCAGTAAGTTTGGGTGTAGAGAAAGAGGAGTATCTCACCCGGTAGGCCGTACACCTACCTTTTGTCAGTCTGCACAAAGTGTAGCATTCTGGCCGTTATATAGTCATGAGGCCCAACGTGTGGTAACCTATGGCTACCCGTTTGAGTGGTTGTATTTATTGTGCACATGTATGGTTTGAAAAGCAAAACGCCACTCTTTATTTTTAACATTATTTAATGCTTGCCAACACTTTCTCTCATGAAATTTTTCAACTTGCATACATGAACTATTTTGCCTGAAACACTCAAAGCACACACGGGCTTACTGATATTTTTATCTCTTCACCTTTTATGCCATGTTTTCAGATCTATCCTGCTGTGGAGATGAGTAGCTAGATTTGTTGCCTGCTTTGAAGACTTTTATGTTATTTATTTTATGTGTTGTTTTGAGAGATAGTAGTAATCAATTTATTTTGGATTTGTACCTGTATTTCTGGGTTGTAATAGGTTCAATTTTAAGGTATTGCTTTTATTTTCTTTTGTGTGACCTAGTTATAAAGACCCCTTGTCCTTTGGATGGGGCGACATCCCCGGCCCTGATGAGCCTAGGTAGTAGGGTGTTACAGCTTTCGTATGCTGTTTGTGTCTCTGTATTTTTTAACATCAAGCTAACGTAAAAAACATAACACATATATAGCATAGTTTTTGAAACCTTCAGTCGATACACACAAAGCCCTTTACATGTTTCCTAAACCCCTTTAAGAAAACCAACGAAATCATCACAGAAGCCTTTTTTTGTATGTTTCTTAAACTTTTGAAAACATGAATAATTTCTTTTCCATTATGGGCTTTTTGAAATTGCAATTTAGCCCTTGAGGTATAACAAATTTATAACTCGAGTACAAGATTTTTAAATAATTATAATTTTACCTAATTAATTATAACATTTTATAATTAGCCCATAATTATGATTTCTTCTTTTCAATTAACCCCATAATATTTTCATATAATATCTTAAGTACCAATTCCTCTATTGTGTGTGGCCTATTAGGTTTTTTGGTCTATTGACAGCAAAATATGAATTAATTCTAATTATTATAGAATTAATAATAATTAGAATTAACTTATTAATTTTAATTATGATTAATTTATTAATTATATAATTAATAAATCCATATTTAGCAAATCATGAGTAGCACTAGCAATATATCATGACCACCCAAAAGTCTAGAAAATCAAGTAGCTTGACATGAACCTTTTAATAGCAAAACATCAGTGCAATAAACTCCTTTTATCATAATATATCTTATTCGGTTTTAGAGTATGGAATAAGTGACAACTCCTACTAGAATATAATTAATTCTAACCCGAATTTATTAGTACTTGTTCCAAAATCTATTACTTAACATGTATCACCTTGGCTAAGGACTTCTCGAGTAATGATTCTATACAAGTGGTCACGAGATATACACCCTTACTATTTAAAGTGATGAATCCTTTATTAACCCTCTCAACTACGTTCTTTTACTTTGTGTTGTACCTTATATGCATCCTATAGGTAGTCTTATAGGGACTCCAAAGATTGGAATCAAAGTACAACACTCAATAAACAAAGTATCTTGGAGATCTCAAGTATAAGGATACTTATATATTTACTGTAATGAAATTCTATCACCGGCACTAAATAGTTATCCATATGATTGATTATCTCTTAGTTAGATCATCTAATGAATTTGTTCAAGTAACAAGCATCCACTTATTAACTTTGAGTATCACAATACTTACAGATGTGAGAACTACTGGTTGATCAAATCAAGAAGTATAACATGTGCTATCTTTTCGCACTAATGATGTCTTATCTCATTAATACTATGATTAGGGATAATTTAAACACAAGTATTATATGGTGTAGTAAAAATCTCACATTATAATTTCTCTCATAATTTCCTTAATACTATACTATATGCTTGGAACTTTATCTAATAGTTTTATACACATATACATAAATGATTAATTAAACTAGAAGATAAATAATATCTTTTATTAATAAATGTGTCATATACAACATACAAGTGATTACCTTTGGGGCATAACACCAACAAATGCCCACTTTCACTAGAGCCAATCATTCGTATCGAATACCAAATGACTTAACATGTCTATCATGTTTCTTCTGGGGTAGCGTTTTTGTGAGTAGGTCCGCTATGTTCTCATCCATGGGAACTCTCTCTATCTTTATATCCTTTCTATCTATGACCTCCCAGATCAGGTGATAGCGTCTTAGTACGTGTTTAGATCATTGGTGAGACCGTGGTTCCTTTGCTTGTGTAATGGCTTCATTATTGTCACAATACAAAAATATAGGATCAATAATGCTCGGGACCACTCCTAGTTCCATCACGAACTTCTTGATCCAAACTATTTCTTTAGCTGCTTCAGAAGCGATTATGTATTCAACTTCAGTTGTCGAGTCGATAATAGTATCTTGTTTGAAATTTTTTCAACTTACTGCCCCTCCACCTAACGTGAATACGTAGCCTAATTGTGATTTGACATCTTCCTTATCAAACAGAAGCTGGAATCAGTATACCATTTTATTTTCAAATCATTTTCTCCATATACCAAGAATAAGTCTGTAGTCTTTCATAAGTACTTAAAGATATTCTTTACAGCTGAACAATGACATTCTCTAAGGTCATGATATCTGCTAGTAAAGCTAAAAGCACAGGATATATCGGACATAGTATATATCATAGAATACATGATAGACCTAATTGCTGAAGCATATGGAATTCTACTTATGTGATTCCTTTCAACTTATGTCTTGAGAGACATCGACTTTGATAGGCTTACTCCATAAGACACGACTTAGAATCCATTTTGGATTGATCCATGCTGAACCTCTTCAGCACTTTGTCGATGTATGTTGACTGTGAAAAACTGAGCAACCTTTTTAATCTATCTCTATAGATCCTTATTCCCAGAATATAGGTTATTTTTCCAAAGTCTTTCATAGAGAACTTCTTGGATAACCAATTCTTCACAGATTGAAGAACCTAGACATCATTTCCTATTAACAATACATCATCTACATAAAGTTATAGAAAAATGAATGTACTCCCACTAACCTTCTTGTTTACACAAGGTTCATCCATATTTTGAATGAAACCAAATTCTTTAATTATTTTATCAAAACGGATGTTCTAACTCCTAGAAGCTTACTTAAATCCATAAATAGACTTTTGCAAATTACACATTTTTGTGCTATCTTTGGATGTGAAACGCTCAAGTTGTGTCATGTATAGTTCCTCAATTAGGTTTCCATTTAGAAAAGATATTTTCACATCTATTTGTCAGACCTTAAAATCATAATGGGCGACAAGTGTTAGGAGTATCCTTATGGATTTTAGCATAGCAACTAGCAAGAAAGTTTCATCATAGTTAATACTATGTTGTTGACGGTAACCTTTAATAACCAGTTGTGCTTTATAGGTAACTACATTACCATCCATGTCATTTTTTTTTTTTTTTTGAAAGCCTATTTGCACCCAATAGGTTTAATTACTTCGGGTGGATCAACAATGTCTATATTTGGTTGTCATACATGGAATCCATTTCTAACTTTATGGTTCCAAACCATTTGTCAAATTCTAAACTATTTAGACTATCCTTCTAAGTAGTAGGCTCATCTTCATCTATGAGTAATAAGTCATTATGGTCACTTTTGAGAAATCCATATCTCTCATGTGCTATACGTATCCTACTGGACCTATGAGGTTCCTGTGTAGATGAAGGTTCATCTATTCCCTCAATAGATGTAGGTTTAGATGGTTGATCCATATTTGTTTGTTCTTCTTTAACTTCACTAAATTTAATTTTACTCATGCTATCCCAAGTATGTACTTCTTCTCTAAGAAGACAGCATGCTTTGAAACAAATACTTTATTTTCGAAAGGGAGATAGAAATAATATCCAAATTATTCTTTTGGATATCCAATAAACAAACATTTGTCATACTTACTTTCAAGTTTGTCTGACTGTGGCCTTATAACAAAGGCAGGGTAATCCCATATTCTCATGTGAGATAACTTTGGTTTCTTACCAAAGAATAACTCAAATAAGGTAGTATCAACCATTTTTTACAAAACTCTGTTTAGTATATAAACAGCAGTCTCTAGTGCATGTCCCCAAAATAATTTTGGTAAGTCTGCAAAAGCCATCATGGTCCATACCACGTCAAGAAGGGTTCAATTCCTTCTCTCAGATACACCATTATGTTGAGGTGTATATAGTGGAGTCTATTGAGATAATATCCTATTCTTTTAGATAACTTTGAAACTCTTAACTTAAGTATTCACCTCCTCAATTATACCTTAGAGTTTTAATACTTTTACCAAGTTATTTTTTTACTTCATTCCTGAAGTCCTTAAACTTGTCAAAGTCTTATGATTTGTATTTTATTAAATACAAATACGTATATTGTAAACAATCATCAATAAGGGTAATGAAATATTGATAACCTCCTCTTACTTGTATTGATATTGGGCCGTATACATCAGTATGTATGAGTTCCATTAACTCTTTGGCCTTTTTTACTTTTCCAAAAAAAGGTATTTTAGTCATTTTTCTAAGTAAACAAGATTCGCATGTGTCATATGATTTATAATCAAATGACCATAAGTCACTAAGCTTGGATAACTTAGAAACGCGATTCTCATTTATATGGCCTAAATGAAAATTCCATAAGTAAGATGAGATTAAGTTATCTTTTCTTTGTTTTTTGTTATTTATATTAAGAATAAGATCATTCATGTCTAGAACATACAAACCTTTTATCAAAGTTGCAGTACCATATTAGACACCATTTAATAAGAAAGAACAACCTTTTGAAAATTAAGTGAAAAGGATTCATGTCCAAACAAACAACTGAGATAATATTCTTAAGTAAAATAGGTACATAATAACAGTTCGTAAGTTCTAGAATCAATCCAGAACGTAAGTGTAGATGTTAAGTCCACACAGCAAGTCTAGCAACCTTTATTCCATTTGCAGCATGTAGATCCACATCACCCTTTTCAAGCCTACTACTGTCCTTTAGTCCCTGAAAATTATTGCACAAATGAGATTTTTATCCAGTATCTAATACCCATATCTCATTTTTAAATGCAGTATTAATCTCAATCATAAATATACCAGGAGTGGAAGTAGAAGTGCCTACGAGCTTCTCTTCCTCTTTCTTTTCTTTGATGGTCTTCAGGTAGGCCTTGCAGTTGTTCTTCCAATGGCCCATCTTGCCAAAATGATGACATGGGCCTTTGGCGGCTGCCTCCTTTTTCTTCACGTCACCTTTAGGCTTAGTGAGTACCTTCTTCTTCTTCTTGGGAACTTTCTTCTTAGAAGAGGAAAAAATATATCAGCATAACTATTTGGCTTCCTTCTTCAAGGAAGTTTCTGCAGTCTTGAGAAGGTTGATCAACTCGGGTAGTGTGGTCTCAATCTTGTTCATTTTATAGTTCATCACAAATTGTGAAAAACTACTTGACAAAAATTGTTGAATTAAGTCAACATTTAATTCATGATAAATCACAAAACCAAGAGACTCAAGCTTCTCAATCAAGCCTAGCATTTTCAGCTCATGAGTGGCCATAGAAGCATCCTCAACCATCTTAGATCAGAATAGTTGTTTAGAGATCTCGTATCTCTCTGTTCTAGCTTGCTGATCAAATAACTCCCTAAGATAGAAGATAATAAAGTAAGCATCTATATGCTCTTGATGTTTTTGTAGCTCAGAGTTTATTTACTCTAACATGATACAAGATGATGTGTCACTGTCCTCCTTACACTTATTTGTGGACCTCATGCTCATCAGTAGGAGCATCTATGTTTGGAGGTGGCAGAATAGGAGCATCTAGCACGTAGAGCAACTTTTTTTACTTGAGAACAATTCTCAAGTTTCTATACTAGTCTAGAAAATTTGATTCAATAAGCTTATTAGTTTCTAAGATGCTACGTAAATTCAAGTTGGTCGACATGATGCAAATGACCTAGATATAAAGATAGAGAAATTAGCAAAATCTATATGCACATGACATGCAAATAATGAGGCCTTTAATTAAGTCCATAATTATTCTACTATTTTACTCAAATCAATAGCCCCTACTATTGACTCGAGAAAGCCAGTTGAAAGCTTTCCTAGTGGACGGGTATCTAAATTCCTTAAGAATGACCTTAGATTAACCCATCAAACCATTCTTAAGTTCAATGGTAGGTATCCAATACCAATTATATCGAATGTAATTACCGGATCATTAGATTATTAACATCTTTTAATCTTAAAGCCTTTAAGCTAGCACAATCTTGCCTCTAATTTTCTTTATACTTGAGTTAGTCCAACCAAGATAAAGAAATTAGTTTACCCAACCCATTAATCAAGAATTTAAATATCATAGCTCGTACGTACTCGATGTTAAATAGGCTTAGGTTAGCCCAGCAACTGATATCAAAAAAGAGCTCTCGTTCTTACTATATTAATGAAAGTCATTGAAGGATTTGTTATACTAGTGGTCTCATACATTTGACATACATAAATATCAATACTTTGACACAATTGTAATAGATACAATTACATGGCTTAGTTATGGACTTTTCTAGATTAATTTTCTCAAGCCAAGTAAGAAATTAATTTTGGTCAAACCTATGTGTTCATACATATTTTGAGAAGAAAGTCTTACCGTCTTCTCACTTCATCTTGATCACCATCTCCATAAGCTTAAAAAATAATTTCTAATCCTATGTAATCAAATTACAAAATTTTTTTAAATAAAGAAACCTCGAGTTGCATTCAATGGGAGTCAGATAAGAAGAGAAATTACACAAGAATAATAGAGAAGGCAGGACATGCGGCCCTATTTGTTCAAAACAAAGCAATAAAAATGCATAACACAATATTAATTAATCAAAATTAATTGGTTTAAATCGATAACCAAGACAACATTCCAACATCTTGCTTAAAATAAATTAAGCAAAAATATACATCAAATAAAAAAATTTACAAAATTATTATTTTGGAAAAATAAAATAAATGTACATGAAAAATAAATTTCCAAAATTATTATTTTGGAAAGTAAAATAACTAGCTCCAAAATCAAAATCTTGGAAATCTATTGGGTCTATTTTGAAATAGAAAACTTCTTGCGGGTAAAAAGTAAAAAAAAAAAAAGTACCCCTGGGCTGCCTAGGAACCTCCCTGGGCAGCCTAGGACTTTCCTAGGTTGACTGGGAGGTCCTTGGGTAGCCTAGCTAGGTTCCTAGGCCTAGGACTTTCCCAGGCCGCCTAGGTTGCTCCCTGAGCAGCCTCAGAAAGCTTTCTTAGGCCGCCTGACCACTGGGCGAGCTTAATAATTTTTTTTTTTTTTAGTCCTTTTGCTTTTTCTTTTTTTTTTTCGTTCTTACAATCCAATTTTGGAAAAAAATTTCTTATTGGACTTGGTTTAAAAAAAAAGAACATGTTAATCTCTATTAACAATTTGGTATTACCACAATCACATCGATTAAAATGAATTTTCCAAGATAAAAATATTCGTGAAAACAATTTTCACGGACCCAAACATAATTTTGAACAAATTTCATAGTTTAAAATATTTATGAAACAATTTCATAATCAAATTTATTTTGAAATAAATTTAAAATAATATAATAAACCTGTAAAACACATACGAAATGTCTTTGATACCACTATTGGATTTTGATCATGCAAAAATGATTTATGTGTAGTGGAAATTAAAATGAAATACATGCAATAGGATCACTCGTATGTAATTAACAGATTAGGAGAGGGAAGAAAAAATTAGCTACCTCGAAAGCATAGCTTTTAAAATTTTCCTTCGCGCGTGGAACCTTTCCGAAAGATTGTTCAAGCAAGAACCACCAAATTCCAAGAATAGAAATTTCTCTAATATTGATTCACACGAGTATGTATTCAAGAACCATCAAAATTTTCTACTAGAAAAATTAACAGCCGCTAAGGTTTATAATTTGGACTAAAGAATAAAAGGAAAAAGGGGATTTTATATGCTATGTGTGTCTCTCTCTTTTTTTCACATCAAACCGGCATCCAAAACATAACACATATTTATAGCATATATAGTTTTGGAAACCTTCAGCCGACACACAAAAAGCCCTTTACATGTTTCCTAAACCCCTTTAGGAAAACCAACGAAATCATCACAGAAACCTTTTTCTGCATGTTTCTTAAACTTTTAGTAACACTAATAATTCATTTCCCATTAGGGCTTTAGAATTTTGAAATTGCAATTTGGCCCTTGAGCTATAACAAATTTATAACTCGAGTATAAAGTTTTTAAATAATTGTAATTTTACCCAACTAGTTATAACATTTTATAATTCATCCACAATTATTATTTCTTCTTTAAGATTAACCGCATAATATTATTATATAATATTGATGCGTAAAATTTGGATGTATAAGAATCATACAAATTTAAATCCATCCCTAGTCAGGTTTTAATTAAAACATTAATTCCTAAATTACCCATACAAGAAAGTATACTCATCGCAAGCATAGTATAGGAAATTAACGAATATTGATCCTCAAGAAACAACTATCATTAGTTACCGTTCATTCATTACTTAACCGACCCAAGAAAGTAATGAAAGAAAAATAAAGAAAAATATGCACAACTCAAGGATGAAAGAATATGAAATTTAGACAAATATTCTTGAAGACATGATCATAAATTACTTAGCAAATATCACAATCAATTATTATCTTGGTATTATGAAGGAATTAAAATAGACGCACTTCATTTGTAATCCGTGAAATCACTATCTTCTAGTTAAATTAGTGAACATATTCTGTCTCAATTAATTTACCCAAAAGATGTATTAAAATTAATCGTCATATAAATCCCTATATTCTAGGTGATTTAAAGCATGATATTAGCCAATGAATCTATATTCTAACAATCATCAACTAACCTTTGATTACCCAAGTTCTTGACAATTAACCCTTTTTTCAAGTAGGTTAAAAAATAACAAATAAGAAATTAATTAAATAGAAACCACAGTTAACCTCTTTTTCAAGCAAGTTAACAAGAAGAATTAATCAATCAATTTCGTAGTAAAAATAAGTAATCAAATCCCAAAAAAAAATAATTAATTGATCAAAAGACTAAATTAACTCAAAAGAATCATGAATCCTAGAATAATGTCAAATTACAATAAAAACATTAATCATATCATTGTTCTAGAAAAAGAAAATAAAGGTAAAAGAAAGAACTCATAGACAAGTCCTTTTTCTTCTCCTTGAAAATCTTTTTGAACCATGCCCATTGATTGATGAATCTCCTCTTTACTGATTGATTGGGAGCTTTGATCCTCGAATTCATATGTTTTTCTTCTATTTTTCTTGCTTAAATAGGCTCCCAAGATGTCAAAATTCATTCCCTAAGAGTTCTAGGTCGAATACAAGTTGAAAAATACCAAAACTCTTAGGAAATTCCCAAATCCACACGCAACAGGAAAAATCGCCGCCATTGGACAACGTTGAGTCGGTGGTGCACTGTCGGTCCGATCGTGCTCTGTTTTTCTGTCTTTCTCCCCTGCTTCCAACATCATGCACTACAACGGCGATGGTTTTTCATCGTTCTTCCTTTTGTTCTGCAATAAAACACCAAAATAACTTTCTAAAGGTAAAATATAAAAAATGAAGGAATATGACTAGTTATTGCATCAAATGTATCACAAAATATCCTCAACTAATTCGTAAATTATTGATGAATTTAGCCCCTATCACAATCTCCCACACTTGAATCTTTGTTTGTCTTCAAGCAAAGTACTTAAGATAAGAAAAAACCCAAGACAAACTCTCAAAAGTTTTAACTATAACCAAGCCACAATTCTCCTTCAAATTTTAGACATGATCTTGTTGGAATGTATGCTCTCTAGACTAGGTTTTTAATGTAATTATCGAATTTATTAATAAAAAAAATTTATTCTCAAAAATTTATTTGTAAATTTACATTTTATTTATGCATGATTTACGTTTGGAAAGGACCCATTGTGTTTAAGTAAATGATCCATGTGAATGGTGGCCTTTTACAGTATGGTATGAATCATGGGTTACTTAACACATAAACGTTTATTCTTAACCAATTGATGATAATGGAAATCTCATCATGTTTAGGTTATTATGTTATGAGTTCCAAATGAGGAATGGCTTACCTTTAGCCAGTGGGTAGTCCACTCACTTCATAGCATGAGCGTATTTCGAATACGTAGAACATGACCTGTAATAGTGGTTTCTAAAAGCACTATTTAGAAGAAACCCAGACTATTACTACTATAGCATGGACTAATACTCTGCCGCTTGAGTATGAGTTGGTGGTCTGACGAAGTTGGAAGCATGTACTTTAATATGCTGTAGTTGAGATTCTATCGTAAAGTCGATATACTTGTATGTTGGGTATATGTAACTAGTTAGTTAAGACAGACTTGTACAAGATAACTTCTACACTATATCGCCCCTTGTGACTGTTCGAATGATTTAAATATCCAGGGCTCTGGGGAACATGACTTGGATGTTTGCTCTAGAATAACTCATTTGGAAAACGGAAACATTACAGGAGTTGTGGATCATTGAACTAGAGGTCTAAAGATGGTAGATGTCTTTTAGAGAGAGTGTTAGTAAACTCTTCCTCTCTAAAATGTACGGCGATACGTAGACAGGTATTTCAATCATTACACCTATAAGTCGGAGACATTGCTAACAAAGCATTGTCCTTGGGGTCAATATTTTCTTATGGTGATATTAGAAAATATTTAAAATGTAAAATACAGCTATTTATATAATAAGGGTATTTTGGTCATTTTATTAGCCAAGGCGATGTGTCTTTTGATTCTCGAAATAACCCATAAGTTCTAATGGATTTGGGTTAAGGAAATAGTCTTGATTAAATTAGGTTTTATTTTATTCAAGTAGTCTAGTATATTTATAAGGCTAGAATAAAATAAAAGGCCCAAATGGAGAGAGTAAAATAATTACCTAGTTCAATAGGGTAATTAGTTATTCAGGACTTAAGCCCAGAATGAATAATTAAGAATTAATCTGAGCTTAAACTAGGAATAAGGCTAGATTAATTATCTTTGTCCTTTTGGGTTGATTTATTTATTTATGGGCTTTATCAGCTCAAGATTAAATAAATAAATGAAAGACTTATTGTTATTTATAGGCCTATTTATCCATGAATAGGAAAAATAATAAAGTCGAGCCCAATAGCTTGGACGAAATCCACGAAGTGGGGATTAGCTTATTTTACCCTAGCTATATCACTCCGGGTGGATTTTGAGATAATTAAGGATTCAGTTGTTTTTGAAAGAGTGAGTTGCGTGAACAACCAAAAATATAGCAAAAGAAAGTCTCTCTCCTAGTTGATCTCTGTGTGTCATCAAAGACACAGAAAATAGAGAATCAGAAAACCTTGATACTGCTTGTGTAGCAGACAATCAAGGAAAAGGACCATTGTTTTCTTTAACCTTAGCCTTCACTAGCATATTTAGGCAGAGGATATATTCTGGAAGCCTCGAAATCAAGCATGAATGAGACGAAGCCGGCACTTACAAGGACGTGATCCAGAACCAAGGATACCAAGAATAACTAAGAGCGTTCCAGAAAACATTGGAACAAGTGTTTCAAAGCCTAAACAATCTAACATTATAAAACGCAAAGGTATAATTTTGTTGCTTCCACTACTACATTTTACAGCTTTCGGTGTGTTTGTTTGCCATCTATTCCTTCAGATCTTGTCATTCTTTCAACTCTTTGAAAACATTCACAAATTGAAGCACTAGATAAGACATACCAAGGCCCTTAAAGTCAAGTTAAGTAAGTTTATACTCTAGTCTAAGAAAATTATTTCACACTTCAAGCAACAATGTAGATAGTATAAATCATACAAGTCAAGCTATCTATTAACTCAAGTATTATAAGCTTAAAAATTGCACAACTCAAGTAATGATTTAAGGAAAACACTCCACTCTTTTTCTTTTTTTTTTTTTTTCCCAAAGACTTAGGGAATTAATAGCCTCATGTAAATGGATTTCCTATATTAGCCCCATTTTTAGTCATTATACATTTTTTTTTTGTCATTTTTCTCAACAATTGCTTTCTTTCCCCTTTCTTGCCTTTTTACCTTTAGGATAGTCTCAAGAGAGTGCACCGAACAATACTTACTTCTTCTCTCTATATTAACCCCCTTTTTAGTGAAAGATCTTCAATCTAAAAAATAAGAGCATCTTTTCAACTCAAAAAAAAAATTCAACTCACAAAACAATAAATTTTTTCACTCAATATTTTTTAATTTCCTTATATTCTGTACTCATTACTCAAAGCTAAGCAAATTTCAAATTCATAATACAAGATTTAGTCAACAACTTGCCCTACATGCATCACATTATCCACCTTCAAACTAGATGAATAAAATAAAATTCAAATATTAATGTATAAACAAGATTAACTCAAATTCTCCAGACTTAACATATCCCATCCAATAAACCAATTCATTGTTAATAAAAATTCAACCAATTGAATGACAAAAATTATATCCCAAGTAAGAAAGATAACTACAACCTCATTATAAGTCGAAGTAATGAAAACCACAAGAATTTTGAAAAAAATCAGCCAATATAGCCCAAAACTCCCCAAAACTAGAGTACATGGAATATATTTTCAATGCTAAATTCTCTCCCCACACTTAAATTAGACATTATCCTCAATGGCCAAAGATATAACAAGGAAAGCAAAGCCAATGGACTAAAATAAATAAAGGGGAAGAATATAAGAAAAGAAAATACTTCTCTAATGGAGTAGCCTCCAAAAAGGTGAATCCATCACAAGAAGTCATTGGGGAAATGTACCTAAACAAAAATACAAAAGAAACAAAAAACATGAAACTAGAAAAGGAAAATAAACTAAAATAAAACAAACTAAGAAGAACCCTGAGAAGAGTCATGAATCATGTAGAAAAACATCCACATGATCCAAATTATCAAGAGCCTCACCAAAATAATGCTTCACTCGATTCCCATTTACTTTAAAAGTACCATTAATCGGGTGAGTAACTTCAAGAGTACCAAAGGGAAATACCTTACTTACCAAGTAAGGCCCCGACCACCTTGACTTCAACTTACTCGGAAAGAGTCGCAAGTGAGAATTAAACAACAATACTTGATCACCTTCCTTATATGTTTATCGCGCCATATTTTTATCCTCTCTTTATAGAGCATGGAATTATCATACCCGGCCATACACAATTCCTCTAATGCATTTAAGTAAAGCAACCTTGATTTTTCAGCAAGCTCAAGATCAAAGTAAACAAGTTTGATAGCCCAATAAGCTTTGTGTTCAATCTCCACAGGTAAATGACAAAACTTCCTATGCACCAATCTATAGGCGGTTGTACCTATAGGAGTTTTGAAAGCTATTCGATAAGCCCAAAGAGTGTCGTCCAATTTCAAACTCCAATTCTTTCTTGTATGATTAACCACTTTTTCCAAAATTTTTTTGAGTTCTCTATTAACCACCTCAACTTGGCTACTGGTTTGGGGATGATAGGAAGTAGCAAACTTATGGGTAATACCTAAAATTTGAGAACTTTTTCTAATTGGGTATTGCAAAAGTGTGTTCCCTTGTCACTTATAAGTGCCTTAAGTACACCAAAACAAGTGAAAAGTTTTTTAAAAAAATTAACAACAATTCATGCGACATTAGTTGGCAAAGCTGGCGCCTCAACCCATTTAGACACATACTCAATCGCAACCAAGATGTATTTGTTACCCAGAGAATTAGGAAAAGGGCCCATGAAATCGATTCCCCAACAATCAAAAATTTCACAAGCTTAAAAAACTTGTAATGGCGTCTCACTAGATTTAGAAATGTTACCTGTACATTGACACTATCACAATTTTGAACAAACCTGTGAGAGTCCTTAAAATGTGTTGGCCAATAGAATTCGGACTCAAGTACCTTTCTTGCAGTGTTGTAAGCTTGATAGTTGCATCCTACGGGTCCTTCATGATAATGTTTTAAGATGTTCACACTTTCTGCAAAATCCACACATCTTCGAATAATTTAATTCGCATAATACCTGAACAAGTAAGAATCTTCCTAAAAGTAATGCTTCACTTTGGAGAGGAACTTCTTCTTTTATTACGATATGAAATCCTTATGAATAATTCTTACAACCAAGTAATTAGAAAAATTCACGAACCAAGGAGTTTGAGAAATCTTACCATCAACAAGTTGAAGTTGTTCATTTGAGAAGGTGTCATTGATGTCTTCTTTGGCCAAAGGATTCCAAGTTGGAATATTCCAACCTAGATAAGTGATCTTTAGCCAAATTTTCTACTCCCTTTTTATTCCTAATCTCCAAGTTAAATTCCTAGATTTTTGGCTTGCGCTTCGAGTGGTGCACAGAGAAGGGCAAGGGCCGGCGCCGGTCTAGCTTCTTGAGCTGGCACTGGTTCCTTGCTGGAGTCAAGCAACTTCTTACCACTCCTTAACATAATAGCGGCTGAACCTCTTAGGTGTACAACCCTAACGGTGATCTTTTGTGTAATTTTAACACTAGATCCGTTAAAAATCAAATTTACCTCTCCATGTTTTAAATCATTTCCTCAAATTTCTCAAGCGTGTCATCTATTTCGTGAAATTGTTTGGTCACATGGGTTGCAAATTTTTCCAATACCCCTTCTAGAGTAGTTGAGTCTAATAGCCGAGATATCATCTCTTGAGAATTGTAAGGGTATTGCCCTACATTCTAAATGGTCATATTACTTGCATGTGGTAGCTTGTTAGTGTAATTCAAACAAGGTACAATAGTGAATCAAGTTAGTGAACTAAGATACAATTATACACAAAAGATATGCTAATTATTTACACAAAGAACATATATACATATAAATATGGTTAAATTAATGAAATCCAAGCTTTCATGATATTGTTCCCCGGTAATAGCGCCAAAAACTTAATGCGTAAAATTTTAGTGCATAAAAATCATACAAATTTAAATCCATCTCTAACTAAGTTTTAATTAAAATAATAATCTCCAAATTACACATATGAGTAAGTATACTCATAGCAAACATAGTATAGGGAATCAATAAGTATCAATTCTCAAGGAACAACTACTATTAGTTACTGTTCATTCATTATTTAATCGACCCAGTAAAGTGATGAAAGAATAATAAAGAAAAATATATACAATTCAAGAATGAAAGAATACACATTTTAGATAAATATTCTTAAAGATATTATTATGAATTACTTAGCAAATGTCACGATCAATTATTATCTTGATATCATAAAGGAATTAAAATAAACCCACTTCATTTGCAATCCATAGAATCACTATCTGTTAGTTAAATTAGTGAACATATTATGTCTCAATCAATTTACCCAAAAGATGTATTAAAATTAATCCTCACATAAATCCCTATATTCTAGTTGATTTAAAGCATGAAATTAGCCAATGAATCTATATTCTAGTAATCATCAACTAAATTTTGATTATCCAAGTTCTTAACAATTAACCCTTTTTTCAAACAAGTTTAAAGCTAAAAAATAAGAAATTAATTAAATTGAAACCACAATGAACCTCTTTTTCAAGCAAGCTAACAAGAAGAATCAATCAATCAATTCCGTAGTAAAAATAAGTAATTAAATTTCAAGAAATTGATCAAAAGACTAAATTAACTAAAAAGAATCATGAATCTTAAAATAATGCCAAATTACATGAAAATATTAATCACATCATTGTTCTAGGAAAAGAAAATAAAGTTAAAAGAAAGAACTCATAGACCAGCCCTCATTCTTCTTTTTGAAGACCTTCTTGAACAATGCCCCTTGATTGATGAATCTCCTCTTTAATGATTAATTGGAAGCTTTGATCCTGCCATTCATATGTTTTTCTTGTGTTTTTATTCCCTAAGAGTTCTAGGCCGAATATAAGTTGAAAAATACCAAAATTCTTAGAAAATTTCCAAATCCACGTGCAACAGGAAAAATTGCCCCCATTGGACAGCATTGACGCCGTGCACTATCCGCCCGGTCATGCTCTATTTTTTGGTTAGGCTGGTGCCAGCCCCATGGGACATGGCTGGCGCCAGCTGTGCTCTGCATCGGCGATAGTTTTTTGTCATTTTTCCCTTTGTTCTACAATAAAATACCAAAATAACTTTTCAAGGGTAAAATATCAACTATGAAGGAATATGACTAGTTGTTGCATAAAATGTATCACAAAATATCCTCAACTAACCAATAAATTATTGATGATTTTATCCCCTATCAAATAGCTTGAGTACCAATTCCTCTTTTGTGTATAACCTATTAAGTTTTTCGGTCTATTGGTAGCAAAATATAAATTAATTCTAATCAGTATAGAATTAATAATCCTTAATAATTAGAATTAACTTATTAATTCTAATTATAATTAATTTATTAATTCTCTAATTAATAAATCCATATTTTGTATATTATGAGCGGCATCTAACAATACATCATGACCACCCAAAAGTCCAGAAAGTCAAGTGGCATGACATTAACCTTTCAATAGCAAAATATCAGTGCAAGAAACTCATTTCATCATACTATACCTCATTCGGTATTAGAGTATGGAATTAGTGCCAACTTTTACTACAATATAATTAATTCTAACCTAAATTTATTAGTACTTGTTCCCAAATCCATTATTCAACATGTGTATCAATTGGAACTATTTTCATCACATAGTAGCATTAGCTAAGAACTTCTCAAGTAATGATTCCAAACAAGTGGCCTCAAGATATACGCCTCTATTATTAGGAGTAATGAATCATTTATTGACTATCTCTACTACTTTCGTTTACTTTATTTTGTACTCAATATCCATCTTATAGGCGGTCTTGTAGGGATTCCAGAGATTGAGATCAAAGTACAACGCTCAGTAAACAAAGTACCTTAGAGATCTCAAATCTAAGGATACTTGCACATTTGCTATAATGAGATTATATTACTGGTACTAAATAGTTATTCATGTAATTATCTTATAGTTAGGTCATCCAATGAACTTGTTCAAGTAACAAGTATCTACATATTAACTTTGAGTATCATAATACTCACGAATGTGAGAACTACCGCTTGACCAAATCAAGAAATATAACACGTGCTAGTCTTTGCACATTAATGATATCCTATCTCACTAATACTATAATTATGGATAATTTAAGCACAATGACCATATAGTGTAGTAGAAATCTCACATTATGATCTCTATCATAATTTTCTTAACACTATACTATATGCTTGAGACTTTTTTTAACAATTTTATACACATATATGAGGAGTGATTAATTAAATTGAAAGAAAAAGAATATCTTTTATTAATAAATATGTCATATACAATATATAAGTAATTGTCTTTAGGGCATAACACTAACATCAACAAAAGATGAAATTTCTCTTTGAGGTAAAGCATTATTTTTGGGAAGATCCTTACTTGTTTAGATACTATGCGGATCAAGTTTTTCAAAGGTGTGTGGATTCCATGAAAAGCTACAACATTCTAAAACATTACTATGAAGGATCTGCCGGAGGACATTATCAAGCAAACAACACTGCAAGAAGGTGCTTGAATCTGAATTTTATTGGACATCCATCTTTAAGGATTCTTATAGATTTATTAAGAATTGTGATAGGTGTCAACTACATGTAATATATCTAAATCTAATGAGATATCATTACAAATCTTCCAAGCTTGTGAGGTATTTAATTGTTGGTGAATAAATTTCATGGGCCCTTTTCCTAGTTCTTTGGACAATAAATACATCTTGGTTGCAGTTTATTATGTGTCTAAGCAGATAGAGGCATAAGCCTTGCCAATTAATAATGCACGGGTAGTAATTAAATTTCTTAAAAAGCCTTTTACCCGATTTTGAGTACTGAAGGTGCTCATTAGTGATAGGGGAACTCACTTTTGTAATGCTCAATTGGAAAAAGTTCTTCAACACTTAGGTATTACTCATAAGTTTGCTACCACATATCACTCTCAAACAAGTGGTCAAGTTGAGGTAGTTAATAGAGAACTTAAAAGGATTTTCGAAAAGGTTATCACTCATACAAGGAAAGATTGGAGTTCCAAATTAGATAATACTTTTTGGGCATATATGACAACATATAAGACTCCCACTGGTACGACTCCCTGGAGGCTAGTTTATGGCAAATCTTCTCATTTACCCGTAAAGATTGACCAGAAATCTTATTAGGCTATTAAACTTGTCAATTTGATATTAATTCTATGGGAAAGAAGAGGTTGCTCCAATTGGACAAATGGGAAGAATTGTGTAATGATGCTTATGAAAACTCCAAACTGTACAAAGAAAGGATGAAGAGATGGCATGATAAACTCATTTTGCATAACCGTGAGTTTAAGGAGGGTGATCAGGTATTGTTGTTTTAACTTGTGACTATGAATCTTCCCAGGTAAGTTGAATTCACGATGGTACGTTTGCGCCATATGTGATAAGTAAAGTATTTCTATTTGAAACTCTTGAGATTTCTCATCCATCGAATGGCACTTTCAAAGTAAATAGTAGTTGACTGAAGCATTATTTTGGGAAGGATTTTGGTAACTAGGAAAAAGTTGATATCTTACTCCAAGGTAAATAATTATTCTTTTACTTATTTTTCTTTATTTTTATTTTTATTTATTTTCTTTTTCTATTTTATGGTGTGTTTTGTTTTATTTTTTTAGGAATGCTCAATATTGTCAAGGAACATGCTCTTGGTCATGATGAAATTCAACTTCTTACTTGATTTTGTGGAATCATTAGATCTTGGAGAGTATTTTCTTTCCCTTATTCTTTTCCCTTTTATTTTTCTTAGTCTTTTGGGTATGCTTTATTGTGTGATATTTTACACCATTGAGAACAATGTCTAGTTTAAGTATGGGGGAAGGATTTAGAGATGAATGTTTTTCCAAGTATGCATTTTCTTGAGCTAATGATGCCAATGATGAGATGATAGTTTTCCTATAATTTTTGGGTTTTTTTTTTTTTAAGGAGCAAGTTTTCTTATGGGGACAATTGTTGTTTCATGAGTTGATGTAGTGGACATATTATAGTTTCTTTTGCTTTAGGGTATATTATATTTCTTATTTGATTAATTTAGTCCTTAGTTTAACTATTATATTAGATTGTGCTATGCTTAAAACTTGAGAATTAGAGTTACTCTTGCTTATGCTTAATGGAATATTTGAAGTTTTATTTGATTCTTGATGGGATGGATATGATGAAGTATTAAATTGGGATGCATAGCTAATTCTTGTTTTAATGGTAATTTCTAAACTATGCCTTGTTCTGAGTTTAAGTAAATAGGGCTAGAGAGGTAAAATCACTGAGTGAAAGAAAAAAAAATAGTTTGAGAGTCAAAAGGGATGTACGTACCCATTCTAAAAGAAGGAAGGAAAAAAAGGTTCTAGAATGCAAAGCGCGTGTCCTCTGGTGAAAAACAACTAGTGAATTTTTTAAGAAAATATTTTGTTGGAAAAAATGTTGAAAAAATAAAGTTGTTCTTGAAAGAAAATGACTATTTGAAGGGGGCCAATATAGTAAGTGAAGATAAATCAACTCTTTTGAGGCTAGTAATCCCAATTTTGTGAGGAAGCCCTAGTTTACTTCTTAGACTATAGTAATAGTTTAAAGCCACTCAAAACGCACTTTAGCTATGAATGTTTTGTTTTATATGAATCATGTTAGCTCTATTCTTGACTTGAGGAAGGAGTGGAAGGTATTTCGTGAGTATCAACTTGTGTAACTTTACTTTGATGGTTTTATGTATGCTTGATCTAATACTTGAATTTGATCTTGAGGATTGATTGATTTGAATAAGTGGTGTAATGTTTTCTTCAGTTGAAAGGGATGATAATGTTTTTGCTATGTTACCTATGATTGGATAAATGAGTTAAATGTCTTTTAAATAGGTTGCTTGAAGAGTTGTTTTGTTGTACCTTGTCTTAAGTGTTTTCTTGGGAACGAGCAAGGGCTTAAGTGTGGAAGAATTTGATAGGGCCTAAATGTACCTATATTTTCCTAGCTATTAGAAGTGATTTGTGTGATGTTTTAAATGTAATAGCTAGTCAATTCTCTTACTTTTTATATTCTTTTGGATAAAAGGTTGTAGGAAGGTTTTTCTTAGATTGTGTGCAAAAATTGCGAATTTTTGGAGCTGAATTACAAAATTCCAATCTTGACCCGGTATCGGATTGGGTGTATGGACTGGCCCTAGCTCAGTTCTGGAAAAACAGGACAGAAAAATAGAGAAAGCCTTTCAAGAATAGAACAAGTGCCAACTCTGAGGAGCTGAACTGGCACCTGCCATTCACTAGTCATAAGGCGGTATTGTAGTCCTAATACGATTAGAATTGGAAATTTTTGAAGAGTTCTTTTGGTATCTAACTTGTGCATGGCTTAAGACTTCTATAGAATGTTTTTAGAAACCCAAAGGGCTATAAAAACAAGGAAACACAAAAGCAAAACATGGTAAATTCAAGGGATCAAAATCAAGAATCAATCTTTAAATAAGGAATTCATCAATTAAGGAGTATTGCTTTGGGATGAGTTTTCATAGGAGAAGAAGATGGCTTGTTTATGAGTTTTATCTTTTTCATTTATTTTCTTTTTCTTGAATAACGATGAGATCAATGTTTTAATTATATTTAGAGGATATTTTTGGATTCATGCATGATTTTGTATTGTTCTAGTTATCTGCTAAATTAATTATTATTTTTTGTATTTGATTACTTGCATCTTTTTGATGGATTAATTAGTTGTCTTTTCCTTCTAATTAACTTGAAAAATGAGATTAGAAGTGGTTTCAATCTAGTTAATTTTACATTTGTTGTTTCTTAATTAACTTACAAAATAATGATAAAAATGAGAACTTGAGTAATTAAAGGTTAGTTGATTTCACCTAGAATATAAGGTCATTAACTAATGTCATGCTTTATGTTACCTAGAATATAGGGATATTTGTTATGGACTAATTCTAATACATCTTTTGGCTAATTAGTGAGATAGAATATATCTAATAATTTGGATAAAAGTTAGTGAAACCATAGATTGTAAAAGAAGTGGAGACTATATTTTTGTTCTATTATGATGCCAAAATAATAATTAATTATGATAATTACTAGTCAACATTATTATATCTTTAAGGATTTCTGTCTACTTACATGTCTTTTCTTATATGTTGTATATATTCTTCTATTTGTTATTTTATTTCTTTTTAATCACTTTAGTTGGTAGGTTAAGCAAAGGATGATAAGTGATTAATGGTAGTTGTTCCTTAATGATTGATACTTTTTAATTCCTTATATAATTTACGATGAGTATGCTTGCTTTATATGTGTGATTTGGAATTAAATTTTAATTAAAACTTCATTGGGAATAGGCTTAAATATGAATGATCTTATTTACCTAAATGTAATGCATCAGCTATCTTTGATTGCCTAAATCTCTTCTTCATGTGTTCTTGGTTTCCTAGTTGAATCAAGGGTCTTAGGTTGAATTTTGGAAGACTTGATTCACATTGCTAGTGTTCTAGGTTCTCTAATTGGCCTAGGATCCTAGTAATTGGGTGTGTGAATTCTTCACAAAAATCACTATTTTGGGTATTTATTTTGGTCTTGAAATTTTCCCTAAAAAATAGCCATGAAATTCACCAAAATTCAACCCCCAAGAAGCTCACACCAACCAATTTATCCATTAGCTGGAGTTGCCATTTAAGAAATAGGTACCTGTAATGTAGAAGATGATTGTGATAATGAAATGAAGGGAAGCTTGCAAAGAAACAACATTTTTTACTCCTATTGCCAATTAACTAAAAGCCATGTGTTGCTATCATTGATGGAGGGAGCTTTACAAATGTTCTGAGTGCTAGTCTTGTGGACGAATGGAAATTATATGTGATGAAATATGCTAAACCCTGTAGGCCACAATGGTTTCATAATAGTAGAAAGTTGAGGGTGAACAAACAAGTACTTTTAACTATTGAGATAGGGAAGTATCAAGATGAAATTATTTGTGATGTAGTCCCCATACAAGCTAGCCACTTAATTTTGGAAGGCCATGGCAATTTGATTGGAGTATGTTTTATGATGGGAGAAGGAATTCTTATTCAGTCATCAAATGAGACATACTATATACTCTTCTACCTATAGATCCCAAATAAGGTGAGTGAAGTGCAAAAGAAAATTAGGGGTAATGAGGAAAAGAAGAGTGTAGTAGGAGTCCTCCAAAAGAAAAAAAGTGAGAGGAAAATGAAGAAAGAAAAGAAAGAGAGTTAGAAGAGAAGATAAAACAAGAGTGTGTGAAAAAGAGAGAATAGAAAGAATGAAGAAGATGGAAGTAAAATGAGGGAAAATCACTTGTATTTGAAAGATGAAAATAATGAGGGAGAAATGACAAAAAGTGAGAGTGAAGAAGAAGGAAAATTTGTGCTTCATGTGGGAGAACAAAAACTTGTAATTTTATCTTCACAAAAAAACTTCACGCTTGAGATCTTATGTAGATATTCATTCTAAGATGAATCCACACAAAGAAGGGGAAATTTATATGAATCCACCCGAGCATGATGCCAAAGCTAAAGAAGGGGGAAGGATATACAAGCCACACTACATAGTGCCATGGAAAAAATCAAATTATAGAGGTTTTCACTAGAGGAACCAAGCAAACTAAGCACCTAAATCGAGGATGAGAAGGGGTGTCAAGCAATAGAGGATCAAGGGAGGGCCAAAAAGATCAAAACTTGAATAACAATTCATGTGGAAGGCCAAAGAAGTACAAAAGAAGGTTGAAGACAAGAGTAAAGCTGACTGTGTGAAGTACAGGACATAGCAAGTGTCGGCTACGCCTAGGCAACCCGTGTCGACTCAGTGCTGGAACAAAATGTTCTATTCACAGAGTATAGTCGGTGCCAACTGCACTAGGCCAATTGGCGCTGGCTCATGACAGGTAGCTTTGCCCTATTTTGCTTGACTTGTTTTTTTTTTTTTTTTTTTTGCCTTGTTTTGTAATATTTTCAATTCTTATGACTTTTACTTTGTAATATAGTTATTTTTTACTTTCTAACCCTTAGCTAGGTTTGGATGCCTATATATATGGCATTATAACACTTTTTGTAACAATTTGGTTATGTTGAAATAGATTAAAGAGACTCTTGAAGAGTTCTCTTGGGTTGTCCATGAAAGCTAAGACTAGTTCTTAGGATTGTATTCCTTATCTTTGAATAAGTCTATAAACTCTATAAGGATAGATCTATCTAGCTTATCCAAAAAGGGTCTTAGGAATTGTTTCCCTAAGGTTCTTAAATAGAAGTTATTTTAGTTGCCTAAAATTTTTCTTCAGGTGTTCTTGGTTTCCTAGTTGAATGAAGGTCCTTAGGTTGAGTTTTGGAAGACTTGATTCATATTTCTAGTATTCTAGGTTCTCTATTTGGTTTAGGGTCCTGGTGTTTGAATTGGGTTTGCTTGTTCTTCGTTAAATTCTCTAATTTGGGTCACAAATTGAGTCTTGAAATTTTTCCTAAAAATAGCTACGAAATTCACCAAAAATAACTCCCAAGTAAGCTCATATCACCCTTATAGATCTCTTATTGAAGATGCCTCCTTTCTTTTCAATAACCACCTTAATCCTTCCTCTTGTGACTCATTGGTTCTCTCTAGGGTTTTTAAGATTCTCTCTCTCTCAATTCTCCTTAAATGAAAGCCCCTAAAGGGCTATTCACAGTTTAAGCCTAGAAATGCCCTAAAAATCTCAAAACAGTAGCTTCTGGGACATTAACCGGTGTCTGTTCAACTATTCTGCCCGACACTGACTACTTTTTTTTTGTTTTTCAAATTCTAACTACTAACGGGCATGTGTTCAATGATCTATTCTAGCGTTGGCTACTCCCAGTCATTTGGGTCTTCCAATCTCTGAATTGAACCGATGTCTGTTCAACTGTACGACCAGATACCGATTATGTCTTCTTTAGCTCATTTTTATTACCTTTTCACCTTATTCCTTCAACAAATCTTCTCCTATGAATTCTATACAAAACAAGGCAAAAATAGAGGAAGTGAGTAGTCCTTTAGTCAGTAATTCTGAGCAATGGTAGCACAAATGACATGAAATTATATACATTTTAAGCACTCATCAACAACTTCAAACAATTCTTACCATGCATTGTAGTTGCGATGGCTCAGATAAAGAAAAATGGGGAAAATAATTTTTATGTTAGTGATTGTGAAGGCTACATGAAGCAGAATTGTGAGAGAGTTGTTGGTAGCTATGATAAGGGTTTGTGTTAGCCAAGAGAAAAAAATGGACAGAATCAAAATCTGTGATGGCCGAAAAGAGAAAGAGGAGAATTGAGCTATATAGCTCTCATACCATGAGCGATGAAATTAGAAAATTTGTTCACCTCCTTATTCTCATTAGATGAATATATATACTGTACAATGAGATATACAAGAGACACAATATCATAAGATATTAAAAATATATAATGGATATAAAAAAGATATGTAGAATAATGTCTAAATGATATTTAAAATAATATCATATCATAACAATATAGTCTATTAGCACCAAACACTCAACTGTTAGATTATTACCTAAATGACAATGTGTATGCCATATTTCATTATCTAAAATGGAATAAAGTCAAATATCATTAATGGTTTTCCTGTAATAATAATTTTAAAAAAAAGGGATTTCTCTTCAAGTTTTTGAATTTTGGATACCAAATACTAAAGTAGGATCATAAATTGAAAAAATATATATATTATATTAAATCTTATTCCACTAAGTTAAACTTGCCAATAGTATAGGAGCAATTCTTACATTGACCATGAATCGGTGGACTAAGTACATTAGTGAGTTGTACCATACAACTTGCATTACACATAGTACAAGTCACTAATGCACTTAATCTATGAACCTGTGGTCCATGTTAGAATTTTTCATAGTATAGTACTCTCTCCATTTCAAAATACTTATTTATGAAATTTTTTTATTTTGTTTCAAAATACTTGTTCATATACATATTTCTAGAACTAATGATTAGTTTTTTCTCATTTTACCCTCATTTATTGTAAGTCAATGATACAACTTTTCAAATCTTCTTTTTTCTTGCTTCTTAGGAATTTTCACTAACCAATAGCTATCATGTTTTTAATATGGGTAGAATATGAATTTTAGCTAAATTGTAATATTATTTTCAACACTCTTAATTTGTGTGCAAAAAATTTTATGAACAAGTATTTTGAAATGGAGGAAGTAGTATAGAATAGTGAGTGAATGTTTACAATAGCTGGCACAATGATCTCATTTACAGCACCAATAGCAGATATTAAGTCACTTAATGGATATATATATATATATATATATATATATATATATATATATATAAAGTATTACGAAATGTTCTTGTTGTGACATATAACAGTGTCTTCAACTCTTACTGTAACACGTGACAGTATCTATTGTTAACACATTAACTTAGATAATAATAATAAATATATATTATGGAGATTTGTAAATACTTATAAATTTTTAGGAAATCGTAAAATTATAAATAAAAATTAAATGTTTGAGGCATTTTATTTTTGTGTCTTTAATGCAAAACACCTATATTAAATTAATATTTTAATAAAATAAACAGTCTATTTTTATTGGAGGGCTCGAATGCAAAGAAGCGAAATACTCTGAATGTCCGTTCACCCATGTACTTCTCCTTTTTTTTTTTTTTTTCCTTTTAGTTTTATTTTGCAACAAATTTATTTACTTGTTTAAGCTAATATACCATGTTACTTTCATAGTTTTTTGGCAGGATGGAACTAACGATTTAAGATTGGGGTCAAGTTGTACAAAAGGAAATCTTATAAGAATAATATTATAATTTGTAAAAAAAAAAATTTGGGTGGCGAAATATAAAATTTTAAAATATCTTCTTAAAATGTTTAAATTTTTTAGGATAAATTATGAAGTTTGAAAAAATTTTGGGGGGCTGGCACCTCTAAATCCCTCTCTGCTTTTAGGTGTAGGTGAAAAGCTTTTCATCCCATTCTAAAATTTAATATTAATTTAAAATAATTATAATTTAAATAATTTTTATTTTCTAAAAACTATCATATATATCTATATATATACTCACAATATATTAATATTTTTTAATTCATCTTCACTTTAAGTATTTAATAAATTTTTATTTTATTCAAATAAATTCATCTCAAAATTATTTCTTTCTAATTCTGAAATGGTTTGTAGAAAATTCCAAAGAAAATGAAAAAATTGCTTGTATGAATTGGGAATCCTAGAAGCTTGGTCTCGAATCTTGTTTCAGAATCTTACGCCGCTGTTCTCAATATACGTGTGAATCTTTCAATTTAATTAAAAAATTAATATAAATAATTTTTATTTTTAAAATATTATATTATTTCTCGTTAGTCTTATGTGCTTTGTTTATAATTAAATTTTTTAATCTAAATAAATTCTTTTTAAAAGAATTGAAATTCAAATATACATGATCAGAGAAGGATCTAAGAGGGGACAAGAGTAGTCCAAATTTTTTTTAGAATTCTATACTTTTTTAGAAAGTTTTTTTTTTAAAAAAGAAAAGTAGCTCTAAACATTACCTTTTGTGCTTAATTTTTTTTTTTTTATAAACTATAATATTATCTTCTAATATGATATTTCACTTAACTTTCCTCTCAATTTTAATTCTTTGGTTTCCTCCATGCATAAAAATGTCTATCGCAAATTAGATGTATTAAAAAGTGAGATAGTCATATGCCGTTATAAATACATTAAAAATTTTATTATTAGTATATTAAACAATAGCTTCTCTGCGTTTACTATTAACTTCACCATAAATGGGCAAGACTCTTCTATAGTATAGTACTGAAAGCACCAAAAATCTTTTCCTTTTTCAATAATATCAAAATACATTATCTAATAATAATATAAATAATTAGGATTGATGTATAAATTCTATTAAATTAGTTAGTCATCAAAGTTACTCTTCTTGGTGAGAAAAGATAAGGTAATGTAGTTAAATTATAATTACTTATATAAGTATTAGATTGAGAAAAGACAGGCTAATGCAGTTGAATTATAGTCATTAATATAGTACTCTACTCGTACTAAAAAGGATGTAAATATAGTAAATGACACAAATTAATAAATTCTTAAAATATATAAAATTATAATAGAAAATAATTATTATATTTATGAATAAAAGTAAGCATTCATTAATTAGATTAAGAATACACGCATATCTAATGGGTAAGATATTTACTGAGTAGTTAAAAGAGAGATAAATTAAGAATATACGTAATAAATATATTTATAATTTGTAAAATTAATAACTATTTTGGTACAATAGAAATAAAAATTCTTAACATTCTTTTTATGATAAAAGGAGTATTAGATTACGTGTTATGATATTATTGAAAAATTAAAAGGTTTAAGTGATTGAGATTCTTTCCAATTCAAATCTTTAATTTAATTTAAAATAATTATAATTTAAATAAATTTTATTGTTCAAAAAATTATCATATACTCACATAACCTCTTTTTTTTTACTCTACTTTAACCCATCTTTATACCACATATTTTATAATTTTTATTATATTCAAGATGTACTTGAAGTGAGATTCTCATCCCAATTTAAAATTTCTTCAATTTAAAATTTTATTATTTTATATATTTTTATTTTCTAAAAATTATAATATACTCACAACACTTCATATTCTCTTACTCTATATATTTAATACTATTTTTTATTATATTACTACAAAACTTATATCAATCAAATTAATGTCCACTTCACCCTCAATCAAGTCATTTCAAAAGAATTGTTCTGCCCAATTACAGACGTGCGCGTGCACACCTCAGATGTGCGCGTTGGGGTGATTACGCCCACAGCCGACAGTCTTCTCGGCAGCCCCACGCTTCTTCTCCGCCTACAATAAGCCCACCACCTTCCTAAGCAAAATCACCGAGACCCAAAGGCAAGAAATCCATTACACGCGGTACACACACTATCAACCGCCATGACCATCTCCATTGTAGACCACGAGCTCCCCAATGACACCCACAACTATTATGATGTTCACTTCTTCTCTGACCGCATTAACACTCTCGTCACACACGACCCAAAATTGGTCGGCGATTGGCTAGCGGCCACCGAAAGAATCCACAGCCGCCGCCTAGGCCACCTCATTGTGGGTCTCGACGTTGAATGGCGTCCCAGTTTCCAACGTAACCAGGAAAACCCCGTGGCCACTCTCCAACTCTGTGTAGGCCGCCGTTGCCTTATTTTTCAAATTCTCCGTTGTGTGGAAACTTATAACATGAATCTTCCCAAAAAGCTCCGTGAATTTTTGGCTGAAGAAGAGTACACATTTGTGGGAGTTGGCATAGACAGTGATGTGGAGAAGCTTGAAGAAGATTATGGGATTCAGGTGCGTGGAAGGACCGTGGATTTACGGGAGTTGGCTGCTGAAGTTTATGATACGAAGGCATTGAAGAACGCAGGGCTGAAACAGTTGGCTAGGGTGGTGCTTGAGAGGGATGTGGAGAAACCGAGATGGGTCACCATGAGTAGGTGGGATAATCTGTGGTTAATCCGTAATCAAGTTCAGTATGCTTGTGTTGATGCTTTTGTGTCCTCCGAGATTGGCAGGCGCCTTAATGCTTCCAGTTAATTAACTTTTTTTTTAGTATCTATGTTTTATTTTGAAGATTCAGAGCCCTTGCATTTTGTTGAGTATGGGCTTTGGGGATGTGATGAATACATGGGCTTAGTGGATTGTCAAAAATTCTTCGGATATTGCTGTTGAATCTTGAATATACATGTATCATATGATGGATCAATTAGTGAAATTGCCCCTTTCATTAATTTGCTAATCATTCATTATTATTATTTTTTTTTTTTTTTGGATTGCCCATCGAATCGGGGGAAAAGTCATAATACGTTCTTTCGAGCTTTGATTCTTCATTTGTGATGATGCCTTTTACCGAGCTGGTTGTTGCTCCAGTAGTTTGAGGAGTTATTGTAGTTTAACTTTTGACGAATCGTAGGCTTGTGTTGATTCCCGAAAGGGAGGGGAAGAAGAAAGGTGAGGAATAGTAATATATTTTATTTTTTTAGAAGAAGTTAATATATTTATTTTTATCTTATTTAGTTAGAGTAGAAATAAAAAAGAAAAAAGAGGAAAAAAAATAGAGAATGTTATGAATTATTGGAATCTTCATTAATTAGTGGAAGCTCCACTAATTATGGATTTATGTGAATTATTAGAAAATTTTTATGGATATCCACCATTTAGTGGAGACACCATTAATTGAGATTAGTTGAAGATGATGTATGCCACGATGTATTCCACTAATTAGAGCTCTATAAATAGAGCTATGCTCTAAGCTTGTAATACACCATCATTTTGTGAAAGAAAGATTAATGAAAGAAAGATTAGAGAAAGAATTGTGAGAGAAAGAAATAGAGAAGTTTGAAGAGAAATTCTTGTGCAAAGAATAGTTAGAATTTTCTTAGTGTGTAGTGTGTAGATTTTATTCTAACACTACCCTAATTTTATAACACGTTATCAGCACGAGTCTCTGCCGTTATTAAAGCCAGAAGACAGCACGAGTCTCTGCCGTTATTAAAGCCAGAAGACAGGTACGCATTTATTGATCTCTATGGCTAATCTCGCTAAACTCGAATTTGTAGCCCTTGATATTTTTGGAAAAAATTATATGTCATGGGTTATCGATGCAGAAATGCATCTAAATGTTGAAGGCCTTAGTGAAACTATTCAAGCAAATAATAGTGCATCTGCACAACACAAGGCTAAAACTTTAATTTTTATTCGTCGTCATCTCGATGAAAATTTGAAAATGGAATATCTTACCGAAAAAGATCCATATAGCCTGTGGGTAAATTTAAAAGAAAGATTTGACCATCTGAAGATGGTCGTACTACCTACTGCACGGTATGAATGGTTGTACCTAAGGTTGCAAGATTTTAAAATAGTGAATGAATATAGCTCCGCAATGTATAAAATTACATCTCAATTAAAATTATGCGGAGAAAAAGTGACTGATGAAGATATGTTGGAGAAGACATTCTCCACCTTTCATGCCTCGAATATTGTCCTGCAGCAACAATATCGAGAAAATGGGTATACAAAATTTACAGATTTAATTACTGCCCTCCTCATTGCAGAGAAAAATAATGAGTTATTATTGAGAAATCATGAAGTCAGACCAACTGGCTCAACAGCACTCCCAGAAGTGAATGCTGTTGGCTCCAGCAGAAGCCATCGTTATAGTCGTGGTCGTGGCCATGGCCGTGGCCGTGGTCATGGTTATGATCATAGATACGCTCGATATTTCCCTTATCACAATCATAATCAAACTGTGAGAAATACTGGCCACCTGAAGTGGAACAGAAAAGATCATAAGGGAAAAGAAAAAGAAATTGAAGAAAAGCATGAGGATATATGTTATAGATGTGGCATGAAAGGTCATTGGTCACGAAACTATCGTACGGCTAAGCATTTAGTTGAATTGTATCAAGCTTCATTGAAAAATAAAAATGTGGAAGCAAATTTTTCTCAACATCCAATAAATAATGCTGAGGATAATGATATTGATCTTGAAGATCTTTATATCAATATTACCCATATGGATGTATCGGATTTTTTTGAACACCCAGACGGTAGGATAGACCATTTAATTGGTGATGGCAGTGTCCAGAAGAACTAAAGCCTCACCCTGATATTTTTGTATTTTCATTTTCATTCTATTCTAATAATATTTACGTTTACATATATATATTTGTGTTCAGATGACTGTTGTTAATGATGATGTATGCATTATTGATAGTGGAACTACACACACCATACTAAAAAATGAGAAATATTTTTCTTATCTCAAAATGGGAAAAATAAATATTTATACGATAAATAGTAGTGCAAATGTAATTGAGGGTTCCGGAAAAGCTAGTATATTGTTACCTAAAGGAACAACAATTATTATTGATAAGGCACTATTTTCCTCAAAATCCAGAAAAAAATTTATTGAGTTTTAAAGATATCCGCAGAAATGGGTATCATGTTGAAACAAATGAGGAAAATGGGATTGAGCATCTTTTTATTACTCAAATGCATTTGGGTAAGAAATCTGTATTAGAAAAACTGCCGTCTTTTTCTACTGGTCTATATTTTGTAAAAATACGTACAATTGAAATTCATCATCTAGTAAACCAGAAATTTACTGATCCTATTACTTTTAGCATTTGGGCATGACCAGTTGGGTCATTCGGGATCTACCATGATGAGAAGAATCATTGAGAATACACATGATCATCCTTTAAAAAATAAAAGGATATTAACATCAGAAAAATTCGCATGTACTGCATGTTCCCTAGGAAAATTAATTGTTAAACATCACCAGTAAAAGTAGGAGCTGAAAGTCCTACATTTCTCGAACGGATTCACGGAGATATTTGTGGACCTATTGATCCACCATGTGGACCGTTCAAATATTTTATGGTCTTAATTGATGCATCATCCCGATGGTCACATGTATGTTTATTATCTACTCGCAACCTGGCGTTTGCGAGATTACTTGCTCAAATAATTAAATTACGAGCACAATTTTCGGACCATCACATTAAAAATATCCGTTTGGATAATGCTGGTGAATTTTCATCACATGCTTTTGATGCATATTGCATGTCAATTGGGATTAATGTTGAACATCCTGTAGCTCATGTTCACACACAAAATGGTCTTGTTGAATCTTTGATTAAACGATTACAATTAATTGCTATACCATTATTAATGAAAACAAATCTCCCAACATCTGCCTGGGGACATGCTATTCTACATGCTGCAACACTTGTACGTATAAGACCAGCTAGTTATCATAAATTCTCTCCTTTGCAATTGGCTTTTGGGTCAGAACCGAATATTGCTCATTTAAGAATTTTTAGGTGTGCTGTATATATTCCAATTGCACCAAATCAACGTATAAAGATGGGTCCTCAAAGAAGAAAGGAGATATACGTTGGATATGATTCTCCCTCTATTATCAGGTATGTTGAACCCCTGACAGGAGATGTATTCACAGCAAGATTTGCTGATTGTCATTTTGATGAATCATTATTCCCTAAATTAGGGGGAGAACCAAAACCAGTATAAAAAGGATCTTGCTTGGACAACATCATTAAATTATCTTGATCCGCTCACAAGCGCATGTGAACTTGAAATTCAAAAGATAATTCATTTGCAAAGCATTGCAAATCAAATGCCAGACGCTTTTGTTGACTCCAGAAGAGTTACAAAATCGCATATTCCAGCTATAAATGCTCCTATTCGAATTGAAGTTCCAGCAGAACAAAATATTATACCTATAGTCGTTGAGTCAAAAACACGCCGTAAGCGTGGCCGACCTCTTGGTTCTAAAGATAAAAATCCTCGAAAGAAAAGAGGATTAACTGATCCGAAGATCATGTTGAAGAAAAGAATGATAAAGACCAAGAGAGAACCGATGACAAAGAACCGAAGTTGATGAAAGTAACACTGAAATTTCTATCAATTATACCACTTCTGGTAGAAGTTGGAATCGGATAGAAACTGTTATTGATAATATATTTGCATACAATATATCTCTTGATGTTACACAAGATAATGATAATCTTGAACCAATATCAGTTGATGAATGTCGGCATAGAAAAGATTGGCTGCAATGGAAAGATGCGATTCAATCGGAGTTAAATGCACTGACAAAACGTGAAGTCTTCGGACCTGCAGTCCGAACACCAGAAGGTATAAAACCTGTTGGCTACAAATGGATATTTGTGCGAAAACGCAATAAAAAGAGTGAAATCGTTCGATATAAAGCGCGATTAGTAGCCCAAGGTTTTTCACAAAGACCAGGTATTGACTATGATGAAACTTATTCTCCTGTTGTTGATGCTATTACACTCCGATATCTTATCAGTTTGGCAGTACATGAAAAGATAGATATGCGCATATTAGATGTTGTCACTGCTTACTTGTATGGAAATTTAGAAAATAATGTTTACATGAAAATCCCCGAAGGATTTCATATGCCCGAAGCATATAAACATTATCCTCGTGAAAATTACTCCATCAAGTTGCAGAAATCATTATATGGCCTGAAGCAATCTGGGCGCATGTGGTTCACACGTCTTAGTGAATATTTATTGAAAGCGGGATTAAAAAACGACCAGGTATGTCCATGTATTTTTATTAAGAAATCTAGTTCTAAATTTGTGATATTAGCTATATATGTTGATGATATTAATCTTATTGGAACTCCTGAAGAGCTCCAAGAAACAATTGATTATTTAAAAAGAGAATTCGAAATCAAGAATTTTGGTAAAACCAAATTTTGCCTTGGTTTACAAATTGAACATCTGGAGAGTGAAACGTTTATTCATCAATCAACATATACAGCAAAAGTGCTAAAAAGATTTTACATGGACAAAGCACATCCATTGAGTATTCCAATGATCGTCCGATCATTAAATGTGGATAAAGATCCTTTCCGACCTCAAGAAAATAATGAAGAACTCCTTGGTCCTGAAGTACCATATCTCAGTGCAATTGGTGCATTGATGTATCTTGCTAATAATACACGACCTGATATTGCTTTTGCTGTCAATTTATTAGCAAGATTTAGTTCTTCACCAACACGACGATATTGGAATGGAATTAAACAAGTCCTTCGATATCTCCAAGGTACAATTGATCTCGGATTATTTTATTCAAATAAAACCAGCCCAACATTGATTGGTTATGCAGATACTGGTTATTTATCTTATCCACATAAAACACGTTCTCAAACGGGCTATCTATTTACATGTGGAAATACTGCTATCTCATGGCATTCTACGAAACAATCTATAACAGCTACTTCTTCAAATCATGCTGAAATTATAGCCATTTATGAAGCAAGTCGAGAATGTGTATGGCTAAGATCCATGATTCATTATATCCAAGAAAGTTGTGGATTATCATCGATCAAAGATATTCCAACTCCTCTTTATGAAGACAATACAGCTTGCATAACTCAATTACGAAGAGGATATATTAAAGGAGATCGGACAAAACATATTTCACCAAAATTCTTCTTTACTCATGAACTTCAGAAGAAATGTGAAATTGATGTGCTACAAATTCGGTCATGTGATAACCTCGCAGATATTTTCACGAAGACTTTACCGACTACAACATTTGAGAAGTTGAGATATAAAATCGGTATGCGTCGGTTTAAAGATTTAAATGAATCATCTCATCAGGGGGAGTAATAAACAGACATATAGAATAGTGTACTCTTTTTCTTTCATTAGATTTTTTTTCCCACTGGATTTTTATCTAGTAAGGTTTTAACGAGGCATATTCTTTATGTATGGATGGACATCCAAGGGGGAGTGTTATGAATTATTGGAATCTCCATTAATTAGTGGAGGCTCCACTAATTATGGATTTATGTGAATTATTAGAAGATTTTTATGGATGTCCACCATTTAGTGGAGACACCATTAATTGAGATTAGTTGAAGATGATGTATGCCATGATGTATTCCACTAATTAGAGCTCTATAAATAGAGCTATGCTGTAAGCTTGTAATACACCATCATTTTGTGAAAGAAAGATTAGTGAAAGAAAGATTAGAGAAAGAATTGTGAGAGAAAGAAAGAGAGAAGTTTGAAGAGAAATTCTTGTGCAAAGAATAGTTAGAATTTTCTTAGTGTGTAGTGTGTAGATTTTATTCTAACACTACCCTAATTTTATAACAGAGAATAAATAATTTAGTTTATTATTTTATCTCTTATTATTTAATTTATTATTCTCTCTATCTCTATTTATTTCTCATAACTGAAAAGTTTTAGTATTCTTTTTTATCTGTCATATTGAAAAAATTTAGGTGCTATTAATATTAATTTTATTGTTACACTCTTATATTAATAATAGTTTTGAAAAATGAAAGTGTAATAATTTTAGAGAAAGAATTGAGCAAACAAAATAAAAAAATAATTGCGGAGAATATTAAATCTAAAAGTACTTTTGGAATGTGTAAACAAAATTGTATAAATTTAAGAAACTAATTAATTTTTCTTAAATTGTGTGAAGTAGTTAATTGCGACAGATAAATAAGGACGAAGAGAATAAAATTTTTAATGTTAAAAATGTTATCAATGTTGTTATTATTACTCTCATTTTATTTTCTTTCTCCCAATCCTTCTAAATTAGGAAGAGAGAAAATGCTGATGTAGAGAGAGTGGTACCATCCTTAATTTATTTCTCCTCCACATCTACATTCAACTAGATTTACCTCTATATTTACTTTCCTTCTAATTTATTTCTGATGATTTTTTTTTTTTTTTTAAAGAAGTCTCGTGAGTGGCTCTTTTGCTTCCGCATTCTAGCATTTTGGTTTCAAAAGCAGATTGGCCTGCAAAATTTTGAATGCTTTTTGCATATTGGATTACTTTTTCATAATGTTTTGGCATAAACTCTTGCCATTGTGATGCTTTTGGTAAATTGACTGTTGTTCATGAGGAAATGTTGGCTTAACGCTCAATGCAGTGAAATAATTTTAACTTCCTAGTCTCTAACAAGTTAAATATTTAACGGTAATTGCTTTTGGTAAACTAATTACTAGATTTTTTTTTATCACAATGGTCCCAATGCTTAACTGGCCCAGCTCAAAAGACCCTTCTTCTGGCTTTGACACTTTCTAAAAATGTGTCATAATTAAATAAGTATGTATTATGAATGTGTTCTCAGCCATATAGGCATCATAATTTTAATGGAAAGTTTGGCATAGGACGCATTATTAGAAATCGTCCATGTGTGCCATGTAACATGTCGCTTCTTTGCTGCTGTTATGCTGTTGTGCCAATGAACAAAGATTTGCAGTTGCCTTTTTTTGGATCTTTTTAATTTTCTTTGGTGTTGTTGTGCGGAAGATTTTGGGGAAATGGACATATTCTTTGCCATTTCCATTACCATCTCACAAATAATTACATGAAACAATAAAAAACATGTTGCATTTAATTTAAATCACTATCATCTAGTAGAATTAAAAAGGATATACTTGAATACGAATTATTTTGAGATAAGTCTATTTAAATATAATAAAAAATTATAAAATGTGTAAAGTAAAAATGAAATTCAGATAGAACTAAAAAGAGAATATAATATATTTTGAACATATGATAATTTTTAAAAAGTAAAAATTATTTAAATTATTTAAATTAAAATTAAATTTGGATTGAGATTCTCAATCAACTTACACCCACAAACTTGGTATGAAGTTAAAAGTATAACTCTAAACCAAGAATTAGCTAAATGTGAACGTTATGCTGGGAAATCAATGAAGAATTATCTAAAACAAGAAAAACATCAACTCTAAACCCAATGCCAAAACTCAAAGGATAACATTTGCTTTCCTAACTTTTCTTTTGGACATCTCTTCTAATGGGTTTGTTTTGTTTTAGAACATTGACACATAAATGAGTCCTATGTAAAATTATGACAAACACCGTTTTGTTTTTTTTGCGGGATCTGAAGACGTATTTAGTAAAGATTTATTCTTAGAATGCTCAAGATCATAAAAGGACTCTCTTGAACAATTGGACCAATTGAAGCGGAATGACCCCAAACAAGACCATTCTGATAAAAACCCCCTAATTACTCTCCCTTGGACAGTATTATATAGTATTCACCTATGTGTCCCAATAGAACGCCTGATCCAAGGGTGGGTGCTGTCCGGAGGTTTATATTGACAAGAAATTACTGTTGCGTAATTCTGTATTCTGCTCTTGCCTTCAGTTAGAGCATAGCTCTCTTTCATGAATTGCCTTTTATGAGCTTGAATACATTATTTAGAATTCTTTTTCTGTGAAGAATTTTGTTTTTCGCACATTGATTCAAGTATTGATTAGCGTTCTGAAATTTTTTTAATCTAATTTTGTTCAAAGAATAATTACTTAACATTTCAAAATACTATTCTCATTCTCAAACTATTTTTTTTTCTCTCTCCCTCTCTCTCAATCTTCCTTTTTCCTGCCTATTGATATTCTTGAATTGTTCTCAAATTAATCTTCGAGTCCATTTTGTGTTGGCATTATTGGTCATGAATATTGCATGCTACCCGGCTTTTAAAGGTAAAGGTTCAAAAAAGGAAATACTATTGTCAAAACGTTTGGGAAATGATTAAGAAAAGATCAGTGTGTTTCATCAAAGCTTAAATAACACTCCGTACTCACCAAATATGGTTGTCTGACGGTCTACTATGCTTATTACAAGATCCAGCAATTGGATTTGGATTATAACTTTAAATTATATTTTTGGAAAAAAAATTTGGAGATTATCTTTCTTGACCTTAGTGATTAATAAGGTTGCATGGCCACTGACAATACTCTATGGTTGTACTTACGGAGTTGAACATTTTATTCTGTGATTAATTGTTTTGCGCATTTTATCAACTTAATAACAGTCAATCTTAATAACTTTCTTTTTGTTGAGATTGGTCAGTTTTTATATGGGTGACTCTCTTCGACAAGTCAATTAATTTGAGGTAACGTAAATTCTTTCTTAATATAAATTCTATCATTTTATATAGCACAGTGTATTTCTTGTGGAGCTTATTCATTGTGTAAATGCGTTCGACTGAAGGTTTGTTTATAAAAAAATGTTTGATAATTTAATTACGTATTTAGAATTAATTAATTATTTATTTATTTAAAGTAAGGGACTGTTTGATACAACTCAAGTATTAATATTTAAGTATTAAAAATTACAAATTAAAAATTAATTTTTGAATTCAAAGTCTAATGGTATATTTTAATTCAATTAAATACTTAAAATTAATTAATTAAATACTTATTTAAATAAGAGAATGTTTGATAACATTAAAGTATGACGATCAAATTCTAAACATTTAAAAGTTGAATTTTGAAAATTAACATTTAAAGATTGAATTCTGAAATCTAAGTCTTAAAAATTGAATTCTAAAATCTAAGTCTAAGGGCCTATTAAAATTAAGTAATAAGTAGTTATTTATCTAAGGATCCGTTTGATAAAATTGAAGTATAAAAATTGAAATTTAACTATTGAAATATTATATTTTGAAAAATAAAATTTAAATATTGAATTATGAAATTTAAGGTCTAAGAGCTTGTTATAATTTAGTGCTCGTTTGATAAAAATCAAGTCCAAATATTTAAGTGTTGCGTTTTAAAAACTAAAATTTAAAGATTGAATTATGAAATCTGAAATTTTAATTTAAAGACTGAATTATTTATAATTTATTTTTATATTATAATTTAGATTAAATAAAAATAATATTATTAGTATTTAATATATTCAAATTTTAAAATTAAATAACTTTAATTTTACTTGAAATTTATAATCAGACTTTAGTACATTTTAATTAATTAAGTAATAATAAAAATCTATTAATTAAGATTTCAGAATTAGTATTGTTTTGTGCCTTGTCCTCCCCTGCTGTTTGGGGGAAGAAGTCCTTCGCTGACCTTTTCCATACTACTTGTAGTTCCCTCTTGGACAGCCTAAGTCTTTATCCACTTACAAGGGTGAACCAGCTGTTGTGTTTCAGATGCTAAGATTGATATATTGACAGCTCCATTCTGGTATGCTCTTGTCAGAAAATTTCACAAGGAAAGCCGTCCAGGGAATCGCTCCATAAGAGGATACAGACAATTGGTTTGAAGGGTGAAATTTTTATTTGGTTGGCTGGATGATTGCCATATTCTCACACGGCCTTCTTCTGAAGAAGATTACTTGCGATTATGGTTGAAACACACATGATATCTAATGGGGTTTCCAACGAGGATTCTAAAGTGGACTAAAAACTTTCGAATTTCGTTGGATCCTTCGGTTATTCCTCTTTAGGTAAGCTTTGTCAATTTGACTGTTCATCTTTTTGAAAAAGCAACACTTTTTTCGATTGCATTAGCAGTAGGCAAGCCCTTAAAGATTGACACGTGACTGTGATACGAGTTGGAAAGCTCACAAAAACTAAGACCCTTCCAAGATCCAAAACAAAGATTTAGCTTTTAAATACATGAATATACAAGCACTTTTTCAAAAGATAGAACCTTAGGTTATTCACACAACCAAGAACTCTAAATTTAATGAAATAAGTCTACTAAATTAATATCCTAACACATAAAGATTAAGCACAAAAGAGACGGGAAGATTTTGACACCCAAAAAAATTTTCTTGAAAAACCTTAGAAATATATCTTCTAAGACCAATCAAAATAAAACTAATTGAATTATCCTTTACTTGAATCAAATGGGAGGACTAGATCCTAAGATTGAGTCTTGATTAAAGGGAAAAACTCCCAAGTAGAATCACCTCACAAAGACTCTCAAGGAGTTCTTGTTTTTCTTACAAAATACAATGTCCTAACTTAATTATTACAAGATAAAAGGTTATATATATAACAGGCTTACAAAAACAGAACAATAAATCAGAGATTTTTACACTTCTAGCTATGGGGCAGTGTCGGTTCATATGGAGTAACAGTACTTGTGCACCAAATGGGCCAGCACTAGTTATAGTGTGGACCGGCTCCTTTTCTTTGCTGTTTTTGCAAATTCCCAACTTCTTTGTTGATCAATCACCCTACTTTGGTTTCCTTTGATCCTCCAAAAGGTTTTAGATCTTGTTGATTCTTGGGTGTACATTCCAATCATTGTTCCATTAGTCTCCCTGTAAAACCCCACCCTAAATTACTCTCGATAATGTAAGGGCATGCATTGCATCATTTATGTGCAAATGTGATTATACTTTGTTTCATCATTTTATGTGGCTTATGTGTAAATTGATTGAATGGCTACTGTTTGAAGAGGCCTTATTTAGCTTGCATACCTAGTTGAGCAATTTTGAATTATCTTATTTAGTTGAATTATCATGAGGAGAAATTGAATTCAAACTACACTACTACAGAAGAGGGCTTTTAGGGCACTTGAAAGTGCCTCAATATGTATCCTAATAGGGCACTTATCTTAATGAGGCGCATAGATAAGCGCCTTCCATTCGTCCGTCACAAAAACCTGTTGAGGCACTTAAAAGCGCCCTAATAGGTTAAAATATAATAGGGCACTTGGAAGTGTCATTTAAAAGTATGTTAATGATAGGAGGGTCACATTTTAGACTACACTTAGAAGTGACGCATTAGAGTTTATAGGGCACTTATATGTGCACTATTTGTCCGCCAAAAATCATGTTGCGGCACTTGCAAGTGCCCTAAAATATAATAGGGCACTTGAAAGTGTCATTTAAAAGTATGTTGTTCACATTTCAGACTACACTTAGAAGTGACACATTAGAGTTTATAGGGCACTTATATGTGCATCATCAACTTTGGACCCAAAAAAGTTCTTTAGATTTGAGGCATTTATAAGTGCCTTGTTTTTCACTTTTTAAGGCATTTCTAATATGCCTTATTTTATCACTTTTTAAGGCACTTCTAAAAATTATTATTTTCATATTTGAGGCATTTGGTGCTGGCTTTCTACTCATTTTTTTTAGAGTTTGTACCTATTTTTTGTTTTCTTGTGGAATGCTACATATGTAATAAATCTAGTAAAATATATACATACTAAAAAATAATCAATATAAGAACTAATATATCAATGTATTTTGAATTATCATGTTCATCAAGTCAACTTTACACTAAACCCAAAAATATATGTCCCCTATCCAATTTTGAACCATCATCATCAAGTCGACTTTACATTCAAAAACAAAAATATATGTCTCGTATCTACTTGATTCCAAAAGTAACAAAAATAGAAGCATAACATCTAGTTTTTCTCCCAAAAGTGCTTAGCAACAAACAAAAGCACTATGTCTCCTATCCACTTGATCCCAAAAGTAAAAAAAAAAAAAAAGATCATGCACCTTCTTGTACTTGCAAAAAGTGTTAAGTTGCACCAAGAACATGCACCTTCCTTCAAAACCTGCAGTAAAAGAAAATAGAAACATGTACCCAATCGGTTTTTATTTGTAGTTAACATCTCTCCTAAAATAATGATCCCATTATAACAATAAAGCCATGAAAATGACACACAAAACTAACCTTTATTCTCAATTTAATTACTCACTTCTAGCTAAACTTGTGTTGAATATCAAAAGGACTACATATGCAAGTAAAAAAAACACAAATTACATATAGTAGAGCAACCATGAGTTGGCAAACAAGATAATATTTCAATTATTTCAAGAAACAATTTTCATCAAATGATCATTGTAATTTATTTTTTAATTGCCTTGAATAAAGAAAAATCTAAACATTAAGCTCTTGCAAAATCAAGAGTTAGTTATCAGCACAAAATTTAAAAAGGTACTTAGATTTTATTTTTTTTTTTCAATATTGTCTATCAATGTCTCCAAATCAACAAAGTAACCAGCAAATACAAAAATATAGGCCCAATTAACTTGGAGATAAGAAGCATAACATACCAAATGACATAAGCATAACATACCAAATGACAAGGATATGCAATGCTCTCCATAAGTGTATCTCCGATTGTCATGAATGCCCCATATGGCCTAATCAATTCTTCTTCCCACTCAAATGGGCATAATATCTTTACTTCACACCAATGTTGTCCCAAGTGCATTCCTCCCACTTCTGTAGCTGAATCTAAACTTTGAATGATTCCCTTGGCTATCTTTTTAGTGTTCTCAAACATGCTCACAAGGAAAACATTATCACTAACCTAAATACCAAATTCAATCATTATTCAGTTGAAATTTACACAAATTAGATCATGTCCCCAATTTTTAACCAAAAAATTAGAATTAACTTTTTCATTATTTGTTTTCTAGCTTTGTGCTCACCTTAAGACTCTGAGAAGTAACAGATGAAGGAACATTATAATGCCCCATTTGTCCTCCATTTTGCTGTTCAAGTCTACTTGTTAAATCAGCAAGTTGTGTAGCTTGTTCACCAATTTTTAAATTTTGTTGAGTGATACTATCCTCTAGCCTCTTTATGGTGGCCTCACTCTCCTTGACAATGCGGTAACAAGTTGTAGCAATAGGGATAGGACAAAAAAGATCTGATGGTGATGGTCCCAAACCACACATACAAACTCTTCCAAGTGGATCTTTACCAAAAACCTTGGAAAATGAATCATCAGCACTAATAGGGTCTAGTGATTCAAGTGGAAGTTGATTTTGATGCCTTTTCAATTGCACCTAATAAATCCAAGCAAAACAAACTAGCATCGTGTACAAACTTGAAAATCACATTTATTTATTATCAATAAGCAATGGAGGGATTGAGACTTACTAGTTTTTTCCCTTACTATCTTAGTAGTTGCTTCTCCAATCTCATTAGTATAACAAGCATCAAATATTTCTGCCCGTGATGGGACATGTCCCAATTCAACTTCTTGTAAAATTAGTTATATATTCATTGGTGAAACCTTTAGTATAAATCTCCAAAAAATATAGTGTCAAATAAGCTTTCAACATAGACTAAAATTGGGAAAGATTTAGGAAATTACCAATTCTTGTTCAACTTCTGCAAAGCTTAATTTTCCAATAGTCTGATTTGTTGTCTTATCTTCTCTATACTTCTTATTTCTTTCACTAAGAACCTATTTTTTTTTCCAAAGAAAATAGAAAATGAAAAGAATAAGGAGTAAGGTGAACATCCTTGAAATGAGCAAGATTCCTTGTTCTAACCTTTGCATAATTTGTATTCCAACAAGACACGATGTTGTTCCATTGATCTTCGACAACATAAGTTGGCCTATTTGCTGCTGCATCGTCAACTGACATATTGGATTTATAATGTTCAACCTTGACTCTTGATTTCCAATTTCTTCTCTTTTTGCCTAAAGACTTCAAAATCCAAATTTCTGTACCTGGAGGTATCTTGAATCTCTTCTATACAAATTTGATTATCATTAATCACTCATAAATTGCTATGAAACAATATAAAATATTTTACAAAGTAAAACAGTTATGAAAGTTATAAATGAGGCAAACACTCGTTGGTTCATACCTTTACGAGTCTAAGCATCTCATCTTTCTTGGTTTGAGGTACTATACGCCAGGCATTAACATCAAGTGGGGCATATCTTCTAATTCTTGAAATAGTTCCCAAGAACTCTGTAAGTGTTTTTTTATTAGCACCAAATGGTTGTCCACGATTATTCCACCCAATTGTAATAAGTGGGTCACCCTTTTTATAAGCCCAAAGATCATTAATATATGTAGGTCCTCTCATTTTCTTTATCATTTCAGTACCACCATTTTCATTCTCTAAAAAGAAAGTACATACCTTTAGTGGAACACAAAGGAAGAATAGGATAAGCTTAAAAAGAAATTCATTTGTTCAAGCTACAGAAGCATTTCTATGAGTTGTTTTTTAACTATAAAGTTGATTCATGGAGAGGATTATAACTTCCATTTTTAGATTTTCATCTTTATTTCCATTGTTGCTAGAAAGTTTATTCAAACTAACTCCTCCAACAATCTCAACTTCTACAACAACAAATACCCAGCAATTTATACCAATTTATAGTAGAAAATTTCCAACATTTTCAGCCATTGATGAGTCCACAATAAGTCATGATACTCAATCCAAAATCCAAGCCAAAATCATGCCCAAAACTCCTCAAAGTTGATTCAAACTAACTCCTCCAACAATCTCAACTTCTACAACATTAAACACCTAGCAATTTAGACAAATTTATAGTAGAAATTTTCAACATTTTTAGCCATTTATGAGTCCACAATAAGTCATGATACTCCCTTGCCAAAATATTTTATATGCAACATTAATAGCTAAAAATAATGTAGAAAATTTTAGAATTTTTGGACCTCCAAAGCAGTAAAATTCTCCAATAGAATCACAACTAAAATCACAATTTTAGAGTTGAAATATGCCCCCTAAGCTAACATTCAAGCTATAGAACAGAACAAAAAAAAAAAAAAAAGTTCAGAAATTTGCCCCCTATGCCATCATGTCTACGAGTTGTACACAGCAATATCGAGTCAAGAAATTTAGCCATAATGTTCCTCAATAATCCTAGCCAAAATCATGCCCAAAACTCCTCAAAGTTGATTCAAACTAACTCTTCCAACAATCTCAACTTCTACAACAATAAATACCCAGCAATTTATACCAATTTATAGTAGAAAATTTTCAACATTTTTAGCCATTTGTGAGTCCACAATAAGTCATGACACTCAATCCAAAATCAACTCAAATCAGCCAATTAGACAACACAATCACTCCTCAATCAATCTCCCTTGCCAAAACAGTTTCTATGCAACTTTAATAGCTAAAACTAATGTAGAAAATTTCAGAATTTTTGGACCTCTAAAGCAGTAAAATTCTTCAACAGAATCACAATAAAATCACAATTTTAGAGTTGAAATCTGCCCCCTAAGCTAACATTCAAGCTACATAACAGAACAGAATAGAAAAAAAAAAAAACAGTTTAGAAATCTGCCCCCTATGCCATCATGTCTATGAGTTGTACATAGCAATATCGAGTCAATAAATTTAGCCATAATATTCCTCAATAATCCAAGCCATAATCATGCCCAAAACTCCTCAAAGTTAATTCAAACTAACTCCTCTAACAATCTTAACTTCTACAATAATAAATACCCAACAATTTATACCAATTTATAGTAGAAAATTTTCAACATTTTCATCCATTTATGAGTCCACAATAAATCATGATACCCAATCCAAAATCAACTCAAATAAGCTAATTAGACAACACAATCACTCCTCAATCTATCTCCCTTGCCAAAACAGTTTATATGCAACTTTAATAGCTAAAAATAATGCAAAAAATTCTAGAATATTTGGACCTCCAAAGCAGTAAAATTCTCCAACAGAATCACAATAGAATCACAATTTTAGAGTTGAAATCTGCCCCCTAAGCTAACATTCAAGCTACAGAATAGAATAGAACAGAACAGAAAAAAAAAAATCAGAAATCTGACCTTTGCTTCTATTAACTTTTTCATGGTCACGGTTCAGAAGAAAAAAAATAGAATATAACAGAAATGATTTTAATACCTTCATGTGCTTCTGGCTGTGTTATTGTCACATTTTGTATTGCCTTTTACTCTTCTAGTTCTTCGAGCTATAGCTAAAAAGGAAACAAAAAAATAATTGTTTAGTAACGAAAAAAAGAGGTAGTATTTAGTACATTCACATGTATAAACCATCTCCATTCAACTAGACAAAGCATAATATGAACATAAAAACCAAGATATATTTATCAAATACTTGAAAATCTCTATGCCATCAAAATTTCGTCATGAATATATATATATATATATATATATATTATATATATATATATATATGACTGATAATATTGCAAAATCCTATCAAATCTGGATAACATAACAACATTTTCAGTAGCTATCAATTGATCATTCTATATCTGATGGTAAGTATACATCAATAGCATCCAAATAATTCATATCATATTTTTCCTTTGATGTCGTGGTGATAGCAACATGCCACCCTTTATGAAATTGATCTTCAACATAGAACACTTTCTTTGCTTGGGATGCAAGAATAAATGGCTCATTGTGGCGCTTTACACTACTAAAATTAGTTACAGTGAAACCATCTTCATCTTGCTTCAATCTCTTGTTCCTTTGGAAACCAAATCACATTCAAACAAAATAACTTTGTGATCCCCTGTGTAATCCAATTCAATAATGTCCTGCAATACTTCATAGTACACCATTTCTCCTGCAATAGGATTTTTATCTTTGGAACTTGAGAAACTTGAAACCATTGCATTGACAACAACTCCACTATTTTGAGTCTTTCTTCTTTTCTCCAACATTTTTGTATGAAATCTAAAGCAATTCACCCAACATCTCTTATACTTTTTTCCTACAAGATTTGGACTGTCCTTATTGGATCATCATCAAACAATGACAATTCTCCGACCTGATAAGGTATACTTGTCAAGAATTTAAATTTAAAAAATAAACACAACTAAAAACTAAACTAGTACTTACAGTTTTAGAGAACCAAATGGCAAAATTTTCACTATGAATTCTCTCAATTTCATGCTTTGAAACCTGGGGATATTCTCTTTTTACAACGTCAAGGTATTGGTTGCAAAATTATATATGTTTTTTCAGAATCTCTTTTTAAATTTTTTTCTTCGAAAGATAAATCCCATTAAGAATGGTACTTACTCAATATATGGTTTCACTGCATCACTATTAAACAACACATATCTATGTCCCTTTCTCAATATCTCATCATTCAATGTCACTGCAACTCCTTTTCCAAATAGACGCGCAGATGGAGAAAAAACATCCAAGCCAATTCTTTCAACTACATCTTCATCATTTTGACTGAGTTGGTTAAATCTTGTTTCAACATCATTCATAAAATAGAGAGAACAAAATGCTAAACACTCTTCTACCAAATATCCTTCAATAATAGAACCTTCAAGCCTTCGTCTATTGTGGACATATGATTTCAAAGTGCATAAGTACCTAACAAGATTACCCATAAGAATTTTAAAGTTAATAAAAATTTTAAGAATAAAATGGGATGCTATTCATAACGATCAAGATTAATACCTTTCAATTGGGCACATCCAACGTTAGGTTTCTGGCCCAGCTAACTTTACCTCAGTAACCAAATGAACACAAAGATGTACCATTACATAAAAAAATGATGGGGGAAATAACTTTTCCAACTAGCAAAGAATGACAGCAATATCTTTCTCCAAACGAACAAGGTTTCTAGGGTCAAGAACCTTAGAACATAATTTCCTAAAATGTCGGCTTAACTTCATCAAAGTAGTCCAGACCTCTTTACGAGATTCATTAGCAAATTCAGGATGCTTAACATCAAAATACTGCCACGCTATCGAATCTGCTGGATGCCTCATATACCCATCCTTAGTGCGACCTTCAGCATGCCATTGCATATCAGCTGTAGTCTTACATGACATAAATAGGCATTGTAATCTGGGCTTCAAAGGAAAGTGCCATATGACCTTTTTCGCGATCTTTCTTTTCTCACCAGTAGGATCATCTTTTGATGTAACTCACCGTGTTTCATTACATGTTTTGCACATAATAGAAGATTGGTTTTCCCCCCAATACAAGGTACAATCATTAGGACAAGCATTATACTTCTTATTTCCCAATCTTAAATCTTTTATCACTTTCTTTGCCTTGTAGTATGACTTTGGTAATTCCACATCGAATGCCTCTCTTAGTAGATCAAGCAGTATAGCAAAAATCTTGTTAGACATTTTCCCAAGACACTTCAAATGAAGTAGTCGTATTAAACAAGATAGCTTGGAAAACTTTTTACACCCAGGATATAATTCCTATTGAGAATCATCAAGTAATTTATAGAATTTCTCATCTTCTAAGTTTGGCTTTTCACTCCCAAAATCATTGGAATTGGCAATTATATCATCTTCATCATGAATTCCAAATGCATCGTGCACTAAATCATCTACATCGTCAATAGAATTCGAAGTCCAATAGAAGACATTGACTACTGCAGTTGGAGTATCATGGAAAGAGCTTTCACCGTGAGCTATCCATTGGGTGTAACCACTAATGAATCTCTTACATCTTAAGTGAACCTCTACATCTTCCCTTCTCAAACTTATAACATTTTTACATGGGCATAATATTGTCCCATCTACATTTGAATTAGAGAATGCAAAATCAAGTCTTGCAACCCTTTCCTATATCCTTTACTTGTTCTTGACAACTTCATCCAACTTTTATCCATAATATTAAGTCTGAGAAAATGTATACAAACAGCCCATAATAACTAAGTAATTTCCAAAATTAGTAGAACATTAAAGCAAATATAATTCCTTTCCTACAAAAGAACAAAAATCAAACTTCAAAAATAAACAAAAAGAAATAATACCAATATTCTTATACATCACATAACCAGAACATAAGGATTAGCTTACTGCTTATGTAACAAAGGTACATGAAATAAAGTTCAGCTTTATTAATTTTGTAAACCACATGAAATAAAGTTTAGTTTTTAACATCTCAACTTTTTATTTTTATAATACTTAAAATATGAAAATATATTTAGCATGATAAGAGAAACATAAGATGACACAAGCAACCAAAAAAGGAAAAAGGGGAATAGATGAGAAAGGGAAAGAATACATAAGACTTTGCCAATTGTTTCTACTTCCATAAGCAATTCGTCATTTCTAAGTTTAGTGGTAAGAGTTATTTCTTACACTATTCTCGAAAGTAAAAGGTAAATAATGATTTCATTTAATTTAGAGAATATCCACAAGAATTCTTAATGATCACCTACCACAAAGTGTCCCAAAGAATGTGAAAATGATGAAATGTCTCTTGAGATTCTTTAAAAATGAAAGAATTGGTGATCACCTACCACTTTATTGGATTCTCTTAATAATTTTTTGCTAAGGTCATACACTAAAATACAATTATCCCTCACCTTTCAATGTGTAAAGGAAACTACACCTAACAGTCTGTAAAAAGGAATCATCCCTCACCTTTCTTTTTGTTCCCTATACTGTAAAAAGGAATTTAGCTCTCAATTTCAACTGTGCATTTTCTTTTCCTTTTTCTTTCTTTTCCTACTCTAATTCCACCGAAAATTTGTCTTCTAATTTCTAGAATTGGGATTGAAAAATTGACTAGACTAGTGTTGGAACAGAGTTAAGCACAACTACCATAGGGAAAAAGGGAATGCATATGTTTTTGCAATATGTAAATAAAATTTCAGTTGAGGCTAAAGATGATTAATAAGTAATCTCAAGGAAAAATGAAAAAGAAGGCATGGAACCATAATTTGATCGAACCTTATTGTATAAAGCCAAAAAATGTCTAAGAAATGCAATTCACAGCAGTCTACTAACAATAGAATCTCCGGACACACTAACCAAGTCAAGTTCTTGCACCCCAATCCACCAGATTGGGAGCAAACAAAAAAACTCTTCCTCACTAATCTCTGTATCATACCATGGACCTAATAGAGAGCCTAAGTACACAGATTGCCATGTCATATACAACATTCTGCAATGGGGTAACCAGTCAGTTACTCAAAATTACGTCTTCAACCCCTGCACATCTCATCTCCTCGTAACTACATCTCTTTTTACCATATTTAACACATCACTGGAGAATTTAGTTTAAAATCTCTTCTTTACCACATCTACCAACTTGTAATCAAGTGACTGAAGTAAAAACTCATCCCATTGCAATGGATTTTTATTCTTTTTTTTTAAATCCAAAAATATTTAATCTTCATGTGTTAGAAATGTCTAAAATGCCAGAATTATTAGAAAAACAATAAAAAAAGTTTAAAAATCTAAAGTGGCTAAAACCCATGAAAAATCAGTCAAAAGTTGTAGCTGCAATACAAGCTCAAACGAAATATTAGATTCATTCAACAAGGAAGAAAAGCTAAAAAAATTGTAGTGACAAAAACCCATTTACAACTAACTAATCTGTGCAAAATCAAAACACAAAACAAAGTAAAATCTAAAGTCATACCTAAAACACAACTATCGAAGGTGTTTTCCTAACAAAGATTACAATTTTGTAGCCCGTCAACTCTACTACAATGAATCATCCACGCATTTGCCATATTTTACAATCCATTTGATTTTTCTCTCATCAATCAGAGGTGGAATGGTGTGGAGGGGATAGGTCTGTTCGAGCAACACTGAAGACTCTCTGATTTTTCTCTCACCAACCAAAGGTGGAATGGTGAAGATGGGGCTATTCGAACAATACTAAAGACTCTCTAATTTTTCTTTCAAAACCAGAGGTGGAGGGGAGTGGAGAAGATGGATCTGTTCATCGAGCAACACTGAAGACTTTGTTTTTTCTTTTTTGTTTATTTTTCTAATTTTCATTTCTTCCCTCGCTTTTTTTCTCTCAGCTTTCTCGTATGGCACGAAATGGATTGGTAAACCATTGTTGTTTTCATCTCGAGCAGCATTGTTTTTCCTCCTGGTTTTTGAGTTTCTGTGCATTTGTTTCTAAAACTATGTAGTTTTATTGCACTTAATTTTTTGCCTTATTAAAATCATAATGTGGCACTTATTAATAAAGTGCCTCAAAATAAGTGTTTTATTAGCCTTATGTTGTAGTAGTGATTGTAGTCCAATGTTAAGAGTGTTGAGATTTTAATTGATCAATTGAGAGTTTGAATGCTACCCCTTACTTGAACATTTTTTAATTTTTCTTTCCTTTTCTTTTTGGCAGGCCAACACACCATACCAGCCGCCTTTTCATTTTTGAGGAGAGGAGAATATTCCTCGAGATTTGCTTCTATTAACTCTCTTTAGTATCGTCTTACCATTAGTTCATTCTAAATTTTCTATTATTACTTTTTTCCATATATCAACTGATTACATTCTAGGAAAATTTCCTTATTTCTTTTTCAGTTTGACAACCATTTTGGTGGGAGAATTATTGTTGCTGAAGCTGGAAATTTTATTTCCGTTCCTATTGGAACCATAATTAGGGATTCCAAGGATATTAAATATTCCTTTTCCTTTTGAATATCCACTTGCTGTTCTCTCCTACTTTGCCGTATATTTTGTTTCCACATATCCGAGCAAGCTGTCATTTCCTAATAACAGTCGGTCATACCAATTGTAGACCCACCCATCGATTCTAAGAGGGCAATAAGCATTTTTGTGAGTTGCCATTTACCTTAGCTGAATTATTTTCCTTCTTTATTTGGATTTTGATTTTCAAAAGAAAGATTCACTATACCATTCAATTATCAATCAATTAGCCTAGGATGGACTTGACTAAGCCTTGAATTCAGCCAGCAAACAACCATGAATAGCTTTGCTTTCCTTAATCAAGTTGGCCAAAATAGGGAAAGGTGATAAGAAAGGAAAGCCTTCTCAAATAAGCAAAGCAAAATAATTCTCCTTCCTTTTTCAAATAAGGAAACATTCCACACACATTTTCTTTTCAAAATCCCAGCAATTCCTAATATTTCCTTTCCCTCTCCTCACGAAATGCTCCTCTCCATTCTGTTGAAGGATTTTGGCCGAGCCTCACTACTTACACACTGAAACCGAAACCAGCTTAGTCATACCTTAAGGAACTTTGATTGCTCACAAATGATCATAAGCAGCTTCTTCCCACAAGAAAACTGACATCTCCCTCTCACTTCTCGATCATTCTAAATAAAAAACATACACAAAGGCCATTCGACCTTATTAAATTTTAGCAACATAAACAAAACAATCCCTCTCTATTCTTCTCTCGTTTTTCTCATTTTATTTAATCCAAAAGGTCTTGCACTTACCAAACCCTTTCTCTCTTCTCAACTCCTCTAGGAACCAAAAACCTCTCATTCCTTCCTTCTCTTCTAAAAGCTGAAACACATTCACGGTTGTCTTCTTCCCCAACACCACCATAGCTAAGACACTGCTCTATTTCCCTCTTCCCTCAGATCACATACCGTAATTTCCTCCACAAGTCAAGATCCTTCGTTTTGCGTTCCAACAATCACTCTTCCTTATTATACCATCAAAGGAACTAAAATGCTCATATCTTAAGCTCCCTTAATCTCTCGGCCTCCCTCTCACACTAGTCTCCCCTCCAACCGAAACAAACACTCACACGTACAAAGAAATTCCTCTCGGCATTCTCTCTTTTTTTACACGCAAAGAAACCCCTCCTTTCTTATTCTTCTTGCCATGACATCTCTCTCTCTCTATCTCTGAAGTCCATCTTCTCACCATCACCATCCTCTCGACAAGGCTAGAGTAGCATTGTGTCGAATCTCCTCAAGGCATCAGACGAATCCTTCAAGGCTAGTCGAGACCACTTCTTTTCTTCAAGTAAATCTTGATTCATGCCACTTGCTAAATGTGTGTTCCTTATTTGGTGCAGGACGTTTAGAGTTGGTATTTTTTTTTTTTTGAGTAAAAAAAAAAATGGGTTGTTAACATGCTGTTCATGGGTTATGTTATCCAAGGGGGTTTTCGATGCTTGATTCTTATAGTTTTGTATGACTTTAGTTCTTTTTAAATTATGATATCATTTGGAAGGTTAGCATAATTCGTTGAACTTATGCTGTCTAATTGTTTTGAGGGTTGTTGCTATTTCTTGAGATGAAAATGCTTTATATCTATCAGTTTTATTAATCGTCACCAGCTTGTTATTAATATATTTAAGTAGTGTGATTACCAAATTATGTCTCTTTTACATTATCACTAGTGTGATCATACCCTAATTGTTAGGGGTGTCTCCATTTTAATTTTCATAGTATAATCTAGCACAAGTTAATAATGTTATTTAAATATTCTTTATTTATTATATTTTATTTAATTATGGGATCATTTACTTATGTAACTAACTATCTATTTATTAATTAATTAAACCATCTATTTATCTATTTATTTAATTACTATGCTAAAAATTATTATTGATTATTTAAAATAGTTTGACATTCACTCTACCACTAAAATTGTTATTACCTAGTAACTATTAAACATTAAATAATTAATTACTTCTGATGGATGGACTTAGTCATTTATTATTTGTATTTACCATGTAACCGTTACTTTGTATTTTCTTACTCATTTGTTTATTTAAATACTATTTAGTATTAATTATGAATTATCATTTTCTTTAAAATCATTATTTATTTAACCATTTGGTTGTTGATGGAGATGTGTTATTTAGTCTACAAATTTTAGAACACATTAAAGAGCATAGTATATGTTATTTTATCTGTCATAGTATTGGTGTGTGTTATTTTCTTGTTGGACTTTAAATGCATGCACTTAGGAGACAAACCTAAGACTTGACATGTGAGCGTAGTAGATAAGACCTTGTTATGATACTTTTGAATCAACCCTAATATAGGCTTATAATTTTTGATAGCTAAAGTTATTACACAAGGCCAGTTGAACTTTTGATTATTCTCCAAGAAACTCTAATTCAAGTCCTTGCATAACCTCTTTCATTAAATGCTGCAAAAATTTGCAAGTCAATGTGCTTTTATGTAATTTTATCTCAGAATTGCAATCTTGATGAGCAAACATGGACAAACCACCTTTTTGTGCACTAAACACTATTTGGGTCAAATTAATGTTTCTAAAAGACATAGTATACTTTTAAAACCATCTTCTAACACAATTTATACACTTTCATGTTTGAACAAACTTGCAGTTCTAAGTGAATTATTTAAACATGTCCTAAATAATGTAATAGATTCGTCGAGTACTCCATTAGGGTAGGCTTCTAGTACTTGCTTCTATAGGTTAGAGCTAGTCTCTGAGTAGGCAGTCACCTCTGGGAGATGAACTTTTCCAAGAAGAGGTGCCAATACTAACAAGTCAGACCAGTCTATGTCAGCACCAGTCTTGGTGAGACTGATACCTGGATATAGATAACTGGTAAGTTTAGATTGGAGATCTAGGGAAGAGAATCCTACCTAATGGGCTAATCACCTATTTTGCTATAATTCAGGGTTTCACAATGGTTGATCATGATGTAGGGTTTCATGACCTCTTCAATTTATGGTGAATGTGTTACAATTATAGTATAAGTGGTTTTGGCTTTGAAGCTTTTCTAAATTTGAAATCCTGAATTGAAATGGACTAATTTGTGAAATAATGTAAATTAAAACCACTCAACGTTTGTTCTCTAATTGATGACTTGCAAATGTTTTATTACTAATGTCTTTGCAAAATTTGCATCATGAAATATTCCAAGTTCATCATGAGCGCACAAAGAACTTACTGAGAATTTTCTTCTCACATAAGTTCTCTGTCACATTTTAGGAAGTGCTACTCTTAAGGTGGAAAATTGTTAGAGACCAAGATTTGATTGTGTGTATTTATTTGAGATGTTGATTTTGGACTCGTCTTTTAACATATCCAGCTCTTTTAGCTTACCTAGTAGTGGGGTATTACAAGTGGTATAAGAACTTAGGTTTAAGCATTATTTTATATCTTTGGGATTTATTACATTAAGTATTTCGATTTAAAATTGACCTACGTATGACTTTTGTATAGAGGATGCTTAATTAGAAGATGCAAACCTGCAATAAGGTTATGGCCCCCTAGATGTGGTCATTTTGCACCGTAACCTCCACCTTCACCCCTCCTCCACCTAAGTTAGAATCTGAGTGTAAGCTAGAGATACTTGGGAAAAAAAATGATAAGGAGGAGGTAGAAGTGGTAAAGCTTGCCCCAGTCTAACCTGTGTAGGAAATCGATCTGATAGCAGATAGTGAAAACTGAAGAAAACTAGACTTTGAGCTACCTACGAGTGACCTAGAGGAGTACATAGCCAAATAGCATGAGTGAGCCAAAATATCCAAGCTCAAAGGGAAGCATAAAGTGGGAGAGAGTTCTAGGGGACCCACGAAGTGTAGGGAGAACCCTGGTGGGTCTAGAAGGGGATTTGAGACCCTAATATTCGTGGATAATAAGGACGTAGATTTCTCTAAGAACACTGAGGGTTAGTTATATGAAGCTCGCTCTGAGGATTCGGATGATGATTAAATATAAGGGACTATCAAGTGTGCTCGAACCATGATGGCCCTAAGTGATCTTCTTTTATTCATGTTTTCGATAATTCAAGCACTTGAACTATTGCAATTTATTTTGGTTGTTTCGTCTAATATACTGCTTTATTTAAATAAGACGGCTTACACATCTAATTTTTCCTTGTAAAAGCATTTTTATATATGAATATATGCATGAGTAAATCCCTTTGCCATATCCTTTTAGCTACATATTTTCTTTTACCTATTAATAATACTTTAACATGAAGAACCTTGTTAATGCATTGCATGAAGTATACATTTATCTAGGATGGATTAGAACACTTGCATATCTTTTAGTCGTACTTCATTTGATAAGTTCATTATGTCTGTAACATGAAGATAACACCAAGGCATGGAGTGACTACTCGCGAAAGAGGGAGATGCATAATTGTACCAACGACTCCCGTGTTTGAGCTTGCACCACCTCCCATGCCTAAGGGAGAAGTGCAAGTCAACCAAGGGCAGGGAGTGGGATGGAAGGACCAGAAGAGGTATCAATGGGCAAACTTTTAGCAAAATGATATAGTTGCTGCACATTCTATTAGAAAAAAGTACATCACAAGGAGAAGTCGAAGCATTGCAGTGGTTCCTAAAATTCCAACCGCCCGTATTCTTTGGAAAGGTGGAACAGGATTAGAAAATTAAACAATGAACAAAGTAGATAGATGACATCTTTTCTACCCTACAATACTCAGAATAGAAAATAGTAAGGTTTGAGGCTTTCAAACTGAGAGGACCCGCACATAACTGCTGGTAGAGAATCCAAGAAAAATGGGAATAGACCGGTCAAAAGTGGACTTGGGGAAGTTTCTTGAGGCCTTCCAGGCAGAGTATATTTTGAATGGGTTGTGGAGAAATAAGAAGATGAATTCTAGAACCTAAAGTAAGAGAGAATAACTGTAGCTCAATATGTTGCCCAATTCAATAGACTGTCAAAGTATTGTAAGCGATTAGTGGATACTAAGTACAATCGGATGCACCAATTTGTGAAGGGACTTAGACAGGAGCTACAATGGGCCATACCACCCTTCCCATCTATAACTTATGCTGCCGTAGTAGATGTTACCATGAGGATTGAGAATGAGGACAAAAGTCAGGGGGTTCATAAGACAACGTTTCCTCCTAGACAGAACACCAATAAACGACTTGCAAAGCCACGTGGAACAACAAAGGGAAATAAGCTTGACCTACTTCTTCGAATACCGGACCCAACCTACCTACAAATAGTATCATGGCAAGCAGGGTCACGTAGAAAAGGTCTATTGATCTAAGAACCCATCAAGGAAGTGCTACAACTGTGAAGACCCTAATCATTTGAAGAGTAACTGTCCCAAGCCTTTAAGGATTGGATAGTGGAACCCTACTCAACCAGAGGGCAATTAGGGAGGTGACAGTAGTGCATCGAAGAGTGGGGGTCCAAAACCCCATGTCAAGACCAAGATCTTTACACTGAATTGGGAGAAAGTCGGTACAAACACAACCGTGGTGGATGGTACACTCTCTATCCGAGGTTGTCTTATGAATATTTTAATAGAACTTGGTTCAATGCACTTATATATTAATGAAATCTCTACATCTTATATGGGTTAGGTTGGGATGGAGTTGCCCTATGTTTTATTAGTAAGCACACTATTAGGAAAGTCGATGGAGGCTAATAAATTCATTCTAGATTTTGATGTTTGGTTTGGGAATGAGAACTTAAAAGCTGATCTCATTGTTATGGCTTTCGAAAATTATGACCTACTTCTGGGAATGGATTGATTATCTAAACATGGCACTCAGGTAAACAGTAAGAACAAAGGAATTCAATTCATCCAACTGGGACAAAATATACTGGAATTCAAGAGAAGTCGAGTTAAAGAGTTGAAGTTTCTAATAGCGGGGACTAAGGTACGGAAACTATTAGAATAAGGATGCCAAGGGTATTTAGTCTATCTCATAAATAAACCCAAGAATTAGTGTACTTTGGAGGATACCACAATAGTAAAGGAGTTCTAGGATGTGTTCCCAGCTGAATTAGATTCTCTACCTCTACCTCGAGAAGTATAGTTCACAATCGAACTCGTGCCCAGAGCCAAGCCAGTATCAAAATCTACTTACTGGATGGCCCCAATAGAGTTGAAGGAGTTAAACGAATAGTTGGAAGAATTATTATAATAAGGGTATATCCAACCAAGAAATATTCCGTAGGAGCCCCGATACTATTTGTGAAGAAGAAAGATAGGACGTTAAGACTATGTATTGACTATTAGGGACTAAACAACTGATAATAAAAAAATAAGCATCCCTTACTAATGATAGATGAATTATTCGACCAGCTATAGGGATCCAATTGCTACTATAAGCTGCATCTCAGACAAGGATACTACTAAGTGTGGATCAATGAGGAGGATATTCACAAAACAGCCTTCAACACAAGATACGACCACTTTGGGTTTGTGGTAATGCCTTTTGGAGTAACTAATGTACAAGTCATATTCATGGATCTAATGTACAGAATTTTCCAACCATACTTAGATAAGTTTGTAGTGGTATTAATCGATGGAATCTTGATCTACTCCAAGAGTCTGGAGGAGCACGTTGAGCACCTAAGGCTAGTATTGGAGAAATTGAAGGAGCACAAGTTATTTGCAAAGTTTAGGAAGTGCGAGTTCTGGGTTGATGTCGTAGCTTTTTTTGGATATGTGGTGACAAAAGGAGACATTAAAGAAGATCCTACCAAAGTAGAGGCTATCTTAAATTGGGAACAACCTGAGAAAGTCACGAAGATCAGAAGCTTCCTTGGACTGGTCGGGTATTGCAGAAGGTTCATTAAAGGATTCTCCACCCTAACCTCCTTAATGACCCAGCTACTGAGAAAAAAGGTCCTTTATGTGTGGAATAAAAAGTGCAAGAAGAGCTTTCAAGAACATAAGAAGAGGTTGATGATTGCACCAATGTTGAGCTTACCAGAGGAGAGCAAGCCATATGCATTGTACACTAATACCTCCAAGGAAGGGTTTGGAGTGGTTCTGATACATGAAAACAAGGTTCTAATTTATACCACCTACAAGTTGAAAGCCCATAAAGGGAACTACCCTACTCATGATCTGGAGCTAGTAGCGATTATGTTTGCATTGAAGAAATAGAGTTATTATCTATATAGGGCGGAGTACGAAATATTCACGGACCATAAGAGCCTCAATAAATATCTTCACTCAGAAGGACTTGAATATTAGACAATGGAGATGGATGGAGTTCCTGGAGGAATATCGATGCCCAATAAACTATCATCCAGGAAAAGCTAATATGGTAGCTCAACGTTCTAAGTAGAAAGGCAAGACTTGCCAGACTAATAGTGCAGGAAGTGAAAGCTGTGCATGAAGTGTTACCACTGGGAGTAGAAGACTGAGAAGGGAAAATCTGCATAAGCAATTTAAGGCTCGAGCCTGATCTTAGGTAGGAAATCATTAGGAAATAGCAGAGTAGTACAAAATTCCAATCCTTCAAAGCCAACAAGATTGCCAGAGGAAGGGAAGATTTTCAAGAGGATAAGTCGGGGGTATTGTATTTCCGAGAATAGATATGCATACCGAATAACAAAGGATTAAAAAAGAAGATTTTGGAATAAACTCATAAAAGCAAACATGCCATTCACCTCGGAGTAGTGAAGATATACTAGGATTTGAAGAGAACATACTGGTAGGTTGGTATGAAAAAGGACATTATGTAGTATGTGTCTATGTGCTTGACCTGCTAGAAGGTTAAGGTGGAACATAAGAAGTCGGCTAGACTGCTACAACCTTTACTAATCCTCAAGTGGAAATGGCAAGAAGTAACTATAGATTTTGCCACTAGACTCCCTATGACAAAGACTCAATGAGATGCTATTTGGGTAGTTATTGATATACTAATAAAGTCGGCATATTCATTACAGTGAATATAAGGTATTCAATAGAGAAGCTGACTCAGATTTATACACAGGAAATAGTACATTTGCATGGAGTGCCCACTGGTATTGTATCTGATAGAGACCCGAGGCTCATCTCTAGATTTTGGGTCAAGTTCCAGGAATCTATGGGTACAACCCTGAAGTTTAGCACAACAGCACATCCGCAGATGGATTGATAGTTAGAAAGAGTTTTTTAGATCTTGGAAGATATGCTAAGGGCATATGTCTTAAATTTTAGAGATGCTTAGATTAACTCTATATTATATGCTGAGTTGGCATATAACAACAACTACCAATCACCGATCAGGATGGCACCCTATGAGGCTTTGTACGGACGGAAGTGCTAAGTACCCCTATACTAGGATAGGACCGAAGACAGACGAACTACCCAAACTGAGGAGATTTGTATACAGGAAATGATAGATAAAGTAAAACTGATCAGAGAAAGACTGAAAGTAACACAAAGTAGACAAAAACATTATGTGGATAACTAGAGAAGAGGTCTCAAATTTCAAGTGAGGGATCACATGTTCTTAAAGTTAACTCCAAGTAGAAGAATACTAAAACACCCAAAGGAAAAAAGTTAAGTTTGAGGTATTTGGGACTTTTCTGGGTGATTGAGAGAGTTGGGCTGGTGGTTTACAAGTTAGATTTATCGAAAGGTTTGATTGGGGTATATAATGTATTTCATGTCTCTTAGCTCAAGACATACATGCCTAACCCAGAGTACGTACTCAATAATGAGCCGCTTCAGCTACATCCAGATCTGAGTTATGTTGAAAAGTCGATTAAAATTGTAGATCGAAGTGTCAGAGAGCTTAGGAATAAACGCATACTAGTCATGAAGATGTTGTGGGAGCAATATGGGGCATTGTACACAACTTGAGAAATTGAGCAGTGGGTGAAGAATAAATACCTTGAGCTACTTTAGAAGTAATACCTGTGAATTTTGGGGTGAAATTTCTTTAAGGAATGGAGAATGTAAAACTCCATTACGGTCGGATCGTGGTGGAGAGTACCTCCTTAGTGAATTCAAGGACTACATGGTATATCATAAGATAGTATCCCAACTCTCTGTGCCGAGGATACCCCAGCAAAACGGAGTAACTGAGAGAAGGAACAGGACATTGATGGAAATGGTCCGAAACATGTTGTCTTATGCTACTCTTCCAGTGTCTTTTTGTGGATATGCCCGGAAACAGCGGCATACATTCTGAATTTGGTACCTTCCAAATCAATACCTAGGACTCCTTATAAGATGTGGGCTGGGCGTAAGCCAAGTTTGAATCATCTTAGCATATAGGGTTGTCCAGCTTATGTACTAGTCAAGAGAGACAAGTTGGAACCAAGATCAGAATTATGCTATTTTGTTGGGTGTCTAAAAAGGATAAAGGGTGGTTACTTTTATCATCCTAAGGAGTAGAAAGTACTGGTTAGTACCAATGCTAAATACCTAAAGGCTGATCAAAGTAATGGAACTGGAGGAGAAGTTATCTTCGGAAGCAACTTCTTCTGACCCGATTATGGAACAAGAAGAGGCACAGCCTCAAGAGCCTGTACAAATGAAGTCTCGTCGTAGTAGGAGAGTGTCTAGGGTTCCGGAGAGATGGACTAGAGAAGCTTTCGAGCTAGTCTCCGACCATCAGGAACAAGACCTCACTAGATAGATGAGGCTATTGCTGATACCGATGCAAATATGTGGCATGAAACAATGAAAGCGAGATTGAGTCTATGTATCTCAATCAGGTTTGGGATCTTGTAGCTTCACCTGAAGGGATAAAACCCATAGGATGTAAGTGGGTATACAAGAGAAAGAGGGGAGTAGATGGGAAGGTGGAAACCTTCAAAGCTAGGCTTGTGGCGAAAGGATATACTCAGAAAGAGAGAATCGACTATGATGAAACATTTTCCCTGATAGCCATGCTTAAGTCCAGCCGTATCCTTCTTGCCATTGCTTGTCATTATGACTACAAGATATGGCAAATGGATATCAAGACGGCATTTTTAAATGGCCATCTTAGTGAAGACATCTATATGTCCCAACCAGAAGGCTTTGTTGCTAAAGGCCAAAAGCATATAGTTTGCAAGTTTAAGAAGTCCATTTATAGACTTAAGCAGGCATCTAGAACATGGAACATTCATTTTGATGAGACCGTAAAGTCTTATGATTTTGTTCAAAACGAAGACGATGTTGGGAATATGCCCTCTTAGACTAGATTTATGATGTAAATATCGAATATTTTAATGACAGAATTTATTTTCAGAAATCGTTTATGAATTTATTTTTATTATTTGTGCACAATTTCATTTGGAAAAAGATCCATTATGTTTAAATAAGTTATCCATGTGAATGGTGGTCTTTCACAGTAATGTATGAATCACGGGTTATTTGAACGCATAAACATTTGTTCTTAACCAATTGATGAGAATGGGCATCTCATCATATTTAGGTCATTATGTTATGAATTCCAATAGGGAATGGCTTACCTTTGGCCAGTGAGTAGTCCACTCACTTTATGACATAAGCGTATTTCGAATATGTAGAACAGAATCTGTAGTAGTGGTTTCTAAAAAGTACAATATGGTAGAAACCTAGACTACTACCGCTACAGCGTGGACTATTACTCTACGACTTGAGTATGCGTTGGTAGTCTGACAAAGTTGGAAGCATATACTTTGATATGCTATAGTTGAGGTTCTATCGTAGAACCAATATACTTGCATATTGGGTTTATATAACTAGTTAGTTAAGACAAACTTGTACAAGATAGTTTCTACACAATATCGCCCCTTGTGGTTGTCTGAATGATCTAAATGTCCAGGGCCCTAGGAAATATGACTTGGATGTTTGCTTTAGAGTAGCTCCCTTGGAAAGCAAAAACACTCCAGGAAGTCGTAGATCATTGGACTAGAAGCCTAAGGATGGTAGGTGTCATTTAGAGGGGTGTTACTACACTTCTTCCTCTCTAAATGCACGGCGATGTGTACAGGGGTATTTTAGTCATTACACCTGTAGGTCAGAGACTTTACTAACGCAGCATTATCCTTGGGGTCAATATTTTCTTATGGTGATATTAGGAAATATTTAAAATGTAAAATACAACTATTTATATAGTAGGGGTATTTTGGTCATTTTAGTAGCCAATGCGATGTGTCTTTTTGGTCCTTGGAATAGCCTGTAAGTCATAATTAATTTTGGGTTGAGGAATTGGTCTCAGTTAAAGAGGGTTTTATTTTATTCAAGAAGTCTAATTTATTATTAGACTAGAATAAAATAAATTGAGAGAAATTTATTATCTGATTTAATTGGTTAATTAATTATTCAAGGCCTAGGTCCAATTTTAATAATTAGAAAATTAACTTGGGTTTAAACTAGAGAAAAATAATTAATACTTAATTATTTATTTGGTTATTTATTTAAGCCCAAGAAATAAATAATTAAAATTTAATTATTTTGGTTCATTTGAGCTCATTAATTATTTATTGGGTTATTTATTTAAGCCCAAGGAATAAATAATTAATGTTTATTATTTTGGACTTTTCGGGTCCAAGAAAAATAATAAATATTATTTTGGCTCAATAGCCTGGACCATAGGGTTTTTCTAGATATGGTTCAGAAGAGTTTAGGGTGAAGCCAAACTTACTCTATTAATAATATCCAGGTGTTTGAAATATCAAATCCCAAGGGATATTGTTATCAGAATAATTAAAGACCTATTTTTGGCTTCACTTCTCACGGCTCTCTGTGTGGAAAATATAACCCTTGATTTTTCTAAGGGTTTTCTCTCTTTCTGGTGACTCTCCTTCTCGTGACTTTTGGTTCTTTGTTTCTTGTTTTTGTTTTGCTAATAAATAAGAGGCTAACCAAGAACCATAGCCGATGCTCTTCTCACCCATTTCTGTGTTCACCAACAAGGATTAGGGAGGGGCATATTCTGAGAGCTAAAAAGCTTGGCGTCCATGCACCTGAGGAGAAGTAGAAGATTGGCAGGAGAACAATCGGAAGCTTCATCGTGTGGGCAAGAAGAGGTTGTTCCTGTGATTCAATCCATTCTTCCACAACCTAAGAGGTTTAAGGCACGCAAATGTATGGTTTAAATGCTTCCATGCTACTGTTGTCCTTTGTTCATGTTTTTCCTCCGTTTTTTTGTTTCTCGTAAGCATGCTCTTTGTTTTTTTCAAACTTACAGATGAACCATACGTGTACAGGAAACTTGAAGACATTAATGTGATTTTTCTTGCCTTGTATGTGGATGACATTCTACTCATTGAAAATTATGTAGGGTCATTGTCATCTACAAAAGTTTGGTTGTCTAGTCAATTTAGTATGAAGGACTTGGGAGAAGCCAACTACATTCTTAGGATTAGACTTCTTAGAAATAGGAAGCAGAGAATGTTGGGGTTATCCTAAGCGGCATACATTGACAAGATGCTGGCCAAATTTAGCATGGACTCATGCAAAGGAGCTCTAATTCCTTGCAGACATGGGTTGTTATTTTCTTCAAGAGACTATCCTAGGTCTCAAGAAGAAAAGGACAGAATGAGTAGGATTCCCTATGCTTCGACTGTGTGAAATCTCATGTACGCCATGCTGTGTACTAGGCTAAATATCTGCTTTGCGTAGGCTTGGTTAGCAAATATCAGTCAAACCCTGGGGAGGTTCATTGGCAAGCTGTAAAGCATATACTCAAGTACCTCAAGGAAACGAGAGATTATATACTGGTTTACAGAGTTGATGACTTGGTTCCTACAAGATACACAGACTCAGACTTCCAGGCGGATAAGGATGAGAGAAAATTCACTAGTGGATACATCTTCACCTTGTCTGGAGGAGCTATTTCATGAAGGAGTATCAAGCAATCTTGCATTGTTGACTCAACCATGGAAGCTGAGTATGTGGCAGCTTCGGAGGCATCCAAGGAAGCAGTCTGGCTCTGAAAGTTCCTTTCAGAACTTGGAGTCGTGCTACATATGGACAGGCCAATTGTGATGTATTGCGACAACACTGGAACAGTATTACAATCCAAAGAACCTATAAACCACAAGAAGGGGAAGCACAACGAGAGAAAGTACCACCTGATCAAGGATTTCATCTAGAGACAGGAAGTCATGGTGGAATAGATTGCCTCCGAGAACAATCTAGCTGATCCATTCACCAAGCCTTTAACTGAGAGAGTCTTCAAGAGACACTTAGATACCATAGGGGTGAGCACCTACGGACTTACCTAGTCTTAGAGTGCAAGTGGGAGATTGTTGGGAAATATGTCATCTTAGACTAGGTTTCTAATGTAAAAATCGAATGTTTTAATAAAAGAATTTATTTTCAGAAATTGTTTGTGAATTTACAATTTTATTTATGCACAATCACGTTTGGAAAAGACCCATTGTGTTTAAGTAAGTGGTCTATATGAATGTAGGTCTTTCACAGTAAGGTATGGATTACGAGTTACTTAATACATAAACATTCATTCTTAACCGATTAATGAAAATGGGAATCTCATCATGTCTAGGTTATTATGTTATGAATTTCAAATGGGGAATGGCTTACCTTTAGCCAGTAAGTAGTCCATGCTGTAGTAGTGGTTTCTAAAAGTACTATATGGTAGAAACCTAGACTACTACCACTACAGCATGGACTAGTACTCTTCGACTTAAGTATGAGTTGGTGGTCTGACGAAGCTGAAAGCATATACTTTGATATACTATAGTTGAGGTTCTATAGTAGGGCCAATATACTTGCATGTTGGGTATGTGTGACTAGTTAGTTAAAACAGACTTGTACAAGATAGTTTCTATACTATATCGACCCTTGTAGTTATCTGAATAATCTAAATATCTAGGGCCATGGGAAACATGATTTGGATGTTTGCTTTAGGGTAATTCCCTTAGAAAGTGAAAACAATCCAGGAGTGGATCATTGGACTAGAGTCCTAAGGATGGTAGATATCATTTAAAGAGGTGTTAGTACACTTCTTCCTCTTAAAATGTACAGCGAAGTATAGAGGGGTATTTTAGTCATTATACCTTGTAGGTCGGAGACTTTGCTAACGCAGCATTGTCCTTAAAGTCAATATTTCCTTATGGTGATATTAAGAAATATTTAAAATGCAAAATACAGCTATTTATATGGCAAGGGTATTTTGGTCATTTTAGTAACTAAGGCGGTGTGTCTTTTGGTCCCCAGTATAGATCATGAGTCCTAATTAAATACGGGCTAAGGAATTGATCTTAAATTAAATAGAATTTATTTTATTTAAATAGCCTAATTTAATTGTTAGGCTAGAATAAAATAAAGGTCCATGGAAAGAGAGAATTAATTAAATTAGTTTGGTGGGTTAATTAATTATTTAGGGCATTGGCCCAGTTTAAAAAATTAAAGATTAACCTGGGACTGAACTAATATAGACTTATTTATTGGACTAGTTTATTTGGGTTGGGAAATTAATTATTTGTTGGGCCAATTATTTGGTTCTAATTAGAATAATTAACTAAGCCCAAAAGGTTAAACTAAGAGTCCAATTGCCCAATTCAGTTTAACCTAGGGTTTTATTTAGGTTAAATAGGAGGATGGAAAATAACGTGATTGCAGAACACACTCTTTGAGACGGCTTTTTCTCTGTGAAAGAAAAAGAAGCTAGACGTCTCTTTCCTCTCTCTCCAGAAAAAAGGTTCCTTAGTTTGTAATTATTCACCAAACGGATTTAGGAAGACCATATACTGGAAGATCGAGAGTTTGGCGTTTACCTACATGCAAAGACGGAGTAGGAGACTTACAGGAATCGCGCCAGAGGCTTTTACCAGGACACCTACCCCGGTTGCGCACATTCCGATCCAACCAACTTTTAGGACAAGGAAAAAAAGGTAAAAAAATTTTAACCTCGGAGTCCCGCCAGAGCACGACCAGTGCCGGCTAGGACTACCAGCACCAGTTCTGTTCGGGAATCCTGTATTCTTTAGTTTTTCCAGTTTTTTGATCTTCGCTTCCGCTGCGAGCCCTGTGTTTTCTGCTTTCTATGCCTTCAGGATAATAAAAAGTATGAATGCTTTATGTTTTCATGCAGTTGGTTTCTCTCTCGGGGAATTTGATGGAATGAAGTGAAAATGAAATGAAGTGGTCTAGACTTCGGAGTTCATCATTCATAGCAAAACCCAATCACTCACAGAAACCTTTAGAGGCTAAGCTGAACCCAACTCTTCAAGCTTTCACCGGCAGTGGAACGGACACCATTTCGGAAGATCAAAGGCTTCGCGTGAATGAAACGCAATCGATATTTACAAGGATGTGATGCAACATTCTTGTATAGACATCTTCTTCATTGCGAAAAGGGTCATTCAATTATAGATGTAAATTTTTCGTTTTGTAAGCATACTGATAGGGCCTAAAATTAGTCATATTTTTTCTAATTATTTGATATTATTTTGTAATACATTTTATAAAATAACTAGTCATATTCATTCCTATTTGATATTCTTTTTATAAAAATATTTTTTTGTAATTTTATGTAAAAATAAGAAAAAATTAGAGAGAAATTGGTGATTTTGCGGCATAGGACCGACACCAGCCCAGAAAATGGAGCTGGCGCCAGATAGCTACTGGTGGAACACAGAAGTGCACAAAGAAATTGAAGGAACAGAGGACAAATTGCAAGTGAAATTGGAAATTAAAGAAAATGGCTTCATGGCTTTGGTGGCTCAGCAGCAAAACAAAGACATATAGCCAACAACGATAGCAAAAGGAAACAATTGCAACAAAGAAAAGTGAAGCAAGAATTTCGGTGGGCCAAGGTGGAAAAAAAGTCAACAAGTGCGGCTGAGCATGAAAATGAGAAAAAGCAGCTGAAACAGGTCAACAGGAAGTAGGAAAGGAACAGCAAAAGAAAACAATTTTCGGTGGGCTTGGTGGCTCAATTTAGCCGACAAACAACATGAAGAAAGGCAACAGAATTTGGTGGCTTACTAGAGCCGACGAAACAAAAGGCAAGTGGCTCAATTGAGCCAATGTAAGAAAGAAGAGGAAATCAACTTCAGAATTTCGGTGGTTTCGATGGCTCAAATTGGATTGCAGATTTAACAATTTCAATTCCACACGAATTGAAGTTCTCCAAGCATAAGAAGACAAAGTCCAAATTGAATTCAATTTCACAAAAGGTCAAGGCGGTGCTCTATACACTATTTAATTTTTTCCTTAGTTTTATTTAGACTTTTATTTAGTTTTTATTATTCCTCTTTGATTTTGATTTCTTTAGGTAATTTCTTCTTCTTTACCTAGGATTCTTTTAGAAACTTTATAAGCCTATAAATAAAGGTCAATTTACCCTAGAAAAAGGAGGTGCACAATGTAGGGACTTAAATTTATTTTTAAGTGCATCATCAATATTTTCTGAAAATAAATAGTTCGAGAAGAGTTGTACAAGAAGGTCTCCAAAGAGAGAAGAAGAAGGCTTGTCTATGAGTATCTATTTCTCTCATTTGTTTTCTTTTTCTTGAACAATGATATGTTAATTATTTTATTATAATTTGACACTATTTTAGATATTCATGATATTTAGAGGTATTTAATCTTTTGATTAAATGATTGTTCTTCTTGATATTCAATTACTTGGGCATATTACGAGATTAATTAGTTGTTTCTTTTCATTAACTTGCTAGACCAAAGAGGTTGATGGTAGTTGCAATTGATTAATTTCATATTTATTGGCTGTTAACTTGCTAGACCAAAGATTGAGTAATTGAAGGTTAATTGATATTTGCCAGACCAATGATTCATTAATTAATTTCATGTTTGAAATTTGCCAGACTAAGGAAATTTAATCAAGAATTGTGTTTAATGCATCTTTTGAATGAATTAGTTGGGACAGACCAAGTGATGCTAATTTATCTAGAAGGTAGTAATTAGTTGAGACATACCAAGTGATGCTAATTTACCTTTATCCTTCGTGATGCCAAAGAAATAATTAGTTATGATAATGGTTGAGTTCTTTAAGATTATGTTTGTCTAAACAATGGTTTGAGTTACATACTTCTCCATCCTTGACATGTACATATTTTTATTCTATTTTCTTTTTTATTTGTTTTTCACTTTATTGAGTAGGTTAAACAATGAAAGAAATGTGATTAATATTTACTTTGTTCCTGGAGGATCGACACTCGTTTAAATCCTATACTCGATTAATGATGAGTACGCTTGCTCAAATGTGTGATTTGAGGTTAACGTTTTAATTTAAACTTGATTGAGAATGTGTTTAGTTGTTGTATGATTTTTATACCCAAGTCCGAACACATCACATACTTTCGATTTGATAATTTTCGTCATTTTAAACCTTCATAAATATATGCTGTTTTCTGTAGAAATGATTTTTTTTCTCTATTCAATATTTACTTCCAATAATATAGTCCTTATTTTTTCTCATTTCATCCTTAAATTTTAAAACTCATTTAGAAACATTCATGGATTTTAGGAGCAAAGTATAGAGTGGAGGAATTGTCATTTTTATCTAACGTACGTTAAAAGTTTTTCTGGGGGTTTAAATTAGGAATTTCCAAGGTTGCTAGGAAAATATTTCAAATGTGCATCACCAATGCTAACAGAATGACTTGAGGTTATAAATCTCTAAATCCGGATAGGTTTATAATAGCTATATGTGAGTGATGCAACTAATCGTATGAAGTCTGGTCACAGATAGGCCTCAATAATGCAATAAATCAATTTTATAACAGCTGGAAGGTTCCGTTATATTTTTCTTTTTTAAAAAATTTGAATAGATTGAAACCTCCCAATGGAAGGTATAATTACTTTTAGGATCATTATGAGTCACTAGCCTATCTTGCACAACTTTTTTTTGTTTTGTTTTGTTTTTTTTTCTTTTTGAAATACACGTCAGAATTCCATCCTTAGTCTCTTAAAATTATGAGCTTGTAAGATTACTAAGTAGAGAAGTTGTCCTCTTCTTGTTTTCTTATTCATCGAATTTTATTGTATAATATAGAAGACATACAAATAACATGAAAGATATAAAAAGATATAATAAAAAATATTTCCTCCGTCTCTATTTATCTATCACAATCAACTATTTCACACAATTTAAGAAAAATTAGTTAATTTCTTAAATTCATAAAACTTTATTTATATATTCCAAAAGTACCTTTGAATTTAATATTCTCTATAACTATTTTCTTGTTTTATTTGTTCAACTATCTCTTTAAAGTTATTATACTTTTATTTTTTAAAACTATTCAATATAAAGATATAGTAGTAAAACTAACATTAATGGCACTTAAATTTTTTTAATGTAATAGATAAAAAAGAATATTAAAATTTTTCAGTTATGACAGATAAATAAGGATAGAAAGAATATATAAAATAATTAAAATAATATCATAAAATAAAATAAAGATATAGTCTATCAAACCCCGTCAATCGGAGCAGGAGCAGGAGCAGGAGTGGGGAGAGAGGACACTTAGACTGGCCTTGTAGTAAAGGAAAAGTGCACGTCAGCATAATGCAACAATAGGGGAACATGAAACTCAAACAAAGACCGAGATAAGATCTTTTCTCGAATAAAACCAATCGGCTTGGAATCACCATTGAGATTAGCAAAGAATAAAGTCAGATAACATTAATGGTTTCCTTATTATTATTATTTTTTTAAGACTCCTCTTCAAAGTTTTTGAATTTTGCACGCCAAATACTGACGTAGGATCATAAATTGGAAAATTATTAATTCAGAAATTATTAATTCTAGTAAGCTAAGGTTGCAAAATAGTGGGTGAATGCTTACGATAACGGCGTTTAGAGCACCACTAGCAGATATTAATAAGTTTTAATGGAAATATTTTAATAAAATAAACAGTCTATTTTTATTAGAGAGCTTGAATGCAAAGAAACGAAATACTAAAATTCAATTCACCTATGCACTTCTCTATTTTTGTGCATCCTTTTAATTTTATTTTGCAGCAAATTTATTCACTTGTTTAAGCCATTATACCATGTTACTTACCTGGCTTTTAATTCCAAAATTGTTAGTAGGAACTCCCAAAGAATATGAAAAAAATTGCTTCTGTGCGAATTCGGAATCCTCGAAGGTTGTTTCAGAATCTCACACCAACGTTCATAATATGGGTGTAATAAGCTTGTAATTTAATTTAAATGAAAATTTCAATTTAATTAAAGAAAATTTTAATATAAATAAAATTTATTTTTAACTATTATTATTTACTTACAAAACATTATATTTTATATTACTCTCTCCATCCTAAATTATCTATTCACTTTAACTGATTAGCCGAGAATTAAGAAAATTAATTTTTTTAGTTAATTAATCATTCTCTTCTATTTTTATCTTAAAAATTCATAAATGTCTTTCTTTATATTAACAAGTATACAAATTCCAAAACTTTGATATACTAACTCCAAATTACTTCTCTCTCCTAAATATTTAATTCTTATTAGAAAATGGGTCAAAATATTACAGTATTAAGTATTTAACTCTCTCTCCAAGTTGCTATTTATGTTTCTTGGGAATTAACTAGATAAGTATGAATAACAAAGCTCGTAAAATGAGTTTTTTACTATATTTTAATATATTTAGGAAATAATATATTATTAAATATGAATAAATTTAGAATATTAAATTTTAATTTTTTAAAGTGATAGATAATTTGAGACAAAAAATTAAGTTAAAAAATGGATTGATAATTTAGGATAAAGAGAATAATAACTTTTCCTGTTTTCTATATAATTTAACTTTTTTAATTCAAATAAATTCTTTTAAAAAATTATAATCCAGATATACCTAATCAAAGAAGGATCTAGCAGGGGACAAGAGTAGTGTACATCCACCAAAATTTTTCAGAACTCTATACCTTTTTAGAAAATTGATTTTTTTTGGAAAGTCACGCTAAACGTTAACTTTTATCCTAAAAAATAAATATTTTTTATAAATTATAACATTATCTTCGAGAATTTGATATTTAATTTAATTTACCCTTCAACACGCATTGATTTCATCCTTTCATAAAATGTCTCATAATATTTTATATATATATATATATATATATATATATATATATATATATTATTGTGTACTATCGCAAATTTAGATACATTAAAAAGCGAAATAGTCATATACCATTATTTATACATTAAGAATTTTATTATAAGTATATTAAATAATATCTTCTCAGCTTTTAATACTAACTTCACCGTAAATGGACAAGACTCCTCCAATATTAAAAACATTAGAGATCCTTCAAATTTTGAGTAATATCAAAATACAACATCTTATAATAATACAAATAGTTGAAAATGAAATACACGACTTCTAATACATACTTAATTATCAAGTTGACTTTTCATAGTTAAAAAACAAAAGATAACATGTAGACCTGTAAATGGGCCAGGTCTACCCAGACCCGACCGACCCGCTTACCTATTTACATGGGTCTAGTATAATTTTTTTATTATTTAATCTGTTCCATTATCCGTTTAATTTATATAATTTACTCTGGGTATAAGTATTCAAGTTCTGTACCCGTTTAACTATTTAATTTAAAATATTATATAAAAATATATCTATTATATTATATATATATATATAATATTATATCAAATATATATTATGTGGTCTCTAACTTGCTTGATTTGGCTTGTACGTTTAATTTGATGTCTTTTTCCTCCCATTTGAAAGCTGCTTTTTACTTCCCTTTCTCCCTGAATAACTAATAATATAAATCATCTAATATTTGTTGTTGAAATCTTTCAAGCATTCTTGTTATTTCATGTATGAGATGAATGTTTAAAATGGCAAAAATCATCAAAACGAAAGCATACTAAAAAAATAAAAAATTTACCTTTATGATTGAATGACCCTCTTCGCACTGGTGTAGATATCTGTACAAAGATACTTAAGGCTATTGGATCACGTCCTTGCAAATGTCTATTGCGTCTCATTTACGCGAAGCCTTTAATATTCTGAAATGGTACCCATAGCACAGCCGGTGAAAGTTTGAAGATTGGGTTTTAATAAGTTTTTGGTGAAAGCTTTACCGAAGCTTTCTCTGTGATTTTGGGTTTCTGTTTCTTTGTAAATAACGAACCCATAAGTGCAAAAACAAAAGCTTCCACTTCAATTCATTTTTCATTCATTTGAATCAATTCTTGAGAGAGAATCCACTCGCGTGCAAATAGAAAACGTCTATACTTTCTATTATACTTCACGCGAAACAATACGGGTTTCATCCCATGTTATTTTTTTATTTTATTTTAATTAATTAATTAAATTAATAAATTAATTTATTTATATTTTTTTAAAATTTTATTTTACCCTTAGTCTTATTCATTGGGTTAGATAAAATTATTTATTCTTAAATTTAAACACCCATAGATAATAAATTTTAATTATTTATTTTTTAAACTTTATTAAACAACCCAATAAATAATTAACTAGCCCAAATAGACCAATAAAATTTCATACCTTTTATTTTGTTTATATCAAAATTAATTTTCTAATTATTTACTTTGGGCATTGGGCCCTGAATAATTAATTAACCAATTAAATTAGATAAAATAAATACTCTCTCTCGAACCTTTTATTTTATTCTAGTGTAATAATAAATTAAACTAATAAAATAAAACCCACATTTATCAAGATAAATTCCTTAACCCAAATCTTTCATGACTTAAGGGTCATTTCAGGGACCAAAAGACATATCGTCTTGGCTACTAAAATAACCAAAATACCCCTATTATATAAATAGCTATCTTGTAGCGTAGAAGTTATCTTGAATAGTCACAAGGAGTGATATAGCGTAAAAGTTATCTTGTACAAGTCCGTCTTAACTAACTAGTTACATATACTTAATATACAAGTATTTAGCTCTACGAAAGAACCTTAACTATAGTATATCAAAGTATATGCTTCTAACTTCATCAGACTACCAACTTATATTCAAGCGGTAGAGTATTACTCCACGCTATAGCAGTAATAGTCTGGGTTTTTTTAAAATAATATTTTTAAAAACCACTATTACAGGTCCTATTCTACGTATTCGAAATACGCTCATTCCATTAAGTGAGTGGACTACTCACTGACTAAAGGTAAGTCATTCCCTATTTGGAATTCATAACACAATAACCTATACATGATGAAATTCTCATTTTTATCAATCGATTAAGAACAAACATTTATGTGTTAAGTAACCCGTGATCCATACCTTACTGTAAAAGACCACCATTCACATGGATCACTTACTTAAACATAATAGGTCATTTCCAAACGAAAATCGTGTACAAATAAAATATAAATTCACAAATAAATTTTGAGAATAAATTTTTTTTTATTAATAAATTCGATAATTACATCAGATAAACTAGTCTAGAGGGCATATATTCCAACAATCTCCCACTTGCACTCTAAGACTAAGAAAGTCCGTAAGTGCCCACCCCTATGGCTTCTAAGTGTTTCTTGAAGACTTTCTCAGCCAAAGGCTTAGTGAAGTGATCTGCTAGGTTGTTCTCTAAGACTATCTGTTCTACTACGATTTCCTGTCTCTGAATGAAATTCCGAATCAGGTGGTACTTCCTCTGGATGTGCTTCCCTTTCTTGTAGTTCCTAGGTTCTTTGGATTGCGAAATTGCTCCAAAATTGTCGCAATACACCACAATTGGTCTGTTCATGTGTAGCATAACTCTAAGTTCTAAAAAGAACCTTTGGAGCCAGACTACCTCTTTGGATGCGTTCAATGCTGCTACATACTCAACTTCCATGGTTGAGTCAACAATATAAAATTACTTGATACTCCTCCATGAAACAGCTCCTCCAAACAAGGTGAAGACATATCCACTAGTAGATTTTCTCTCATCGTTATCTGCCTGAAAATTTGAGTCTGTGTATCCAGTAAGAACCAAGTTGTCAACCCTATAAACCAACATATAATCTTTCGTACCATTGAGGTATTTAAGAATATGCTTTACATCTTGCCAATGAACCTTCCCAGGGTTTGACTAATATCTACTAACTAAGTCTACGATAAAGCAGATATATGGCCTGATTCACAGTATGACGTACATGAGACTTCCCACAGCTAAAGTATAGGGAATCCTACTCATCTTTTTTTTTTCCTCTTGAGATTTAGGACAATTCTTAGAACAAAAAGATAACCCATGTCTATAAGGGATTAGAGCTCCCTTGCATGAATCCATGCTAAACTTGACTGGCATCTTGTCAATGTATGTCGTTTGGGATAATCCTAACATTCTCTACTTCCTATTTTTAAGAACCTGAATTTCAAGAATGTAATTGGCTTCTCCCAAGTCTTTTATACTAAATTAACTAGACAGTCCATAAATGGACTTCTTAAACTTGCAGACCATATGTTCCTGGCATTTAGCAATGAAACCTTCCGGTTGAGACATATAGATGTCTTTATCAAGATGGTCATTAAGAAATGCCGTCTTAACATCCATTTGTCATATCTAATAGTTGTAATGACATGCAATGGTAAGGAGAATACAGATGGACTTAAACACGGCTACCAGAGAAAAGGTTTCATCATAATTGATTCACTCTTTCTGATTATAACCTTTCGCCATAAGCCTGGCTTTGAAGGTTTCCACATTCCCATCCGCTCCCCTCTTCTTCTTGTATAACCACTTACACCCAATGGGTTTTATCCCTTTAGTTGAAGTTACAAGATCCTAAACCTGATTGAAGTACATAGACTCAATTTCGGCTTTCATTACTCCATGCCACAGATCTGCATTGGTATCAGCAATAACCTTCTTGTATCTAGTGGGATCTTATTCTTGATGGTCAAAAACTAACTCGAAAGCCTGTTCTATCCATTTTTCTGAAACTCTAGATACCTTCTCACTACGACGAAACTTCATTTGAACATGTTCTTGAGGCTGTGCCTCTTCTTGTTCCATAATCGGGTCTGAAGAAGTTAATTCCGAAGATAACTTCTCCTCGAATTCTAACATTGTTGAACCTTTAGTAGAAGTACTTTGATCATCTTCTAAACATCTAACATTAGTACTTACCAATACTTTCTACACATTGAGATGATAAAAGTAACCTCATTTTGTCCCTTTTGGATACCCAACAAAGTAACATAATTTTGATCTTGATTTTAGCTTGTCTCCTTTGATCAGTACATAAGTTGGACGCCCCATATCCTGAGATAATTTAGTCTTGGTTTACACCCAGTCCACATCTCATAGGGTGTCCTAGGTACTGACTTGGAAGGCACTAAGTTTAGAATGTATGCCATTGTGTTCAAGGCATATCCCCAAAAAGAGATCGGAAGAGTAGCATGGGACATTATGCTCCAAACCATTTCCATCAATGTCCTGTGCCTTCTCTCAGCTATTCCATTCTACTGGGGTGTACCCGGCGCAGAGAGTTGGGATGCTATCACATGATGTACCATGTAATCCTTGAACTCACCGATGAGGTACTCTCCACCACGATCTAATCGTAAAGTTTTGATCAGTTTACCGGTCGACGCTCCACTTCAGTCTTAAACTATTTGAACTTGTCAAAAGAGTCAAACTTGTGCCTCATCAGGTAGACATAACCAAATCTTGTACAATCATCCGTGAAAGTGATGAAGTACTCAAAACCTCCTCTAGCTTGAATAAACAAAAAACCACACACATCAGTATGAACAAAGCCCAATATCTCATTGGCTCTATCAGCCTTTTGGGTAAACGACCTTTTGGTAATTTTTCCTATAAGGCATGATTCACACTGATGCCAACTTTCCAATCTTAATGAGCCTAAGGGCCCATCATAGATTAACCTCTGAATCCTAGTTGAGTTAATATGACCCAACCTTAGATGCCAAATATATGAGTCATTGAAATTGGTCTTTCTCTTCCTACTTAAAGGTTCAAATTGAGCGTTATTTATTTAATTGTTTGTAGGATTTTAAAAGAATAAGTTTCCATACATGTGCCCTGTACATAAAACTTCTCCATTTCTACTGATAGTAATACCAAAATGTAAAGAAACAGAATATCTATGATTTATTAGCTTTGCAACTGAAATCAAATTCTGTCTAAAACTAAGTATATATAAAATATCCTTTAATATAATTACTTTATTACAATAAAAAATAAGATCCAACTCTCCCACTGCAAGAGCCCATACTCGTGCTTCATTTCCCATTCGTAGTCCATGCTCACCCCTCTGGAGTCTTCTTATTTTCTTAAACCCCTGCAAGGAGTTACAGATATGATCAGTGGCACCATAATTAACAATCCAAGTGAAAATTGATCCAACTATTAAAATAGACTCTAGATAGAGAACAATACCTGTAGGGTTTTTCTTGGCCTGAAGCTCTGGACACTCCTTTTTCCAGTGTCCCTTCTGCCCGTACTTGAAGCATTTACCTTTGGGCTTGTTGGGCTGGTTCTTGGGTTGGGCTTGTGCATTTTCCTTCTTCTTCTTGAACTTCCTAGGCTTGGGCCCAATTCTAAAAGAAAAAGTCCTAACAATTATAGCCTTAAACTGTGGCTTCATGACCTTCTCCGCTACCTGGAACTCTTTCATTAACTTAGTTAAACTCATGTTTAACTTGTTCATAGTTCAACTTGAATTGAGTAAAAGAGCTCGGCAAAGATTCGAGAATCATGTCCACTTAGCTCTTAGGGTCAATTACAGCCCCTAAGACTTCTACTTCCTCAAAAACAATAATCATTTTGAGCATATGCTCCTTGATTAATACTCTATCAGCCATCTTAGTATTTATGATTGTCCTAAAAACTTCCTGCCTTGCTAGTCGGCTCCTATCGACGAACATCGTGTCTAATGATTGGCTAATGTCATATGCAGTGCCCATGTACTCGTGTTTTGACTGGAGCACAATAGACATGGAGACCAACATGTAGCATCGAGTCATTTCGTTGGCCTTCTTCTATGCTTTCTCAGCCTCGCGTTCGTCAGCGACGGAACCCTTCCCGATAACAGGGCAGGTTTTAAAGATGACATATTTATACTCCTCAGCAGTGTGTATTATGTCTAATTTTCTTTTTCAGTCCACATAATTTGGACCCGTTAGCTTATTCTTACGAAGAATAACGGCCAAATGACTAAAAGAACCTCCACTAACCATTTCTGAGATATAAAAAATAAAAGAAAATTCAGTTTGTGAAAAAAATAAAATAATTTATGACTTTATCTTCATATTAAATCCGATAATAGTTAACCCTATCACTATTATCTTTAATATGATTGGTTTGGCTCTTAGAAAAACTGACATAGCTTCTTGGGAAGATTAACAGTTTTCTAAACTAAGTGTATTATCCACCACAAATTAATTTCCCTTTTAGGTAATGATCTAGAAGATAACTCCCTCGTATGATGACTATTTTTTCTCATTTCCTATGGACATTCGTCATACTATAACCTCCAACGTGGGGTGGCTAATCATAACACGTGTTCTGAGTTATTAATTACATCTATCCATTAGTTCTAGATCCTTTATGGTATCCCCATCCTATACGGGTTCACTTCCAGGGTGATGTGAGGGGACTCACAATCTCTAATGAAGATTGTGATGGAAGCCGTGGGGCCGTTGAAACCCCTCTTCCACTTAGTATTTTAAAATAAGAGTTTTTTTGAAAATTTTCTTTTGTAAATTTTTAATTAAGTTTTCTTTTAACTCAAAAATAAAATATTTAAACCTATAAAAATTTTTATGTCAAGGTTTATACCTTTGAGAAATTTTTCCATGGATTAATTTTATTTAAATTAATAAACTTAATTATTTCAAAAAATTTCAATAAAACTTTCGAGAGATTTTGATCTCAAGATTAATTTGACAAAAACAAATTTTCTTGTTAAAATTCAATCAAAATGGTTTTCTATTTTAATTCACAAAACTATCTAAATCCAAAATGTTTTCTATGTCAAAGATAAAATCTTGAGAAAATATCCAAGAATTAATTTTTGTTCGAATTAAAATTAACCATTTGATTTAAGAAAAATATTTTTCTTTGTCAAAAATTTCCAAAGACTTTGGTTTTTGAGAAAACGCGCACATAGGGTACAAAAAGAAATAAGCATGCTAGAAAACTATAAACATTTTCATGCTTTTATATTCTTTTAACCTAAGTGTCCAAATAATAGAATTAAACACATTAATTAATTAATGGTCTTGTTTAATCCTAAATTTCCTTTACTATTATTTTCATGCAAAATATTCAAAGAATATTAACTATTGTAATAAAAATAACTTCACCTGGTATGGGACCAAAAATTAAAAAAAAAATTATTCAGGTCCAATGCACCTGCCACACTGAATCATAACCCATGGGAAAACCATGGGCCCAATCCGAGCAGGTGGACCCGCCTGCACCCACCCCAACTGCAAGGTCAAAATTGTTGACCGCACAGCGAAATTGCAATTCCTCGCTAAAGGTATCAACGAGGAAAGCTTCCTCGCTGGGGAGGAGCTACACGCGGCTTGGAGCTACGGCTCAGCAGCTCCTCCCACATCCAATGGCAGCTCGACTCCTGAGGCTCGGTTCCTTTTGGCTTCCACAGTACCTTCTTCTCCAGAAAGACTTCTGCGTACTGGTTTCAATTTTTTCTTCCATTTTCAATCAAAACTCATCTAAACAACCGCCTATATCCTTAAAAACACTAGACTTACATGATATCTATAAAAGTAATCAAAATACATTATTCATATACTTTCACTCGCGAAGCTTATAGTGAAACTACCTATACCAGTAAACACGAAGAATCACACATTTCAATCAAAACAAATATTTTCTTATTTTAGTTAAGCTTAGCATGCTTCCGACATTTGCCAAACCACGGCTCTGATACCAATTGAATGCTTAAAATGGGAAAAATTATCAAAATGAAAGCATACTAGGAAAATAAAAAATTTTCCTCTGTGATTGAATGGGCCTCTTCGCACTGGTATAGATATCTGTACAAAGATACTTGAGGCTATTGGATCATGTCCTTACAAACGTCTACTGCGTTTCATTCACGTGAAGTCTTTGATCTTTCGAAATGGTGCCCGTAGCACAGTCAGTGAAAGCTTGAAGATTGGGTTTTGACAAATTTTTTGTGAAAGCTGAGGGAGACGAAACAGGGGAGCATGCACTGGTTACGGAAAAAAAAACAGAGAAAAATAAAATCAAGCCTTAGAGGCCATACGGAAGCGTGAAGATCATACCTTTGCGTTCCTTAACCCTTCTAAGTTCAGTAGGAGCGGATTGAGCAATTGGAATTGCCTCACTTCACCTACTTGAAGAAATTTCCGGTTGAACACCCGCTAGCCTTCTACTTCGCCTTGTTTGCATCAACGCCAAGCTTTCCAACTCTCGAAATATTCCTCTACCTATACTCTAGTCGGTGAACACTATGGTGAAGAGGAACAGTCTTAATTCTCCTTGGTTCACTTGCTATTAGTTAGCAAAGTCCAAGAAGAACAACAAGAAAAGGGAGATGTGAGAGAGAGCAGAGAGAGAGACGTGAGTTCTCTGTAAGGCTAGGGAGATTAAGGTTTTTCTTTTTCCAGAGAGTTGTTTATTAGTTAGCCAAAATTAGGTCTCTCATTATCTGATAAACATATCCCCGGGATTTCATATTTCAAAACACCCGGATGTTATCTTGAGAATCAATTTGGCCTAACCCTAAACCCCTCTTAACCGTATCTGGAAAAAACCCTAAGGTTCAAGCTATTGGGCCAAAATAATATTTATTATTTCTCTTGGACCCAAAAGGCCCAAAATAATAAACATTAATTATTTATTTCCTGGGCTTATATAAACAACCCAATAAATAATTAATGAGCCCAAATGAACCATAATAATTAATCTTTAATTATTTATTTCTTGGGCCTATTTAAATAACCCAATAAATAATTAAATATTAATTATTTCCCATAGTTTAAGCCCAGGTTAATTTCTTAATTATTCATACTGGACCTAGGCCCTGAATAATTAATTAACCAATTAAACTAGATAATTAATTTCTCTCAACTCCTATTTTAATTAATTAATTTATTTTATTCTAGTCCAATAATAAATTAGACTTCCTGAATAAAATGAAATAAAATAAAATAAAATAAAATCCTCTTGAATTGCGACCAATTCCTCAACCCAAAATTAGTTAGGACTCACGGGCTATTCCGAGGACCAAAAAGACACATCGCCTTGGCTACTAAAATGACCAAAATACCCCTGCTATATAAATAGCTGTATTTTGCATTTTAAATATTTCCTAATATCACCATAAGGAAATATTGACCATAAGGACAATGCTGCATTAGCAAAGTCTCCAACCTACAGGTGAAATGACTAAAATACCCCTCTACACATCGCCGTACATTTAGAGAGGAAGAAGTGTACTAACACCCCTCTAAATGACATCCACCATCCTTAGGCTTCTAGTTACGACTCCCTGGAGTGTTTCCGCTTTCCAAGGGAGCTACCCTAAAGCAAACATCCAAGTCATGTTTCCCAAGGCCTTGGACATTTTAGACCATTCGGACAACCACAAGGGGCGATATAGTGCAGAAACTATCTTGTACAAGTCTGTCTTAACTAACTAGTCACACATACCCAACATGCAAGTATATTGGCCCTACGATAGAACCTCAACTATAGCAAATTAAAGTATATGCTTCCAGCTTCGTCAGACCACCAACTTATACTCAAGTCGTAGAGTACTAGTCCATGCTGTAGCGGTAGTAGTTTAGGTTTATATCATATAGTACTTTTAGAAACCACTACGACAGGTCATGTCCTACATATTCGAAATACGCTTATGTCATGAAGTGAGTGGACTACTCACTGGCTAAAGATAAGCCATTCTCCATTTGGAATTCATAACATAATAACCTAAACATGATGAGGTTCCTAGTCTCATCAATACGTTAAGAACAAATGTTTATGTGTTAAATAACCCGTGATCCATACCTTACTGTGAAAGACTACCATTCACATGGACCACTTATTTAAATATAATGGGTCTGTTTCAAACGAAAATCGTGCACAAACAAATAGTAAATTCACAAACAATTTCTTAAAATAAATTCTTTTATTAAAATAATCAATTTTACATCAGAAACCTAATCTAAGAGGGCATACAATCCAACAAAAGCTTCATTGAAGCTTTCTCTGTGATTTTGGGTTTCTGTTTCTCTGTAAATGATGAACCCAGAAGTGCAAAAACAAAAGCTTCCACTTCAATTCATTTTCCATTCATTTGAATCAATTCCCGAGATAGAATCCATTCGCGTGCATAATAGAAAGCATCCATACTTTCTATTATCCTTCACGCAAAACAACACAGGTTCGATCCCGTGTTATTTTTTTAAATTTTAATTTAATTAATTAATTATTAATTAATTAATTAAATTATATTTTTAAATTTTTATTTTACCCTTGGTCTTATTCATTGGGGTAGATAAAATTATTTATTCTTGGGCTTGAACACTTATAAATAATAAATCTTAATTATTTATTTTCTGAACGTTACTAAACAGCCCAATAAATAATTAACAAGTCCAAATAGACCAATATAAAATTTTATACCTTTTATTTAGTTTATATCCAGATTAATTTTCTAATTTTTCAATTTGGGCATTGGGCACTGAATAATTAATTAACCAATTAAATTAGATAAAATAAATACTCTCTCTTGGATCTTTTATTTTATTCTAGTCTAATAATAAATTAGACTAATAAAATAAAATCTATAATTATCATGATCAATTCCTTAATCCAAATCTTTCATGACTTAAGGGTTATTTCGGGGACTAAAAGACACCTCACCTTAGCTACTAAAATGATTAAAATACTCATGTTATATAAATAGCTATATTGTGTATTTTAAATATTTACTAATATCACTATAAAGAAATATTGACCCCAAGGACAATGTTGTGTTAGCAAAATTTTCAACTTACAGGTGTAATGATTAAAATACCCCTCTATGTATCACCGTGCAATTAGAGAGGAAGAGTGTACTAACACCTCTCTAATAAATATCTATCATATTTAGACCTCTAGTCCAATGATCCATGACTCCTGGAATGTTTCTACTTTCCAAAGGAGCTACCCTAAAGTAAACATCAAAATCATGTTCCCCAAGACCCTGAATAATTAATTCATTTGAACAGTCACAAGGGGCAATAAAGCGTAAAAGTTATCTTATATAAGTTTGTCTTAATTAACTAGTCATATATACCTAGCATACAAGTATATTGACTCTACGAAAAAATCTCAACTATAGTATATCAAAGTATATACTTCTAGCTTCGTTAAACTACCAACTCATACTTAAGCGGTAGAGTATTAATCTATACTGTAGCAGTAATAGTTTGGGTTTATTTTAAATAATACTTTTAGAAATCACTATTACAGGTCATGTTTTACGTATTTAAAATATTCTCATGCCATGAAGTGAGTGGACTACTCACTAGTTAAAGGTAAGCCATTCTCCATTTGAAATTCATAACACAATAACCTATACATGATGAAATTTCCATTCTCGTCAATCGGTTAAGAATAAATATTTATGTTTTAAGTAACCCGTGATTCATATTTTATTGTGAAAGACCACCATTCACATGGATCACTTACTTAAATACAATATGTCATTTCCAAACGAAAATCGTATACAAATAAAATATAAATTCACAAATAAATTTTGAGAATAAATTCATTTATTAATAAATTCAATAATTACATCAGATAAACTAATCTAGATGGTATATATTCCAATATGAGATTGTTAATATATATAATGAGATTGTTCTACACTGGACCTGATCCGGACCCAACCCCCGCATATATGGGTATGAGTCTCTTCATTTCATACTCGATGGGTAATTGGGTCGGATTCGGGTCTAGTTTTTGCTAATCGGATCCAGGACAAGGTGATTTAGATTCGATTTGGACCCGTTTACATCCCTAATAATGTGGTTAAATTATAATAGTTTATATGGGTATTAGATTACATGAAAACCTTCAATATTTTAAATATTGGAGAAGAGTTATTTCCACCATAACTAAGGATATTTTTAAATAATAATTATTTTAAGATAAATTTATTTAAATATAATAAAAATTTATAAAGTATGTAAGACAAAGGTGGAACTGAAATAAAGGCAAAGAGAAACATATGATGAATTATAAGTATGCCACTATTTTTAAAATAAAAATTTTTAAAATTATAATTATTTTAAAATTAAATTGAATTATTGAGATGGAATTCTTAGACCCAAAGTATTTCCCATTTGAAAATACCACCACTTAAGGATGCGTGCGCGCACACTGCAGATGTGCGCGTTGGTGTGATTACGCCCACAGACTTCGTATTGAACCTCCGATAGTCTACTCGTCAGCCCCATCCTTCTTCTCCGCCTACAAAAACCCCCCACTGCCTCCTCTTCCTCTGCAATATCACAGAGACCCAAAAGGTAAGAAATCCATTACACACGGTACACACACTATCAACCGCCATGACCATCTCCATTGTAGACCACGAGCTCCCCAATGACACCCACAACTATTATGATGTTCACTTCTTCTCTGACCGCATTAACACTCTCGTCACACACGACCCAAAATTGGTCGGCGATTGGCTGGCGGCAACCGAAAGAATCCACAGCCGCCGCCTCGGCCACCTCATTGTGGGTCTCGACGTTGAATGGCGTCCCAGTTTCCAACGTAACCAGGAAAACCCCGTGGCCACTCTCCAACTCTGTGTAGGCCGCCGTTGCCTTATTTTTCAAATTCTCCGTTGTGTGGAAACTTATAACATGAATCTTCCCAAAAAGCTCCGTGAATTTTTGGCTGAAGAAGAGTACACATTTGTGGGAGTTGGCATAGACAGTGATGTGGAGAAGCTTGAAGAAGATTATGGGATTCAGGTGCGTGGAAGGACCGTGGATTTACGGGAGTTGGCTGCTGAAGTTTATGATACGAAGGCATTGAAGAACGCAGGGCTGAAACAGTTGGCTAGGGTGGTGCTTGAGAGGGATGTGGAGAAACCGAGATGGGTCACCATGAGTAGGTGGGATAATCTATGGTTAATCCCTAATCAAGTTCAGTATGCTTGTGTTGATGCTTTTGTGTCCTTCGAGATTGGCAGGCGCCTTAATGCTTCCAGTTAATTAACTATTTTTTTAGTATCTATGTTTTATTTTGAAGATTCAGAGCCCTTGCATTTTGTTGAGTATGGGCTTTGGGGATGTGATGAATACATGGGCTTAATGGATTGTCAAAAATTCTTCGGATATTGCTGTTGAATCTTGAATATACATCTATCATATGTTGGATCAATTAGTGAAATTGCCCCTTTCATTAATTTGCTAATCATTCTTGCTTTTTGGATTGCCCATCGAATTGGGGGGAAAATCATACGTGCTTTCGGGCTTTGATTCTTCATTTCTGATGTTGCCTTTTACCGAGCTCGTTGTTGCTCCAGTAGTTTGAGGAGTTATTGTAGTTTAACTTTAGACGAATCTTAACTTGCAGATGTTGACCTATAGCATTACATCCAGTGTTCTTCTAGTTTTAAATTAGTGTTTGATGAAACATTATTATGGATCTGTAAATGCTATTTTCTCCCCTTTTTTTTAAGTAATTCTTTTGACTCTCACCAGCATGATTGCTACTAGTTGGTTTCCCAGGCTGTACGATGGGTATGCTGATGGTGGAGAGAGGGGATAGGATTATAGCTATTTCTTGGATGGGATGGCAAATATGTAGGAATTATACTAAAATCTTGTGGATTTTTCGTTTGAAGAAGAACATTAGACCATAAAAAGCAAGTGCTAGCTTGCTCACCCTGGTTAAGATATAAAGTTGAGAAAAGGATTCTCAGGCATTGGTCTCCACAGACTTCACTTTATGCAAATAGTTGCTAGAAATATCAACTACTTCAATGTGAAGTTTGGGGATGATTGCTAAAGGTCTTAGCTGTACAAAGACGTAATGCAAAATGTTTGGAAAGCGAAAGATGATATTTTTCAAAGAAGTCTCATGAATGGCACTCTTTCTTCTGCTTTCTCTTGATGTTGTCCTTTATATCCCATGATGACAGCACTTTGGTTTCAAAAGCAGATCGGCCTGTGAAACTTTGAATGCTTTTTGCATATTAGAGTATTTTTTGCGTAATGTTTGGCTTAAACTCTTGACATTGGGATGCTTTTGGTAGATTGACTGTTGTTCATGAAGATGTGTTGGCTTAAAGCTCAATACAGGGGAAACAATTTTAAATTCCTAATCTCAAAGAAGTTAAATATTTAACAGTAATTGCTTTTGATAAGTTCTGACTCCTCCTTGGACAGTATTATTGGATTCACCCGTGTGTCCCAGTATTATAGGATTCACCTCCGAGGGTGCATGCTGTCCTGAGGTCTATAGTGACAAGCAATTACTGTTCTGGTTTAGGCTTAGTGTTGTGTTCTCTTCTTGCTTTCGGTTAGAGCATCGTTCTCTTTCATGAATTGCCTTTTATGTGCTTCGATGCATTTTCTAGAATTCTTTTTCTGTGAAGAATTTTGTTTCGCGCATTGATTCAGCATATTGATTAGTGTTTTGGATTTTTCTTTAATCTAATTTTGTTCAAAGGATAATTATTTAAAAATTCACAATACTATTCTTGTTCTTGAACTTTTTTTCCCCTTCTCTTTTCCTTTTTCCATTGCTATTGATATTCTTGAATTGTTCTCGAAGTATCGAACTAATCTTCAAGTCCATTTTGAGTTGGCATTATTGGTCATGAATGTTGCATGCTACCCGATTTTTAAAGGTACAGGTTAAAAAAAATGAAATAATATTGTCAAAAAGTGTGAGAAATAAGAAAAGATTAGTATGTTTCATCATAGCTTAAATAACACTCAATACTCACCAAATATGGCTGTCTGAGGTTTGCCTAATGATTCTCTTTAGTCCAGTATGCTTATTACCAGATGCAGCAATTGGATTTGGATATCTTTAGATTCTATCTGTGGAAAAAAATTTGGAGGTTATCTTTCTTGACCTAATTGATTAATAAGGTTGCATGGCCATTGACAATACTTTATAGTTATACTTGTGGAATTGAATATTTTATTCTGTGATTTATTGTCTTGTGTATTTTATCAACTAAATAACATCAATCTTAATAAATTTATTTTTGTTGAGATTGGTCAGTTTTTATAAGGCTGCCAATCTTGGACAAGTCTACTAATTCGAGTTAAGGAAAATTCTTTCGTAAGATAGGTCTATCGTTGTAGAGTTAAGTGTATCTCTTTTGAAGCTTATTCATTGTGTAAATGCGTTTCGGTGAGAATTTGTGGATGGATGTTTGATAATTTAATTAAATATTTAAAATTAATTAATTAAGTACTTATTTAAATAAAAGACTGCTTGATAAAACTGAAGCACAAAGATTAAAACTTAAATATTTAAGTATTAAATTTTAAAATTTAAAACTTAAATATTAAATTATGAAATAAAATTTTAAAATCCTATTATAATTTAATTAAATATTTAAAATTATTTATTTATTTAAATAAGGACCTGTTTGAAAAAATTAAGTATGAAGATTGAATTCTAAAGAAATTAAGTATGAATGAATTCTACATATTTAAAAGTCAAATTTTGAAAACTGAAATTTAAAGATTGAATTATAAAATCTAAGGTCTAAGGTCCTATTAAAAATAAGTAATTAAGTAGTTATTTAAATAAGGGTCCATTTGATAAAATTGAAATATGAAAATTAAAATTTAAACACACTTAATTAATTTATTTTAAGTTCTTAATTGAGTTGTTAAATAAGTCCAATTAAATATTTATTGGGCTTGTTTGATAATTCAAGACTTGTTTGATAAAACTGAAATGTGAATATTTAAGTATTAATTTTTAAAAATTAAAGTATAAATACTAAATTCTAAAATTTGAAGTCTGAATTAATTATAATTTATTTTTACACTATATTTTATTATAATTTAAATTAAATATAAAAAATATCAATAATTAGATGAATATTTAATATATTCAGATTTTAAACTTAAGTGACTTTTGTTTCATTTCAAATTTATTGCAGGATTCTTCAATATGCCTTAATCAATTAAGTGATAACAAAAATATGTTATTAGACGTCCTAATTAATTAATTTTAAGTGTTTAATTGAGTTATTAAACAGGCCACTAAAAAAGATCTATCAGTGATTCCTAATGGATCCTAACACAACGCTTCGTATCAAATTCCTAAAGACTTTTGTTGGACCTAACTTCTTGATTGAACTCCTTTCAATTCACATTGCTACAACATAACAACACTTCTTTAACACTTGAAAAACCTTTCCATCAAAAAGGTATTAGGGAAGAAGAAGGTTGATTCAAACTCTCCTTAATGATATGTTGTAGATGCACCAATAAACTCGAATCGTGAAGCATACGTTGATAATCAAATTCAAAAAATTCTCAAGTTTGCATCTTCATTACTAGTCAAAATTTTTCAGGAACAAACCATCTTTATTACTTTGCTCACTTTACTAACTGATTTGCTTTCAGTCTTGTGTCTCTTGAACTGAAGTTCCTTGGGCTTGTTTATATAAGAGTTGCTATAGAGTCTTTGTTTCCTTGCTAAATTAGGACATTACCTAAAAAATACTCATCAAGATCTTTCATATCTTCATAGTTCTATTCCAGAAGATTCTATAACTATGAGCATAATCTTCACAAAGATTCTAAGTATACATTGTTAGATCTTCTTCTAGATCTTCTGAAATTATTTTTCTAATTCAACTCAAATATGTTTTGCTCAAACACTGCCCAATTTTAAATTATGAAAGTTTTTGAATTAGAGTACAACATTGCCACAACAATTTCCTTAACAATCTCCCCCTTTAACATTGTTTGATGCAAAACCTATAAATTACAAAATATCTTCAATCATACAACAATAAGTCATCAATATATCATGAAAATGATTAGCTTCGTGACATATAGATAGTGTAATCAGGTAAGCTAGGATACCATCTAAATGTACCTACGAATTTTCATCATGTAACCCTGATTACTCTCATGAATAGAAATAAATTGTTTAAGTTATTCAATGTTCAACCATCCAATAGTACAGATAGCAACAACCTATTGACCAACCATAGATGTTGTATGAGAATCACGACATTCAAAATAAGGTCATTTAAATGCAGTTGTCATGCACCTAACAAAAAAAAAAAAATTTATAAACCCTTCTCCCTAAGATATAGCGTAGTATAGTAGTGAGTAAGGTGTCAAATCCATAAGAAACTCAAGAGAAGTATACTCTTATATTTACTCATTCTCTTAATCTTATGAAGAATTCTTGAATAAATAACTTGAATGAATTCTTATGATGAATTAACATAAAGTACGGTGGGAGGGGGGAAGGGGGAACAAATAGGAAACTAACTAAACTAAAACATGCAAGGAATAAGGAAACAAATAAGAAATAGGAAAACAAATCCAAGCCAATTACGAAGCCAACTTGTTTTAGGAACATGCTTTGAGATCAAATTAGGAAACCTTTAATAGTTTGGATTATCTTGAGAAATTGGTTTTAGAAACCTGTCTTAGAGACAAATTCTCTATCCTTGACAAATTGGATTAACCCTTAGTTAGCCTATAAGTTAAAATCCCTAACCTTGCTCTCAATCTGCTCTAAATTGATTAACCTTTTGTTAAAGACATTAATACTTCAATTAATCAATTGTCATAGATCAATTACAAGATTGATAGGGATATAAAGGCATTACCAATATCAAATCACATACCTAGTTAGTCTCGAAAATATGCAATTGATCATTACACAATCCCCTATAACTAGTTAAGCCAGTTAACCTTGAAACCCAACTAGAAATAGATGCTACTTAGAAATCAATCAAAAGATTAATTAACTTAACTTCTTAATCATGCAAGTTAGGTATGTTGATTATGTATAAGAAACTTAACACAATTTCCAAGGAAAGAAAACAATCAATTATCTTAGCTACTCAATTATGCCCTCTCAATTATGTTGGCCAAATATAAGAGAAATTAACACAATTGATAAGAGAAGAATTCTAAAATTGCATAAATACTCAAAAGACAATCTTATGATCAAAGATAGAATCTTTAATTGAATAATCTCAAAGTCTGAAAATCAATACTGAAATCATAACCTAAAAATAAGATAGAATCTAAATTGTCTTACACATAAAACATGAAAACAAAGTACAATTGGAAACTAGAAAGAAATAAGAGAAAGTTTCAATGATAAAATTTGGCAAGTTCCCAATCTCAAGTTCTTTTTGCATTCTTGCCTTTTCCTCCTTCTTGAAGCCTTCTTTGGAGAAGTATATGTGTTGTATATTGAAATATATGATTGATATATGATTCATATTGGTCCTTGGATGTCCCTTTCTTATATAAATTGGATGATTTTGGGAAGTTTAAACCGCATTAGAACTAATTTACGAACATGAAAACACTCTTTGGGACACTTGCACAGCATGTATGCACGGCCATGCCCTTTGGCCGTGCATAAAAATGCCAAAAACTTCTCGAAGCTGGCACAACCACATTGCACGACCGTGTAGGTGGCTGCTACACGATCGTGTCTCTGGCTGTGCAGATGGCAGAATCTCTTTTTCCTTGAAAATTGCAAACTTGTGGTTGGCACTTTTCATCCCTTGTTTTGCATGGCCCACATGCACAGCCGTGCATGGCTTCTGAGGCCTGTTCTATTTTGCATAGCTTGATGCATGGTCGTGCATCAAGTCAGGCCCCTGAAAAACACTTAAAAATGTTATAAAATATGAGTTTCAAGACCTCAAGTGGACCTATATTTATTCAAATGTCAAAGATATATCATTTAAACCCTAATTCTACTTAATTTTCCTCAAGAACCCTCAATATATATGAAAGAACGTTTTAAGTAGAAAAGCCTTGTTGATCTCTAAAAAACATGCCAAAAAGTTAAGGAAAAGTGCTATGAAAAATGTGATTATTTCACACCTAACAAATGCCCCCACACTTAGCTTTTTGCACGTCCTCAAGCAAAACAATCTTTCAAAAAGATTTAGACATAGAATTCCAATTTTCAAAAGTTATGGTGGATAGTTTCTCTTTCTTTCACAATGAAAAATACTCCATATCTACTTAGTCAAGAAAATTTAGGCAAACTAATGTATTATATCAAATATAGCCAAGGCCATTGAAGGTAGTTTAAACAAGTTCATAACTATTCAATGCATTCCACTCCTTTCTTTGATCCAAACATATAAACAATGCAAATCATATAAGTTAGGAATATATGCTAATTCAAGTTCATATACTTTCTACTTGTCTAAACTACTACAAATTGGGCAGCAAACTAGGATTTCTCAAGCAATTTGTTTTCTTTACTTTTGAACACAATTGTTTTTCTTGGGATTTATAGCCTTAAGTGAGTGCATCTCCTTCCATCTCACCATATTAGCCCCCATTCATTGTTTTCTTTTCATCATTTTTTTAATTGCTTGTTTTCAACTCTTTTTTTTTCTTCACACGCTGTTTTTTTGCCAAAGGACATACATTTTGCATTTTTGGACATTTTTTCTCCTCACTTATCCTATTTACTTAAACCCAAATTTAGGACTAGCTTAAACAATTTTTTCCAAAATTACCACACAAACCAATCTTAGATTTCATCACATTACTTATATAAATCTCACAAAGTTAAAAGCTTCATACATTTGTTAAGAAATAAACAAGGTTAAACTAAATTCTCAAGACTTAGTTATCCTCAACTTAATATAAAAATTTTAACAAAAAATAAACTCAAACTCAATAAAAATTAAAAAATTCTTCAAAATAAAGAGAAAAGAATTGTTTCCACCAATTTTTCTTAAAAAGCGCAAAATATTTTCAAAAATTGCAAAAAGTTTGCCTAATTTCACACAATAACTTGAAAAGATGAATTTGTTCAACTCTACACCCCCACACTTAAACCGGACATTGTCCTCAATGGACGAAAATAAGATAATAAAGTACACCAAAGGGACCAAGAAGATAAAGGGAGAAAAGAAACCCAAAGCTTCCTTAAAAGAATGTGTGCATGCAATTAGATGATTGCCTAATTCCTATTAAAAATTTCAAAACTAATATGAAAAACCTGGAAAAATAATTTGGAAATCCTATCCCTATGTTAGGCATGAAATAATCACATTTTCATATAACTTTTGCTTAGTTTTTTGGCATGCTTTTAAAAGGTAAACAAGGCTTTTCTACTGAAAATGTTCTTTCATAGATATTGAGGGTTCTTGATGAAAATTGAGTAGAATTAGGGTTTAAATGATATATCTTTGTAATTTGAATGAATACATGTGCACTTGAGGTCTTGAAACTCATATTTCACAACATTTTAAAGTGTTTTTCAAGCACAACTTGATGCACGACCATGCATCAAGCCATTCAAAATAGAACATACCTCATAAGCCATGCACGGCCAAAAGCATGACCGTGCATGTGCCCGTGCACAACAGAACATCAAAGTAGATCCCAAAAGTTTGAAGTAAAACAATAAAAAAGGTGATTCTACCAGTAGCATGGCTGTGCAAGGTGGTTGTGCTAGCTTTGAGGAGAATTTGGCACTTTTATGCACGGCCAAAGGGCATGACCGTGCATACATGCCATGTAAGTGTTCTGAAGAGTGTTTAGGAGTTCCTAAATTGGTTTTTTCTTGTTTTTATCTTGGCAATGGCGCCATTTTTGTCATTTTTGTTGTAGGAGAATCACGATATTAAAAATAGGGTCATTTAAATGCAATCGTCGTGCACCCAACAAAAAGAAATTTGTAAACCTTTCTCCTAAAGATATAGCATAGTATAGTAGTGAATAGGGTATCGAACCCATAAGGAACTCAAGAGAAGTATAATATTGTATTTACTCCTTCTCTTAATCTATGAAGAACTCTTAAACAAATAAATTGAATGAATTAACATAAAGTAAATGGGGGAAAACAAATAGGAAACTAACTAAACTAAAACATGCAAGAAATAAGGAAACAAATAAGAAATAGGAAAACAAATTCAAGCCAATTACGAAACCAACTTGTTTTAGAAACATGCTTTGAGATCAAATTAGGAAACCTATAGATTGGATTATCTTGAGCAATTAATTTTAGAAACCTGTCTTTGTGACTTTAATTCCCTATCCTTGCCAAATTAGATTAACCCTTAGTTAGCTTATAAGTTAAAATCCCTAACTTTACTATCAATCTACTACAAGTTGATTAACTTTTTTCTAAAGACATTAATACTTTAATTAATCAATTGCCATAGATCAATTACAAGATTGATAGAGATATAAAAGCATCACCAATATCAAATCACATACCCAATAAGGCTCGAAAATATGTAATTGATCATTACACAATACCCTATAAATAGTTAAGCTAGTTACCCTCGAAACCCAACTAGAAATAAATGCTACTTAGAAATCAATCAAAATATTAATTAATTTAACTTATCAATCATGCAAGTTATGTAATACCCCGCTACCTAGGCCTGCCTGGGCCGGGGATGTCGCCCGTCCAAAGGACAAGTGGTTTTTATAACTAGGTCACACAAATAAAATAGCGAAATAAAAATGATACTTGAACTTAAAATTTATTACATCCCAAAAATAAGTCCAAGAATAAATCCAAGAATACCGAAAACAAATTAATAAATAAAATTATCCACTTTCAACTCCCCAAAGCAACACATAAAAATAAATGACAACATTCTCTTCCAAGGCAGATAACACTAGCTACTCATCCCTATAGTAGGATCGACCTGAAATCATGGTAAAAAGGTGATAAGACAGAAATCTCAGTAAGTCCGTGTGTGCTTTGAGTGTCCAGAGAAAACAGTTCGTGAATGCAAAGTATAAAATTCTTTATAAGAGATCACTGTCAAGCAATAAACATTAGTCAAAAGCAAGAGTGGTGTTTTGGCTTTTCCAACCATAAATAATCAATAAAATCAACCATTCAAAAGAAATGATCATGGGTTACCACACGTTGGGCCCCATAACCGCTTGGTCAGCATGCCACACTTTGTGCATACCGCTGGTCAGAATGCTACCCTTTGTGTAGACTGACAAAAGTAGGTGATCGGCCTACTGGGCAAGATACTCCTCCTTCTCTATACCCAAACAACAACTGGGTGTCCATTCCGGCAACACACAGTCACTTGACTGAAAGAGAACACTGCTAGCTCGGACCGGCACGACCTACTGGACTGACGTTCTATCCGGGAAGGACTCACCCCTCAGAGGTGGCCACCTACTGAGAGACTTACCCTAACCCCTCAAAGACTAGCCCTAGTAGTCCACCCTTATTGAGTACTCAACGACATTTCCCACTTGGGATAAAATGAACAAAACACTCTTCCACATGAAAATGGTAATTAAGGGTTCCCCAAATCTTTGTCAAAATCAATTTTGGAAAGAGTTTTGAGATTGAGTAAATCTGCTTATTAATTTTCAAATAAATTGTTTGTCTGAAATAAGGAAGAAGTTAATCCTCAATTGCCCTTGCAAAATTGAGTGTCCATGCACTCTACACTTAGCTTGCCATAATAAACAGGTTTCATCAATCAGGTTTTATGCAGGAGCTTACCTGATTCTTGCTCACAATATAAGGTCTCCAATAGCTGAACTAACCCTGCATGGGTAAATACAAACCATAATCAAACTCAAGCCAAAATCCACTTTCTCAATTTAAAACAATTCAATTCACTTCTACCATGATCCTAGTGTCCCAAACATTAAGGCCAAACAATAAATAAATAGGTTTATAAGCTAAGCCTAATTTGATATTTAAAATAATTAAGGTTTTGAGAAACAAGTACTAATAAGTTGATGGTTTAAATCTTGCTAAGAAAAATTTAGAGTTTTCTTGATAAAGAGTCCTAGGTGGCATTATGTAAAATAATAATTTATTAATAATTAATTGCTAGAAAATAATTGATAATTAAAATTAGTTGAAAATAAATTTTAATGAATCTTAATTGAAGGGTAATAAATAAATTTTAATAGGTTTTGGCTAAAAGATAATAAATAAATATTTTACTTATTATGACTATTTTCATAAAAGGCTTTAGTTGATTTTATTATTTTATATAATATCTTTATATTTTATTTTTCTAACAAAAGCTATTATTTATTTAACTAAAATATCCTTAATATATATAATAATCCAAATCTACCCCTCCTAGGGTTTTTTCAAAATTACTAGCAAAATCATATTATGAAATATTTTATTCATGATATAAAAATTAGCTTAGGGACAACTAGATCATGATCATACTTCTATGGCTAACCACAATCATGAACATATACAATCCTTCAATTCATCAAATCATCCAAATCATGCATATAAACATAGATCTAAATTTATCAAGACATGATCTAACCCCTACTAGCATAAATAGGATCATGGCTTCAATAATCCAACATGAATATAAATCCTATTCACCAAAGGTGACATAATTTCTAGCATACTTCATCACAAATACTACCTATGACATGGAAACATGCATTAAACCTCAAATCATCATACAATCAACCAAGATAATCCATCCATGCATAAATCCCATCTCCTTCATAATCATACATACATTCATGCTTCAACCTCAACAATATATACTTAAATCCTATTCACAATCCACCTTCTATCAACATCATCCTAGAGACATGAATCTAGAATTTAAAAGAAGGGTTGAAGGGACTTACTTGATTGATGAATGCCTTGAAGGAGTTTCGAATGGATCTCAACTCCTAGATGCCTAAATTCGTCCAAGGAAGATGAAGAAAGCATGACCATTGGTGAAGAAGCTATTTGGCCAAGAGAGAGAGAGAGAGAGAGAGAGACCATTAGCATGTTTATTCATATATATATTCATTAGAGATCAAAATTGGAGAAGATGAAGTTGTTAGAACAAACCTACCTTGAAGGTGTTCTTGAGTCTTCACAAAATTTCTGGTTTTTTATCCAAAATAACAAGTTGGATTTTGGAGTTTGATGTTAAGAATGGTATTGATGGACTCACGACAGTGGGTAGGTTCAATCTAAAAATTTTAGAAGAAGTTTGAAGTGATTTGGGAGAGTATTAGGTGAAAGGAAGGAGTAGGTGTTCTTGATGTCGAAGAGAGTAGAGAGCTTTTGGGATTGGAGGCTGCTGAAATTCTGTAAAGATTAGGGCTGCCGAATTACTTGAAAGGTTTTGGTAGCTGATTTTCTAGTTTGGAAGGGAAAAGGAAAGGCTAGTTGTTGAAATCCTTGAAGAATATTTTTGGGAAGCAAATTTGGAAGCTAAATATTCAGAAATATATTTAATCATGGGAGAGCTTTTGGAAATCTGCCATGGCCGAATTGCTGGGCAGTGTTTCGGCTAGATGAATGCTGGTTGAGGGAGGCTAAGGGTGGCTGAAAATACTGAGTGTAATGGTGAAGGAAAGGTCTGGTTGTTTGAGGTATATTTTATGAAAAGTTGTTAAATCATGGTGGCTGGAATTTTGGTATCCAAATCAGATCATGTTTGCAGAATTTTTTTTTGAAATCTTTTAGGCAGCCATGACTGGATTTTCGTGCAGAAGCTTGAGAAGGATAATGGAGTTCAGTTACTGAAGGTTTAAGGGTGGTTTGTGCAGAAGAATGTTAGAGTTTCGGCTAGGGATGAATTAGGAATCAAAGCTAGAAAATTTCTGCTCAGGATTTTTGCTACTGCTGGAATTTTTCTGGGTAGTTTCGGCTGCCCTTTTCCAGCTAGGTTCCAGGGAGTTTGAAGGAGATTTCAGAGGTCTTTCAAGGCTAGTTTTCAGCCTTCTTTATGGAGGAAAAATGTGGCTAAGATGCTGAACAAGAACTGAAAGAAAATGGCTTGGTTTCGGACCTCCAAAGCTGTGAATTTGCCCAGGAATTTTTCTGGTTTTGCACAGTTTTTGTGCAGTCCGAAAATGGCCATAAATATTCAGGTTTCAAGCTGATCAAAAGGGCCATTTTCTGGCAGTATTTGGGAGAGAATAATGGCTAAGAATTTCAACACCTTGAAGGCACACAAAGCTGGAAAAATTTCAATTCCATGCATGAAGGAAAATAAACTTAGCTAGAGTGAAGTTTTTAGAAAGTTCACTAAGGAATTTAATTCACTTGAAATCCTTTCCCCCTCTTCCATGGTTTCGGTCTATAAGATGTCTCTTACTAAGACATTTTGAACCTTCAAAGCCACAGCACATTGTTGGAATTTTTCTAGAATAAAATTGGCTTGAACAAATTGAACAAACTAATGAGTTGAGAAATAGGAGAAATTAAGGATCAAGAGGAAATGAATTCCCTTTAGGAATTTTGTGTAGGGCAAAAGAGTAGGATGAGGATACTCCTATCATGTCTTTCTTAGGACAACATTTCTACCATACTCCAAGCACATAAGGCCGAAAATAATACTTCCCAAGCAAAAATAAAATTTAACCAAGCTAAAGCTCCTATGATGGAATTTGAACCTAAGACATCAAGAATTAATTCCAAGGCTCTAACCACTAAACCACAACAACTCTTGTTCTTATTTTCTCTCTAAAAATATTTTCCTATTCAATCCTCAAGCTATCTCCCTTTTTCCACCTCAAGAAAAAAATTACTATTTTGCCCTTCTCAAGCAATATTCACAACCAAGCCTTCGAGACAATAAAACTCAAATCCAAAGCATAGAAAATCATATAAAAATATATTTAAATATGCAATAAATTATGATATGCATCCCAACCCCCTTACTCTAAGGTTGGTTTTGACTGGGGTTTCATAAGTTAGGTATGTTGATCATGCATAAGAAACTTAACACAATTGCCAAGGAAAAAAAAAACTAATTATCTTAACTACTCAATTATGTCCTCTTAACTATGTTGGCCAAACAAAAGAGAAATTAACACAATTGATAAGAGAAGATTTTTGGAATTGCATAAATCCTTAAAAGACAATCTTATGATCAAAGATAGAATCTTTAATTCAATAATCTCAAGTCTCAAAACCAATACTCAAATTTTAACCTAAAAACAAGATAGAATCTGAATTGTCTTAAACATAAAACATGAATACAAAGTACAATTGGAAATAATAAAGAAACAAGAGAAAGTTTTAATGATAAAACTTGGTAAGCTCCCAATCTCAAGTTCTTGCCTCCTTGCCTTCTCCTCTTTCTTGAAGCCTTCTTTGGACAAGTATATGTGTTGTATATTGAAATATATGATTGATATATGATTCATATTGGTCCTTGGACGTCCCTTTATTATATAGAAGCCTTCTAAAACGTCTATGTATGAATTTGGGATGTTTAAACCGCCTTAGAACCAATTTATGAACTTTAAAACATTCTTCAGGACAGTTGCACATCATGTATTCAAGGTAGTACCCTTTAGCCGTGCATAAAAGTGCTAAAAACTTCTAGAAACTGGCACGTCCACATTGCACGGTCGTGCTTTGTGGCCGTGTACTATGCACGGCCTTGCAGTCTGGCCGTACAAATAGCAGAATCTCTTTTTCCTTAAAAATTACAAACTGTTGGTTAGTGCTTTTCATCCCCTGTTTTGCAAGGGCACATGCACGGCCGTGCCCTTGGTTGTGCTAGGCTTCTGAGGCTTGTTCTATTTTGCATGGCTTGATGCATAGCCATGCATCAAGTTGAGCCCCTGAAAAACACTTAAAAATATTGTGAAATATGAGTTTCAAGACCTCAAGTGCACCTATATTCATTCAAATGTCAAACATATATTATTTAAACCCTAATTCTACTCAATTTCAACAAGAACACTCAATATATATGAAAGAGCATTTTGAGTAGAAAAGCCTTGTTTATCTCTTAAAAAACATGCCAAAAAGCTAAGGAAAAGTGCTATGAAAATGTGATTATTTCATGCCTAACAAGAGCTAGTAATGATGCTAACTAAGAGAAAAACCTTCATTTGTTCATTAGTAGCAATAGAAAATCTTGTAGCAAAAAAAAAAAAAAAAATAAAAAAATAAAAAAATAAAAAAAAAATGACCAAAGCACCCCTCCTAAAGACTACAACTACCTGAACTCACCCTATTAAAAAAATCTACCCTTCTTGCAGTAAAGGATGCAACATTTAATTAGAACGATGTTGCAGATCAAATAGGGCAATAATACCCTCTTGAATGTTATTCTAATTATGCAAGATAGTACGAAGTTGCTACCATAGTTTACCAAGTACGGTTGTCAAGGTGTTGATATGATTAAGGTAGTCATCAACTTTTGCAGTAAAAAAGCTTAGTAGATAAAGTGGTTGATGATACGGAAGGAGGCAAATGCTCATTTTCACTTGTAAATATTTAGCTTTCTTGGCAGCAGGGCCACTTCTGGTTCTAACAGACAACCTTTCTTGAGTTCTTATCTTTGTGCCTTGGGATGAATGTGGTGGAATTTTCTTTTGAGGAGGCTGAGGTTCTTAATATCATAAACAATTTTGTCTAATTTGATAAGATTGTAATTGGTACAACTTGAAATATACTATGTTAAAAAGCATGGATAGGGTAGAACAACAATATTGTGGGAGGGAAGCTAAACATGTTTCAAAAGGTATTGAAATATCAAGTCTGTCATAATTGAAATCCACGCCTCTTTCAATTTTATATAGCAATACAATGCTGTCTTTTAACAGAATAGAAATATTAATGGTAGATTGCCAGTTATAACATAACAATTTATAAAGAGTAAAGTACAGCTTTATACAATCTCACTAGTTAAGACAATGTAAACCTCATTTAGATTCATCTCTTCACCTAATCCATCAATGTCAGGATAACAAGGCACTCAAAAAATTTTAGCTACAATCTATGAACTCAACTCAATAGAAAATCCTCTGATGTAAATAGAATGATAAAAATTGCTATGTTTTTCTCCAACATTTGGCTTTAGATTATCACAAAATTCTTTAACCAATGTTTCATTATGAGGCTCCACACAAATAGCATATTCTAACAATTTAACTTTCTTTAGTATTTTATCAAGTTTAGAATCCTGAACTTCTCAATATCCAACTGTCTTTCAACCAACTCACTGTTTCCACACACAATCTTAAATTGTTCTCTACTTTCTTCATCACAGAATACTAGTGGATCAACAGACTTTCCAGTTTGTTTCTTTAATTTTTTAGGAGGATTTGATCTGGCCATACTAGAAGCTCATGTTTTACTCTTTCCACTTGTTAATTTTTCTTAAATAATCTCTATTTCAATATCCTTATCAGATTGCTTGCTATCATTTTTGTTTGGTTCTTCTTTTTTAAAATAAAAAATTATTTCTTCACTAAGCTATTTAGGGGTTCCAATATCACTCAATAATTTGTCAAATAGAGGCTTAGCAATGAATAATCTTTCCCTAACTTCCAAAATTTTTTCTACTTCATTAGGATTTGTGTATGACTGTAGAATAGATAAGACAACAGGGTCTAAAGGCTTCATATCTATGGATTTTTCTCATGTCTTATATTATTTATCATTGCCAATATGAACATCTAACTTAGCCCATTTATTTTTGCTATTTCTTTAGCCTCACTCTTTTTCTTATTCAATTTCCTTTAGTATTTGTATGATATAAGGGTCCACAATCACACTAGGTTCTATGTTACCAGATTCCTTTCTTTTTCCCTTCAAATCTGATAGGAATATACTCCGCGAAGATCACTCACAAAAAGGGAGAACATTCATTGAACCAAGCATTCAAGGGCCAATGATGAGTGTAAGAATAAAGAGGTTTCAAGGACTCTAAGGTTTTATAAAGGTAAAAATGGGATTCGAAGGCCATTGTTCATTAATTGAAGACTTTAAGGAGCATGTTTTGATAGTTATACAAGTCATAGAATCAAGAGAAACTAAAGTTAAGGAATTAAGAGAAACTAACAATCAAGTCAAATAAGTGAAATTGGAAATAGGGGAAGGAGATATTGATAGAGAGTGGCGTCGCTTGAGCACTGCCTGGTGCTTCTGTACAAGTTCCCTAAACTTCTAAAAGTAGGTGGCACTACATATACCTTAACAAGAAGAGCCACATGTCTTTAAGCAACATACCAATTTTTCTATTTTCCTTGTTTTGATTTGTATTTCTCCTTTGATTCCCATGATTTTTCTTATGTTTTAAACCTTTAAAGGACATATAATAGGATATCTTATGGCTGAGATTTCATCTTAAATAGTTTAGTTAAGATCCCTATAAATACTCTATTATAACATTGTTAATACAACATTAGATATCATTTTGAGATCAAATTCTCTTTGTGAGGTTGATTCCTCTTAGGTTCTTCCTTAAAAATTAAGACTAACTCCTAGGATTCTAGTGTGATCCTTAGCATAGGTCTCTAAATTCTAATGAGGATAGATTAATCGCAAGCTCTTGTTTGGGTCTTGGTCTCTTAGCTATTCTAAGGTTCTTGTTAGGCTAACAATTGATTGCATAATGCTCTCTATCCATTTGATTATTAATTCCTTGCTAAATTAGAGATTGTAGGGTATTGAATTAGAAGGCTAAAATCCAATAGATCATAGGGTTCTAGTGCCTTGGTTGTGCTAGGATTTTATACGTTAGGTTAGGTGTTTGTTTCGAAAACAAATTTCTTCAATTTGTGCCCTATTTGATGTTCCAATTTGTCATTGATCTTTGTGTTGATTAAGGCACAAATCTCTAGATCAAAAGGCCCCCTAGAAGTTATACCAAAATTGGTATAAGATTTTGGAAAGGTTTTGATTCTTATCAAAACTTATGGATAAAAAAAAAAGCCATGCATAGTGACACAAAATAGAGCATTCTCGGATATAAGAAAAGTGCTACAAAAATGCCATAAAAAACTTGAAATATTTTGAAACTTTCAAGTGGGTTTGACTCTATTATATTTATATGATATTAGGGAAGCAAAACTTCATGGTAACTAGTGATAATTATGGTTCAATTTGGTTGAAATTTATGGGAAATAAAATCCAAAAATTAGGATAACATGTATTTGATGATTTTCTTATTGGATGTTATGAGTTGAATATTGGTTATTGTGGGCATCTATTCTTGGGAATCTATTCTATTGATGATTTACCACACAAACACACTTTGTAGATCAATTACTTGATCAATTGATTTATTATAGTTGAACTTATTTGCTATTGTTTGTTGTGACCAAGTTCATCCAATTTCCTAGTTTTTTATCATCTTAATTTCTTTGAACTCTTATATTTTCTTATCTAATCCATGCTTATATGAATCTTTTGACTCTCTTTACTTGTAGTATTTGACTTTGTTGAGCTCTACTTCATTAAATCATGCTTGATTTATTTATCCTTTGTTGTCTTTGTGCTTGATTGTTTGGCTTCTAACTAAGATCACAAATTATGTCTTTGGAAGATTATAATTGACTTGTTTAGGTGGACTACTTCTCTAAGAAATTAGGAAGGTTAGAGAAGAAGAGCATATAGATAGAAAGAGTGTTTTGAAAAAAAGGCAAAAGGGTGAACTCATTGTTATAAAAGCCCAAAAAGAATGGTACACAAGGGTTGAGTGATTATCAACTTTGAGTGATACACGTAATGAAATAAGTAAGGAACTTCTTTCTTCTTTTCTAACCAAAATTTTCAAGTAATTACTCTTTGAAATTCTCAAAACAAGGACCTAAGAAGGACAAATTAATACTAGAACGTTTCAAGAAATCCTTTAAGAAATGATGCGAACCATACTAACTGGTTTTGATAATTTACAAAAGGAATTAATAGATTTGCAATCACACCAAGGCAAAGATTTTAAGGTTGCCCAAGAGAGAGTGAAAAGGCAACAAGATAGCCCTAGAATGAGAGATGAGTATACTGCCACACTTCTATTATATGAACACCAAGGTGAAGGTTGGGATGAAGAGATTACTAGCAAGCTCCTATGAGAGGTGGAGGAAGGCAAGGTTTGAGAGGAGGTAGAGGAAGGATGCATGATAGAAATAGAGGAAATAACTTGAAGAGGCTTAAAAGAAAATTTGAGAGGGTGAATAAATGGGATGATAGAGATTATGAGAAAGATTATGGGGTGCAAAATAGGGGAATTAGAAATAGCCCAGGAAGAAGAGAGGAAAATAAAAGAGTGGGAAAATAAAGCATATAAAAATGAAGGTAACTACATTCCTAGGAAGGATTGAACTAGAAATACATTTTAAATAAGAGCAAAAAATGAAAATCTTGTTTGAGTGCCATAGGTAAAGTGAAAGAACTAAGATGAAGTTGGTAATATCTAGTTTTTTCAAATATTCTTTAGTTTGGCGAGATTAAGAATATGTATAGCAGATCAACTGATAACAAGTTGGGAGTTAATGAAAAATTTGATGAGGAATAGATTTGTGCCACTTTATTACTATAATGAGTTGTACCAAAGAATGTAAATACTTAAGCAAGGATACGAGATGGAGATTACTATGTTGAGGGAAAATATTAATTAGGATCCAAAGGCCACAATAGTTAAATTTTTGAGTGGTTTGATTAGGGAGACTGCAAATGTTTTGGAATTATATTCATATAATAGCTTGGAAGTAATGGTTCATATGGCTATAAAAGTTGAAAGGCAAGTGAAGGGAAGGACCTTTGTGAAGGCTACTCCACATACAACCAACACTTTTGGCAAGCCACTGACAAAAAAAGAAGAGGTTTACAAGCCCCTACCAAGGGAGATGGGTAAGCCAATAGAGGATTAGAACAAGAAGAAATAGAGACCTATAGATAGGCCACAAAGGAATAGGGATATCAAATGTTTTAAGTGTCTTGGCTATAGTTATATTGCTCATAAGTGCCCTAGTAAAAAGAACATATATACCAATGCATACAGAGATATTTCTACTTAAAAATATGCTAAGAGAGATAGGTAAGATGTAAATCAAGGAAAGGAAGATAATAAAGGGTCTAATGATGATGGGGTTGTTGTTAGACAAGTGTGCTATTTACTTGGTATTGCTATGAGGTCTTTCAACTCTTAAGCAATTGAAGATGAGAACCGTCAACAACAAGAGAGCATTTTCTGCACTAGATGCCTAATGAATAGGTACCTTGTAGTGTCATCATTGACAATAAAAGTTGTACAAATGTTATTCATGCTAGCTTAGTTGAAGAGTTGGGAATGAATATGATCAAGTGCCCAAAGCCCTATAGACTTTAATAGCTAAATGATAGTGGGAAGTTGAGGGTCAGCAAGTAATTGCTAGTATCTTTTGATGCGGGGCAACACAAGAATGATGTTTTACGTGATTTATTGCCTATGTAAGCTAGACATTTACTCTTGAGAAGACCGCGGCAATATGATTAAAATTTAAAACATGATGGGAAAAGAAACACCTACTCAATTTACAAGGGGGGGGGGGCGGTAAAATATACCCTTCTACCTTTGTTCACAAGTGAAGTAAACAATGACTAAAAATTCGTAAGAGAAAAGGAGAAGAAAAAGAGTGTGGAAAGTGCTAAACAAAAGTAAGATAATAAGAAGAATGAACTTAGGAGAAAAGAAAAAGAGCTAAAGGGAAGACTTGAGCAACAAAAAGCCTTTGACTATAAAAAACAAGAGTGAACAAAAGCAAGAAAGTAGAGGTAAAAAGAGAGTAAATTTTTTTTGCTAAAAAAAGTGAGATAGAAGAAGCTATAGAAGTGAAGGAAATAATTTTACTTCTTGTTTATAAAGACTCATATGTTTCTATTAATAGATCTCTTTCTTTTTGACCTCATGCGATTACAACTATCACTCAAAAGTTTGAAAATGTTCTTCCAAAGAAAACTCCCAGAGGCTTGCCATTCTTGAAGAGAATTAAGTAGTAAATCGACTTTTTACTCGGAGCGGTCATCCCTAATAGACCTGCCTATAGGAGCAACCTAGAGGAAGCCAAGAAGCTACAACATTAAGTGGAGGAATTGCATGACAGGGATATGTAAGAGAGAGTTTGAGTCCATGTATTGTCCCCATTCTCTTGGTACCAAAGAAAGATGGAAATTGGAGGATGTATGTGGATTGAAGAGCTATAAATAACATAACGGTAAAATACTGATATCCTATCTCTAGATTGGATGATTTACTTGATGAATTGTAAGGTGCACATATGTTTTAAAAAGTTTATTTGAAATCCGGTTATTACCAAATTAGGGTTATAGAAAGTGATGAATGGAAAACTCCTTTTAAAACAAAACATGGATTATATGAATGCCTTGTTATGCCTTTGATCTATCTAATACTTATAGTATATTCATGAGATTAATACATCATATTTTGAAAGATTCCATTGAAAAATTTATAGTTGTGTATTTTGATGATATCTTGATTTATAGTAAGTCTTTTAAAGATCATATAAGACATCTTAAAAGTGTACTTATTGCCTTTCATAGGGAAAGACTATATGCAAATTTGACAATTGCTCTTTTTTACTTAAGAAACTTACTTTACTTAGATATGTTATGAGTCTTCAAGGGATTAAAGTTGATGAGGGAAAAGTTAAAACTATCTAGGAATGGCCAACACCTATTACTATAAATGAAGTGCATTGTTGTTAGGAGATTTGTGCATATAAAAAGATAGATTTATGAAAATGCAGTCATCATGTACCAACAAATTTTAAACCCTACTTCTTAAGATACAAATTAACATAGTGGAAAATAAGGTATCAAATTTCACAAGGAATAAGAGAAGTATACTCTATAAGAAATAATCAATCAATCTCATGCATATGAAAACATCTTATGAACACTTAACCAAATAAATCCTAGTGATGACCTATTTACAAGTATATATAAATAAGGAGGAAGTTGGAATTGGAAACTACCTAAAACTAATCCTAAATAAATTGGAAAACCAAAACAAAATAGCAAACTAGATCAAGATAGAAACTAAAATAAATGAAGAAACTTCCAAACAAATCAAGCAATTGCCAAATTCCTAGGCCTATGTCATGCAATTAGATTAAGTAACTTTTCATAGATATGGTCACATTCAATAGTTGATTTTAGAACTCTTGTAAAGTTGCCAAAAATTCCTATCATCGCATAAATGGATTAATCTTCGTCAAACGCTCCCAATTAACCCTAACCTTCTTCTTAATCTACTTCAATTTGATTAATCTTTTCTTAAATACATTAATACTTCAATTAATCAATTGTCCTAAATTAATAACAAGATTGATAAGCAAAGCAAGGCATCATCAACATCAAGTTAAAATATATTCCAAAACCTTGCAAACATAAACAACTTGAATAATGCAATTCCCTATTCATCTAATCAAGTCCAAAAGCTTGCAACTCAATCAAGACAAATAAATGCTACTAGAATATTGTCCTAAAGATGAACCATGACAAGTAAATCAAATAGTGCAACATTCCTAGCTATCCAATCATGCAAGTCCAATATGGTGATCAATAATACAAACTCAACATAATTGATAAGAAAAGAATTCCAGAATTGCACAAATATTCAAGAGGCAATCTTTATAGAATTAAAGATAAAACCTTCAATATATGAATCTCAAAGTCATAAGAAATCTTATCACAATACATAGCCTCAAAACATGAATAACAACTTGAATTGTTTAAATTACAAAGAAACTAAGATAAAGAAACTTGGAAACAAGAAAGAAGAAGAGAGAGATTGAAAGATGTAAACTTTGAAGCACATAATCTCAAGTCTTCTTCCATCATTGCCTTCTCTTTCATTCCTTAGCCTTCTTTGATGCATTTCCTTCAAAGAACTATGTAAATATGAGAAATTGGTGATTCTTAGATATTCTTTTGAGTCATTGGACGTCCTTTTCTTATATAGAAGTCCTCTCCTTGTATGAATTTGGGATGTTTAAACCACCTTAGAACTAATTTTAGAACTTAAAAATATACTTCAGGACTCTTGAACGGGATGTATGCATGGTGTGCACCTTGGCCGTGCATAAAATTGCTATATTGTCTTCGAAGCTAGCACGGCCATGTTGCACGGTCGTGCCTTGTGTGCATGGCCATGCCAACTGGTAGTCTTGCTTTTTCTTCAAAGTCTGCAAACTTTTGAAAGCCTGAAATCCTCCCCTGTTATGCACAATCACATGCATGGCCATTCTCTTAGCCGTGCATGATTTCTAAAGTTTGTTCTACTTTGCATGGCTTGATGCATGACTGTGCATCAAGCCGTGCCCCTGAAAAACACTTAAAAATGTTGTGAAATATAAGTTTCAAGACTTCAAGTGCACTTATATTCATCCAAGTTGTAAATATATATCATTTAAACCTTTATTCTACTCAATTTTCATCAAGAAATCCTAATATCTAGGAAAGAACATTTTGAGTAGAAAAGCCTTGTTTATCACTTCAAAGCATGCCAAAAAGCAAAGAAAAAGTGCTATGAAAATGGCATATTTTCACTCCTAACAAATTCCCCCACACTTAACTTTTTGCACATCCTCGAGCAAAACAATCTTTCAAACAGATTTAAGACATTGAAAGTTCAAAAAGAATATGGTAGAGAGGTTAACTTTTCTTTTCTCAATGAAAAATATTCTAACATTTATTTGATCTAAAAGATTTGAGCAAACTAACATATTACGTTAAATATACCTAAGGCCATTGAAGTTAGTTTAAACAAGTTAATATCTATTCAATTTATTCCACTCACTTTCTTGTTCCAAACATATAAGTCATACAAAGCATATAAGTAAAGTTTATAGAACTAATTTCAAGTTATGTACTTTGCACTTGTCTAAAATTACTACAAATTGAGTAGTAAACTAAGACCTCTTATTTATTTTTTTTTTCTTTTCAAACAAACAATTGTTTTCTTTCACAGACTTTTTCTTTCTTGGTTTTAAAAGCCTCAAGTATGTGCGTTTTGCTCCATCTCACCGTATTGGCCCCCTTTTTAATCTTTTTTTTTCTTTTCTTCGAGCTTTTGTTTCTTTTCATTGCTTGTTTTCAACTCTTTTTTTTTTCATATTATTTTATGCCAAAGTACATATGTTTTGCATTCCCGGGCATTTTTTCTCCTCAATTTTTAGACAATTTTGCCAAAAAAATTAGTTAAAAAATCTATTTATATTCAAATATAAACTTCTATAAATCTCACAAAGTTAAAAGCTTCATGTATTTACTAGGAAATGAATATGGTTAAACTAAATTCACAAGACATAGTTATTTTTAACAAAATAGGAGAGTTTAACAAAAATCAAAGTGATTAAATAAATAGCAAAAATAATTTTCAAAGTTGAAAGAAAAGACTTAAATTCCACCAATTTGCATTAAAAAGCTTCAAAATTGTTTTTGCCCTTAAGAGGAAAAAATGTGAAAAATATGGCCCTAAAAAAAATAGGAAAAATTATTTTTCTACCCCTACACTTATATCGTACATAGCCCTCAATGGAGAAAAAGAAAGAAACAATTAAGTATAGGCAATGAGAGAGAAACAAAGAAAGGGGAAAAGAGAAAACAACTTCCCTATACATAATCCAATATTAGCTAAGAAAATTTCTCCGAAGTTTGTATTAGAATTTATCCATAAGAAAGAATCAAAGAAATATTGTTAGAGCATTAAGTACATAGCCAAGGAAAAAGGAAAACTTCATAATAAAATAACACAAAAGAAAATTGCAAAAAAAAAAAAAAAAAAAACTTAATCTAGAAAACTAACAATATAAAATAGATATGATGAAAGCATATAAAGAGGAAACAAACAAAACTCCTTTAGGTTGCCTCCCACAAGCCCTTTTGGTTAATGTCGTTGGCTTGACATGAAACTCCATCCTTTAAGAGGTGTAGGAAGGATTCTCAAGGTGTAAGTCATAAGTGGCATGAATACTATCTCCTTCATAAAATGGTTTTAACCTATGACGATTTACCTTAAAGGTCTTATAAGTATCAAGACTTTGAATTTCCACCACACCATGGGAAAAGATATTAGTAACCATGAAAGGACCATTTAATCGAGAAGTAAGCTTACTGGGAAAAAGACGAAGACGAGAATTATAGAGCAAAACCTTGTCTCCTACATTAAAAATCTTTCGTGAAATGAATTTATCATGATAAAGCTTAGTTTTTTCCTTATATATTAAGGCATTAGCATAAGCATCATTCCAAATTTCCTCTAGTTCTTGAATTTGTAGCTTACGATGACCATGCGCATCTTGAATATTGAAATTACATTGCTCAATAGCCCATGCCTTATGCTCTAACTGTACCAGAAGATGACATGTTTTACCAAACATAAGCTTATATGGAGACATTCCTATTGGTGTCTTAAATGTGATTCTATATGCCCATAATGCATCTTCCAACTGAGTACTCCAATCCTTTCTATGAGGGTTCACTACCTTCTCCAGAATAGTCTTTCTTTCCCAATTGGAGATCTTGACTTGATTATTCGTTTGAGGGTGATATGTCGTGGAAAGCTTATGACGCAATTTATATCTCTTGAATAAGGCTTCAATGATGTTATTACAAAAATAGGACCCTCTATCACTAATGATGGACTTAGGAACTCCAAAACGATTGAAAATTTGATCCTTAACAAATTCATCTACAACCTTAGCATAATTAGTTTTGGTAGCTCTAGCCTCAACCCATTTAGAAACATAGTCTACCCAACAAGATATACATATTAGCAAAAGAATTAGGAAAAGGCCCCATGAAATCAATTCTCCAAAGATAAAAAAGCTCATTAGGTAAGATGTATTGAAGATGCATATTATTCTTCCTAGAAACTTTTCCAATCCTTTGACATTCATTGTGAGTTTTCACAAACAAATATGCATTCTTATGCAAACTAGGCCAAAAGAACCCACATTCAAGAACTTTGTGTGCAGTGCGTTGTAGACCAAAATAACCCCCACACTCATTTGTACGACAAAATATAATGGTAGATTGAAATTCTTTTTCAGGCACACATTTTCGCATGATATTATCCGCACAAATCTTAAACAAATAAGGATCATCCCAAATATAAAGCTTAGCATCATGTTTGATTCGTTACTTTAAGCCCTAGTTAAATCCATTGGTAGTTCTTTTTTGACCAAATACTTAATAATGCCGGCATACCAAGGAGAACTACCATACAACAAATATAAAGCTCTTCAAAAAATAAATCAGAGATAGGTTATACTTCCCTTTCATAAGTAAGCCTACTCAAGTCGTCCACCACATAATTTTTCGCTCCTCTTTTATCTCGAATTTCAATGTCAAATTCTTGGAGTAAAAGAATCTATCCCAAGAGTCTAGGTTTAGACTCTTTTTTCTTGAGCAAGTGCCTCAAAGCTGTATGATCAGAGAAAATAATTACCTTAGTTCTTAATACATATGAATGAAAATTTTCCAATGTAAAAACAATAGCGTAAAGTACCTTTTCAGTGGTTGTGTAATTACCTTGTGCAATGTTTAGCATATGAGAAGCATAATAAATGACACGAGAAAACTTTTCTACCCTTTGCCCTAAAACTGCACCTACCGCCTTATCACTTGCATCACACATTATCTCAAAAAGAAAATCCCAATTTGGGGGTTGGATAATACGTGTAGAAATCAATCTTTCCTTGAGTGAGTCAAAGCCTTTTTGGCAAGTTCCATAAAAATCAAAAGATGTTTATTTTTGCAATAAGTGACACAATGGTTGTGCAATTTTGGAAAAATCTTTGGTGAACCTTCTATAAAACCCAGCATGTCCTAAAAAGGTTCTAATTCCACACATATTAGAAGGATAAGGAAGATATTTGATGACATCAATTTTTGCTTTATCCACTTCAATTCCCTTAGCCGAAATAATATACACTAAACTAACCCTTGAGTGGCCATAAAATGACATTTTTCATAATTTAGCACAAGGTTAGTTTCAATGCACCTTTTAAGAATGAGCTCCAAATTTTCTAAGCATACATCAAAGGAATTTTCGTACACTGTGAAATCATCCATGAAAACTTTAATAAGATGTGTAACATATTGTTAGGCGTGAAAATAGCATATTTTCATAGCACTTTTCCTTAGCTTTTTAGCATACTTTTAAGAGATAACCAAGGTTTTTCTACTCAAAACGTTCTTTCATAGTTATTAAGGTTTCTTGATGAAATTTGAGTAAAATTAGGGCTTAATTGATATATATTTGCAACTTAAATGATTATGTGTGCACTTGAAGTCTTAAAATTCATATTTGACAACATTTTTAAAGGTTTTTATAGGTGCACGACTTGGCATGGCCATGCATCAAGCCATGTAAAACAAAACAGGCTTCAGAAGGCATGCACGGCCAAGGGCATGGATGTGCATGTAACCGTGCATAGCAAGAGTCAAAAATAGCTCATAAAAGTTTGTAGTTTTCAAAGGAAAAAGAGCCTTTGCCAAGTGCACAGTCAATGGCACGGCTGTGCACGTGACTGTGCCATGCATCATGGTCGTGCCAGCTTCAGGAATATTTTGGTAATTTTATGCATGGCCAAAATGCATAGCTGTGCATACATCCCATGAAAGAGTCTTGAAGTATATTTTTAAGTTCCAAAATTCACCGAAAGATGGTTTAAATGACTTCTATATAAGCAAGAGACGTCCATGGACTCACAAACAATCATAGACTTGAATTTCTTTCATTCGAAACATAATTCTTTGAGCAAAGAAGGCTTCAAGAAAGAGGAAAAGGCTGGAGGCAAGAAGAACTTGAGATTGGGAGCTTACTAAGTTTTATCATTCAAACATTCTCTTGTTTCTTTCTTGTTTCCAATTGTACTTTGTTTTTATGTTTTATATTCAAGATAATTAAGATTTAATCTTGTTTTTAGGTTATGATTGATTTTGAGACTTTGAGATTGTTGAACAAAGATCTTATCTTTTATGTTCTAAGATTATATTTTGAGTATTTATGCAATTCTGGATTTCTTTTCATACCAATGATGTTGAGTTTGTATGATTGATCACCATATTAGATTTGCATGATTTAAAAGGTAGGAATATTGAACTAAGTGATTTACTTGTCATGGTTTATCTTTAGGTTGATATTCTAGTAGCATCTATTACTTGGTTGGGTAGGTTAACTGGCTTTACTAGTGATAGGGAATTGTGTAATGATCAATTGCATATTTTCGAGATTAACTGGGCATGTGACTTGATATTGATGATGCCTTATATGTTTATCAATCTTGTAATTAGTTTATGATAATTGGTTAATTGAAATATTAATGTCTTTAATAAAAGATTAATCAAATTGGAGTAAATTGAGAGCAATGTTAGGGATTTTAACTTATAGGTTAACTAAGGTTAGCCCACTTTTTCAGAGATAGGGAATTTAAGTCGTTAAGACAAGTTCCTAAAATCAATTGCTCAAGATAATCTAATATGTGATAAGTTTCCTAATTTGATCTCAAAGCATGTTCCTAAAAAAAGTTGGTTTCCTAATTGAGTTGGATTTGATTTCTTATTTTTAGTAGTTTCCCATTTCTTGCATATTTTAGTTTAGGTAATTTCCTATTTGCTTTCCCCCCAGTTACTTTATGTTAACTCATCTTGAGAATTCACTCAAGTTAATCATCCAAGAGTTGTTCATAAGATTAAGATAAGTGGAGAATATAAGAGTATACTTATCTTGAGTTTCTTGTGGGTTCGACACCCTACTCATTACTATACTATATCTTAGGGAGAAGGGTTTATAAATTTCTTTTTGTTGGGTGCATGATGACTGCATTTAAATGAACGTATCTTATATTGTACAAATTACCCCCTTAACACATACTCAGAAAAAATAGAAAGCATGCATCTTTGGAAAGTATTAGGACTATTACAAAGACCAAAAGGCATTCGCCTATATGTAGAAGTTCTAAAAAGACATGTGAAGGTAGTCTCTTCTTGATCCTTGGGAGCAATAGAAATTTGGAAATATGTAGAGAACCATCTAAGAAGCAAAAATGTGAAGAACTGGCAAGCCATTCTAATATTTAGTTCGTAAAAGGCAAGGGAAGATGGTCCTTCCTAGTGTTAGCATTTAGAATTATATAGTCGGTGTAAACTCTCCAACCATTTTAAAGTCTAATGGAGACTTTTTCTCCTTCCTTATTCTCAATGATGGTGATTCTAGTTTTCTTAGGAAAAAACATGAATTGAACTTACCCACCTAGAATCCGTGGTAGGAAAAATGATACCAACTTTTAGAAATTTCAAAATCTCATTTTTCACTACTTCCATCATTGGAGGGTTTAATCTCCTTTAGGGTTCCCTAGATGTTTTAGTCTTATCTTCTAAAAAGATACGATGCATACAGGTAGATGGACTAATCCCCTTAATGTTGGCTAAGGTCCAACCAAGTGCAGTTTTGTAGTCCCTAAGTACGAAAACTAACCGGTCTTCTTGTGAAGAAGAAAGAGTGTTAGCAATAATCACCGGCAATGTTTCTCCTTCACCTAAATATCCATATTTATGATGAGATGGCAATGGTTTCAATTCAAGTGAAGGGGGACTCACAATAGAAGGCAACATATTTTCATGGGAACTAGACAAATCAATTTTATGCTCAAAATGTCAATTGCATCAACATACTCCAAAGGCAAAAAGTTTAGTAAATGCTTATTAAAATTCTACACCAATGTAGATTGAATCATGTTCATTTATATTTTGGCTCAAGTATATCATCAACAAGTGGATCAATAATATCAATCAAAAGAAACATTAGAAAGCTTATCACATGAAAATTTCATGGCATCAAATTTGTTAAAACTAATTTTCTCTCCATCAAATTCCATAGAAAGAGTACCATTGTGAACATCAATTTTTGCCCTAGCCATTCTTAAGAATGGTCTTCCTAGAAGAATGGGTGATGTAGTAAAAGAACTTGGCCTATCATCCATTATGAGAACATAGAAATCTATGGTGAAAATAAACTCATTGACTTTTACCAACATATCTTCTACCACTCCCTTGGGATATGTTTCGGACTTATCTGCTAGTTGAATGATAATTCGTGTGGGATGCAAAGGTCCTAGATCTAAGGAAGCATACATAGAATATAGCATGACATTAATAAATACTCCTAAATCTAACATGCAATTTAGGATGAATTAGTTACCTATGATGCAAGGAATAGTGAGCATGCCAGGATCCTTTTGTTTTTGTGGAAGTTTTCTTTGAAGAATGGCAGAGACATTTTCCCCTATGGTAATCCTTTCATCCTCGGTAGCCTCCGTTTATTAGTGCACATTTTTTTTTTTAAGAATTTGGCAAAATGGGGAATTTTCCTAATTACATCTAGCAAGGGAAGATTCATCTCTACCTTCTTAAAAATTTCCAAAAGTCCTTTTCCAAATCTTCTCTTATTTTTAGCCAATCTCATAGAAAAATGTGGTTGCACTTTGTTAGGTGTCGACTTTCCTAACTTAGGCTCCCTGAGTTAGGCGTAAATAATTCCATTTTTATTGCACATTTCCTTAGCTTTTTGGCATGTTTGAAAGAGATAAACAAGGCTTTTCTACTCAAAATGTTCTTTCCTAGATATTAGGGTTTCTTGAGGAAAATTGAGTAGAATAAGGGTTTAAATGATATATCTTTGCAACTTGGATGAATATAGGTGCACTTAAGGTCTTGAAACTTGTATTTGACAAAACTTTTAATTGTTTTTCAGGCACACGGCTTAATGCACGCCCATGCATCAAGCCATGCAAAACAGAACAAGCTTCAGAAGTCATACACGGCCAAGGGCATGGCCGTTCTTGTGACCATGCATGGGAGAATTTTAGCTCACAGAAGTTTGCAAATTTCGAGGAGAAACGCTGTTCTGCCAGCTACACCATGCACAGCGACAATGTACAATCATGCAAGATCGTCGTGCATATTGGAAAGTATACCCTCAAAAACTATATATTCTGTGTAAATATATTGTTATAAAGTATTTATTCATTCAATTTAGTTTGTTTATTATATTATTACACATTTAAGGTCCAAGTATGATAAGTAATAATTTATGTGTTGGGTCGTTCTTCATAGTAAGGTATTAACCATGGGTACTTATCATACAATTAAAATTGAGTTCTTAGTCATTTGATGGAACTGAGAATTTCATCAAGGTAAGACTATTATGCCATGGGTTCTAATAAGGAATAGTTTACCTTGAATCAGTAAGTAGTTCACTCACATCAATGGCATAAGCATATTTCGAATACGTAGAATTGGACCTGTAGTAGTGGTCTCTCTTAAAGTACTATAATTATAGAGACCAGACTATTACTACTACAACGTGAACAGATACCTTCATACTTGAGTATGAGTTGTAGTCTAGCGAAGCTAGGGTTTTATACTTTGATATATGTTGGGTGAGATTTCTTTTTTGAGATCAATATCTTTGTATATTGGGTATATTACTCTAGTTAATTAAGATGGATTCATGCAACAGAGTTTCTATACTTCACTTAGTAAAGTTAAATCACCCCCTTGTGATTGTCTGGGATAATCTAATGATATAAGGCCCTAAGAAAGTGACTCTAGAATGTGTACTTTTAGGTAGTTTCCAATGATAAGCAAGTGCATTCAAGTGAGTCATGAATTATTAGACTAGAGATCTAGGGATGGTAGATGTCTTTGAGATGGGTGTTAGTACATTTATCTTGTTTCATTAATGGGTGTTACATAGAGAGGAATTTTCGTCATTTCACCTATAGGTCGGAGACATTGCTTTAGCAATATTATTCTTGGGATCAATATTTTCATATAGTGATAAATGAAAATATTTGAAATGGTAAAATGCAGATAGTAAGGGTATTTTGGTCATTTTAGTAGCCATGAATAATATGTCTCTTGGTCCCCAGAGTAGCTCAAGTTACCTTGGTGTTGTTTAGACACAATTTGGGCTTGATGGATAATTATTTGAAAGAGAAATAAAATTTATCTAAGAGTTCAATTATAATTGATTAATTAGTCTTGGGTTTTAATAAGGCCCAGAAAAGATAAATAATTAATTAAGAGAATTGGGCTGGAATAAATTAATTAATTGGGCTATATATGTTGACATATATTAAGAGTTTAATTATGATTAATTAATTAGTCTTGAGTATTTAATTAAGTCCAAAAAAAATTAATTAATTAAAAGGATTGGACCAATCTTAGATTGATTTATGAGTACAGCACCAAGCCCATTAAGGCTTGATTTTTGGCCATTAGGGCTTGAGAAAGCCCTAAGACTATCTGAAAATAAGAGGAAAAAGATGGAAAATTTACTTATATGTTTTTGGGGCTCTTTTCTCTTTGGTGTGCCGTCTCATCCTCTCTCTCTGTTCCATGTTCTTCTATTCTTTCTGTCTTGGAGAGTATCTTGGTTATCTAAAGAAAGAGCTTTCACTAAGCTAACCCAAGAGTAAGGTAGAGTCATACTTCAGAAGACGAAGAGAGAAACCTTGGAGACACTTGATGCCTAGGAGTAGAAAATTAGCAGGAATACCGATCAAACTACAGGTGCCTTCTTCTCCCCTTTTAATGCAAGTTCTAGTGCAATCTAACCCCTCATTGGTCAATTCACAACCAATAAAGAAAAGTAAACACTCTCTCCTAGATGTGGCTCAGAAAACTAAAAAATTTTCCGTTGCGCTTTCTTTGATATTTTCCGTTTTGATCCTTCAAGTGGTATCAGAGACATGATTTTCATCTAGGAGCATATACTAGGGTTAGAAATTGAAAAAGGTAGTTCTTTTACTATTAAAAATGAATCTTTTGTGATTTTATGTGATTCTCATACATTGGTTTCTAGAATTCATGTAGCTCGCGGTTAGAGGTGTAGGATCTTGTATTCTAAATGGTTTTCCCATCGTTTTTTCTAGGTTTAAGTAGATTCATTGTACACCTCATGGTTAGCGGTATAAAGCACTTGTAAAGGCATGTTTTTGTACTTGGTTTTATGTTTCTTTTAACCTGTAAATTTTTGGGGACTGAAGAACGTAATTGCTAGAATTGTTGAGGGGTGAAAAATGGCTGAAAAGCAGGTTTTTCCAGAAATCAGTGAACTCCAAAACGGACTCGATACCAGGTAGGCTGATCGGACCAGGCGCCAGGTCTACTCTGCCCAACCGGAGGTTTTGGAGAAATAGAGCAGACCTGGTGCCAAGAGGGCCCAATAGACTAGGTGCCAGGTCCACTCTGCCTAGAGGCCGATGCATGCAATTTTGTCCAAGAAAAAGGAGAGCACTGTTGAAGTTCTGTACTTCAATTTTTCCCTTGATGTAATCATGTTTTGAAACCATTGTATGAAGTTAATTTTTTGCAATAATTTTTTTTATCTATGGATGAATAATGTGCATGAAAATAAGTAGTAAAGGATGGAACCACCTTAGGATTAAACAAGATTATTAATTATTAATTTATGATGTTTAATCCTTTGTTTGGTCACTTAGGAATAAATGAATAGTTTGAGCATGAAAAAGTTTACTTTTGTTATCATGCTCATTTCATTTTTGTGATCAAATGCTCAAGTTCTGGTGAGACTAAAGTCTCACTAGATAGAACGGTTCTTAATAAAACGTTTTAATCTAAGAAACTTTAAAAATAAAAGAGTTCATGGTTTATTCTCTTAGAGGGTTTAATCCTTAACATAGAAAATAATGTTGAACTTAAGACTATTTAATAAAGTTTTTCTTAGTTATTAACTTAGAATAATAAAATAAATTCATAATTTATTCTCTCAAAGGATTTAATCCTTGACATAGAGAATAATATTAAATTTTTGTTTTTTACTAAAGTTAATAAAACTATAAGATTATAGAAAACGTTTTTGGGCCTAAAACTCTATTTTCAATGAAAGATTAAGTGGGAGAGGGGTTCCAATGACCTCATGGCTTTCTTCACAACTCTCATTAGAGATAGTGGATTTCCTCATATCATTCTGAGCATGACCCTTTATAGGATATATTTTCACAAGTATCTAGAACTATTAGAAGAATAAAATTAAAAGCCTAGAGTATTTTCTAGGATCGACCAATCTATGTTGGAGGTTTTTAGCACTAGATTACCCGTAAGTGATATGAATCAATGGCCATCCTATTGGTGAAACTTTTTTTACACCATTACCTATTTAGGAAGTTTTGATTCGTGATGGTTATACACTTAACTTAGAATACTATTAATCTTCCTATGAAGCTCTGTTAGTTTTTCTAAGAGTCAAACTATTTATATTATTGATAAGGGTTTTAAGAGTAATCTACTATCAAAGAAATAATATAAAGAATGTGCATTTTTATTTCTTGCAAACTAAATGAATATTTTTTTTTTTTGCAATATTTTAGAAATGTTTGGTTTCAGTCCATTGTCAATCATTCTCAAGGAAAATAAGTTGACAGGCCCAAATTATGTGGACTGAAAGAGGAATCTGAACATAATACTCACTGCTAAGGAGTACAAATATGTTCTTTCGGATCCCTGTCCTAAGATTGGGAAAGAATCTACTGATCAGGAGTGTGAGGACAAAAAGGCATGAAAAAAAGCCGATGAGATGACTAAGTGATATATGTTGGCTTCCATGTCTAGTGTGCCCCAATATAAGCATGAGCATATGGTTACTGCGTATGACATAGATTTGTCATTGCATACCATGTTTGCTGACAAGAGCCAGCCAGCAAGGTAGGAAGTTCTTAGGATAATCATGAACATTAGGATGGGTGAGGGGGTATTGGTTCGAGAGTATCTGCTTAAGATGATTGCCTATTTCGAGGAGGCTGAGATCTTAAGCACAACGATAGATCTTGAGAGGCAAATTGACATGCTTCTTGAAACTTTGCCTGATTGATATTCTTAGTTCAAGTTAAACTATAACATGAACAAGTTGGATATGAATCTCATGGAGCTTATAAAAGAGCTTCAAGCGGCAGAGGAGATCATGAAGCTCGTGTAAAAGGTTTTGATCTCTCGTTCTGCTTCTTCTTTTGAAATTAAGGCAAAGCCTAAGAAATTTAAGAAGAAAAAGGCTCAGAACAATGCAGAGGCCTAGCCCAAAGTATCTGGTTAGGCCAAGTCTAATAGGAAGCCCAAAGACAAATGCTTTAAGTTTGGCAAGAAGGGGCATTGGAAGAAAGATTGTTCAGACTTCTTAGCCAAGTCTACTTTAGGTATTGCTCTATATCTAGAGTCTATTTTGATGGTTGGATTAACATCTTCTTTGATAGTTGATTCTGGAGCCATTGACTATGTCTGTAACTCTTTGTAAGGGTTTAGAAGGATAAGGAGACTTCAAGTAGGCAATGGAGCAAGAATATGGGCTGAAGCAGTGGGAGATCTCGTGTTAGGGATATGCCCTAGAGTCAATTTGTAATTTTACTATTGTCGTTATGTTTTATATAATAATATAAGGTTTTTCTTTCCATGAATAGTGCATTTTATTTTGTGGTCATCAAGTACGTGACTTAATAGTAAAACCCTACAATGAATACAATGACTATTCTAAAACTATCCCTGATCGATTATTATTAGAATAATAATAAATTAAGATTAGTATGTTTGTGACTTGATGACTATATTTTACTGGTCATGGATATTTGTAATATTAAGTTAAAACATAAATAAATATTAGAGAACATTGTATTGGACTGACCCAATGTGAAAATACTTCATGGAACATGTTATAAGTACTTTTTAGCCATAATGATATTAAAAGTCTTTTGACCTGAATTCATCATACTTTCCTACTTGATAAATTCTATATTTTGACATTGTCTAAAGTTATCTTTAACCAGATGATAAATTAGACAATTGTTGGATATAGAATAAACCAATAAGAGGAATATGATTGATAGTGAAAGAATTTATCCCTCTTAATTTGGGAGAGATATTCATGGACCCCTTGATAAGTTAGACTGTTAAAATACATGGTCGAGTTCAAATATATCAATCTAAGATATTGATATTATTTGTTTGAATAGTCTACTATGAGATCAAGAAAAAATTTATTAAACTGAATAAGGATGACATACTCTGTGCCTTATGCTTAATCTGGATATCGTGTGACAAAAGGACTAAATATAAAATTATGATTTGGTTCAAAGAGATCACTGATCTTCATTTAACCTGGATAGTTATAATATTTTGCTAGAAACCACTTATAACTTGTGGGCCATTTAAATATGATTTGGGCACACTGCCTATGTTAAATAAGCCTATAGGGTCACACAACAAGAGAACTCGTTAGGTTATTTTTCTGGTAAACAGGTTCGATAAATCTGAAAATATGTCTAAGTTAATCGAATTAAGAAAGTTGACCAAAGATAATGAATCTGGAAATATGTCCACATTCGATGTATCTGGATGATGTCCAGATTGTAAAAATTTGATTCGGTAAATTAATTAGTTAAATTACCGAGATAATGGTAGAATTTTATCATATAAGTTTTAATTTAATTTGAATTTAAAATAAAATATGATAAGATATCATTAGAGTTGGACTCTAAAAGGTTCGGAAGGGTTTTAAGAAAACTCTAGCCGTCTTCTCAAAAGAGCCATTCTGTTAAAATATTCAAGCCTCTATTCACCAGAAAAACAAGCCTCTCAAACCCTAGGCGCTAGCACTCTCGGGGTAACAAGTTAGTTCGCCGTATGCATCCAATAGAGGGCATTCGCGCATTGTAGCATCTGCTGACCGTTTGGGTTGTACGTACGACAGCACAATCAGAATAGAAGAATCTTGATTACGCCAAACAGAGGTAATCCTGTAAATCTTAAATCTTCTTAATCATTTACTTGGGTCATTGGAAGGGATTCGTGGATATTTTTCACGTTTAGTCCACGAATCCTAACATCTTGAGCTTTTTTTTTTTTTTAAATAAGAAGTTAATTTTAAAAGATATATTATATGTTTCTTATTTTAAATAAAATTTGATTTCAAATTCCAAATTGATGAATCAAGGATATTTTGGTGTTTCCATCAGCAAAGATGGTAATTTAATTTGTACAGGAAACATGTATAAAAATAACTTTTGTATACGTTATATTAGAAATCAAGTAAATAATATTCAAATTGAACCTAATAATAAAAAGAGAAAGGTCATATCAAATGACTCATATTTGTGGCACCTAAGATTGGGACATATAAATTCCAATTGAATTCAGAGGCTAATCCATGATGGGTCTTTAGATTAATTGAGATTGAAAAAATGGCCTTAGTGTGAATCTTGCCTTAACGGTAAAATGGTCAAAAGGTTCTTTACCAAAAAGGCAGATAGTGCCTTAGAAATACTAACACTAGTTCATATGGATGTTTGTGGTATGATGACTACACCAGCTAGAGGAGGCTACGGGCACTTTATCATTTTCATGGATGATAACACTCGTTTTGGTTATATTTATCTAATAAGGTGTAAGTTTGACTCTTTTGATAAATTCAAAGAGTTTAAGGCTGAAGTGGAGTGTTAAACAAGTAAATTAATTAAAAACTTTGAGACTAGATCATAGTGGAGAGTACCTCCTCGATGAGTTTAAGGATTACTTGGTACATCACAACATAGTATCTCAATTAACTGCGCCTGGGACTCCCTAGTAGAATAGAGTAGCTGAGAAAAAAAATAGAACTTTGATGAAAATGGTCAGAAGCATGATAAGTCATGCGTCTCTTCCTATTTCCTTTTGGGGGTATGCTTTAGAAACAGTAGCATATATTTTGAACTTTGTATCTTTCAAATCAGTACCTAGGACACCCTATGAGATGTGGACTGAACAAAAGTCCAGTTTGAACCATCTTAAGATATGGGGTTGTCCAGCTTATGTGTTGACAAAAAGGAAGTAAGCTGGAACCAAGATTAGAGTTATGCTACTTTGTTGGGTACCCAAAAGGAACAAGAGGTAGATATTTCTATCATCCTCAAGAGCATAACTACGTGTTAGTACTAATGCTAGATACTTAGAGGATAAACAAGTTACTTCCACTATAGGTTCAAGTAGAATAGAGTTAGAAGAGAAGTTGGTCATTGATTCAACTTCAGGTACCTCTAATACCCTGATCGATGAACCAAGAGAAACACTACTAGATGTTCCTATACAAACTGAGTCTCGTCGTAGTGGGAGGATCACAAGAGTTCCAGAAAGGTAGATCGGACAGATCTATGATCTAGTCTTTGATCATCAAGAACAAGATCCCACCAGATACGAGGAGACCATTATTGATGCTGATGCAGACAAATGGCACTTAGCCATGAATGCTGAGATTGAGTCCATGTACTTTAATTAGGTCTAGGATCTTGTCACTGCATCTAATGGGATAAAACCCATTAGGTGTAAGTGGGTATACAAGAGGAAGAGAGGTGCGGATGGAAATGTTGAAACCTTTAAAATAAGGTTAGTTATTAAAGGTTATACTCATAAAGAAGTGATCGATTATAAGGAAACCTTTTCACCAATAGCCATGCTTAAATCTATCCAAATTCTCTTAGCTATTGCATGTTATTATTGTTAGGATTTCATCATACTTATCAGATAAGAACATAGCAGAAATAACCATGAAATCCATGCCCAAGGATCACGTGTTTATAATTAAAACGGGAATAGAGAAAGGAAACGGAGATTACCTTCTGAAGCAGAAAATAAAAATTTCTTGCGCTAACTAAGGAACCAATTCCTCTGTTTTGATTGTCCACCCGGTGCCACTACAATCTAAGAGTAGGATTGTCTCTAGCAGTAATCCATACAAGGTTGAATTGCATACAAAATCCGCTCAAAACTATGCTGGTAGAAAAAGAGTGGCTAGGTTTATTGGAGAAGAATAAGAAAGAAGAAGAAACGTCCGCCTTTCTCCCTCTATTTTCTACGTCTGCACAAGGGAACAATTCCCATATTTATAGTTTTTAGGATTTGTGTTAATTGCAATTAAGTCCTCCAAAATCTAATGTCTACAATTGGGCCCTTGAAGTGTATATAATTGCAACCAAGTCCATGAATTATAACAAAGTTATAATTCACCTATAAATATATTTTCTTTTCTTAATTAACCCCACAATATTATCAAATAATATATGTTGAGCATTCAAACCTCTATTGTGTATGACCCATTAGGTTTTCTAGTCTTATTAGTAGCATAATATGAATTAATTCTAACATATTTAGAATTAATAATCCTAAATAAAATATATGATTAACTTATTAATTATCTAATTAATAAATTTATATTTAGTAGATCAATAGTGACATCTAGCAATGACTCATGATCACCTAAAAGTCCAGAAAGTCAAGTAGCTTGATGTAAACCTTTCAATAGTAAATAACTAGTGCAATAAACTCTTTTCATCATACTATATCTCATCCGGTCTAGAGCATGAAATTAGTTCCAACTCCATCCAAAATATTATTAATTTTGGCCCGAATATTTTAGTACTTGTTCAAGAAATCCATTACTCGATATGTGTATTAAATTTGGAACTATTTCCAACATAGTCACCTTAGCCAAAGACTTCATGAGTAATGATTTCTATAAGTGGCCCTAAGATATATTCTCCTGCTATTAGGAGTGGTGAATGAAGGCATGGAAAGCGGGAAAACATGGAGCACGTAGCGGAAGCGAACATAAAAAATTTAGAAAACAAGAATAGGGATTCTAGGGTAGGGCCGGGCCGGCTTGGGCAGTCCTAGCCGGCACCAGTTGCGCCCTGTCCCAATCCCGATGTTTTAAAAATTTTATCTCTTTTCCTCGTTCTAAGTGTTGGCTGTACTGAAACGTGTGCAACCGGTGTAGGTGTGCTGGTAGAAGCCTCTGGTGTGATTACTATAAGCCTCCTACTCCGCCTTTGCATGTATGTGAATGCCAAACTCTCGGTCTTCTAGTATATAGCCTGCCTAACTACCGTTTGGTGAACAACTAACGAGCTAGAGAATTTTCTGGAAAGAGAGAGAGAGAGAGAGAGAGAGAGAGAGACGTCTAGCTATTCCACGGAGAAGAAGCCATCTCTCTTGTGTGTCTAATTGCAACATCGTTATTTCCAATCCTCTTGTTTAATCTAAATAAAAAACCTAGGTTAAACTAGACTGGGCCATTGGACTCTTGGTTTAACCTATTAGGCTTAATTAATTATTCTAGTTAGAACCAACTCAATGGCCCAACAAATAATTAATTTTTCAGCTCAAATAAACCAGTCCAATTAAATAAGCCTAAATCAGTTTAGTCCCACGTTAATCCCTAATTATTCAAACTGGGCCAAAACCCTGAATAATTAATTAACCCACCAAACCAATTTAATTAATTCTCTCTTCATGGACCTTTATTTTATTCTAGCCCAATAATTCAATTAGGCTACTTAAATAAAATAATTCCATTTAATTTAAGATCAATCCCTTAATCCGTATTTAATTAGGACTCACGGTCTATATTGGGGACTAAAAGACATACCACCTTGGCTACTAAAATGACCAAAATACCATTGCCATATAAATAGCTGTATTTTGCATTTTAAATATTTCCTAATATCACTATAAGAAAATATTTACCCCAAGGACAATGTTGCGTTAGCAAAGTCTCCGACCTACAGGTGTAATGACTAAAATACCCCTCTATACATCGCCGTACATTTTGAGAGGAAGAAGTGTAGTAACACCTCTCTAAATGACATATACCATCCTTAGGCCTCTAGTCCAATGATCCACGACCTCCTGGATTGTTTCCTCTTTCCAAGGGAGCTACCCTAAAGCAAACATCCAAGTCATGTTTCCCAGGGCCCTGGATATTCAGATTATTCAGATAACCATAAGGGGTGATATAGTATAGAAATTATCTTGTACAAGTCTGTCTTAACTAACTAGTTACACATACCCAATATGCAAGTATATTGGTCCTACGATAGAACCTCAACTATAGTATATCAAAATATATGCTTCCAGCTTCATCAGACCACTAACTCATACTCAAGTCGTAGAGTACTAGTCCACGCTATAGCGGTAGTAGTCTAGGTTTCTACCATATAGTATTTTTAAGAAACCACTACTACATGTCTTGTTCTACGTATTCAAAATACACTTATGTCATAAAGTGAGTGGACTACTCACTGGCTAAAGGTAAGCCATTCCCCATTTAGAATTCACAACATAATAACCTAAACATAATGAGGTTCCCATTCTCATCAATTGGTTAAGAACAAAAGTTTATGTGCTAAGTAACCCATGATCCATACCTTACTGTGAAAGACCTCCCTTCACATGGACCATTTACTTAAACACAATGGGTCTTTTTCAAACGTAATTGTGCACAAATAAAATTGTAAATTCATAAACAATTTCTAAAAATAAATTCTTTTATTAAAACATTCGATTTTTACATTAGAAATCTAGTCTAAGAGGGCATACATCCCAACAATCTCCCACTTGCACTCTAAGACTAAGTAAGTCCATAGGTGCCCACTCATATGGCATCTAAGTGTCTTTTGAAGACTCTCTCAGCCAAAGGCTTGGTGAATGGATTTGCTAGACTGTTCTCGGAAGCAATCTGTTCCACCACGACTTCCTGTCTCTGGATGAAATTTCGGATCAAGTGGTACTTCCTCTCGATGTGCTTCCCCTTCTTGTGATTTCTTGGTTCTTTTGATTGTGATACTGCTCCAGAGTTGTCGGAATATATCACAATTGGCCTGTCCATATGTGGCATGACTCCAAGTTCTGAAATGAACTTCCAGAGCCAAACTGCTTCCTTGAATGCCTCCGAAGCTGCCACATACTCAACTTTCATGGTTGAGTCAGTAATGCAAGATTGCTTGATACTCCTTCATAAAATAGCTCCTCCAGACAAGGTGAAGATATATCCACTAGTGGATTTTCTCTCATCCTTATCCGCCTGAAAGTCTGAGTCTGTGTATCCTGTAGGAACCAAGTCATCAGCTTTGTAAACTAGCATATAATGTTTCGTTCCCTTGAGGTACTTGAGTATATGCTTTACAGCTTACCAATGAACCTCCCCAGGGTTTAACTGATATCTGCTAACCAACCCTACGGCAAAGCAGATATCTAGCCTAGTACACAGAATGGCATACATGAGACTTCCCACAGCCGAAGCATAGGAATCCTACTCATTCTGTCCCTTTCTTCTTGAAACTTAGGACAGTCCCTTGAAGAAAATGACAACCCATGTCTGCAAGGAATTAGAGCTCCCTTGCATGAGTCCATGCTATACCTAGCCAGCATCTTGTCAATGTATGCCACTTGGGATAATCCTAACATTCTCTACTTCCTATTTCTATGAAGGCTAATCCCGAGAATGTAGTTATTTTCTCCCATGTCCTTCATATTGAATTGACTAGACAGCCAAACCTTTGTAGATGATAATGACCCTACACTATTTTCAATGAGTAGAATATCATCCACATACAAGATAAGAAAAACCACATTAATGCCTTCAAGCTTCTTGTACACGCATGATTCATCCTCATTTTAAACAAAACCATAAGACTTTACAGTCTCATCAAAACGAATGTTCCATGCCTTTGATACCTACTTAAGCCCATAGATGGACTTCTTAAGCTTGCAAACCATATGCTCTTGGCCATTAGTAATAAAACCTTCCGGTTGGGATATATAGATGTCTTCACTAAGATGGCCATTTAAAAATACCATCTTGACATCCATTTTCCATATCTCGTAGTCATAATGACATGCGATGGTAAGGAGGATACGGATGGATTTAAGCATGGCTACTGGGGAAAAGGTTTCCTCAAAATCGATTCCCTCTTTCTAAGTATACCTTTTCGCCACAAGCCTAGCTTTGAAGGTTTCCACCTTCCCGTCTATTCCTCTATTTCTCTTGTATACCCACTTACACCCTATGGATTTTATCCCTTCAGGTGAAGCTACAAGATCCCAAACCTGATTGAGATACAATACTCAATCTCGGCTTTCATTGCTTCATGCCACAGATTTGCATTGGCATCAGCAATAGCCTCCTCATATCTAGTGGGGTCTTGTTCTTGATGGTCGGAGACCATCTCGAAAACTTCTTCTGTCCATCTCTCTGGAACTCTAGACACTCTCCCACTACGACGAAGCTCTATATGTACAGGCTCTTGAGGCTGTGCCTCTTATTATTCCATAATCGGGTTAGAAGAAGTTGCTTCCAAAGATAACTTCTCCTCCAGTTCCAACCCAGTTGAACCTTTTGTGGAAGTACTTTGATCATCCTCCAAGTATCTAGCATTGGTACTAACTAGTACTTTCTACTCCTTAGGATGTTAAAAGTAATCACCATTTGTCCCTTTTGGATACCTAACAAAATAGCATAATTCTGATCTTGGTTTCAACTTGTCTCTCTTAACCAGTACATAAGCTGGACGACCCCATATCCTTAGATGATTCAGACTTGGCTTATGCCCAATCTACATCTCATACGGAGTCCTAAGTACTGACTTAGAAGACACAAAGTTCAAAATATATGCCACTGTTTTTAGGGCATATCCCCAAAAGGACACCGGAAGAGTAGCATGAAACATCATGCTTCGGACCATTTCCATCAATATCCTGTTCCCTCTCTTAGCTACTCCGTTCTGCTAGGGCGTCCACGGCGCAGAGAGCTAGGATACCATCCCACGATGTACGATGTAGTCCTTGAATTCACCAAGGAGGTACTTTCCACTACGATCCGATCGTAAGGTCTTGATCAATTTACCTGTCCAATGCTCCACTTCAGCCTTAAACTCTTTGAACTTGTCAAAAGAGTCAGACTTCTGTCTCATCAGGTAAACGTAACCAAACCTTGTACAATCATCCGTGAAAATGATGAAATATTCAAAACCTCATCTAGCTGGTGTAGACAAAGGACCACACACATCAGTGTGAACAAGACTCAATACCTCCTTAGCTCTATCCGCCCTAGGGGCAAATGACCTCTTGGTCATCTTTCCCATTAGGCATGCCTCACACTGAAGCCAATTTTCCAATCTCAATGAGCCCAAGGGCCCATCATGGATCAATCTCTGAATCCTAGTTGAGTTGATATGACCCAATCTTAGATGCCAAAGAAAAGAGTCATTGACATTGGTCTTTCTCTTCCTTGTTAAAGGTTCAGATTGAGCGTTATTTAATTGATTGTTGATAGGGTTTAAGAAAAATAAATTTCCATACATGTGCCCAATACATAGAATTTCTCCATCTCTATTGATAGAAATACCAGAATGGAAAGATACAGAATATCATTGATTTATTAGTTTTGCAACTGAAATCAAATTTTGTCTAAATCCAGGTACATATAAAATATCTCTCAAAACCACTATTCTATTACAATGAAAAACAAGATACAGCTTTCCCACTGCAAGGGCCCAAACTTGTGCTCTATTTCCCACATGTAGTCCATGTTCGCCCTTCTGGAGTCTTCTTATCTTTCTAAACCCCTGCAAGGAGTTACAAATGTGATCAATGGCTCCTGAATCAACTATCCAAGTAGAAGTTGATCTAACCATTGATATAGACTCTAAATAGAAAACATTACCTGTGGGGTTTTTCTTTGCTTGAAGATCCGAACACTCTTTTTTCCAGTATCCCTTCAGTCCATACTTGCCCTTGGGTTTGTCTTTGGGCTGGGTCTTAGTTGGCCCACTGCATTCCCCTTCTTCTTCTTGAACTTTTTGGGCTTGGGCCCAGTTCTGGAAGATGAAGCCTTAGCAATCATTGTCTTTGACTGTGGCTTCATGACCTTCTCTGCCATCTGGAGCTCCTTCATCAACTCAGTCAAACCCATGTTCAACTTATTCATGATATGTTCAACTTAAACTGAGTGAAGGAACCCGATAGAGATTTGAGAACCATGTCTACTTAGCTCTCGAGATCAATGACAACCCCTAAGATTTCTACCTTCTCAAAAGTAGCAATCATTTTGAGCATATGCTCTCTGACTGATGCTCCCTTAGCCATCTTAGTGTTTATGATGGTTCGAAGAGCCTTTTGCCTTACTGGCTGGCTCTTATCCACGAACATCGTGGCTAATGATTGGGTTATGTCGTATGCAGTGGTCATGTGCACATGTTTGGATTGGAGTACATTAGACATGGAGGCCAACATGTAACAACGAGTCATCTCATCGGCCTTCTTCCATGCCTTCTCAGTCTCACTCTCCTCGGCGGTAGAACCCTCTCCGATTACAAGGCAGGTTTTGTACAAGACATACTTATACTCCTCGACTGTGAGTATTATGTCCAGGTTCCTTTTTCAATCCACATAGTTTGGTCTCGTTAGCTTATTTTCCCAGAGAATAACAGTCAATGGACTAAAAGAACCTCCCACCATTTCTGAAAAATCGAAAAATAAAAGAAAAAAGATTCTATTTGTGAAAACAAAACTAATATGTGCACTTTATCCTTATTATCAAAACTGATAACAATCAATTTGGCTCTTAGGAAAATTGACATAGCTTCTTGGGAAGATTAACAGTTTCCTAAGCTAAGTGTGTTAACCACCACAAATTAATTTCCCTTCTAGGTAATGATCTAGAAGATAACTCCATCGAGGGGATGGTCGTTTCCTCTCATTTCCTATGGACATATCTCGCACTATGACCTCCAATGAGGGGCTGACCAATCATAGTACGTGCCCCGAGTTATTAATTACATCCCTCTATTAGATCTAGATCATTGTGGTATCCCCATCCTATACGGGTTCACTCATAGGGTGACGCGAGGGGACCCATGATCTCTAATGAGGATCGTGATGGAAGCCGTTGGAACTCCTCTCCCACTTAATCTTTTAAAACAATGGTTTTCTGAAAAATATCCTTTTGAAAATTTTCATTAAGTTTTCCCTTAACTCAAAATAAAATGTCTAAATCTATAAAAATCTCCATGTCAAGGCTTATATCATTTGAGAGCTTTTTCCATGGACTAATTTTATTTAAGTTAAAATTTAATGATTTCAAAAATTTTCCAATTAAAACTTTCTAGAGACTTTGGTCTCAAGTTTATTTGACAAAACATTTTTCTTGTGCCAAAATTTAAACAAAATGGCTTTCTATTTTAACTTATAAAAATATCTAAATCCAATATATTTTCTATGTCAAGGATTATATCATTTGAGAAAATATCTAAGGATTAATTTTTGTTCAAGTTAAAACAACCACTTAATTTGTAGAAAAATGCTTTCCTTGTCAAAACATTCCCAAAGGCTTTGGTCTTTGAGAAAACGTGCACATAGGCACAAAAAATAAGTAGCATGCTAGAAAACAGTAGACGTTTTCATGCTCTTCTATTTTTTAAACTTAAGTGCCCAGATAATAGAATTAAACACATTAATTAACTAATGGTCTTATTTAATCCTAAAATCCCTTATTAATATTTTTCATGCAAAAATATTCCATGAATATTAACTATTGCAAAAATATTAACTTCGCCTGGTATGGACCCTAAAACTAAAAGAAAACGCAAGAAAAATTACAAGGAAAAATAAAAATAATTTCCTCGGTCCACTGCACCCGTCACATTGGATCATGCACCCCATCTGCACTATGGTCCACTGCACCCGCCGCACAGAATCAGGACCCACTAGAAACCAGCGTGCGGACCGGCCTTCTAGAGCCAAGCCGGCGCCAGTTCCAAAACTCCAAGCCGACGCCGGTTCCGTTCTGGAACCTGTTCCTGCAGTTTTTTTTTTTTGCGATTTTCCTCTACGAATTTCCCCTATTTTTCTACACGACTTCTGGTACCATTGGCTCTCCGATTTCAAACCAAATACAATGAAATCAACCAAAACCAACAACTGCCTATACCCATAAACAATGGGCTTACACAATTTACTAAGAAAAACAGTAAATTACAGATTTCTATACCTCCACCCCGTGAGGTTTAACAATGAATCTATCCATACCAAAAATAGCGAATGATCACAATTTTAATCACACATATATGTCTAGTTTTATTATTCTAGATGCATGCTCCCTATATTTTCACAAAAACCTTCATGCTCTGATACCAATTGAAGGTATGGAAAGCGGGAAAATATGAAGCACGCAGCGGAAGAGAACATAAAAAACCTGGAAAACAAGAACAGGGATTCCAGGGTAGGGCCGGCGCAGGCTCGAGCAACCCTAGCCGGCGCCGGTTGCGCCCTGTCCCAATCCTGAGGTTTTAAAAATTTTACTTCTTTTTCTCGTTCTAAGTGTTAGTTGTACCGGAATGTGTGCAACCGTTGTAGGTGTGTTGGTAGAAGCCTCTGGTGCGATTCCTGCAAGCCTCCTATTCCGCCTTTGCATGTATGTGAAAGCCAAACTCTCAGTCTTCCAGTATATGGCCTGCCTAACTATCGTTTGGTGAACAACTAACGAGGTAGGGAATTTTCTAGAGAGAGAGAGAAAGAGAGACGTCTAGCTATTCCACAGAGAAGAAGCCGTCTCTCTTGTGTGTCTAATTGGAACATCGTTGTTTCCAATCCTCCTGTTTAACCTAAATAAAAAACCCTAGGTTAAACTGGACTAGGCCATTGGACTCTTGGTTTAACCTATTGGGCTTAATTAATTATTCTAGTTAGAACCAACTCAATGGCCTAACAAATAATTAATTTTCTAGCCCAAATAAACCAGTCTAATTAAATAAACCTAAATCAATTTAGTCCTAGGTTAATCCCTAATTATTCAAATTGGGCCAAAACCCTGAATAATTAATTAACCCACCAAACCAATTTAATTAATTCTCTCTCCATGGACCTTTATTTTATTCTAGCCCAATAATTAAATTAGGCTACTTAAATAAAATAATTATATTTAATTTAAGATCAATCCATTAACCCGTATTTAATTAGGACTCACGGTCTATATTGGGGACTAAAAGACATACCGCCTTGGCTACTAAAATGACCAAAATACCCTTACCATATAAATAGCTGTATTTTGCATTTTAAATATTTCCTAATATCACCAAAAGGAAATATTGACCCCAAGGACAATGTTGCGTTAGTAAAGTCTCTGACCTATAGGTGTAATGACTAAAATACCCCTCTATACATCGCCGTGCATTTATAGAGGAAGAAGTGTACTGATATCTCTATAAATGACATTTACTATCCTTAGGCCTCTAATCCAATGATCCACGACCTCCTGGATTGTTTCTGCTTTCCAAGGGAGCTACCCTAAAGCAAACATCCAAGTCATGTTTCCCAGGACCTTGGATATTCAGATCATTTAAACAATCACAAAGGGTGATACAGTAGAGAAACTATCTTGTACAAGTCTGTCTTAACTAACTAGTCACACATACCCAACATGCAAGTATATTGGTCCTACGATAGAACCTCAACTATAGCATATCAAAGTATATGCTTCCAGCTTCGTCAAACCACCAACTCATACTCAAGTCATATAGTACTAGTCCACGCTGTAGCGGTAGTAGTCTAGGTTTCTACCATATAGTATTTTTAAGAAACCACTACTACATGTCTTGTTCTACGTATTCGAAATACGCTTATGTCATGAAGTGAGTGGACTACTCACTGGTTAAAGGTAAGCCATTCCCATTTAGAATTCACAACATAATAACCTAAACATGATGAGATTCCCATTCTCATCAATCGGTTAAGAGCAAAAGTTTATGTGTTAAGTAACCCGTGATCCATACCTTACTATGAAAGACCTCCATTCACATGGATCACTTACTTAAACACAATAGATCTTTTCCAAATGTAATTGTGCACAAATAAAATTGTAAATTCATAAATAATTTCTGAAAATAAATTCTTTTATTAAAATATTCATTTTTTACATCAAAAACCTAGTCTAAGAGGGCATACATCCTAACAGTGAATCTTTTATTGACCTTCTCAGTTACTTTTGTTTATTTTACATGATATCCAATATCCATCCTATAGGTAGTCCTTGTAAGACTTCAAAGATTAGAATTAAAGTACAACACTCGATAAACAAAATACCTTGGATATCTCAAGTCTAAAGATACTTGCATACTTTCTATAATGAGATTCTATCATTGACACTCAATAGTTTATCCAAGTGATTATCTCATAGTTAGGTCATCCAACAAACTTGTTCATAGAACAAGCATCCACATATTAATCCTGAGTATCACAATACTTACGGTTATGAGAACCACCGCTTGATCCAATCAAGGGATATAACATGTGTTAGTTTTGGCGTATTAATAATACTCATCTCATTAATACTACGACTAGGGATTATTCAAGCACAAACACTACATAGTATAGTAGGAATTTCACATCACGATTTTTGTCATGATTTACTTAACACTGTGTTGTACTAAGGACTCTATCAAATAGTTTATATGCATATTAAGATATAACAATAAAACAAAAAGATAAAGAATGCATCTTTTATTAATTATTATGCAATATACATGGTATAAGTGATTGCCTCTAGAATACTAACAATTATGACTATGAGATATGGTAAATGGATGTCAAGACAGCCTTCATAAATGGTTATCTTAGCAAAGACTTCTATATATCTCAGCCAGAAGGTTTTGTTGCTAAAGGTCAAGAACAAATGGTCTATAAGCTTAAGAAATCCATCTATGGACTTAAGCAAGCATCATGAGCATGGAACATACGTTTTGATGAAACTATGAGAGCTTATGGTTTCATTCAAAACGTGGGTGAACCATGTGTGTATAGAAATCAGACAGTGGCAAAGTGATTCTATTGGTATTTTATGTAGATGACATTCTACTTATTGAAAATGATGTAGGAATATTGTCATCCGTTAAGGTTTGGCTATGTAGTCGATTTAGCATGAAAGACATGGGAAAAGCTAACTACATTCTAGGTATTAAGCTTCCTAGAGATAGGAAGTAGAGAATGTTAGGCTTATCTCAGTCTGCTTATATTGACAAAATATTGGTCAAGTACAGCATGGATCAATGTAAAGAGGTTATTATACCCTTTAGACATGGATTATCGTTATCTTCCAGGCAGTGTCCTCAGACACAAGAAGACAAGCAGAACATGAGTAAGACCCCTTATGCTTCAGCAGTAGGAAATCTCATATATGCTATGTTTTGTACTAGGCCAGATATCTATTTTGCAGTAGGCATAATTAGTAGATATCAGTCAAACCCAGAGGAAGCTCACTGGCAAGCCGTAAAGCATATACTCAAATATCTCAAGGGAACGAGATATTATATTCTTGTATATCGTGGTGATGATTTAATTACTACCGGTCACACAGACTCAGACTTCCAAGCGGATGAAGATGAAAGAAAATTCACTAGTGAATATGTCTTCACTTTGTCTGGAGGAGCTATCTCATAGAGAAGTATCAAGCAATTCTACATTGCTGATTATACCATGGAAGTTGAGTATGTTGCTACTTCAGAAACTTCTAAAAAAGTAGAATGGCTTCGGAAGTTTCTCATAGAACTTGGAGTAGTATCACACATAGATAGGCATGCCACGATTTATTGTGACAACATTGGAGCGGTGTCACAATGCAAGGAACCTGATGCATAAATTTTAGGTGTACAAAAAACATCAAATCTAAATTCGTCCCCTTAGTCAAGTTTTAATTGAAACATTACACCCAAAATATACATACGAGCAAGTATACTCATCGCAAACATAGTATAAGGAATTAACGAATATCGTTCCTCAAAGGAATAAGTACACACTAGTCAGTTTTCATTCATTGTTTAACCTATAAACTAAATTGATAAAGAAATAAAAAAATCAAAATCAAAACAAAACATATATACAACTCATGGGGAGAAAAACATGTAATTAAATAGTTATTCTCAAAAGTATGACATGAATAATTTAATACTTATCATAACTAATTATTTTCTTAGCACCACGAAAGAATATAAAGTAAACTTCAATCGTTTCCCAAGCCATTAATCCACTTTTATAAACTCCACTTCTTTCCCAATCCATATAATTACTATCTCTTGATTAAATTAGCAGATTTTCCAATTGCACTAAAACAACCAAAAGATGCATTAAACTCAATTCCTCATAAACGTGAAATTAGTCAACAACCCTATACTCTAGGTGAAATCAACTAATCTTTGATTACTTTAGTCCTTTAATCTTAACTTCGTTTCCCAATTCTATTAAGATTTGACAAATATGAAATCAATGCAATGAACTCCTAACATCGTTTTCCAAGTCAATTAGAAGAAAACGCAGCAATAACCAATGATAACAAATAATCAAATACCAAGGAAAATAATTAATTCAAATAAATTTAAAATCATAAATCCAAGAATAATATCTAAATACAATTAAAGAATTAATCTCATCATTGTTCAAGAAAAAGAAAACAAAGGAAAGAGATAAATTCCCATAGACAAGCTTTTCAATTTCCAATGAAAACTCCTCTAAGAATCAATGCTCCTTGAGTAATTTCTCTAGAGAAAATATTGGTGATGTACTCTAAAAATATGTCTAAGTCTCTACATTGTGCACACCCCTTATTCCTACGTAAATAGCCTTTATTTATAGGCTTACAAATTTCCTAAAACTCTAAAACCAAAAAGAAGTAGTAATTTCCTAATAAAATTCTAAATAAAAATAAAGGAAGTCCACTAAAAAGAATTGGAAAATAATTGGAAACTTGGTTTTGTCTTTTTGCACTGGAGCACATTCTTTTTCTTGAATTCGGCTACACCCAAGCCATTCTTCTTTTCTACCGAGCCAATGAAATTTCTTTTCTTTTTGAAGCCCACTTTCTTGAGCCATGAAGCTTATTCCATTGAATTCGCTCGAGCCGTGCTCCGTGAAGGCTGGAGCTACTGAGCCGCAAATGAGCCATGAAACCGAGCCACTTGGAATTTCTCCTTTTGCTATCAGCTTCTTGCTGAGCCGCGAACCAAGCCACCTCAATTCTCCTTCTTTTGGTTGCCTTCTCACTAAGCCGTGGCTTAGCTTTACATATCCTTCCCAGGATGTCTACATCCTGGGCATGATAAACTTTTGTCTTTTTCCCTTTTTTGCTTTGTTTTGCTTTGTTCAATTGTCCAGGACCCACAATTTCTTTCTTTTTCTCTTTGTTGCTTTTGCTTTTGGTGAAGCCGACTGAGCTGCAATCTAAGCCATTGTTTCCTTTTCCTTTCTTTTAACCAATTTCCAAGTGCACCTCTATTTTGTCTGTTGTTTTTTTTCTCTATTTTCCTCTGTTCTTTCAGTAAAGGACCGATGCCAGGTCCATCTTCTTGGCCTAGTGTTGGGTCTATACTAAAAAATTACACAATTAGCTCCAAATTTCACCTATTTTTGCATAAAATTATAGAAAAGTATTTTTATAAGTAAAATATCAAATAGGAAAGAATATAACTAATTATTACATTAAAAATATCTCAAAACAATCACAAATAACTAGGAAAATAATGATGATTCTAGCCCCTATCACATACCATCACACTTGAATCTTTACTTGTCCTCAAGTAAAGTACAAAAACAAAGCACTCAAAACAATTTATTTCTTTTCACAAGTTCATCCATACTAAAAAATGGATGAACAACTTTATACTTTAGTGTAAGAAAATTATTCTACCTTTCAAGCCAAGACATAGATAACACAAATCATACAAGTCAAGGTGTTTAACCACTTCAAAACTCATAGAATTAAATTTGCAAAACTCTAAGTAGCAAAATAAGGAGACGCTCATGTTGTTTTTTTCATCTTTTTTTTCTTTAGCCTCAAGTGCATGAACATTACCTTCACGCACCGTGTTGGCACCTATATTTTTTCCTTTGCTTTTCAAGAATTAGCCTCAAGAAAGTGTGATGCTTCTTGTTTCTTCTCTTCCACTAACCATATTTGCCCTCTTAAGTAATTTCCTAATGAGATGAACATTTTCTTTCCAAATAAAATAAACATTTTTTTCACTCTGTTTTTTTTCAGTAAAAGAACAATGCACTCTCTCTCTCTTTTTTTTTTTTTTCCAATTCTCACCATCCTTATTCACAACTCCAAGTTAAACAAATTTAGACAACCATGAATCAAGAAGTAAAAACAGCTTTTCCCAAATTTTATCACATCCCCCATGTCTAAACGAAAAAACCAAAATAAAATTCAAATACTAAAGCATAACCAAGACTAACTTAAATTGCCAAGACTTAACATATTCAACTTAATACACAATTTTACTCAATAAAATCCAATCAATTTGAATAAAAAAATCATATTCAAAGTGAAAAAGAAAATCATAACTTTATCATAGGCTCGCCAATTTCAACAATTCAAACAAATATCATTGAAAATCCATTGACAATTACAAAGATACACTTGAGAAAATATTAAATCTCTTCCCCATACTTAAATTAGACATTGTCCTCAATGGCCTAGAATATCACACTAAAGCATAACTAAGGGACCAAGAATGTAAAGAGGGAGAAGAAAATAATACTCCTCAAGGCAAATTAGCTCCAAGATAAGAGAATGTCAGCCTTCAAAAAATGGGAAGAATTATTGCCAGCCAAATAAGCCTACCAAAAGAAAAATAAACACCCAAGTAAAAGCCTAAAAAGGAATTGAAAGAAAATAAGATAAAAGCTCAGTAAAAATCAATGGAAAAAAAATAAAAAGTTAAGAAAATAAGATAAAATCTTAGTAAAAATCAATGGAAAAAAATAAAAAGTTTAGAAAATAAGATAAAAGCTCAGTAAAAATCAATGGAAAAAAAAGAAAAAGTTAAAACCTCTAAGACCCCCTTGAAGTAGAGCCTCCAAAAAGGCCTTCAAATTGTCCAAAAGAATCACCAAATGGACCACCATGACCTCCAAATGGATCACGAGCTCCTCCTTGTCCTTCCCAATATTATCTCCAATAATCCCCTTGAATGTCTTGATTGAGCCTTAGATTGTGCAAAATATCCTTGTGAAGTTGTCTATGCTCAATCCTATCAAACATTTGATCATACGTCACCTTTATATCGGCTATGTCAACCCTTAGTCCAGCCATTTCGTCCCTCAAATGCTCTAGAAAGGTATGAATGTTGGCTAGAACGTTGTCACTGACATTGGTTGGTCGCCCAGAATACTTTTGTGGTTGGGAAGGTTCCTCTTCTTGCTCAACTAAAAGATCAGGAATGCTATGTTAGGGAACCTCCCTCTGCCTTAACCATGTAGATGTCACATCATGAAACTTATAACCACAACGAGTCAAGAATTGTTTAGTGACTATATTATGCGAGGTGGTAGGTTTCACAAGTTCATTCTCCATAGAAATATCAAAAGCATGCAAAACCTATGAAATCACCAAAGAAAGAATGTAATTATTGGATTTGTTCTACTCGTACCCTAAATTTTTAGAAGGCTATTAAGATCAACAAAATAAAAATTTTAGGGTACTCTAGAAAGAGAAATTGATCAGTGCAATGAGACGCATGTTTTAGTGCGAATTGTGCTATACGGGGTATCTGGGGCATTTTCGTTATTTTGACCGCGTTCGTGACTTTGGCTGCAAATTTGACCAAGTAGAGAGGGAATTGAAGAATTTAAGTGTTACCAATGGATTCAGTGAAATTTTTGGAGTTGGATAGTGAAATAAAATATTTTGCCATTACGGACCCGATTTTGGTCATTTATGAAGAAAATAGAAAATTACGGTTGGAAATGGGACGTGTGGCTTCTTATGATTGGTGGATGAAAATAAGTGTCATTTAGTGATTGGTTAATGAAGACAAGTGCTTCTATTTGATTGGTTAATGAGGTCAAGTGTTTCTATTTGATTGGTTGTGATAAGTTGAGATAATTTAGAAGGCCCACAATAAATAAATAACAATGGCCCACAAGCATGAAAAGTTTGACCAATTTGGACCACCTTTTTGACCTCATTTGACTAAGCTTAGTTAAGCTAATTTTGATTTGAGTAAGTTAATCAAGGTTGATTAGGCATGGCCATGAAAGATTAGAAAATATCTAATGGTTTTTGAGAATCCTAGGGATTTCTACAAGAGTCTGCAATACTCTTGTAGGTTCTACATAATTCCAAGACCTTCTAGGATATTCCACAATTTTCTTTTGAATTCTATAAAGATCTAAGGGCTTCTGGAGTTGTCAAATCACCATAGAACTCGTGAATATTCTAAATGACACCTAAGTAGCTAGGTGGGCCAATCAAGAGCTTCCAAATGTTTGAGACCATTTAATGAACCTTTGACTTGAAGACCATATTTCTCTATATATAGGCCATGAAGGCCGGCTGAAATGGCTTTAAACAGCAAGAATTTTGCAGTAAACAAGGAAGGAAAAGAGAAGAGAAAGGAAAAAGAAAATAGAGGAGAGAGAGAGAGGAAATTCAGGTAATAGAGAGGAGAAAGAGAGAGAAGGAAAAACAAGAAGATGCTTGGGCTGTTTAGCTTCCAAACTCAGCAAAGAAAAGGTAAGGATCTACCTTGCTTAAAGTAAAGTTATTATATAAAGCATGGAGATCATTTTGGTATACATATTATGAAAGGTTATGTATGAAGTATGGAAACTAGCAAGGTGAAGTTGTGTGAAAATATGTTATGATTGAGGCTGCCGGTTTTCTTGTTGTACTATGGTGAAATTTTTTGTTTTATGTATGACTGGAAATCAGTAGCTTTAAGGGTGATAAAAGTGAGGTTGGATTGAATAAATTCATATAATAAACAAGGAATGAAGATATAATGTGTTTTGCGGGACGATGGGTTTAATTCCAAAAGTTATGGAAGGTTTTATGTCCATAAAATCTGTAAATTTTCTGGATTTGAACAAATAAGGCATATATCTTTGTAGCTAAGGATCATAGAGACATTTTAGAACAAGTTTGAGGTTAATCGGATTTACGGATCAAAAGTTATGGTGAAAATAGTAAAAGGTAACAAATCAGTAACGGGATTTTACTACTGGATATTTGTGTTCAAAACTGAACAAAATGGACAACAGAATTGATAATCCATGAATTAGAAGTTGTAAAGGAATGTCTTAAGGATATTTTATAGTTGGTTTGACATCATTTGGATTTGTGGATTAAAAGTTATGGGCAAAACAAGTCAGGGTGTCAAACTGAAAAATTGCAGAATGTTAAGGAAAGAATGAATAAACTAAGTCAAAACTACTGAGGCTGTTTTTTCCCAGTACCATGATACTGGAACCAGAACTCTAAAAACGGCCTATACTGAATTAAATTTAAGATCTTACGGTCATTTTGGTATATTATGGAGCCAAATCGGAGCTGTAAATTGAAAGTTATGTGTAAAACAAAATGGTGTGTCAAACTAGTGAAATTCCATAAAGTAGTCTGAAAATGAATGGACTTAAGGGTGACTACTTATGTGATTTTGGATAAATTAATTGGGGAAACATGAAGTGAATCCCTTGTTTATGAAGGGAGGAAGGATGTGGAAAAAGGAAAACAAAAGAATTGATCAAACGACAGAACAACGACGTGAACGGAAGTTAAACGTTTTCCTTGACCGACAGCTAACCATCGGCCTCGTCGGCCCCATCGGCTAAACGACGGTTGAACGTCGGCTAATCGTCGGGCACATCGGCCAGACGTCGGCTACCCATCGGCTATTTTTCGGCCAAACACGAATTGACCCGAAAACGCTGTTTGATGTAGGTTTAGCGATAAGCGGTCAACGGAACATCGAAAACGGTAGAAACGAAGGTTAAACGGTCATGAACAGAAATGATTGCTTAGGACACGAGGTGAGTCCCTTGGATTTCTAAAACTCTTTTAAAGTTAGTGTGTATTGTTTTTCCATGAAATGCTATATTATTTACTGTTTGGAACATTTTATAGAAATATGTTTGGAAACATTAAATTTAATCCTCTTTTGAGATTAGAATTCTGAATTTCCCTAAATGAGTTCCTTTTTGGAATCGGGTATTTGGAAAATGTTCCAAATGTCCTTATTAGAATATTTTATGAAAACCTTTGGAACTCGGTATTCGATAAATGACCGAAATATCCTTATTGAAACTCTTATGAATATTTCTCAAATTGGGTAAGGGTAAAATGACCCGAATACCTTCGAAAAATCTTTTGGAAATCGGGTATTAGTAAAATGACCTGAATACCCTTGGAAATGACTTTTGTGATCGAGTACGGGAAAAATGACCCAGTTACTCTTAGAAACACGTTTTGATGTGTAAATTGAACCCTTTATTTGGTTTCATCATGATTTTGGAAAAATGTTATTTTGCCCCAAAAACTGTTTTGATGTGAAAATTTTGTGAGATCAGATAACCCTCTGGCCTAATTAGTCAAACGTGGTTGTTGACGTTGAGTACTCAGCAAGGACTCTGATCTTTGTACAAGCTCATGTTAGAGATAAAAGACCCTAAGTAACCTGATCAGTTCTGGGGATTGTCTTACTCCAAACAGAGCGATAGGACATTGAGATGAGTCGTCCTAGCTAGCTGTTTTGAGCTTGGCAATTGCCTATTGATTATGATGGTGGAATGCTCACATGATACCGGGTGGGTACACTCGGTGTGTTCAATCCCTTGCTACCTCGATGGTGATTGATATCAGGATTGGGACCCCTGGCTTATGGTGGCAAGTAAAAGATCCTTAAGTGCAAGGTGAGGTACATTTGTACGTTGCTCACTGTTTTGGCATGACACGGGTGACGTGCTGTAAGGCATAGTCCCTGGCATAAGAGACTGTGTAGCCGAAGGCAAGGACTGCGGGACTTGTATACAAGCTGACCTTCTGTTGGAGAAGTACCCGTGATTGGAAAAAAAAATGGGGCAATGATTTGAAAGTTGAAACACCATTTTCCAAAAAATTATTGAGTTCTGAATACACTCTTCATTAAAAAGTTTTGGATTCATTTCTAATGAACAAATGATATGTTATTTCATAAAAGTTTTATGTACTCTGCTTTTTTTAATAAAACATTAGCACACACGGGACTCACTGAGTGATTTTCCACTCACACGTGTCTTTTACCTTACTCTTTTGTAGGATCTGGAGTTGAAAGGATTTAAGGATAAAGAATGATACCACAGTGATAGCAGAATAGGTTCAAACGTTTCCCTTTTTAAATAATGTACCTTATTACTGAGGTTGAATGGAAACTTTCATGTATGAAATTCTTTATTACTTGTGCGCACTTGACCATCAGTATGGGTTGTTGTATGAATCTGGACTTGCATACTTTGTTTATTTCTGTTATAAAGATCCCTTGTCTGGGTAACTGGATGGGGCGACCCCCAGGGTGTTACACGCTACTTCTCGCAGAGATGTTAGTAACAAAGGGGTAAGGGGAATTGGTTCTCTACGAAGCATTTTAGAAAGGATATAAACATCAATAAGTCACACTTCATGTAAACTACTCAATCGAGGGCAAAAATTGAAACACAAAATATACAAACTAACCCTCCTTTACGGAGTAAGATCATTACTGGAGAGAAAGGAAGAATCATGTGTAGAAGTTTTTTGTTCCAAACCCAATTGTCAAAATGCAACATTAAAATTCCAAGTTGGTTCAGAAGAGATCATTTTATTCTGATGGTCAATTTCTATCCAAGGGCCACTATCATCCACTCCTAAAATGGCAACTAGTTAAACCCTAGTCAAAAGGATAGAGATGCCTTTTACAGATGTTTCAATTTGTTGCAACTGTCCTTGCTTTTTATTTTTCATGTTGGCAAAAAATTCCTTTACCAGGGCAGGACAAAAGTCACCTCTCAAAACTAAAATATGACCCTAACCCATCCTTCTAAACATTTCAGTTATATTTAAAGATCGATCCAAAGAAGGTTTGATTATTTTTTCAACAATGATCCTATTTAAGGCCCTAGCATCATACCATTCCTCACTTTTTTTTATCATTGAAATTCTTTAGATGAAAAGAAGGTAGCTCTAAAGAAGGGTCAAAACTTAAGGATGGTTTAGTGCTTTTGTGAGGTTTGAAAAGTTGTTTTATTTTACGCATTGTGACTCAACCAAACACACTTTGCGAATGATTTTCTTTTTAGTGAAAAATTTTCCCTAACTTTTAACGTAAAGAAAAACAAGGAGAATATCCAATATAGATAGTAAAAGCACAATCGCAACCAACTTTAATTAACACAGCAATTTATCACTAGAAGGCTCAATTTTCCAAGATTTTCAGATTTGCCAAAAAATCAGAAAAAAAAATACATAGCTAACTTTTAAGAGCAATCACAAGACTCACAATCCATTCTATGCATTTTTCTACTACCAAATAAACTCAACAAATATATGTCTATGTCCAGTAAATTTTTCCTCAAAAATACATATACAAAATGCCAAGAAATTCAAGAGGATAAAATCTACCTTACTATGAAGAGAGTTTTGCACCAACGTACTCCCTAACACGTGAGCTTTACAACTTTGAATTATTGGGGGATAATTCATTGAAGAAGAAGAGCAGTGTGAAAAAGAAAGGAAGAAGAAAACGAAGGAATGAGTGAAAAACAGATAAATGAAAGTATCATTCTGGAGGAATAGAAAAAGAAAAATCAAAGAAGAAAGAGAAATAGAAGAAACAAGACAAAAGAAGAAAGACACACATGCAATGAAACACAAAGAAAGGAATTTGGGGGAAGGGGTCGGTGCTTCACGTGAACACACAAGAGAAAAAACAAGAAAAGCAAAAGAAAAAGGAAAAAGGAAGAAAAAGACAAAATAGGAAGAATCTGGGGGGAAAAAAAGAAAAAGAGTAAGGAAACGAAAAAGGAAAAAAATAAAAGAAAGAAAAATTGAAATTTGATTTTTTTTTCTGAAAGGCAGCGTTGGCTCGGCGCCAAGTCAGCTCTGGCTTTTTTTTTCGTTTTCTCTTTTTTTTTTCTTAAAAAACTAAAGACTATCCTAATTGAATGCACGAACATGGTACATTTAAAATAAGAATACATAAATTAAAAATTAGACTACCACTAAAATAATAATAATAATAATAATAATAATAATAATAATAATAATAATAATAATAATAATAATAATAAAAATAAATTAGTTTGCCCAAAATATCGTGTTGGTGTACGTAAGCAAAAAATCCAAATCTGAAAATAAAAAGAGTTAGTAGTGACTAAAAATTATTAACGTAAAAACCATCAAATTAAAAACACAATTAGTATACATATTTCATATTAACATAAAGTTAGCAAAATTAAATAACTAAATATACAATATATGCCAACATACAAAAACAAGTTAGTAACATGTATCTACCTATTTACATGTTTACATGGCTAAATCAATGAAATCCAAGCTTTCATGATATTGTTCCTTAGCAATTGTGCCAAAAACTTGATACGTAAATTTTAGATGTATAAAAATAATCAAATTTAAATCCATCCATTAGTTATGTTTTAATTAAAACATCAATTCCAAAATACACATACGAGCAAGTATACTCATAACAAGCATAATATAGACAATTAATAAGTATCGATCCTCAAAGGAATAAGTACACACTAGTCACTTTTCGTTCCTTGTTTAACCTATAAACTAAATTGATAAAGAAATCAAAATCAAAATCAAAACAAAACATATATACAACTCATAGGGAGAAAAACATGTAATTAAATAGTTATTCTCAAAGTATGGCATGAATCATTTAATACTTATCATAACTAATTATTTTCTTAGCATCATGAAGGAATATAAAGTAAAATTCAATTGTTTCCAAGTTATGAATCCAGTTATGTAAACTCCACTTCTTTCCCAATCTACAGAATTACTATCTCTTGATTAAATTGCCAGGTTTTCAATTGCACTAAAATAACCAAAAGATGCATTAAACTCAATTCCTCATAAACATGAAATTAGTCAACAACTCTATACTCTAGGTAAAATCAACTAATCTTTGATCACTTTAGTCCTTTAATCTTAACTTCATTTGACAAATATGAAATCAATGTAATGAACTCCTAACATTGATTCCCAAGTCAATTAAAAGAAAACACATCAATAACCAATGATACCAAATAATCAAATACCAAGAAAAATAATTAATTCATGAAAGATAAAATAAATTTAAAATATCAATCCAAGAAAAATATCTAAATACAATTAAAGAATTAATCTCATCATTGTTCAAGAAAAAGAAAACAAAAGAAATAGATAAATACTCATAGAGAAGCTTTTCAATTTTCAGTGAAAACTCCTCCAAGAATCAATGCTCCTTAAGTAATTTTTCTAGAAAAAATATCGGCGATGCACTCTAAAAATATGTCTAAGTCTCTATATTGTACACACCCCTTATTCCTACATACATAGCCTTTATTTATAGGCTTACAAATTTCCTAAAACTCTAAAACCAAAAAGAAGTAGTAAGTTCCTAATAAAATTCTAAATAAAAATAAAGGAAGCCCACCAAAAAGAATTGGAAAACAATTGGAAACTTAGTTTTGTCTTTTTGCACTGGAGCACATTCTTTTTCATGAATTTGGCTTTACCCGAGCCATTCTTCTTTTCTGCCAAGCCAACCAAATTTCTTTTCTTTTTGAAGCCAACTTACTTGAGTCATGAAGCCTATTCCTTTGAATTTGCCTGAGTCGTGTTGCATGAAGGCTGGAGCTGTTGAGCCGCGAATGAACCGTGAAACCGAGCCACCTGAAATTTCTTCTTTTGTTGTCGGCTTCTCGCTAAGCCACGAACCAAGCCACCTTAATTCTCCTTCTTTTGGTTGCCTTCTTGCTTAGCTGTGGCTGAGTTGAGGTGCGGCTTAGCTTTACACATCCTTCCCAAGATGTAAGACATCCTGGGCATGATAAACTTTTATCTTTTTCCCCTTTTTCTTTGTTTTGCTTTGTTTGCTATGTTCAATCATCCAAGACCCATGATTTCTTTCTTTTTCTCCTTGTTGCTTTTGTTTTTGGTGAAGTGGACCGTGCTATGATCCAAGCCATTGTTTCCTTTTCCTTTCTTTTAACCAAATTCCAAGTGCACCTCTATTTCGTCCATTATTTTTCCTTCCCTTCTTCTTTCCAAACAAATCTAACTCAAACATTTATTGGCGAAAAATCACTATTTCTAATGAGGCAGTTTCTCTTATATATAACAAATTATGTTTAATTCTCTGCTTTCCTCTATTCTTCCAGTATAAGACCGGTGCCAGGTCCATCTTCTTTGCCTGGTGCTGGGTCTGTATTGGAAATTACACAATTAACTCCAAATTTCACCTATTTTTGCATAAAATTACAGAAATGTATTTTTATAACTGAAATACCAAATAGAAAGGAATATGACTAGTTATTGTATTAAAAGTATCTTAAAATAACCTCAAATAACTAGAAAAATAATGATGATTTGAACCCCTATAAGAACTTCGAAATCATAGGAAGGGCAAGCATATAGCGAGAAAGTATTACCTCATCCAGGAGTTCATCAAAAAATAAGAGATTGTGGTCGATCAGATTTTCTCTTACAACAATCTGGCGGATCCCTTTACCAAGTCTTTGATAGAAAAGGCATTTCACAGACACTTAGATGTTATAGGGGTAGGCACTTGTGGACTTTCTTAGTCTTTGTAGTGCAAGTGGGAGATTGTTGGAAAGTATGCCCTCAAAGACTATGTATTCTGTGTAAATATATTGCAATAAAATATTTATTCATTTAATTTAGTTTGTTTCTTATATTATTGCACACTTAAGGTCCAAGCATAATAAGTAATAGTCTATGTGTTGGGTCGTTCTTCACAGTAAGGTATAGACCATAGGTACTTGTCATACAAGTAAAATTGAGTTCTTAGTCATTTTACGGAACTAGGCATTTTATCAAGGTAAGGCTATTATGCCATGAGTTCCAATGAAGAATGGTTTACTTTAAATCAGAGAGTAGTTCACTCACATTATTAGCATAAGTGTATTTCAAATACATAGAATTAGACCTATAGTAATAATCTCTTTTAAAGTACTATAATTATAGAGACTAGACTATTACTGCTACAGTGTGGACGGATACCTTCATACTTGAGTATGAGTTGGTGGTCTAGTGAAGTTAGGGTTTTATACTTTGATACATGTTGGGTGAAATTTCTTTTGTGAGATCAATATCCTTGTATGTTGGGTGTATTACTCTAGTTAGTTAAGACGTACTCATGTAATAGAGTTTCTATACTTCACTTAGTAAAGTTAAATCATCCCCTTGTGATTATTCGAGATAATCTAATAATCTAGAGCACTGGGAAAGTGACTCTAGAATGTTTGCTTTTGGGTAGCTTCCAATGTTAAGCAAATACATTCAAGTGAGTTATGAATTATCATACTAGAGATTTAAGGATGATAGATATCTTTGAGATGGGTGTTAATAAATTTATCCTGTCTTATTGATGGGTATTACATAGAGATGTATTTTCTGCATTTCACCTGTAGGTTGAGACATTGCTTTAGCAAAATTATTCTTGAGGTTAATATTTTCATATGGTGATAAATAAAAATATTTAAAATGGTAAAATGCAACTATTTAATAGTAAGGGTAATTTGGTCATTTTAGTAGCCACGAATAATATGTCTCTTGGTCCCCGAAGTAGGTCAAGTTACCTTAGTATTGTTTAAACACAATCTAGGCTTGATGGATAATTATTTAGAAGAGAAATAAATTTATTTAAGAGTCCAATTAGAATTGATTAATTAGTCTTAGGTTTTAATAAGGCCTAAAAAAGATAATTAATTAATTAAGAGAATTGGGCTAGAATAAATAAATTAATTTGGATGATATATGTTAACATATATTAAGAGTCCAAATAAGATTAATTAATTAGTCTTGGGTATTTAATGGAATCTAGAAAAAAATAATTAATTAATTCAGAAAATTGGGCCAGTCTTGGACTAATTTATGAGCACAACAATAATCCTATTAGGCCTTGATAATTTTCGGCCATTAGGGCTTTAGAAAGCCCTAAGGCTGGCTGAAAATAAGAGGAAAAAGATGAAAAAATTACTAATATGATTTTGGGGTTCTTTTCTCTCTAGTGTGCTGTCTCTTCCTTTTTCTTTGTTCCACATTCTTCTCCTCTTTCTCTCTTGGAAAGTATCTTGATTATCCAAAGAAAAAGCTTTCACCAAGCTAACCCAAGAGTAAGGTAGAGTCATACTCTAGAAGACGAAGCGAAAAAAGCTTGGAGATGCTTGATGCGTAGGAGTAGAAAATTGGCAGGAATACTGGTCGAACTGCAGGCGCCTTCTTCTCCCCTTCCAACGCAAGTTTCGGTGCAACCCGGCCCCTCGTTGGTTAATCCGTGACTAATAAAGAAAAGTAAATACTCTGTCCTAGATGTGGCTAGGAAAACTAAAAAATTTTCTACTGCGCTTTCTTTGATATTTTCCGTTTTGATCCTGCAGTGTAAGCTTCGGGAAGACTTTGGCAATTTTATGCACGGCCAAAGGGCACAGTCGTGCAGACATCCAGTGCAAGAGTCCTGAAGCATATTGTTAAGTTCCTAAATTTATTCTAAAGTGGTTTAAATATCCCAAATTCATACAAGGATGATTTAGAGAATTTCTATATAAGAAAAGGACGTCCAAGGACTTGAGGAACATCAAGGAATCACCAATCCATCATATTTATATAGTTCTTTGAAGGAAATGCATCGAAGGAGGCTAAGGAAGAAAGGCGAAGGCAAGGAGGCAAGAAGACTTAAGATTGTGGGCTTTCTAAGTTTACATCTTTCACTCTTTCTCTTGTTCTTTCTTGTTTCCAATCTTATTTATTTCTAGTTTCTTTTGTAATTTAAACAATTCAAGTTGTTGTTTATGTTTTCAAGGCTATGTCTTGTTATTATATCTTGTTACCTTGAGACTCATATAGTAATGAATTTATCTTTGATCATATATAGATTACCTTTTGAGTATTTGTGCAATTCAAAGTTTCATTCTATTCAATTATGTTGAGTTAATTGTGTATGACTAACAATTTCTTAATTTCATAATTGAATATGCTAAGATAAGTGACATAATTTGATTGCATGACATAAGCTTAGAACATGGTAATTTCTTAATTTGTTTGGAAGTTTCCTATTTTGATTTTGTTTCCTATTTGGTTTTGGTTTTCCAATTTGCTTAGGATTAGTTTTAGGTAGTTTCCAATTCCAATTTCCCCTATATTTATACATACATGTAAATAAGTCATAACTAGGATTTCTTTGACTAAGTGTTCACAAGATGTTTTCATATGCATGAGTTGATTGATTATTTCTTATAGAGTATGCTTCTCTTGTTCCCTGTGAGATTTGATACCTTACTTTCCACTATGCTAATTTATATTATTGTGAAGTGAGGTTTAAAATTTGTTGGTGCATGACAACTACATTTTCATAAACCTATCTTTTTATATGCATGAATCTCCTAACAACAAATTTTTGGCACTGTTGCCGGGGAAGAAAAGAAATCCTTTGATCATCTTTGCTATTGAATTATTCTTGTGATAGTTGATTAAATTAGTTCTCTTGGTGCCAAAGTTTTTTTTTTTTACTTTTTATTCTTTGATTTACATTTTATTGTCTTCTTGTAGGTTGGAGGACGTATCAAAGAACTCCTCAAGGAATTGCAAATAATTGCTCTATTGGATGGTAATTCTTAAATCTTGAAATAAAATCTAAAGTGTTGCATTTGATGATTTCTTTCCTACTCTTCTTCTACAATGAATACCAACTTGTCTTTAAAGAACTTGCTGCCCCTATTCTAGATAATCATCCTATATGCATTATTTTCCCTGAAACTAATCATGCTTTTGTTACACTCGGGTTTTATTCAATGTTTGCTATCTTTTCAAGGGTTACCGACTGAAGATCCACATAGGCACTTAAAAGAATTCTATGTTGTATGCTCTACCATGAAACCAGATGGGGTCAATGATGAAGTTGTTAAATGTATGCATTCCTATTTAGTTTATATGGACATGCTAAAGATTGGTTGTATGATTTCCCTATAGATTCCATTACTACTTGGTTGTGCATGCAAAAGATTTTTCTTGAAAAATATTTTCCGGCATCTACGGTTGTATCCATTAGAAAGGAAATATGTGGAATTAGGCAATTGCATAGGGAATCATTGTGTAATTATTGGGAGAGATTCAAAAGACTTTATGCTAGTTGCCTACATTATCAAATTAATGACCAATTCCTTATGCAATATTTTTATGAGGGATTCCATCTATATGATAGGTCATTAATTGATACGACTAGTAGATGTGCCCTTATGGACAAGACCCCACAAGCCGCTAGGGATTTAATTGAAAACATGGCATCTAACACACAAATTTTTTAGCATAAGACACTAACAGAAGTAGGTACAAGCTCTTTAGGAGAAAAGATCGACAATTTTATGAACTTGGTAGGAAAAACTTTGGAAACAAGCTCGTAAATTAGGAAGTGTCATTCTTGTAATACTTTAGATTTTCCTAATCATTTTTGCACTTCTTATGATTTCCATGAACATGCCAATTCTTAAGTTCTTCTTCTCAATTTCTTGGAAAAACACATGTCATGCATAAGCCTTCCACCTATGCACCTCCCTTTTCAAGACCATCTCAAGGCATGTCTTCAGAAGATATGGTTAATTCTTTTACATCTAGTTCTCTCTCCTTTCAAAATGAGACCAAGACTTGCATTCACCAATCTTGAGAACCAACTAGGGAAATTGACCTTAGAGATGAGTCACATCAAAGCATATTTGCCCAATTATTCTCCATCTCCATCCCTTAACCTCACAAGAATGCCCATGCCATTACCCTTAGGAGTGGTAAGGAATTGAGTGGACCTAGGATAAAGCTTTTAGAAGAGGAGGATGAGCTAAAGATAGCACCAATACCCCAGCCAACGCATGAGTCTAATATAGGGGAGCCTAAGTTAGGAAAGTTGACACCTAACAAAGTGCAACCAGCTTTTCCTAGGAGATTAGCTAAAAATAAGAAGGAAGACTTGGAAAAGGACCTTTTAGAAATTTTTAAGAAAGTAGAGATAAATCTTCCCTTGCTAGATGCAATTAGACCAATTCCCTGTTATGTCAAATTCTTACAAGAAATGTACACTAATAAAAGACGGCTTAGTGGGGATGAAAGGATAACCGTGGGAGAAAATATCTCTACCATTCTTCAAAGAAAACTTCCACAAAAACAAAAAGGATCCTGGCATGTTCATTATCCCTTGCATTATAGGTAACAAATTCATTCCTAATTCCTCGTTAGATTTATGAGCTTCTATCAATGCCATGCCATATTCTATGTATGCTTTCCTATATCTAGGACCTTTGCATTTCACACGAATTGTCATTCAACTAGCGGATAGGTCCTAAACATACCTTGAGAGAGTGGTAGAAGATGTGTTGGTAAAAATCAATGAGGTGATTTTCCTTGCGAATTTCTATGTTCTCAAAATGGATGATAAGCCAATTTCTTCTACTTCATCCCCCATTCTTCTAGGAAGACCATTCTCGAAAATGGCTAGGACACAAATTGATGTTCATAATGGCACACTTTCCATGGAATTTGGTGGGGAGAAAATTAGTTTTAATATCTTTGATGCCATGAAATTTCCATGTGATAAGTTTTCTAATGTCTCCTTATTTGATATTATTGATCCTCTTATTGATGATATGCTTGAGTAAACATATATGAACATGATGCAATCTATATTGGAGTGGAATTTTAATGAGCATTTACTAAACTTTTTGTCTTTGGAGTATGTTGATGCAATTGACATGATACAAGAAGAAATTGTATGTCCTATTTTTTTAGCATAAAATTGAATTGCCTAGTTCCCATGAAAACATGTTACCTTCTATTGTGAATCCCCCTTCACTTGAATTGAAATTATTTCCTTCTTATCTTAAATATGCATATTAGATGAAGGAAAAACATTACCGGTAATTATTGCTAACACTATTTCTTCTTCACAAAAAGACCGGTTAGTTTTCGTACTTAGGGACCACAAAATCGCACTTGGTTCGACCTTAGCTGATATTAAGGGGATAATTCTATCTATTTGTATGCATTGTATCCTTTTAGAATATGAGACTAAAACATCTAGGAAAGCCCAAAGGAGATTAAACCCTCTAATGATGGAAGTAGTAAAAACTGAGGTTTTGAAATTTTTAAAAGTTGGTATCATTTTTCCTACCATGGATTCTAGGTGGGTAAGTCCAATTCATGTTATTCCTAAGAAAATCGGAATCACCATCATTGAGAATAAGAAAGGAGAAAAGGTCCCACTAGACTTCAAAATGGTCGGAGAGTTTGCACCGACTATAGGACTCTAAATGCTAATACAAGGAAAGACCATTTTTCTTTGCCTTTTATGGACCAAATGTTAGAACGACTTGTCGGTTCTTAACATTTTTGCTTTTTAGATGGGTTCTCCGAATATTTTCAAATTACTATTGCACCCGAGAACCAAGAAAAGACCACTTTTATATGTCCTTTTGGAACCTTTGCATATAGATGAATGCTTTTTTGTCTTTTTAATGGTCTAGATACTTTCCAAAGATGCATGCTTTCCATTTTTTTTGAGTATATTACACATATTATTGAGGTTTTCATGGATGATTTCACGGTGTATGGAAATTCCTTTGATGCATGCTTAGAAAATTTGGAGCTCATTCTTAAATGGTGCATTGAAACTAATCTTGTGCTTAATTATGAAAAATGTCAGTTTATGGTCACTCAAATGAGAGTTTTAGGGCATATTGTTTCGGCTAAGGGAATTGAAGTGGATAAAGCAAAAATTGATGTAATCAAATCTCTTTCTTATCCTTTTAATATGCATGGAATTAGAGTCTTTTTAGGTTATGCTAGGTTTTATAGAAGGTTCATCAAATATTTTTCCAAAATTGCACAGCCATTATGTCACTTGTTGTAGAAAGAAATAACTTTTGATTTTGATGAAACTTGCCAAAATTTTTTTGATTCACTTACGGAAAGATTGATTTCTGCACCTATTATCCAACCCCCATATTGGGATTTGCCTTTAGAGATAATGTGTGATACAAGTGATAGGGCGATAGGTGCGGTTTTAGGGTAAATGATAGATAAGGTTCCTCATGTCATTTATTATGCTGCTCATATGCTCAACCATGCACAATGCAATTACATAACCACTGAAAAGAAACTTTATGCTACTATTTTTGCATTGGAAAATTTTTGTTCAAATTTATTAGGAACAACGGTAATTATTTTCTCTCACCATGTAGCTTTGAGGCACTTGCTCAAGAAAAAGGAGTCTAAGCCTAGACTCTTGAGATGGATTCTCTTGCTCTAAGAATTTGACATTGAAATTAGAGATAAAAGTGGGGCAAAATATTATGTGGTGGACCACTTGAGTAGGCTTACTTATAAAGGGGAAGTATTACCTATCTCTAATTTATTTCCTGAAGAGCATTTATATTTGTTGCATGGTAGTTTCCCTTGGTATGTCGACATTGTTAATTATTTGGTCACAAAGGAACTACCCACGGATTTCACTAGGGCTCAAAGGGAAAGAATCAAACATGATAATTTTTATATTTGGGATGATCCTTATTTGTTTAAAATTTGTGCGGATAATGTCATGAGAAAATATGTGCCTAAAAAAAGAATTTCAATCTATCTTTACATTTTATCATACATATGAGTGTGGGGGTTATTTTGGTCCACAACTCACGGCACACAAAGTTCTTGAATATGGGTTCTTTTGGCCTAGTTTGCATAAGGATGCATATTTGTTTGTGAAAACTTGCAATGAATGTTAAAGGATTGGAAAAGTTTCTAGGAAGAATGAGGTGCCTCTTCAATACATCTTGCCTAATGAGCTTTATGATCTTTGGGGAATTGATTTCATAAGGCCTTTTCCTAAATCTTTTAGTAATACGTATATCTTGTTGGTCGTAGACTATATTTCTAAATGGGTTGAGGCTAGAGCTACCAAAACTAATTATGTTAAGGTCATAGTTGAATTTGTTAAGGATCAAATTTTCTATCACTTTGGAGTTCCTAAGGCCATCATTAGTGATAGAGGATCCCATTTTTGTAATAAAATCATTGAGGTCTTATTCAAGAGATATAAAATGCATTACAAGCTTGCCACGGCATATCACCCTTAAACTGATGGTCAAACCGAGATATCCAATAGGGAAATAAAGACTATTCTTGAGAAGGTGGTGAGCCCTAATAGAAAGGATTGGAGTACTTCGTTGGGAGATACATTATGGGCATATAGAACCGCATTTAAGACACCAATAGGGATGTCTCCATGTAGGCTTGTATTTGGTAAGGCATGTCACCTTCCGGTAGAATTAGAATATAAACCATTTTGGGCTATTAAGCAATGTAACTTCAATATTCAAGATGCTTTTGGTCATCATAAGTTACAAGTTCAAGAGTTAGAGGAAATCCGGAATGATGCTTATGCTAATGCCTTGATTTATTAGAAGAAAACTAAGCTTTATCATGATAAATTCATCTCTCCAAAGATTATCAATATAGGAGACAAGGTTTTGCTTTATAATTCTCATCTTCATATTTTTCCTAGTAAGCTTACTTCTAGATGGGTTGGGCTATTCTTGGTAACTACTATTTTTTCCCCATAGTGCCATAGAAATTCAAGCCTTTGATACCGATAAGGTTTTTAAGGTTAATGGTCAACAATTGAAACCATTCTATGAAGGAGCTAATGTCCATGCCTCTTATGATTTACACCTTGAGGATCCTTCGTACAATTCCTAGAGAATGGGTGTCATGTCGAGACAACGACATTAAACAAAAGAGCTTGTGGGAGGCAACCCAAAGGAGTTGTGTTTGTTTCCTCTTTCTATATGATAGGGATTAAAATCATCGTTATTTTCTTAGTTATTTGAGGTTAATTTAAGACACTTTTAATAAAATAACTAGTCTTTTTCCTTCATATTTGATATTTCACTTAAAAAAATATTTTTCTGTAATTTTATGCCAAAAAAGGTGAAATTTGGAGCTAATTGTGTATTCTTCTAGTCCAAACCCAACACCAGGCCAAAAAGATGGACCTAGCATCGGTCATCTACTGGAAGAACAAAGAGAAATGGAATTGATGGAATAGAGGAATAATTGCAATTGGAAATTAGAGAGGAAAAGTAGAAAAATGGCTAAAGGAAGCCACGGCTCGGTCACGGCTCAACACAAAAGGAAAAGCAAGAACAAGAAAAGAAATAAATTCAGTGGGCCAAGGAAAAGTCAACAAAAGCGGCTGGAAAAAGAAAGTGCAATTTCGGGTGGCTGGATGATTTGTGGCTCAATTGAGCTAATGCAAGAAAAGTGCGGCTTAATTGAGCCGACGCAACTGCATAAAATGGAAACAGAAATTCGGTGGCTCATTGGCTTGGATTGCGGCTCAATTGAGCTGATACAAAGGAAGAAAATGGCATGTGGCTCAAAAGGAGTTTTGTTGGCTGGACAGCTTCCGTATAGCTCAATTTGAAGCCAATTTCAATTCAACAACGAATTGGTCTTCAATGCATAAGACAAAATCAAAAGCCCAATTATTTTCAAATACTCAATTAAGTTGGTGGAACCTCTTGTTTTTATTTATATTTTTATTTAGGATTTTATTTACTAATCTTTTTTTGTTTTTGATTTTTATGAACTTACTTCTTCTTTACTTAGAATTCTTTTAGGAACTTTGTAAGCCTATAAATAAAGGCCAATTACCTTAGAAAAAGGGGGTGCACAATGTAGAGTTTAGATATATTTTTAAGTGCATCACCAATATTTTCTCTAGAAAAATTACTCAAGGAGTATTGATTCTTGGAGTAGTTTTCACTGGAAATTGAAAGGCTTGTCTATGAGTATTTATCTTTTTCATTTGTTTTCTTTTTCTTGATCAATGATGATTTTAATTCTCTAATTATATTTGGATATTATTCTTGGATTTATGATTTTGAGTTAATTTAGTTCTTTGATTAATTATTATTATTATTATTATTATTTTGGTGTTTGACTACTTGATTTTATAGGTTGATGGAATTAAATTTATATCTAATGGACTTGGGAAACGAAGTTAAGATTAAAGAACCTAAGTAATTAAATGTTAGTTAATTTTGCTTAGAGCATAGGGTTATTGGATAATTTCATGTTTATAAAGAATTGAGTTTAATGCATCTTTTGGTTATTTTAGTGCGATTGGAAAATCTGCTAATTTAATTAAGAGATAGTAATTTCATGGATTGGAAAAGAAGTGGAGTTTATATAAGTAGATTCTTGACTTGGAAAATGATTAAATTTTACCTTATATTCCTTTATAATGTTAAGAAAATAATTGGTTATGATAAGTATTAGATGATTCATGACATACTTTTGAGAATAATTATTTAATTACATGTTTTTCTCTCCATGTGTTATATATATATATATATATATATATATATAATTTTTCTTTTTATTTCATTATTTTATTACTTTATTTGGTCGGTTAAACAATGAATGAAAAGTGATTAGTGTGTACTTGTTCCTTTGAGGATCGACACTCGTTAATTCCCTGTACTATGCTTGCGATGAGTGTACTTACTCACATGTGTATTTTGATATTAATGTTTTAATTAAAACTTGATTAAAGGATGGATTTAAAATTGATAATTTTATATATCCAAAATTAACGCATCACTATGCCTATAACTTCTCTATTTTTCTATTATTTGATTTCTAGATTAGGTTTATTTTCTGAAATTTTCTTTTGTGTTATTTTATTATGCACTTTTCCTTTTTTCTTTGGCTATGTACTTAATTCTCTCACAATGTTTCTTTGATGCTTTCTTATGGATGAATTCTAATGTAAACTTCAGAGCAATTTTCTTGACCAATATTAGATTCTATATAGGGAAGTTTGTCTTTTCTTTTCCCCTTTATTTTTCTCTCTCATTGGATATGCTTAATTATATTCTCTTTCTTTTTGTCCATTGAGGGCAATGTACAGTTTAAGTGTGGGGGTAGAAGAACAACTTTTCCCTATTTTCTTTTTAGGGCTATATTTTTCAAATTTTTTATTCCTCTTAAGGGTAATAACAATTTTTGAGCTTTTTAATGCAAATTGGTGGAATTAAACTCTTTTCTTTTGACTTTGAAAAATATTTTGATATTTATTTAATCACTTTGATTTTTGTTAAACTTTTATATTTTGTTAAAAATAACTAAGTCTTGCAAATTTAATTTAACCTTGTTGATTTATTAGTAAATACATGAAGCTTTGTGAGATTTATATAAGTTTATGTTTGAATATAGGTAGGTTTTTGAACTAATTTTTGGTAAAATTATCTAGACTAGTCCTAAATTTTGGTTTGAGTAAATAGGACAAGTGAGGAGAAAAAATGTCTGAGAATGCAAAGCGCATGTCCTTGGCGAAAAACAATGTGTGAAGAAAAAAAAAAAAAGAGTTGAAAACAAGCAATGAAAAGAAATAATAGCTTGAAGAAAAAAAAGAAAAAAAATGAAAGGGGGCCAATACGGTGAGATGGAGCAAAACGCACTCACTTAAGGCTATTAATCCCAAGAAAAGCAGTTTTTGCAAAAGAAAAATCTTTGTTTGAAAAAAAAAAAAAAAGAAAGAGAGGTCCTAGTTTACTACTCAATTTGTAGTAGTTTAGACAAGTACTTTTATTCTACTTATACGATTTGCATGACTTATATGTTTGAAGCAAGGAAGGGAGTGGGATGAATTGACTAGATATCAACTTATTTTAACTAACTTCAATGGCCTTAGGTATATTTGACCTAATATGTTAGTTTGCTCAAATCTTCTTGATCAAATAAATGTTGGAATATTTTTCATTGTGAAAAGAAAAGTTAACCTCTCCACCACATTCTTTTTAAACTTTCAATATTTTAAATCTTTTTGAAAGATTGTTTTGCCCGAAGATGTGCAAAAAGTTAAGTGTGGGGGTATTTGTTAGGCGTGAAATAATATCTTTTTCACAACACTTTTCCTTAGCTTTTTAGCATGTTTGTAAAAGGTAAACAAAGTTGTTCTACTCAAAGTGTTCTTTTCCTAGATATTAGGGTATCTTAATGAAAATTGAGTAGAATAAGTGTTTAAATGATATATCTTTACAACTTGGATGAATATAGGCGCACTTAAGGCTTTGGAACTTGTATTTGACAACATTTTAAAGTGTTTTTCAGGTGCACAGCTTGATGCATGGCCATGCTTCAAGCCATGCAAAATAGAACAAGCTTTAGAAGTTATGCACGGCCAAGGGCACGGCCGTGCATAACAAGGGCGATTTTTAGCTCATAGAAGTTTGCAAATTTTGAGGAGAAAATCTATTATGCCAGCCCACTGGCCTTGCAAGATTGCCGTGCAAGCTTCGGGAAGAGTTTGGCAATTTTATGTATGGACAAAGGGCACAACCGTGCATACATCCCGTGTAAGAGTTCTAAAGCATATTTTTTAGTTCTTAAATTGGTTCTAAGGTGGTTTAAACATCCCAAATTCATACAAGGATGGTTTAGAGGACTTCTATATAAGAAAGGGACATTTAAGGACTTGAAGAACATCAAGGAATCACTAATCCATCATATTTACATAGTTCTTTGAAGGTAAAGCATCAAAGAAGGCTAAGGAAGGAAGGAGAAGGCAAAGAGGCAAGAAGACTTGAGATTGTGGGCTTCCCAAGTTTACATCTTTCACTCTTTCTTGTTTCCAATCTTGTTTGTTTCTAGTTTCTTTTGTAATTCAAACAATTCAAGTTGTTATTTATGTTTTCAAGGCTATGTCTTGTTATTACATCTTGTTACCTTGAGATTAATATATTAAGGATTTTATCTTTGATCATATAAAGATTACCTTTTGAGTATTTGTACAATTCTAAGTTTCATTCTATTTAATTTTGTTGAGTTAATTGTATATGGCTAACAACCTCTTAATTCCGTAATTGAATAAGCTAAGATAATTTGATCTTGTGATTAATTTTGTCTAAGTAGCAACTATACTTAGTTGAGTTTCTAGGCTAACTGGCTTTGCTAAGTTATAGAGAGTTGCAGATGATCAATTTGCATATTTTTTAGGCTAACTAGGTATATGAATTGGTATTGGCGATGTCTTGTGTGCTTATCAACTTAATTCTTTGTTTATGCAAATGATTAATTGAAGTATTAATGTATTTAAGAAAAGGTTAATCAATTTAGAGTAAACTAAAGAATACAGTTAGGGATTTTAACTTATAAGCTAACTAAGGGTTAATCCACTTTTGCAAGAATATGAGATTTAATTCATTAAGAAAGGTCTCTAAAACCAATTGCTCAAAGTAATATCATCAATGATAAGTGACATAATTTTATTACATGACATAGGCTTAGAACATGGTAATTTCTTAATTTGTTTGGAAGTTTCCTATTTTGATTTTGTTTTCTATTTGGTTTTGGCTTTCCAATTTGCTTAGGATTAGTTTTAGGTAGTTTCCAATTCTAATTTTCCCCCTATTTGTACATACATGTAAATAAGTCATCACTAGGATTTCTTTGGCTAAGTATTCACAAGATGTTTTCATGTGTATAAGTAGATTGATTATTTCTTATAGAGTATACTTGTCTTGTTCCTTGTGGGATTCGATACCTTACTTTTCACTATGCTAATTTATATTATTGAGGAGTGAGGTTTAAAATTTATTTGTGTATGACGATTGCACTTTCATAAATCTATATTTTTATATGCATGAATCTCCTAACAACACCCCACCATTAGACTCATCAGTTGGCTTGGGTATTGGTGCTACCTCTAGCTCATCCTCCTCTTCTAAAGGCTTCATCCTAGGTAAACTCAATTACTTACCACTCCTAAGGATAATGGCATGGGATTCTTGTGAGGGTTAAGGGATAGAGATGGAAAATCATTAGGCAAATGTGCTTTGATGTGACTCATCTCTAAGGTTAGTATCCCTAGTTGATCTTTAAGATGGTGAATGCTAGTCTTAGTCTCATTTTGAAAAGAAAGAGAACTAGATGCAAGAGACTTAACCATATCTTCTAAGGCCATGCCTTGAGATGGCTTAGAAGAATGAGGTGCATAGGTGGAAGGCTTATGCATGACATGTGTTTTTCCAAGAAATTGAGAAGAAGAACTTAAAGCATTGGCATGTATATGAAAATCATAAGAAGTGCAAACATGATTAGGAAAATTGAAAGAATTACAAAAATAGTACTTCCTAATTTATGAGCTTGTTTCCAAAATCTTTCCTACCAAATTTGTAAGATTGTCCACTGTTTCTTCTAAAAAGCTTGTGCCTACCTCTCTCAGTGTCTTATGTTCAAAAGTTTGTGTGTTAGATGCCATGTTTTCAATTAAATCCCTAGCGGCTTATGGGGTTTTGTCTACAAGGGCACCTTCACTAGCCGCATCAATTAATGACCTATTATGTGGATGCAAGACCTCATAAAAAAATTGCACAAGTAACTGGTCACTAATTTGATGGTATGGGCAACTAGCACAAAGTATTTTGAATCTCTCCTAATAATTACACAATAATTCCCCCATGCAATTGCCTAATTCCACATGTTTCCTTTCTAATGGATGCAACCCTAGATATAGGAAAATATTTTTCAAGAAAAATCTTTTGCATGCACAACCAAGTAGTAATGGAACCCATAGGCAAATCATACAACTAATCTTTAGCATGTCCATACAAACTAAATGGGAATGCACACAATTTAACAATTTCCTCATTAACCCCATCTGGTTTCATAGTGGAGCATATAATATAGAATTCTTTTAAGTGCCTATGTGGATCTTTACCCGATAACCCCATGGAAAAATGGCAAAAGTTGTATAAAAACTTAATCAATTTAAAAGTATGATTAACTTTCGGAAAAACAATGCATAGGGGATGATTCTCTAGAGTAGGTGTAGCAAGTTCTTTAAGAGACAAGTTGGCATTCATTGTAGAAGATGAGTAGGAAAGAAATCACCAATTGCAACACTTAGATTTTATTTCAAAATGTAAGAATTGCCCTCCAATGGAGCAATTCTTTGAAATTCCCTTGAAAGCTCTTTAGTGTGTCCTTCAACCTACAAGAGAAAAATAAAACCAAATCAAAGAATAAAGAGTAAAAAGAAAACTTTGGCACCACGAGAACTAATTTAACCTAGTATCACAAGAATCGTTCAATAGTAAAGATGTTCAAAAAGATTTCTTTTGTTCCCTATTATGGTGATTGATTATTTGGAGGATTAGAATGCCTTAAGAATTCTTGAGAATTGATCATTATAATGCCTTGTTTATTCTAAAAGGACTACATGATCATGTTGTTGAGAAATATGCATTGGATTTATAAGCATTGCAGACATATTTGTTGAGATCATCAAAATGCCATATGTTACATGCACGCATCAAAAGTGCTCATATTGATGATATGTTGTAAGGCTTTTAATCTTAAGGAATATATTATGTTTTACATTTTGGTATTGTACTCTTTATGCAGGCCTATGTGAGAATTGTGATTGATTGATGGTGGTATTTTGTGTATTGAGGAGATTGGGTTGAGTTTGGTTGTGGTTTATACTGTGTTTTGAGGAGTATGGGAATTGTGATACATTGGTGAGGTGGATTGAGAGTTATGTTGTGGTGAATTATCTTGTGATTAAGAAGGAGTTTTGAATTGAGCATATCTTTACTGTTTTTTTTTTCTTTTCTTCTACCTACATCTTCATCTATCTTCGTCATGCGTAGAGAGAGGAGCTAGTCTTCAAAAAGGGCTAAAGTATCATCTTCCTCTGTCGCTACATCCAATGACTCTTTATTTTTGCATCCTGGAGACTTTGTTGACCCGTCTTGTCAAGAGTGGTGCTCTAAGAGATCCTCTAATAAGATCATAGTTGAGCATACATCTGGCCCCACTCTAGACCATGCCCTCAAGTTAGGTTTGATTTTTAGGAGACTAGGATGGGGACCCATTGTCCAATTGAAGGGAGCCTACTATCCTGTGTTAATCAAAGAGTTCTATGTTAACATGATTGATAAGGGAAACAACCATCTAGAGCATATTAAGACTAGGGTAAAAAAGACCCCTATCTTGATCACTAGACACCAATTGGCTAATATTCTCCATGTCCATAATGATGGCCCCTGATTAGCTATTGATCACAAAAATCAAAAGATTTTGTCTGACACTGATTGGAAAGTAAGTGATACTAGAGTTATTCTTCACATATATAAGAAAGGTCTAGTTGGGCAAGTGAGTTAGTATTCTAATAGTGATCTTGAGGCTAACTTCCGTGCTATAGTCTACCTCTTTGCTTTCAATGTGGGGCCCAAGGCTAGTGGAATCAATGAGGCTAGACTCATTGATCTTTATATCTTATATAGGATGATAAGCACTCAACATATCCCTCTTGCTCTACTCATTATCTAATCCATGAAGGATGTAGTTTATTCTCAACTTTCTACTAAAGCTTTCGTTTTTCCCTTGGTGATCATGAAAATCCTAGAGAATGCTGGTATTAGTTTTGAGAAGGAGCTTACTGAGACCACTACTGAGCGTGATATAGTTTCTAAGCAGATATTCAGCAGTTGTGGTTATAAGTATAGCAAGGAGGTGAGGAAGTGGTTGAGACCTTATGAGGTGCAATATCCAGGACAAGTTGAGCTTCCACCACCGAAAGAGGAGCATCCCCATCACCTAGAGCCCGCGCGAGTAGCTCCTAGTCCCAAGCTAGGACTGACTTTGAGACGAAGGTGTGGGGTCAGTTGACCTAGCAAATGGAGATACTTCTTTAGTTGTGGGATTCTGTGGTAGCTATAAAAAGGAGGCAAGTGACCCATGAGCAATAATGGATGCACTAGATGCAGCGGTCTCACGAACCCCAAGGAGGTGATGGTACCCAAGCACAAGCTGTTATTGATGATGCTGATGAGGAAGTTGATGTTTGAGCATATTCTCTTTGCTCATTATTTCACTCTTTTACTTTCTTTTTATTTTATATTTTAATGACTTTTCTTAGCTTAGTTCTTTTTAGTTTTTCTCTTTTGTTTATTTATTTTTCTAATTTTATGTTTTGTTGTGTTTCTTTTGTTTTGTTTTAGGTTCACTCACAATGCCCTGCATGATGGAATTCTACTTTCTACTAGATCTACTTGGTTATGGGACTATCTTCTTTTCTTCTTTTTTTCCCTTTATTTATTTTGGTCCTTTGACAATGATTTATTTGTTATATATTTAGCCATTGAGGACAATGTCCAATTTAAGTATGGGGGAGAGTTAGAATTGTAAATATCTTCCATGTTCTATCTTTTTTGCTAAAATTGTAGATTGTTGTGAATTATGGTAAAAAAATTTTAAATTTTTCAAAATTTTCATCTTTTTTAAGGTTTATTTGCTTTGATTTATGACGAAGTTGTAATTATCTTTGTAACTTTGGAATATAATTTTTGTCATTCACTTGGTTGGATTGTTTATTTAAAGTGAATTGGTTGATTAGCTCAGATATGTTAAGTCTTGAGGACTCTAGTTAATCTTGTTTATATTTTAGTGTTTGAATGTTACTTTACTTGTCTTGTTTAGATATGGTTGATATGATGAATATAGGGAGAGTTATTGGTAATTCTTGATTCATGGTGACCATATTTGTTTAACTTGAGGTTCTAATTAAGGATGGTGAGAAATTGAAAAAAAATAGTGAAATTTTCTTTTGGTGAGTTGGAAAAAAATTGAGTGATATTTATTTTTCATTAAAAGAAAATGCTCATTTTATTTTGGAAAAAAAATTCTTTAAAATAAAAAAAAATGCTAAAAAGAGATACGGTTAGTGAAAGAGAAGAAAAAATAAAGCATTACACTCTCTTGAGGCTATCCCGAAGGCAAAAGGAAAAAAAATGAATGACTATAAGGGGGCGAATACAGTTGGTGGAAGAGAAAAAACAAAAAGTATCACACCTTCTTGAGGCTATTAATTCCCTAAGTCATTCTTTTTAAAAAAATTGAGTAGAAAGAAACGAATGTCTTCCTTTTTCACTACTTAGAGTTGGTAGAATTGCTTTCTATGAACCTTGCATTGCTTTGATGACTTGACTTATATGAATTATATTTTCCATGTCTTGGCTTGAGGAGTAGGATAAGTTTCTTAGACTAATGTATAAGCTTGATTAACTTGATTTCTTGAAGCTTTGATATCTTTGATCTAATACTTCAATTTGCAAAAGTTGTTTTCAAAGGGTAAGAGAATGACAAGGTTATATCTAGAGTTTGAAGGAGAATTATGGCATTATTATAGTCAAAATTTTTTAGGGGTGAAACTTGTGTTTTTCTACTTGTCTTTGGTACTTTGTTTGAGGATAAGCAAAGAGATAAATGTGAGAGAATATGATAGGGCCTAAATTCATCATACATTTTCTAGTTATTTAAGGCTGTTTTGTGATATATTTGGTGTAGTAACTAGGCATATCCCTTCATATTTGATGTTTTACCTTTAGAAAGTTATTTAGTGATTTATTACAGAATTTAAGTACTTAAAAGGTAAAAATCGTCACTAAACGGGACAAAGGCGGCGTCGGCCCAAAGAAATTGAACTAGTGTCGGCCCTGTTCTAGAGGAGTGCACAAATTTTGAGGTCAAAAATCGGTGAATGTTGGGGTTTCTAGAGCAGAGCCGATGTTGGCTCTGACCAAGATAACCAGCGTCAGCTTAACCCTGTAGCAATGTCAATTTGATTTGTTTTGCGTGTAATTTTGGCAATTTCTCAAAAGTTTTGGTATTTTTCAATTTCTACTCAGCCGAGAACTCTATGAGGATGAATTTTAGCATATTTGAGGCCTATAAATATAAGGAAAACACAAGACAAACATAGAATTCAAGGATCAAAGTCAACAATCACTCTTTCAAATGAGGGAATTCATCAATCAAAAAGGATTGTGCAAGAGAGTCTTCAAGAAAGAAGAAGGAGGCTTATCCATGAGCGCTTTATTTTATTTTTGATTTCTTTGTCTTGAACAATGATAAATTCAATATTTTTATTGTAATTTAACATTATTTTGGAATTCATAATTTTTAGAATTAATTTGATCTTTTGATCAAGTGATGTTTATTCTTGGTATTTGATTAAGGGATTGATTTATTGATTTATTATTATTATTTTTTTGGTTAACTTGCTTTCAAAAGGGTTTGATAGTAGTTTCAATTAGTTAATTTCATATTTGTTATTAATTTGCTTGCAAAAAAGGTTAATTGCTTAGAACTTGGTAATCAAAGATTAATTGATGATTGCTAGAGTATGGATTCATTGGTTAATTTCATATTTTAAATTGCCTAGAATATAGGAGTTTATATGAGGATTGATTTTAATGCATCTTTTGGATGAATTGGTTGAGATAGCATATGTTCACTAACTTAAATAGAAGTTAATGATTCCATGAATTGCAAAAAAAAAAAACAAAAAACAAAAAACAAAAAACAAAACAAAACAAAAAAAAAACAAAAAGAAAAGAAAAGTGGGTCTACTTTAATCCTTCATAATGTTAAGATAACTATTAATTGTGATAATAGTTAAATACTCTAAGATCATGTCTTCAAGAATAATGGTTTAAATTGCATAATTTTTCATCCTTGACTTGTATATATATTTTTTTCTTTTTTAATTATTTTATTATTTTATTGGGTCGGTTAAACAATGAATGAAAGGTAATTAGTGTATACTTATTCCTTAATGATCGATACTCGTTAGCACCCTATACTATACTTGCAATAAGTGCACTTGCTCATATGTATAATTTAGGGTTAACGTTTTAATTTAAACTTGATTAGGAATGAATTTAATTTTATGTTATTTTTATAACCCAAATTTGAACACATCAAGTTTTTTTGACGATGCACGATCACCATTATTCAAAAATAGACAATGTATGATCACCATTATGAACATGTTAATAAAATAGTCTCCCATAAATCATAAACCCATAATATGTATATTGCAATAAAGCCCGAAAATGCATCAAAATCAATGAAGAACAACAAATGGTGCAATTTTCGGCCAAAATTAAAGCTAAAAATAGGAAAATTTTAATTACAAGAATTTAACCGTAGAAATTCAAGAAAAAGCTTACCTTTGTGTTCTATAATGCATAGGCAAGCAAAATATGCAATCTTTTTCAAGGAATCAACACTTTGGAGAGAAGTTGGGCTTTTTGAAGAAAAGTGTTGATTTTGGAGATTTCAATCCTTAGATTCAAGAAAAGATGGAAGAATTTGTGTTAGAAGGGTGTTTTTGGTGTGAAAGATCAAACCTTGGGTGTTTGGGAGTGAAGAACCAACGTGAGCTTGAGAGAAATTGAGAGGGAAGTTGAAGAATTTTGAAAGAGTGAAGCCAATTTCGGCCTTTTGTTGGCCAAGCCTGACAAGAGTTGGCACCGGTTCTGTGCGCCAAGGCCGGCATCGACCTTAGTCTGTTTGGGCCTGAATTTTATTTTTTTTTTCTACCAAAAGGAAGGAATAAGAAACACACAATCATGATGAAGAATGCAATTGTTGTATGAATTAAAAATACGTAAAGAAAAAATAAAAACCAACAAGAATTAAAATTGTCCCAGCATAAAAAATAAAATCAAAGTAAAGAAACTTCAATTCTTTCCACGGCCTTGGTCATGTGGATTTGTTTTAGTATTGTTAGTTAGAGACCCCATTGGATGGTCTCCCAGAAGCTTAGCCAACTAATCCAATTTGGCTCTCCAAATTGTACATTGATGCCTCCAAATTCTGTGTGACTGCATCCACTCCTTGGAACCTTACCTCCGTTGAGCTTACCATTTTATTGACCAACTCTTCCAATGATAGTTTTGGTGGGGGTGCATTATAGGGTAAGGAGGGTTGAGTCCTTTGATTCCTACTAAAATTAGAAGAAGCCTGTCTAGGTTGGTTTTGATTATTCCAAGAGAAGTTTGGGTGGTTCCTCCAACCAGGATTATAGGTACCTTAACGCGCATTACCTATAAAGACAGTTTGTTCTAATGACTCTTGAGATGAACCCATATTTTGACATTCATAATTTGGATGTTCTTCCCCACAAAAATCACAATTCTCATTCATTACCTAACTTGGGAAAGGGGACATCACCATTTGTTCCATCTTTTAAATTAATGCCTCAATCTTAGTCTCCAAGGCTGCCATAGCATCTACCTTGTGCACTCTTTGTACATGAGTTTTTAATCTTGAATTACCCCAGGAATAGTTGTTGGTGGCAAGATTTTGAAGAAAATTAAATACGTGTTCTGGTGTCTTTGAGTTAATGGACTCTCCTGCAGATGCATCAACTACTTGCCTTGTCCCAAAGCTTAAACCACTGTTAAAGATCTGCATTTGCATGCCTAGTTCAAAACCATGGTGGGGACACTTCCTAAGCATCTCCTTGAATCTCTCCCAACATTCATAAAGATTTTCTAATTCTAATTGGTGAAAGGCAAAAATTTCTATCCTAAACTTGGATGTCCTAGTTGGGGGAAAATATTTAGCTAAAAAGTTTTCAGCCAGAGCATTCCAAGTAGTAATGAACCCTATAGGCAAAAACTTTAGCCAAGATTTAGCTCTATCTCTCAAAGAAAAATGAAAAAGTCTTAGTTTGATAGCATCTTCAGAAACCCTATTCATTTAAAGGTATCACAAATTTCTAGAAAACTTGTTTGGTGGGCATTGGGATCCTCCTTAGGAAGCCCATCAAACTGTACCATGTTTTGTATCATCTGAATGATGTTAGGCTTAATTTCAAAATTGTTTGCCTCGATCCTAGGTCTTGCAATACTCGAGCATGTGCCCAAGATTATTGATTTCACAAAGTCATCCATAATCCTCTTATTGTTACCACCATTACTCCCATTGTTTTGTTGGTCAATCTCCATCTTTCCTGTGCAAACTACCTGTTTACCCCTTTGTCTAAGTGTCCTTTGAATCCTCGTCAAAGTTCTTTCAATCTCAGGATTGAAATCTACTGGGTCTCCTTGGACTGGTCGAGTCATAAACTAAGGGCAAAGCCTACAAAGAAAATAAAAGAATGAAATTATAGAATTTACAACTTAATTAACTAAGTATACATCTCAAATTAAGTTAGTGAGTTAAATTACATCATAAAACAAGTTAGTCGATTAGGTACAATTATACAAAAAAAAATGGCACCTTTTGACACAAAGAACATATGAACATATTTACATATTCACATATAGACACATAAAAATATAAACATGGTTAAATCAATGAAAACCAGGTTTTCATACTATTGTTTCCCTAGCAACGGCGCTAAAAACTTAATGTGTTCAAATTAGGGTTATAAAAATCATATAAAATTAAATCCATTCACAATCAAATTTAAATTAAAACGTTAACCTCAAATTACACATATGAGTAAGTGCACTCATCGCAAGTATAATATAGGATGCTAACAAGTATCGATCCTCAATGAATAAGTACACACTAATTACCTTTCATTCATTGTTTAACCAACCCAATAAAATGATAAAACAATAAAAATAAATAAAGAAATAAAAATATATACAACTCAACGATGAAAAATTATACAATTTAAATAATTATTCTTGAAGACATGATCTTAGAGTATTTAACTATTATCACAATTAATAGTCATCTTGGCATCATGAAAGATTAAAGTAGACACACTTCATTTGCAATCCATGGAATCACTATCTTCTAACTAAATTAATGAACATATACTATCTCAACCAATTCATCCAAAAGATGCATTAAAATCAATCCTCATATAAACCCCTATATTCTAATCAATTTAAAACATGAAATTAACCAACGAATCTATATTCTACCAATCATTAATTAATCTTTGATTACCAAGTTCTTAGCAATTAACCTCTTTTGCAAGCAAGTTAATTAATAACAAATATGAAATTAACCAATTGAAACTACTATCAACTCTTTTTGCAAGCAAGTTAACAAAAAGAATCAATAAATTAATCATTTAATCAAATAAAAGTAATCAAATACCAAGAAAAAACATCAATTGATCAAAAAACCAAATTAATTCTAAAAATCATAAATCCTAAAATAATGTTAAATTACAATAAAAATATTGAATATATCATTGTTCAAGATAAAGAAATCAAAGGAAAAAGAAAACACTCATAGACAAGCCTCCTTTTTCTTCCTTGAAGACTTTCTTGCACAATCCCCCTTGATTGATAAATTCCCTCATTTGAATGAGTGATTGTTGACTTTGATCCTTGAACTCATATGTTTACCTTGTGCTTTCCTCGTATTTATAGGCCTCAAATATGCGAAAATTCATCCTCATAGAGTTCTAGACTAAGTAGAAGTTGAAAAATACCAAAACTCTTGAGAAACTGCCAAAATTGCGTGCAAACTGACATTGCTACAGGGTTGAGCTGGTGGCGGTTGTCCTGGTCAGAGTCGGTGCCGGCTCTGCTCTAAAAATCCTAATGTTTGCTGATTTTTTTACCTCAAAATTCGTGCACTCCTCTAGAATAGGGCCAGCACCAATTCAGTTCCTCTGGGTCGATGCTGCCTCTGTTCTGTTCAGCGACGATTTTTACCTTTTTCGTCCTTAAATTCTGCAATAAATCACTAAATACCTTTATGAAGGTAAAACATCAAATATGAAGGAATTTGTCTAGTTATTACACCAAATATATCACAAAATAGCCTCAAATAACTAGAAAATATATGATGAATTTTGGCCTTAACATTCCCCAGCAACAGTGCCAAAAATTTGTTGTTAAGGAGATTTGTGCATATAAAAAGATAGGTTTATGAAAATGTAGTCGTCATGCACCAGCAAATTTTAAACCCTACTCTTTAATATACAAATTAGCATAGTAAAAAGTAAGGTATCGAATCCCACAAGGAACAAGAGAAGTATACTATATAAGAAATAATCAATCAATCTCAGCATATGAAAACATCTTGTGAACACTTAGCCAAATAAATCCTAGCAATGACCTATTTACATGTATGTACAAATAAGGGGGAAATTGGAATTGGAAACTACCTAAAACTAATCCTAAACAAATTGGAAAACCAAAACAAAATAGGAAACTAGATCAAAATAGAAAACTAAAATGAACTAAGAAACTTCCAAAAAAATCAAGCAATTACCAAATTCTTAGGCTTATGTCATGCAATTAGATTAAGTAATATCTCATTGATATGATCACATTGAGTAGTTGATTTTAGAACTCTTGCAAAGCTGCCAAAAATTCCTATACTCGAATAAATGGATTAATCTTCGTCAAGCGCTCCCAATTAACCCCTAACCTTCTTCTTAATATACTTCAATTTGATTAACATTTTCTTAAAGACATTAATACTTCAATTAATCAATTGTCCTAGATTAATCAAAAGATTGATAAGCAAATAAAGGCATCATCAACGTCAAGTCAGAATATATTCCAAAAGCTTGCAAACATAAACAACTTGAATCATGTAATTCCCTAGTCATCTAATCAAGTTCAAAAGCTTGCAACTCAATCAAGAAAAATAGATGCTAGTAGAATATTGTCCTAAAGATGAACCATGACAAGTAAATTAAATAGTGCAATATTCCTAGCTATTCAATCATGCAAGTCTAATATGGTGATCAATCATACAAACTCAACATAATTGATAAGAAAAGAATTATGGAATTACACAAATACTCAAGAGGCAATCTTTATAGAATTAAAGATGAAATCTTTAATACATGAATCTTAAAGTCACAAGAAATCTTATCATAATACATAGCCTCAAAACATGAATAACACCTTGAATTGTTTGAATTACAAAGAAACTAAGATAAAGAAACTTGGAAACAAGAAAGAACAAGAGAAAGATTGAAAGATGTAAACTTTGAAGCACACAATCTCAAGTTTTCTTGCCTCCTTGCCTTCTTCTTCCTTCTTTAGCCTTATTTGTTGCTTTTCCTTCAAAGAACTATGTAAATATGATAAATTGGTGATTCTTAGATGTTCTTTTGAGTTATTGGACGTCCCTTTCTTATATAGAAGTCCTCTAAACCTTCCTTGTATGAATTTGGGATGTTTAAACTGCCTTAGAACCAATTTAGGAACTCAATAATATGCGTCAGGACTCTTACATGGGATGTATGCACGGTTGTGCAGCTTGGTCATGCATAAAATTGCTATATTATCTTCGAAGCTAGCACGGCCATGTTGCAAGGAAATACCTTGTGGCCGTGCAACTGGCAGTCTTGCTTTTTCTTCAACTTCTGCAAACTTCTGAGAGCATGAAATCCTCCTCTGTTATGCACGGTCATATGCACGGCCGTTCTCTTGGCCGTGCATGCCTTCTGAAGTCTATTCTATTTTACATGGCTTGATGCATGGTCGTGCACCATGACGTGCCCCTTAAAAACACTTTAAAATGTTGTGAAATATGAGTTTCAAGACTTCAAGTGCACATATATTCATCCAAGTTGCAAAGATATATCATTTAAACCCTTATTCTAGTCAATTTTCGTCAAGAAACCCTAATATCTAGGAAAGAACATTTTGAGTAGAAAAGCCTTATTTATCACTTAAAAGCATGCCAAAAAACTAAGGAAAAGTGCTATGAAAATGGCATATTTTCACGCTAACATACGTAGTTTTCATAGGCTAGCTAGATTTTATAGAAGATTCATACAAACCTTTAGTGTAATACCCCGCCCAAATCCACCTTTGACTATGGGGAAAAGTCATGCATTGCATAGCATTTTACATTTTATGTGGTAGTTTAGAATTATTCTATTTGCATGGAAGTATGTGAATTTTTCCGTTGATCTTGCATTTGAATTAATTGATGTGTTGTTAAAGATTTGGATAAGGGAGGTTTGGTCGAAGATTTGGAAGGATGAGTATTGGGGGGATGGTGAGAACTGACTGTAGAAAAATTAGTATTGGAGTTGTTTTGGAATAGCAGGGAGGTTGGTGATTTCCTTTGGTGACCCGAGTTCGAATCCTACTTTTTGTGAAGTTAGTTCCTCTTCTTGAAAATTCATTTCCTTAGAGTTTCCATGTCTTGGCCGAAAAAGATCTAGCAAACCTAGAGAAATTTTAGTGTCATTATTCCAAGGAAATAAGTCTCTATATTTATTCCCTAAATTTAAGGACCTTGATGTGAATAAAGTCCACTTTTAATTTTCAGCTTTTATTCCTTAGGATTTTCGAAAAACCTTAGCTAATAAATAAAATTCCAGTGTGATTTTAGCTTAATGGATGTTACCACGGATAGTTGGAATTAAAGAGTCATTTTTCTAGTAGGAAATCTTGTTGATTTTAACCCTAGAATGCTAGCTAAAAATCTGGAAAAATTTCCAGCAAGTGTCGCCACTTCTTGGAGGAACTTTAGCTCAACTCAAACTCTTCCAAAGCTAGGAAATCTTATCCTAAATCCCTTAGCAAATCAGACTTTTATTTTAACCCTAATTCAACTAGGATTTCCTTCCTAAACCTAGCAGAATTTCGGCAGCTTTGTGTTAACAGAAGCTGTCCGAAATTCCAACACCTTTAAGTACAATCCAACCCTTCAAACCTTAGCTCAAAACACCTAAATACTCCTCATCAATTCAGATTACCTTAGCTGCACAAAACCAGAATTTTATTCTCACAAAACTACAGAAATTCGTCCAGCTTATGCACAGGATTTTCGGCAGCTTTGTGCAGGAAATTTCGACCAGCTGTTGTGCTCCTATTCCAACCGAAATTCTGCACACACAACCCACCGAAAAACCCCACCTGATCAAGCTATTTTCAGCGCCCAAAACCCTCATTGTTCCTCTGGAAATTTTGGCAGAACTACAACAGCCAAAACAGTCCAAAACTCGTCACTCTTGCACAAAATTTTAGTCTCCAAAGCCTTCTCAAACTCTTCCTTATTTGGCCCAAAATTCTGAACACAATCAGCCCTTCTCTTGACCAATATTTCGGCCAGCACAAGGGAGCAAATCGCAGATTATTTTCTTCCCTTAAACTCACCTAAATTCGGCAGCAAGGAGAGACATCACAAGCTGCAATTTTCGGCCTTGTTGTCCAAGAAACCCAAAGCCATTAGGAGTCCTTCTAAACACCATCATCTAATCCTAAACCAATCTTCTCTAACCCTAAAGCGTAGTAGCCGATTACCCTCTCTGTCCTACACGAAAAATTCTAGCAAGAACTCAACAGCAATTTTCGAAAATCTTAAGAACTATTCTAAGCAAAAATCGAACACACTTTAAGGTAAGCAAAAATCCTCCCAACCTCTTGATGCCGTTTTCTCTAATGATTCTTTTCTCCTTCTTCTTCCCTTAAATCACGCCACATAGAGGCTGATTTCATCTTCTTCTTAAATTTTCGGTCAAGAGGAGCAAATGAGGTAGCTTTTCTCTTCTTTTCAAGCGAACTCGGGACGATCACCATAGGAACATCAAGACCTCATCACCCGGTTGTTGCAAGGTAAGGGAATACCCGCCCTTGATGCCAAAAGTAAAGTTTAATGATGTCTATTAGTGGGATGAACATATGGTCATGGTATATGATCTTTGGGGATGGGATAGTTTACTGGGAATTAAATAGGGGATTGCGAATTGTTGTGAAAATAAATGAGATTAGAGTATATTTGAATTAATTGAGACCCTGATCATGATATTATATGGTTTAGATTAGGAGGATAATTGAGCAAAGCAGGCAGTGACTTTACCTTGTTTATTCGAGGCAGACCAAGTAAGTCCTTGCATAAACTCTTTTGTTAAATGTTGTGATGGTAAGTCCTTGCATAAACTCTTTTGTTAAATGTTGTGATGGCAAGTCTATGTTGTGAAGCTTTGTAAAGCTATTGTTGAACTATGTTTGCTTGGGTTGTAAACATGGATGATTATTTTTTAAACGGTTTTGTCAAACTAACGATTTTATCAAGAAAACTATTATTTTCCTTAAACTTTTAGAAATCTCTTTTAAAGAAAATCACGTTTTACAAAGCCAAGGTTTGGAAATATTGTGAATCAGGAATTGACAGATATGTTCGTTGAGTACTCAATAAGGGTAAGCTAATAATACTAGTCTTGGAGGGCTAGCATAAGTCTTCTGGTAGGAGGCCACCTCCAGAAGATGAACTCTGCTTGAAAAGGCGACAGTGTTGGTTGGTCAGGCCAGTCTGAGCTAGCATTTGTACCTGGTATGGTATTATTTATATTCCCGGTATGGACACCCGGATGGTTTTGTTGGGTGTAGAGATGGAGAAGTATCTTACCCGGTGAGCTGTACACTCACCTTGATCAGAACGCCCAACGTGTGGTAATTTGGTCCAGACAAGGTGCACAAAGTGTGGTGCCTTGGCCATTTTGTTTTCATGGAACCCAACGTGTGGTGACATGACTGTTTATTCGAGTGGAGGATTTATTTTGTACAAAGTGTGACAATGAGAAAAACCCACTCCTTGCGAAAAGAGATTGTTTATGACTTGCCAACTTATTTCTACAAATGTTTTGCACTTTGCATACACGTACAGTTTTAAACACCATGTGCACACACAGGACTTACTGAGATTTATTCTCACACTGTTTTACATCATGTTTTCAGGAGATAGACTGTGCTGAGTCAGCGGGGCATTACTAGTTGAAGTTTTTCTAAGTATTGTCATCTTTGCTTAGGAGACATTTGTTGTTCAAGCGGTTGAACGCTTAATTGTTTTTATTTCGTTTTGCTCCACGTTGAGCCGATGTAATAAGTGCATTTCTTTATTTATCTAAGTTGAATCTCTTGGAGGTTGCCTTTGTATTTTTATACCTCATTTTAAAGACCCCTTGTCCTATGGGACGGGGCGACATCCCCGCCCTTTTAGGGTACGTAGTCGTGGGGTGTTACATTTAGCACTTTAGCAGTCCTATTAACAAATTGCGAAGAAATCAGTTGGATTTAGGTGGAAGGAAAATCAAGAAAAAACCTTCAATACCCTTAAAGAGAAGTTAATCCAAGTCCCACTACTTTTTTTGCCAAACTTTGAAAAGGCCTTTAAAGTAGAGTGTGACACTAGTAAAGTTGGAATAGGTGTGATGCTAACTCAAAACTAAAAGCTAATTGTTTATTTTAGTAAAAAGCTTTTTGGAGTAGCCCTCTATTCTACCTACGAAAAGTAACTCTATGCCTTGGTGAGAACTCTTAATAATTAGCAATATTATCTATTACCTAAGGAGTTTGTTATATACACCGATCATAAGTCTCTAAAACACCTCAAAGGATAACAAAGTTGAACAAGAGACATACTAGGTGGTTAGAATACATTGCATCATTTTTTACGTCATCAAGTATTGAAAGGTTAAGGAAAATCTTGTAGTGAATGCACTTTCAAGAATGTATGTACTTCTTAACTCTTTAGATGCTATACATTTTGGATTTAAATTTATGAAAGAATTATATGTTCATGATGATAAATTTAGTGAGATATCTCACGCTTGTGAGGGATTCTTGTTTAGGGAAGGAAAACTTTATGTGCTAATGGGTTCTATTAGAATATGATTGGTTAAGATGGCATATGGGAGAGGCCTAATGGGATACCTTAGTATTCTAAGACACTAAACATTCTTCAAGAATATTTCTTTTGGCAAAAAATAACAAGGGATATTGAGAAGAATTATGAGCAATGTATCAATTGTAGAAAAGCCAAATCTAGATCCCTACCTCATGGTTTATACACACCCACTCCAAATACACTTGGGATTATCATTTCTATGGATTTTATTTTGGGCTTACCTAGAACTAAGGAAGATAAAGACTTTATATTTGTGGTTATTGGTAGATTTTCAAAAATGGCACATTTTATAGCTTGTTCTAAAACTCGCCTCTCATATTGCAAATTATTTTTCAAAAGGGTAAGAATATATGGGATTCCAAAGACTATTGTATTTGATAGATATTCTAAATTTTTAAGTCATTTTTGGAGAGTTTTATAGCATAAACTTGGGACTAATTCGTTGTTTTCTATAGCTTACCACCCAAAAATCGATGGCTAAACGAAGGTGATTAACCGAACACTAACCTAACTTTTGAGAGCCATCATTAAGAAGAATTTAAAGATTTAGGAAGACCATTTGCCACATATTGAGTTTGCCTACTATAATCGAACTGTTCATTCTACAATTTTCCATTTTCTATTTGAAGCTATTTATGGCTTTAATCCACTCATTTTATTGGATGTGCTTCTTTTACCTACAGGTGGTCATTTGAGTCTTGATATAAAAAAAGAAAGTTGAGATGAAAGGCACTATATGAGAAAATTAAGGCCAACATTGAGAAAAAGAATGAGAAAATAAATTTGAAGTGCAACCAAAGACACAAGATGGTGATCTTTGAAGTCAGAGATTGCATGTGGGTTAAATTTTGCAAGAAGAGATTCCTAATGCAAAGAAAATTAAAGCTTGATCAAAGAGGAGATCAAGTGTTAGAAATTATTAGCAATAATACTTCCAAGATTGACTTGCCCAATGAATATAATATTAGTGCTTCATTTAATGTTCGTGATCATTTTTCTTTTGATGTAGGTAATGACGATGATTTGAGGATGAATCCTTCTCAAGAAAAGGGAAATGATTGGAATCCACTCAATGAAGATCACTCACAAGAAAAGAGAACGTTCATTCGACTAAGCATTTAACTCTACGGGAAAACTGCCTTTTAGAGATAGAAAAATTTCATCCCTACACACTGGATTTCGTCTCTAAATTAACATTAGAGATGAAACGGAGACAAAAGGGGTGTGGTCTTTAAAAGGGGCATCTCTAATTAGAGATGAACTAAAATTTTGGTTTCTAAATTATAGAGATGAAAATAATTCGTCCTTAAATTATTAGTATCCATCTCTAAATTATCAAGTCGAATACCAAAGTCAACACATCATTAGAGACGAAATTTTCGTCTCTAATCCGTTACGAATTTTAAAGACGAATATGGACATTTTGTCGCTAACATAGAGAGGGATTTTTTGTCACTGTTTTAACTCAATTTTGAGACAAATTTTTTAGAATATCCAAAATAATTTTTGTCTCCATTTTAGCTACCAATTTTATCCGTCTCTAATTAAAGACAAACATAAAAAATTTTATTCCACTACAACAATCTAAACATTTAGGGACGCTAATTAATTTATTTTGGGACGCTAATTTATGTCGTGGGATTGTTTACCGACGCTTTTATATACGTCCCCACATGCGTTGCTAAAAGTGGTGTTGCCAAAGAATTTTACGACGCAAGAGTTTGCGTCGGTAAATTAAGTTACCGACGCTTTTCTCATAAGCGTCTCTAAATTTACCGACGCTTCTCCTATAAGCGTCTCTAAATTTACCGACACTTTTCCTATAAACGTCTCTAAATTTACCAATGCTTTGCCTATAAGCGTCTCTAAATTTAGTACGCTTGTAGATTCTCTAATGTCGTTAACATAACGACATTTTGTAAAAGTCTCCCAAAATTATTGATATAAAATTCTGATTCTCCCTACTTTTCTGACTACGTTTTATGTTTATAGTGTCTAGAAATTGACGATACTTTATTCTATAAATGTCCCAAAAATTAGCGACACATAAATATAATTTCGTCCCTTTTTTTGCCACGCAATCAATCATAATGTCCCAATTTTGACCTCACTTTATTTTAAACATCCCAAAGTTGACAATTATTATATTTTATTAGTTGAATTTTTTTTTTCAATTTAAAATCTCATAAGAAATGTTTGTTTTTACATTGTACAATAGAAAGCTGTAAAGTAATCATAGTTTTGAAACAAAATGAATAATATTTATTAAAATAAATCGTGTAAATTAAAACAAAATTTAAATACTCATATTCAAAAGTATTTTACCAAATGTCTAACTACAATATAAATTAAACCAAATATAAATGTTCAATTTCATTGGTAAAAAAAAAAATAATAATAAGTCTTCATATTTCTGCAAGTTGATGGAAAATCCAATAGCCCCTGCACATCAAATGAAGAAGACAATGGTAAACATTTAAAAGATTCAATTGCCTTCTCCCTCAAAGATTCAAGAGCAAGAAGTCAGCAACAGTAAAGACCAAATGCACTCCCATCCAAACTGCACTAAACATATTTTGTGAACAGGACCTTAGGACTTAACATAAAACTTCCATAGATAATCTAGAAGAACTATGCACTGATATCCCATTCAACAAATTGAACAACATGCCCCAGATCAATTCTTGAGTGAAGATTTACAAAAAAGGCAGCAAGAATCGTTGGCAAACAAACAGAACTAGAACTAAATGAATGCACCATGTACTCATATGAAAGTTATGTGTTATCTCACTTTCCTTCATGGATTTAGAATTCGGTCTTTGTTTTAGCTTTTAACCATCAAATTTCTGGTATTCTCTCTCTCTTTTCTATTCTATTGCCCTTTCCTCCACAATCCCCTTTTTTTGGACCATCACGAATTTCAGCCTTAACAAAAATAAGCTCACCGTCATAAATATCAAACACCAACATCAAAAACCACAGAAATACTATACTAGTCCAATTCAGAAGAATACAAAGCCACATTAGAAAAAGAAAAAAGAACAAAACAAATTTCTTTTCGAAATTGAAGTTAAAGAAAATTATACCAAGAAAGATTGAGACGGTTAAGGCCCCAAGAAATGGCATCCCTCCATCCACTACAGACCTCAGAAGCCGCAATCACAATCCGATCATTATCAACAAGTGAAACAATTCTCAACAACAACAACTCCACAGGTATGTCTTTCTATTCGGTGATCACTCTTCCACCAGGGGCCCCCATTTTCTGTTGATTACAATTTTCATGCCCAAACATCATCAGCTTCTCAAAGCACAAGTCGAGACTCTTCTCACCTATCATCTCCATTCTTTAACACCAGAACCTCCTCCTTATAAAGTCAAAATCTTTAAAATGTAGATAGAGCCCAGTAAAAATTGTCTATCAAAACAAACAACACAGAGAGAAAAAACAAAGTTATAGAGAGAGGGGAAAACAAAACGATAAGCTTTGGAACTCTAAGAACTATGCACTGATATCCCATTCAACAAATTGAACAACATGACCCAGATTAGTTCTTGAAGATGCAAATGTTCTCGGAGTTTTTGAGCAGCAGTGGGCTATTTGCTCAAAAATATGCGAACTTCGCTGGTGGCCCTAGCTACCCGTCTAGCACCGGAAGGGGGACAGGGTGCGGTGAGAAGGGAGTGAGGTGGGAAGGGGTCGCGGGGTGGGGGACAGGGAGAAAGGGTCGCGGGGGAGGAGATCGGGACGAGGGGGCGCCGGGGGAGAAGATCGGAAGGAGGGGGGAGTCGGGGGACTCACGGGGGTGGCGGGCGCAGGGGTGGCTGGCGGCGGGGGAAAGGAAGTCGGTGTTGGAATATATGCCCTCTTAGACTAGTTTTCTGATGAAAATATCGAATATGTTAATAAAAGAATTTATTTTTGAAAATCGTTTTTGAATTTATTTTCTTTATTTGTGCACATTTTTATTTGGAACAGACCCATTGTGTGTAAATAAGTGATCCATGTAAATGGAGGTCTTTCACAATAAGGTATGGATCATGGGTTATTTAAACATATAAATAGTTATTCTAAACCGTTGATGAAAATGAGAATCTCATCATATTTAGGTTATTATGTTATGAATTCCATATGGGGAATGGCTTACCTTTAGCCAGTGAGTAGTCCACTCACTTCATGACATAAGCGCATTTTGAATACGTAGAACAGGATCTGTAGTAGTGGTTTCTGAAAGCACTATATGATAGAAACCTAGACTACTACCGCTACAGTGTGGACTAGTACTCTATGACTTGAGTATGAGTTAGTGGTCTGGCGAAGCTGGAAGCATATACTTTGATTTGCTATAGTTGAGGTTCTATCGTAGGGCCAATATACTTGTACGTTGGGTATTTGTAACTAGTTAGTTAAGACAGACTTGTACAAGATAGTTTCTACACTATATCGCCCCTTGTGGTTGTTTGAATGATCTAAATATCTAGGGCCCTAGGAAATATGACTTGGATGTTAGCTTTAGGGTAGCTCCCTTGGAAAGCGGAAATACTCCAGGAAGTTGTGGATCATTAGACTAGAAGCCTAAGGATGGTAAATGTCATTTAGAAAGGTGTTAGTACACTTCTTCTTCTCTAAATATACGGCGATATGTAGAGGGATATTTTAGTCATTTCACCTGTAGGTCGAAGACTTTGCTAATGCAGCATTGTCCTTGGGGTCAATATTTCCTTATGGTGATATTAGGAAATATTTAAAATACAAAATACAGTTATTTATATAGTAGGGGTATTTTGGTCATTTTAGTAGCCAAGGCGATGTGTCTTTTTGGTCCTCGGAATAGCCCGTAAGTCCTAATTAATTTTTGGGTTGAGAAATTGCTCTCAGTTGAGAGGGTTTTATTTTATTCAGGAAGTCTAATTTATTATTAGACTGGAATAAAATAAATGGAGAGAAATTTATTATCTGGTTTAATGGGTTAATTAATTATTCAGGGCCTAGGTCCAGTTTGAATAATTAGAAAATTAATCAGGACTTAAACTAAAGAAAAATAATTATTACTTAATTATTTATTGGGTTATTTATTTAATTACATCCCAAGAAATAAATAATTAAAGTTTAATTATTTTTTGGTTCATTTGGGTTCATTAATTATTTATTGGGTTATTTGTTTAATCTCAAGAAAAATAATTAATGTTTATTATTTTAGGCTTTTCGAATCCAAGGAAAATAATAAATATTATTTGGCTCAATAGCTTGGACCATAGGATTTTTCCGGACACAATTCAGAGGAGTTTAGAGTGAAGTCAAAATTTATTTTTAAATAATATCCGGGTATTAAATCCCGAAAATATTATTTTTATCAAAATAATTATTTTTGGTTTCATGACTCTTGGCTTTCTGTGTGGAAAAATAAAATAAAATAAAATAAAATAAATAAAATCTCTCACCCTCTCGTGTCTTTTGGTTTTTCATTGGCTTCATGTCTTTTGGTTTTCACTGACTGTTTGGTTTTGTTGTTAACCGATATATGAAGCCAAGTGAAGGAAGCCAACGTTTGAGGAGAAAAGAAAAATGATCAGACAATTCTCTCAACCCTCTGTGTTCACCAACTGAAATTAGGGGTGGTCATATTCTGAGAATTGAAAAGCCTAGCATTATTCATTTTCACCGGAGGAAAAGAAAGTACCGAAACCAGAAGCTCACTAGACGGAGGAGAAGGAAGCTGTGATTTTAGTTTCAAGCCATTCTTCTTCGATCTTTACATTTTAAGGCTCCAAGAGGTATGTGTTTTAAACTTCCATGCTGCTGCCATGCTTTGTTTAATACTTGTTCTTCCATTTTTATTTCACCGTGAAGCATGCTCTATCTATGTTCAATTCCTTCAATCGGGACAGGGGGGCACCGGGGGAGGAGATCGGGACGAGGGGGCAGAGGCAGGAGGGGGGAGTCGGGGGACTCGCGGGGGTGGCTGGCGGCGGGGGAAGGGAAGTCGGGACAAGGGGGCGCCGGGGGGAAGGGAAGGCAGGAGGTGGGGGGAGGGGGGGTAGCGAGAGAGTAGGAGGAGGGAGTGGGAAGAAGAAGAAATTGGGAATTCTAACAAAAAAATTTCTAAGTGTTTGGAAAAAAAAAAAAAAAAGAAGGTTTTTTTTTATATAGATTATCTCAAAAAAAATTGGAAAAAAAAAAGAAAAAATGTCCACGAATTTGCCAGGGATGAGCAATAATTTTGTGATTCTGTAGTAAATCTGTGGCAAATAGCCACGGAACACACAACAAAAATTTGTATATTTATATTTAATATAAAATTATATTATTTAATTAAAAATATTTTTTATAGTTATATAATTTTAAAATTTATATATTATCAATTATATTATATTTTTTATTAAATGATTTATATATGTATGTGTGTGTGTGTGTGTGTATTCATATTCATATACTTTTTTGTATACTCTCAACTATTATATAGTTTTTCACAACAATTTTCACTGGATTTTATAGTCGAAATAAAATAAAATAATATTATTTCTTTAAAATTTATAATTTTAATACAAACGTATATTTCGATACTAAAAAATATAACATCTTATTTTCAATTCTATTTCAAGAATGAACGCATTAGAAAAATAAATAAATTAAGATAATTACAAAATATTTCGTTATTGTTATTTAAAATATATAGAACAAAAATTAATATAAACTAATATAATTAATAAATTAGAATAAAAAAATACCGTAACAAATTCGTGGCAAATTGCCATGGATTAGTGACAATTTTGTGATTTTATGGCAAATAGCCACGGAAAACACAACAAACATTTAGCCATTTCTTTTTATCACTATTTTGTGATTCCGTGGCAAATCCGTGGCTAATGTTTGACATATTTTTTGCCACGGAAATGTTTCCATCGCAAATCGATGGCTAATATTTGGCATAATTTTTTGGCACCTTTTTTTGCTACCGATTTGCGATGGAATATGTTTGCATTGCTGTTTGCTACCATTTCCATCGTAATGCCATGGCAAATTGCCACGGATTTTGCTAGGGTAGTTTTTCCCTCGCAAGTTGCTTGTATTTTGTTGTTCCGTGGCAAAATCCATCGCTGATTGCCACAGAATATATTCCGCGGTAAAAATCCGTGGCAGATTCACAATTTTCTTGTAGTGGGAGTAGTGATGGTTCGACGGTGTTGAATTGAGGTGTGAGATGGGGAGTGAGTTTTCCTCTATGGCAACTGTGAAACTCTTCTACTCTTTAAAAATGACACGATATTTTTAATTTGGCAACATTTTATTCTAAATGTCGGGAATATCATTATTATAGGGACGCTTTTAATTAATGATGTAAAAAAAATGTAACTAGAAGAGACTGTTTTTTTAATATTACGATACCTTTTCATTAACGCCGGGAAAAATATATAAACTGCTGACATTTTAATTAAAAAAGGACGCTATATTTTTACTTTTTCGGCATTTTATTCTAAACGATGGGAATGTCATTATTATAGTGATATTTTTAATTAATAACGTAAAAAAAGTGTAGCCATAAGAGATTTTTTTAAAAAAAATTACGATGCATTTCCATTAACGTCAGAAAAAATATATAAAATACCGATACTTTAATTAAAAGATGACGCTATATTTTTTATTTGGTGATATTTTATTCTAAACGTCGGGAATATTATTATTATAAGAACGCTTTTAATTAATGACGTAAAAAAAGTGCAGCCAGAAAAGAATTTTTTTAAATATTACGACGCATTTCTATTAACGTCGAGAAAATATATAAAATGCCGACACTTTAATTAAAAATGACGCTATATTTTATATTTGGCGACATTTTATTCTAAACGTCGAGAATATCTTATTATAGGGACGCTTTTAATTAATAACGTAAAAAATGTGTAGCTAGAAGAGATTTTTGTTGAAGTGTTCCTGACATAGACGAATTTTTGTCACTATTTTTTTACTCAATTTGGAGACAAATTTTTTAGACTAATCAAAATAATATTTTGTCTCTATTTAGAAACAAAATTGAAAATCAATTTGTCCGTAATTATATTAGAGACTAATTTTTCGTCTTCACTCAGACTCTACTTTGATAGAACATAGATACAAAAATTAGAGACGAAAATATGCGACTATATTTTAGAGACAAAAATTATAGTATATTCAATAATCCTAATAAAATGAGTAACATTACAAAACATTAGAAACAAAATATAGTGCCATTAGGGTTGTTCAATACTCAATTCTAACTGATTTTTTAAACCGAATCGAACCGAATAGATGATTTCGGTTTGATTTTTCAAGAATTACGGTTCAGTTCGGTGTCAATAGTGTGTGAAAGTTTGATTCGATTTTTATTTCAATTAAAATTCAACCGAATCGAAAAATCAAAATGTCAATGATAAATAAAAAATATTATTTATTTTTATAATAAATTAAAATTAAAAATGTAAATCAATTGTGAAATTGAACCCTACACCTACAGACGTAGTCATGCCGTGCCTTTCCTTCCTCTGCTCAATCTCAGAAGAATCTCTGCCTCTCTCAAGTCTTGACTACCGTGTGCCGACTCTCGCGCAGCATTGACAGTCAGTCGACAGTCGCCATCGTTTCCTTCGACTCCTCGACGGCAATCTTCTCCTCGTCAGTTCCTCAGCGGCAATCGGCTCCTCGACTCTCACCCTCACGCTGGTGACGCCGTTGTTGTCCTCTTTCTCAGCTCCTCCTGCTCTGCTCCTCAGTCCTTGCCAGTCACTCCTTCTCTAGGCATCTGTTGATTCTGTTCTGTGAGTTCTTGTGAGTCGCTCCTTCTCACGCTGCAGTGACTGCTGTCCAGAGTCCGCCGCATAGCTACTGCCTACTAGCTTGCCAGACTGCCAGTTGCTACTGCCTAACTCTAATGGTCTAACCCCTTTCAATTTCAAGTACTACTCACTTTCTTCTATCTAACTTTATGTTTTAGTTGAATTTTTGTCATGTTAATTGTGAATTTGTTGTTGTGGGCATTCTCAGAGGAAAACAGTTGTGAATTTACTATGTTATGAAGAATCCATTTTTGCTTTATAATTCTAAATATCATCCTGATACTGCGCCTTTTAATCCATGTTTACATTAGAATTCTATCCATGATATTGATAGCTTGCACTGGTAATAGAAGGGATTTGTCTGTCTTTTTGCCAAAGATGGGAAAGTGCATCCTATGATAACTTCTTACTCTTAGGCAGCCTATATATTGTCCTAAAGAACTCAGTGAATATCACACATCTATGGCTCTTGACTCTTGACTTGAGAAACACCATTTTCCTGTTTTTCTTTGTCTCGATATCAATGTCGTTCTTGCCCAACTTATGTTTTTTTTTACTTGAATGGCTTAATAAAACATGTTACGAAATAAATACTAGAATACTTAGTCATCTTTAATTGAATCTTTAAACTATAAATTATATTTGACTCTATAAAATTGAAGAACTGAATACCTACTTCTATAGCAATAAGGATCAGTCTTCCACTGAACTGATTTTTAGCATTTGAACACTACATCTAAACCTCCAAAAGTAAGAGACATGATCTTGCGTAGACTTAGTTTTAATCTTGAATTAAAAAAGAAAAAAAAAACATCTTTTGCTTGTAGAATTACAGTGTGTACAAAATTTTTGTGATATCCTACTCTACACAAGAATGAGTTGAGAGAATTTGCTAAATATGGTTAGGATGCCTTACTAGCAAAGGTCCATCCGTATTCCTTCCCATGATGTACTAAATATGCTATGCACATAAGAGTTTGATTGCATCTATCTAGCCAGCTCAGCCGTCAGTTAATATTGTTTTATTTGAATTTAGTTTACTACTTAAAAGATATATGTAGGTTTGTTTATGAGTAATTTTAATTTTAAATGTTTTTACTCAAGAAAAGAAAGTGGATTCCTCTTTTCTTTCACTTCTAGTCACTCAATTAGATTCTTAGGAATACTAAATCACGCCATATTTTTTTCCCCAAGCCATATCACATTGCTTTGTATTTTCTAACCCCTTTCTATTTCTACACATTTTGTGGATGCTAGATGAGCGATCAATTGAAGAGGAAGCAAAAAGGAAAATTGGATGGCTATTGAAATTGATCTTTGTTGGGACTGCAAAAATTGTGGCTTATCAGTTCATGCCATACATGAGTATACATTCTCTTTATTATTTCTTACCAACTTGGCTGCTTAAGAAGAAGTTTTCTAACATTCTATAATGCTTTTAGTACTACTGATATGATGTATAATATTTTTCTTTATACCTATGTAATGTAAATGTAATGGTATTAGATCTATTAGTTACAATAGTTGGATTGGATAATGTGTATTGAGCCAATTTTAATATTTTGAGCTTTATATTAGATTTGGATTTTAGTAGATGTCAATCATGTGCATGTGGGACTTTGTTTAATGTGCCAACCAATTAGACCTCGGTTTTAAACTGAACCAAATCGAAAATATTTCGATTCTGATTGTTTAAGATTTTACTCACCATTCAGTTCAATTCAGTTCAGTTGTGCTAAGAAAAACACAAAACCGAATTATGCAACCGACAACCGTTTGCACAGTCCAGGCATCAACATCTTGTGCGTAGAAATTGGCTTTATTTGGATGCCATCAACATCATGTCCTCTACCACCTTCAAACTCCAGGTTGCATATAATTATGTGTCCACAATCCTTCAACCTTAGGCCTTTGCCTGTGAGTTTTATCCTCTGTCCACAACCATCAATTGTCTTATAAGATGAGACACTCAAGTACGATGAAAGCTTGATGGTGCCTAAAACTGTGAAAACAACCCAAAGAGGTTCTTTTCTACGACATCCATCGCGAAGTGATCCTGACCATCATCTACACAAAAAAGAATGTGATACAACCCTCATAAGTTTAAACAAAAACAACTAAAAAGGAGTTACAAGTCCTCATTTCATAAACAACTTACAGTATTGCAAAATTTATGAAGTGCTAGAACATGTTAGAGCATTCATGAGCTGGCTACAATTATGCATAGCAGACAATTATGATCTCTTTTACTGAAGCCAAAAAACTAGTATGCTTATTCAAGAAAGTATGCATCGTCATAAGAAAAGGAGAATACCTTGCAGAACTTCCAGTACATATCCAACAAGTAGAGGCCTTGAAATGAAAAAAATGCATTTATCTCAAAAATAATTAATTTGTGAAATGGAATTCCAATACAGAAAATTCTTCTCATAAGTATCAGGAAACTTTCAAATGACAATGTTATAAATAATGCCCAGCACTCAATGGCGTCAATCATAGAATCTCTGACTTCTATTTTCCATTCACTTTCTTTCTTTCCCTGATCTGAAGTGTGAGCAAATCCCACGTTTCTATGTATTAACAAAAGTAGCAATGAACCAAACATTGGTTATCAGACCTCTATGATTTCTGCACTTGCCAATACAAAGGATCAAGTAAGCATATACAAAGATAACCACACTGTTCATAGCCTTTTGTGTATAGGCTTTCGTACTCCAAAATACAAAATTAAAATGTGAACTTCATCAGGAATTTATGTTTTGCCCTTTGCTGAGCTCATCTGCTTGTGTAACAAACTGTACAAAATGGCCGTGGCTTCTGGAAATCTAAGACCTGAACTTTGTACATAAATGTCTTAGGAAGATATTTCTTCATGTGGTGAGCAATTCTGCTCAAGGTGAGACAACTACGAAGTGTAAATCAACAAGAAGAACACGAAAAAAAAAAAAAGAAAACAGTAGGTGACCGAGAAAAAGAAAATAAGGGATTTCAGCCATTTTCAAGCTTGAGGAAACGCTTCAAAATTAAGGTAAGACTTCATCATTTGGAACAGAAATTGATCTAGACATGACAAGGATCCATTTGATATAGGTTTTCATGGTTGAAAATGAAGAATGCTGTTTTGATGTTGAATTGGGAATTTTCTTTTTGGTGCTGTTTGGAGTAAGGGTGATAATTGGTCAGCTTAAGCATGTTTTGGGAATGTTTTGCAGTTCATTTGGTGCATTATGAAGTGGTTAAAATGCAGCAAACAAAGACTGTAAATAAATTCTGAAGTTACATGACAAAATGAAGAAAGGAAAACAAAAATGTTAGAAATGAATTTATTCATTGTTTGTGGTTATGGATTAATTGTGACTGCAGGGAACTTAGCTTAAAAAGTTGAACCTAAATATGTTTTGAGAAGTTAGGAAAGTAGTGGAATGGAATTGAGAAGCTTTGAATGCAAAAAAAGGCCATAGGTGTTAAAAGGACAAAGCTGGTTGCTCATAGAGATGCTGTTTGCCATATTGAAATTGATGCTCTGTTTTGAACGATTGTAAGGAGTTTTGTGACAAAGTTTGAGAAAATGGCTGAATGCCTCTTTCTTTGATGATCTTTCCTTTAAATAAGAATTGATGTACACCTATTTTAGACAAGAAAATATTTACAGTAATTACACTAATTATTGCTAATCTACTTTAGGTAAGAATATATACAGCAAATACACAAATTATGATAAATTAGATATTCAAATCTCAGCCATAATTTCTGCCATAATCATAGCAATTGACAGCCAACAACCTCTGCCATTGATACTTTGTTGAAAGGAATGTTAAAACACACTTCTATACACATTAAACAAGGAGTAGGTAAGGTTAAATGGTGTGTATTGTGTAGAAGAGTTGGGAGATATAGCTAGCGCAAAATGTGAACTTCATCAGGAAATTCTGTTTTGCCCTTTGCTGAGCTCATCTGCTTGTGTAATAAACTGTACAAAATGGCCATGGATTCTAGAAAATCTAAGACCTGAACTTTGTAGATAAATGTCTTAGGAAGATTTTGGAACAAATTTGACATGATTTGGACTTCTGGATAGAAAGTTATGAATTTTCTCCCAAAACTGCCAAATCTGGAAAACATAAATTCTGAAATGGTAGTTTGTTATTTCTTTGAGATACACTAAGGTTCTTAACCCTCTCTTGATTTGTACGGAGACCTGAGAGTGGCTTTGAAGTGATGTTGGAGTAAGATGAAATGTAGGGATGTAAGGAAGAAAATGGAATAAAATTTACGGAGTGTTGCTGCCTAAACAACCTTAGCAAAGTAAAATACTCAAAGGACCCTAAAACTAAAGGTAGCAAATTCTGTTTTGCACTTTCATGTATAGCACCTTACATTGTATGCTCTTAAGTTTTCCAAACACTCATACTGCTTCATTAACTTATCTACAACTTCAAGAGAACTATTCACACTTCCCTCCTGAATGATGTGTATCATTTTAGCAGCACTGGAGTAACACAAACAAGCCACATCTAACAAGCTAATGAAATGTGAAAGCTGAAAATGCTGCAAACCGTCCCTCCAAACACCAAGAGATTTAGCAATAAAGCTCCAAACAGAAGAGGACACTGGACATTACAACAAAATAATGATGCATAGAAGATGAATTTAATAATTAATCAAAGAATCATATCAGATCAGAAAACTAAAGTACTTGATAAAATTTTGGCTTAATCAAAAACTGAAGTACTTAATCAAAAAACTTTATCAGTCTCCATGATTATCAACATCATTAACAACCAACATCAGGGTTAAAGCCAGATCTTTCAATTAAAACAAGAAATCCAAAAAGTGGCATAAAATACAAAAGACTTTCATTAACAAATCAGGGTATAGACAACAAATCCACATATAAGCACTACAAGGATTAGGCTGTACAAAGATCTAAGCTTTTTCATACATATTGTTTTGCCATCTACGAACTTATACCTGTAGTGTAGCATATTCACAACTCAAGCAGTTTAACATTTATTTTAATTAATTTGTCAATCGAATGCTTAAAATATTGTACCTGATTCCCATTTCTACCAATTGAAGATTGATTGATTGATTGATGATAAAATAAGGGAGAATGAGACAGAATTATCTTTCTCGGCAATCACCATGTATGTCAGCAGGCTTGATTTTTCAGATGATTTTTGAGGAATGGCAAAAAGACTCATTTTCCACCCACATCGAAACTTGGGAAAAGTAGACCTGAAATTCTAGGAATAATTTCATCAAACGACAAAAATCTTTAAAAGTATAAACACCCAAAAAAAGCAAAATGACACCAGAAATTCATCCTAGCAGCAAGTCTCACAAGACATAGTTATAAACACCAAGAATAATATAGACAAATTATACCTAACACATGGGATTCTGCTAAGGTAAGACAAATAAAATTTCCTCCATTCTTAAGAACTCTTTTCACCTGATGATAGAAACAAACATCATCACTGACCAAACAATAGAATCAAAATCAGTCATTAAATGATTGGGGAAAAAACATTAATACTCGAGAACATACTAGAAAATAAATGTGAATACTTATTTCAAAATTAAAAGTCAGGACACCTCTGATGAGTACTGATTTCCTAATTTAGAGCCAAGATCTGGTTCCATTAAAGCATCCAATCCTCCTTTGTCAAGAACGGCATCAAAGTTTTCCTTTCCAAACTGAATTAAAAGCATAAAAATTAGAAAGTGGAGAAGAAAAGTGCTAAACATCATCACAGAATAGAATTTTGTCATGTTACTGAAAGAGGCAGAAAGTGGATAAAAAATTAATTCCCAACAAGCTGCAGATTAAAATTGTGCTAGCCCATTCAATGGTTTCCTACCAACATTGGTTCAAATGCCACCATGCATTATAGATCTACAGATTCCCCAAAACTTATATAATCATGTGAAAGCGCGAAAAGTCTAGTCCGACCATTGTAATGTATTGCCAAATTGAAGGTGCTTGTGCTCTCATGTTGCTGCCTAGATGCACACGACCAATCTACTTGAGTGCTTTTAATCATAAAGAACATACATGCCAATGCCAAGTGGAATAAGTTTTGGGTGCATTGCTTGAGATAGTAGTTTTTAAAAGGCTAACTCATTTCTCACCCATACATACTATTTCTGACATTTGTTAATGAAAACCAAATATTAACCGCAATTCTTAAGGAATAAAAGTTCCAACGATAAGAATATTTTATGAATTTACATGAATATGTAAGCCATGGTGTGGTATGGCAGAAAATAGATCTTTCCATAAATACCACTTAATAAAAGTTCCCTAGGCTAAAAGAAATAAGAAAGCAGTGAACATGGCAAGATGAATAATTAAAGTGATATGGTACCAACACTTTGCATATTTAGACAACCTTTCTCAAATTTTATGCCCTAGTTGTTCTATCATTAAGAATAGATAAGGAGAAAAGTGCACTAGACATGTCATAAAACAAGATACTAGGAGGCAAAGCAGCACAATGATGCCTAGCAAAATAACAATGGTCTGGAATATTCCTCTTGCTACATTTCATCTGAAGACATGGCTAAATAACTCAATCACAACTCCAAGCATGTTTTGCCAACTGTAAGACTAGGAAAGTGTGTAAGCAAAACTCCTCTTGCCCTTTAGTAGTTCAGCAAGTTTTTTGCTATGAAAAACAAGAATAAGGTGCAGAATCCAACAAGCTGCCACATAATTTCTTTGATAAAGTGAACACCTAGATACACTACTATTAACCAGAAATTCTCCAAAACCAGAAATTGAGATATAGCCCTTTTTTCTTATATAATGGAAGAAGCTTACTCTCAAGAGCATCCCAATTTCAAACTGTAAAAATTGTTAAAAGCACCCTATTCCTTCCAATGTAGCTTCCCATATAGCCACTCAATAAGTCATCTTCACCTATATACTTACCTTCTCCTAGTCTCAAGACCTTATTTGTATAGATTATTTTTTTCTAACTTTTGCCTTTATGTTCCATAAATAGATTCCTTGCATGCAGTCCCTTTGTAGTTGTTCAATAATTCCGCCAAGACTCTCTTAAGGAGTCAGAAGCAACAGGTGCGTTATGATTGAAACAGCTAAATAGTAGTTTTTTTTTTTTTTTTGGCTCTCTTTGAGGTACTAATAGTTAGCTCACAAACAAGATGACAACCGTCGCACCTTGGACTCACAAGATTAGGCATCCTTCAGGGTGACAATCCATCTTGCAACCAAACTTAGGTACTTTTTAGGATATTCCTAGACCTTTGTCAATGTTAGCAGCAGCTTATGATTGCAATACTAACACAGAGACCAGTCACTAGTGACAAGACAAGAGAACAAACTCGCTCTCTCATCCCTTTATCTCGAATTTTGTTTCTTGGGACAACTAACAAGATTAGTTTTCATTTTTCATCATTTTGCGAGAAATTTTGCTCCTTATTCTAAAGCAGTCCTACCATTAAGCCAAAGCTCTTCACATATGAATTTGTACATATTATCGCAAATGCGAGCTCAACAACATAAAGAATCACAAAGAGTCCATATGCAACCAGAGATATCTACCGCACATTAGTCATGTCCATCCCCCGCCACTTCATTCCCGGCCTTAACCTCACATTACGCCTTAGCATATCCGAAATCACAACCTTGAAGAAATCAATATTTGTAATATTCCTAAACCCTGCATCATGGAGACACTCAGACAGCTTCGAATTCCCACAACCTGGAACTAATATCTGCAACTCCTCCACTGCCGGTGGCAGTGGACAGTGGTGATGATGGACAGAGGTAGCTGAGAAGAACATCTTTGAGTTGCGGTCATTCAGCATACCATTCAAATGAATCATCACTGCCTCTGATCGTGAAAAGTTGGTCCCAATCGAAATGAAAGTTTTACTAAAGGCGATTTTCCAGCTCTGCTTCCCTTGAACAATGTCATTCACAATCGAAATACAGTCCCTTTTCATCATTATCATGGGCAGTATTCTGAGGGATCGGAGGAGATGTGGATATAGCTTTGATAGCTTAAAACTGGGATTGGCCAATTGATCAGAATGGCCCCATTTGGAGCCACTCAGCTTCAACTGCCCCGGTCGCGGAAAGGTGGCCTAAAATGACCTCAACGCAATACCGAATTGCATCCAATAGGACGCATTCAATTATTGAGTCTAAAACTAGGGCCTCAACGCAATACAGAATTGCGTAAAATAGGACGCATTAAATTCATGCGTCCAATAGGACACATTCAATTATTGCGTCTAAAACTAGGACGCATTCACGCAATGCGTCTAATATTCAATGCGTCCTAATACTGTCCCTTGTTTTTTTAGTATTGTATATAATTTAATGAATTACTTAAAATCAAAATACAAATTGATCAGCCCATTAAATAAGTTTAAGTGTGCGTATAAGTGAATATTATTTTTAGTAAACTTTCATTTCAAACTGTGATTTGGTTTGAAATGAAAGAAATCAGAAGTAGTCAATTGAAATGTAAGAAATCAGAAGTAGTCAATGTGAAAAGAAAAAGTAAACTAGGAAAATAAAATATTTTTTTTAATAGTACAAGTGCATCTAATTGCATAGTTTATTGTACAGGATCAAAATGAGTATTGTTACAATTTCGCCTATTATGTCCTGTTTGATGACAATTTCCACATCTTGGGGGGGGGGCCTTCATTTCGGTAATCCATCTCACCTTGAAAACGTGCGGTACGTCTTCGGCCAAGACGATTACCTTTAAGCACAGGTGTGTAGCCCTCTAATAAGAAGTCAGTATTACGCCAGGTGTTATCATTGCCCACAGGATAGAAGTCATGCTTGTAAGAAGAAATATACTTCTCCGTGGAGTATATAGGCAAAACAAAATCGGTTGGTTGCTAGTCACGATGTTGACAAACTGCAAATACATGTGTGCATGGCAATCCAAATAAATTCCATTTCGTGCAGCTGCAGTCCCATGATGACATCTTAACTGTATAAACATTGTTACTTTTACCCCCAGCTCTTGCGGGTGTTCGTATGCTAAAAATTCCATTGCGCTCATTATACTGCATAACCCGGTAAGATCTAGCCTTCTGCGAAGCTGTCTGGAATGCATTCCATATCAATGGAGGAAATTGTTTGTTACAGTTGTTGGCCTCAGATCGATACAGGTTAAAATATTCGACTGTCTTTATGAATGTCGCATAAACTAGTGCTTTAATTGGTAATGCTCGATTTTTTTTTAGAACACAATTCAACGACTTGGATAAATTAGTTGTCATACATTCGTATCAATATCCCCCATCATAAGAAAGTGTCCACTGTTCAGGACTAATCTGTATCAACCAGTTGTATGCTTCTTGATTGCATTTTCTTATTTCATCCATTACAGATTGGAATTTAGATTTCTTTCTCTCCGTGCCAGCTTTGTACATTAGTCGCTTCAACTCCGTATTCTCGAAATGTCGGTTGAAGTTGGCACGAATGTGACGCAGACAGAACCTGTGAATTCCCATAGGCTCATTCCATCCAGGCTGTCTCCTCATAGCTGATAAGATACCTGCATGCCTATCAGATACAACACAAATATGTCTTTCGCACACAACACGACTTCAGAGTAGTCTTAGAAACCATCCCCAACTCTTTATAGATTCAGCATCGACAACCGCAAAGGCTTGAGGGAATAGATGGTTATTTGTATCCCAAGTACTGGCAATCAAAAGCACACCTTTATATGCACCCCTTAAATGAGTCCCGTTAATTGAGATTACGGGACGACAGTGCCTAAATCCTTCGAGTGATAGCTTGAATGCCCAAAAAACAAATCGAAATATGTTAGTGTCTCCAGCACTGGTGTCATGGTGTTTCCAGTGCACTATTGTGCCGGGGTTTGAATCTTGTAATGCCAACATATAGTTAGGCAGTACTCTAAAAGTGTCAGACCATGTACCATATAGCAACTCAACAGCAGCTTTCCGGGCATACCATCCCTTTCGATAAGAACATCCCGCTTGGAATTACTCGTGAACCACCCATAATATAGTGTTAACACGTGTCTCGGGGTCGTCCCTAATGAGATGTAGTATGTGTTGTGCAATAAATTTATGAGACAAGTTCCTATTGTTGTTGTTTATAACTCTCTGTAGACATGTGTGCTCGCCATTCCAAACTGATATTTCCCATCTTGCACTATCAGTTTTCTTAATGATTCTTATGTACTATGTACATGTATTTTGCTCAGTTCTGTTCCTGCAAGCGGTAGTTCAAATTGTGCTCTTACTCTTGATTACAGTGAACTCACATCCTTTCCTCACGTTCCATAATCTTATGGTGTAAACGGCTTATTTTTTATTCTGGAAACGCATTTTATGGCGCAACTCCCAATTTGCTTCTGACTATTCATTAGCTCGCAAGTCATCTCCGGCATAGAAAAAATCATCATCAGGTGCACCCATACCTATGTCCTGAAAACAGGTAAATGAATGCATACGGGTGTCGTGAAGCAGCCTATTTTGTGCTAGTGCTAGGGACGCCGAAAAGGTTGTATGATCTATGTTTGCATCATTATGGTCACTATCATTGCTGCTGTTGTTATCACATTCAGCAGCGAATGTCGAGTCAAACATGAATTCTCCATTCGATCCGGGGGGACCATCGTTGTTAGTGGTTAGGTCAAGTGAGTCCATGACTGCTACACCATTAATTATTAGCGGATCCGATGGTCCAGTTTCATGAACATCAGCTGGCATTGGCGCATGCACATGTCAATTTGGATCAGTATTAGTAGGATAGTTTTGTTGAAGAAGCTACTGATCCGACAATTCTGTTTGTACCAATGAGTCTTGTTGGAGCAGCATAGCTGTGTATGGTTCAACATTTGACAGATTGAGCCCTGCAACTGATGTTGATGTTGGAATTGCAATGGGAGTCGCAGCTTCTTGTTCCTGTGCACGCGGAATTGATGATGTACCATCTTATATTGGTTGTTTGGGGAATGTCTTCACATAAATATGGATGCCGCCTTCTTTGAAAGTAGGATGCAAATCCCATATGGCTTACATATCAGCTTCATCCTCTAAGCAAAGTAACCCCCATTGCACCGTTGAACCATAAACCCAGGGATACCTTATCCATATCTCTAGTGTTGAAGTTGTACTATTGGTCTTCATATATGAATAGATTTTTTCGGTCAGCTGTTGAAATGATATTTTTCGATGGATGTTCAACCACTTACGACAAGGACCATCAAAATGAATAGATATGCCTATTTCATAGAAAATCGTGCAATCCCAGAAGAAACCGAGAGTTATTGGGGATTCAAGAGCCATGACCTCATATATGAATGAATATGATAGCACAACGGTAGGATATATAGAAGAAAATAACATGAAGCTATCAGATATCAACGGCGATATATATAGAAGATTAAAGATGCATTTATATAATGGGTCCTTAACAAAAGCTGCAACTTTTTAGAAAACCAAAATTTGTGAGAAAGCCTGAGAGTTACTGAAAAGCCAAAAGTCCCGGAACATGGCATAACAACACATTGACCTAATGCGTCCTATGGAAAAAAATAAAAAATCTCAGGCGCTTCAAGTGTACGATAGGTCATAAAATGCATTACAGTAATGCGTTATCTAACGCGGCAACAAGACGATTATTATATGAGAATCTAATAGGACAGTTAAAACTCATTACTATAATGTGTCCTTAAAGTTTTAGGATGATTATTGTACGGGTGTTGGATAGTATTAGACAAAAAAATGCATTCGTGGAATGCGTCCTAACTGGCAAAAGCCAACGTACCCTTCAGGACGATTATTGTATAGGTGTGTTAATGTATCAGAATTTAAAATGCATTCGTGGAATGCGTCCTAATAAAAACGCATTATGGAAATGCGTCGTGCGTTCTATACCATTTTTGCCAATGAGAGTCATGAGCAATAAGGAATCCCTTCGGTAGCTAAAAACTGTCAAAACTATGCTTATAAAAGTTTAAACAGTTTTTAGTTGCAGGAGAGATCCCTTATTACTCACAACTATCTTTGGCAATGATATTTTATCAATCATGCAATCACAACAAAGTAAGATAAGTTCCCGTCACGTCTAACATTCCAAAAGAAAGATTATTATCTACTAGGATGCATTCGTTGAATGCGTTCTAGACTAAGGATGCAATACGTAAATGCGTTCTATGCCCTTTTTGCCATAGACAGTCGTGAGCAATAAGGAATCTCTCCAACACCTAAAAACTATTAAAACTATTCTTATAAAAGTTTAAATAGTTTTTAGCTGCCAAAGAGATTCCTTTTTGCTCACAACTATTTTTGGCAATGATATTTTATCAGTCATGCAATCACAATAAAGTAAGATAAGTCACCGTCACGTCTGACATTCCAAAATAGAAAAATATAGACAAAGATATACACAAAAAATGAAGAAGTTAGTGCCAAAAATAGTAAAAATCCATCTATATCCCGCAATGTCTAGGCCTAATAGTTCGCCTAGGGTGACCAATCTCTGCCACCGGCTCCCTGAATATCTCAGGGTGATAGTCACGCCGTTGTTGCCGAGGCCAGGCTAGGCCAAAAACTGCTCTGCCTGGTGGCAAGTCCTTGTGGGTCTCCTGTGTCATCCCCTCCGGTCCACCAGCTCCCTGCAGCATTCTCATAAACTGGAAATAGACAGTTAGCATCGAACATCAAGTGATCTGAAGTCAGCGAATCTGTCATGCCATGTCCTGATGGTCCCGCCTCGAACTCCAAGTGAGAAGTAGACGGTTCATCTTGGGTCTCCGTGCATGGCTGTGATGAGAGTAGTAATAGCACTGGTACATCTACCTTCGGCTGAATCGGCTGCTGATTTGCAGCTATGCTACAGGCGTCACGTTGTTGCCTCCTGTCACGCCGCTGTCCTCAGATCAATTGACCTTCGACCCATGCTCTCGGCCCATTACGTGCTACCTACTCGAGGCAAGTTGGCCTACTTGGATCCGAAACAGGACAAACATTTGCTCTAGTAGGGTCAATCCCAGCCGTGGTCAATGTCCAAGCGCCCGCCTCTCTGATGCCTATAAAAGTATCGCGCAATCTCATGTCGACGTCCGGTATGGCCTCGGATGTGATAGAAATGGCCAATCTAATAAAATCCTCCTGAACAACAAGTGTAGCAAAGTCACAATTTGATAATTATTTATTTTTAAAGTTACTAAAAAAATAAATAAATAAAAACAAGTATAAAAGTAATGTAACGCACTATAACGGTAGCAGCTGAATCAATACCCTGGTAGTCCTCCGCCTCGACGCCTGGTGGCGTCGGATTTCCTATACGCCACCAAGTCCGAGGTCGATACCAGTGCATATAACCAGGCTCAGTGCTGATGCCTGGCATGCTGACGATGATAGTCTGACGTCATGCAGCCCGCATCTCTATATATGCTGTGTGATGAACAGACTAGTTTGTTGTATGGTTCTCCTTTGTTCCAATCGCGTACAACTCCGTATGGTATCTACAGTGCGGAGGAATGAACTGTGATAGACTAAATTAACGAAGCACGCGATTGGGATGGTGGAACTCCACGGCATCCCAACAAATAAGTGGGATCCGCGATCGCTAGATGTCAGACCCTTGAGTATAACGTGCAGGCAAAATCTCCACCACCAACTTGTCATAAAGTCACCAAATAAACTATGAACATTAATTTAGCAAATAAAAAATGTATCTATGATAGTAGAAAAAATAGAAAGTCATCTTGGCTAACGTAGTACAAATACTTACATGAGTCTTGTCCATAGCATCAAGTTGATCCCCATACATTACCAGCACGTGATAACTAGTCCGCTAGAGACGAAGCTGCACGTCCCACCGTGCACCATATGGTGCAAGCGGAGGGACCGGAATCGCAACCACTCTATCAGGACGCAAAACGGGAATATGCTCCCAAGCCCATAACTATAGAATAAAGATAGGTATTAAATCGCTAAAACTATAAATAAAACTCACTATATAGTATATATAATAACCTTACCTAAAGTAGGACCATAGGCCCACAAATCTCTTGTGCCATTGGATCAGTAGCATCACATAAACACCTATACAACCACGCTAGTGTCACACTGCCCCAACTGAACCAACCTCATAGGGCAAAATCCTTTAGAAATGGTAAAAAACACAGCAGGAGCAAGTGACCTGACTTATCCGACATAAGCAGACCTCTCCAATAAGAAGAAATAAAAGGGCCCGAGCCCTCTGCTGAACCCGTACCTTGGGGGCATCATCAAGAAGTGGGAGTGACAAATGCGCCTCTAAAGCCGACTTATGAAGTCGGTTGCCCCTAAAATGCTCGTCGTGAGGACGAAATCCTAGAAGTCTATATACTATATCACTCTAAACAGCCCGCGAACGTCCGTAGACATCTCCTATAATAGGCTCACCGTCAATCGGCAATCCCTATAAAATAGCAACGTCATATAATGTCACTGTGGCTTCACCCACCTAGAAATGAAATGTGTGCGTCTCGGGCCGCCATCGCTCAACTAGGGCAGTGACCAGTGCGTGATCCACCTGGATATGTCCAACTCGACATACCCTACGAAACCCAACAAAATCTATGTAATGCATGACCCGATTACTGCACAAATAGACCTCACAAAAATAGAAATCGCATCGCCTAAATAGTAAAGGAACCTCGCAAATCTCAGCATGTCGCGTCCAAATGAGAGAAGACCAGTGCTCGGTCTGCCGCGTAATAATGTCATCCATGATTGGTCCTAGAACTATACTAGGGTGCACTTGGTCCATCCTAAACAAAATAACGTCAAATTATAATTGTTAACATTTTAGGCGTCTAATTACATAAGTAGGGACTACTTATAACTATTTACATTATATAATTTAAATAATTAAAAATTGAGATTTCTACAACCCGAAATTGTGGTCTATGATTTAGATTTATTATGCTTGGTTTCTATAAGGCAACCTTGTTACCTAAATATGTGCACATTTATCTAAATAAAGAAAATATATATTTTGTATAAATTTTTTAAATATGTTTTATAATTTAACATGTTACCTAACAATTTATCGTGAAATACAAATAATAACATCATATTTGCAATATTTTAATGTTAAGATATTTATTTTAATTATTAAGATATAATAATAACAAATAATAAAATAATATTAAGATATTTATTTATACAAATAATAACAAATAATAAAATAATATTAAGATATTAAGATATCCTAGCACAAAGTCCATCTAAGGTGGTTTAGATGATTTCTATTGTTATGTATATGAAATACTTAAAACACCACACCACAAACACCCCCCCCCCAAGGGCAGTGGGTGTGTGTCATTTGAAGTCCAAATTCATTCTGGAAATCTATGGATTTCAAATCCTACTGTTATGTGAACAGGATAACAAATCCAGATTCATTCTTGTCATTTCTTTATCCTAAAAAATTACTAGCAATATAATGATTAGAGAAACCTTTCTTAATCCCCTAAAAAAAAAAAACACTAGTAACATAATGATTATTAAAAAAAAGAAAAGAAAAGAAAATTATTTTAAAACTTGAGCCTAATAGTAGTTAGGTTATCTCTTTGGAAACAAGACCCAAAGTTTAAAAGAAAACCAACTAACGTCTTTTACAGTGGGCTCACAACCTTGTAAGAAAGCCCAAAGAGCTTTCCTGGCAGCTTCAAAAAATGACCTCAGCACAATTGTAAGTGGTGCTCACGAAATGGTTGAGTTCAAAGAGCTTGGCGCCCAAGTTTCCTTTTCTTCCCTTCAAATGTTCAGCCCTATAAATCCACCTCATTCTCCTAAATTCCCTCTCAATTAACTTTCTATTCTCAACCTAAAATCTTCATAGGTTTTAATTCAAAATGTCTGAAGCAAAAAGAATTTTGATTTCTCAAATAAAAAAATATTCAAATATGTATTTAGCTTTTGATGTCTTAGATGTTGATCATGATGGAAAAATTAGCTTGGGAGATTTGTAGGCATTCTATTCGACATTTTCGAGTACCGAAATGTTATCTTATGATGAGGATGTTATAGGGTACATGATAATGGCTGCAAATTCAAATAAAGATGGCTTCATAGAATATGATGAATTTGAGAAGGTTTTGGAATCCTGGAACTTTAGCTAGGTGAGAAATGGGAGATGGAGTTTAATGCAAGATGTGTTTAGAGTGATGAATAAAGATGGGAATGGTAAGGTTGGGCATGAAGACTTGAAGAGCTACCTTACATGGGCTGGTCTTGATGCTAACGATAATAATATCAATGAAATGAAAGAAATTGGGTAGAGGCTATGAAAATGGAGGTGTTAGCTTTGAGGGTCTTCTCAAGATTTTGGTTGTTTGATGATGATGATGAAAAATTTATATGTTATGTGTTAAGGCATCATGAAGATTTTCCTTGAACAATCAATGGCCTTACCTTGCAAAATTTGTGATTGTAACTGATAAGTTCTTTATTTTGTTGAAAGAACACATCCACTTATGCTATGAAATGAATGCATTAAAAATCATCAAATTCAAGAATTTATCATAATTCTCATTCCCATGGCCTTTCTCAATATGAGGATACAACTCAGTTGTTGAATCCTAGGATTTCTTCCTATTATTTTTTGGAGTCCATGAAAATTATTGGACCAATTTAAAATGTTTGGTCCTGTGAATAATTGCAGATAATCACCAATGCCACAGCAAAGTAAACAAGGCTATTAGTGGATTTCAAATTCTTTCCAAATCCAAATCCACCGTTCAAGTGCCCTACTATGGTCTATTAGTACTACATCCCACGTCTCCACAAATTCTCAAATACGGCAGCAAGAAAAATCCACTAATATACATCTTTAACAAAAAAATGCCAAAATAAAAAAATCCAGCAAAATGACTAAACCACAAAATGCCAAAACAAAAAAATCCAACAAATAAATCAGCTCAACACAGCAACACAACATCAAACTCAATCTCAAAATAAAAAACCACATAGGGCTCAATCCCAAAAAAAAAATTATTTAAATAAAATCTTTGACTTTGATCTAAAAAACAGAGCTCAACACAAAGCATTCTAGATCAACATAGCAATATCATCAAACACATTCTCATAAAAATCCAAAAAAATTAAAACAACTAGAGAAGAATGGTAGGAAAAAAAAACCCTGAATTTTCCCTTCTCAATCGTTCGTCCGTTTGTCTGAGGCTTTACCCAAAGCTCCGAGCTTCAAACCCTATTGTGACTGATTCAGTCAACAAAGTCCCAATTTTCTACTCTAGCCCCAGAAAAAAAAAAAAAAAAAAAAAATCAGTCTCTGAAAAAAATGGAACCGGACAGAAATGGAGAAATTTTGAAGGGATGGCGGGGTGGGGAAGCAAACTGGTGACAACTGTAAATCCTAGCTGTAGAGAAAGTAGAATTTTTGCAGTGACGGGGGCGGGGAAGCAGGTGCGACGATTACAAAAATTTAGTAGCGGGGGGCGGGGAAGCAATGCACAAGCGCGACTAAGGATTTAAAGAAAACGGCGATATAGGACTCTATGGGCAGAACGCATTATTTTAATGCGTCCTATTTTACTTAGGACGCATTTCAGTAATGTGTTGAGGCCATTTTAGGCCTTCTTTTTGCGGCCGGGCCAGTTGAAGCCGAATGGCCCCAAATGGGGCCATTTTGATCAATAACCCATTGGGATTAGCGAAGTGGAGAAGAATTGATAGGGGATTGGAGTGGAAATTGACAGAAGTGGAGAAATAAAAAACGTGACGTCTTGAGGACGGGGAGGTTTGGAGCTTTGGGTTATTTTCAAAATTTTCATGAAAATTGGTGTAAATTAGCGGGACTTTTGGAAAAGATGAAATTTTCATGAAAATCGGTGTAAATTAACTATAGAACAAAAATAAATAAATAAATAAATAAAAAGATTAAATTTTGTAATGAAGCTACAACAAACAAATATTTTTGGGATTTTTTTTAATATTACTATATATTCTTGTGGTTTTCTTGTTAGGTAAAAACTTAAATAATTAAGTATTTAATACTATTTGTTATCAAACACCTAATTAAATAAGTATTTAATTAACTTTAAATTCTTAATTAGGCTATTAAACATGCCATTAATTGTACCATTTATATAGTTTGGTTGGAATGTATCATGGAGATGAAATAAATTACAAGGAATATCACCCATTCCCACTCATAAAATTTCCTTTTTAAAAAAAAAAACTATTTCTTACTTAAGATTATTTCTCTCATTGTTATCTAATAAAAAAAAAATGAAATCTTTAATTTTTATATTTTATTTTTTGAAAAAATAATTTATATATTTTTTAAGGAAAATTTTATATTTTATTAGAAAATATAAAAATATATCGAACTTTTCTTATAACTAATAATGCTATCTAAAAAAAACAATAATCTTTTAACATCTCAAATAATAAATGCAAAATATATAATATATTTATTCTTTATAATATAAAAAATGAAATCGGATATGTTTTGCAATATGATCTATCGTAATATCTACATACATATATATGTATGTATATATACATAAACACACACACACACACACACATGTACGTACGTATGTATGTACAATACTTAAGACATTTACAAAGAAAAGCATATCAAATTAACGATCCAATCATTATATTTGTTAAAATTACTAAAAAAATTATTACGGCCTAATTTGAAGGTAATCATATATGATTTGCCACTTGATCTAGAATATTCTCCATATGAAGGCCCACAACCTAAAGTATTTAAAAATATAAGCATATCAAATCAATGATCTGAAGGGAGAAATCAACAGAAAAGGCACATGATCCAGATGTTGGAATTGAAACTAACCAGGATCGCACTTTTTGATAAAAAAAGTATACATATATATATATATATATATATATATATATATGTGTGTGTGTGTGTGTGTGTGTATATACACACACACACACACACACACACACATACTATAATTATAAGCGCGCGCGCGCACACACACACACACACACATATCATATATACAACACACACACACACACACACACAAATATATTAAATTAACGATCCAACCATTAGATTTAATAAAATTGTTAAGAAATGTGTTATAACTAAATTTGGAGGTAATTGGGTATATTTTGACTCGTAATCCAACAAAATATCTACAGATATGTAGAAAACCTAAGGCATTTACAAAGATAGACGCATCAAATAAAGGATCTGACCATTATTGAAATTGTTAAGTGATAGGGGCTAAATTAGTCATATTTTCCCTAGTTATTTGAGGTTCTTTTGTGATACATTTTGTTCAATAACTAGTTATATTCATTCATATTTGAGATTTTACCCTTGGAAAGGTATTTTGTTTATTATTTCAGATTTTTAGGGTAAAACAAAACAAAAACGTCGCAAAACAGAGGAGAGGCGGCACCGGCTAGGGCCTTAGAACTGGTGCCGGCCAGGCACTGTTGACACGTACTTCGAAGCGACAAAAAATTAGTGAAACAGAGCAAAACAAAGTCAAACCAACACCGGCTCCAAGAGTCAAGGCGGCACTGGTTGTATTCTGGTCTTCATTATGTGAAATTCGGAGAAAAATCGGTGAACAAGTAGAGAAGCAGAACACAACCGGCGCCGGCTCCGAGAGCCAAGGCGGCACCAGCTGTGCTCTGAAGTTAAGGCGGTGCTTTGATTTTTCTACGCGTTTTTTGGTAATCTGTGAAGTTTTAGTACTTTCCAACTACTACTCGGTCAAGAACATTGTACCTACGAGTTTAGGCACTTCCTAAGCCTATAAATAGATGGAAAACACAAGGGAAAAGAGGAGAATTCATTGATCATCACAAAAAATAACTCAATCAAAAGAGAAATTCTTCAATTCAAGGAGGATTGTACAAGAAGGTCTTCAAAGGAAAAAGAAGGAGGCTTGTCTATGAGTGCTTTCTTTTACTTTGTTTTCTTTTTCTTGAACAATGATGTGTTAATTGTTTTATTGTAATTTGACATTGTTTTACATATTCATGATTTTTAGAGGTATTTGATCTTTTGATTAATTGATTGTTACTTTTGGTATTTAATTACTTGGGTTGATTGCGAGATTAATTGATTGTTTTCCATTAACTTGCTTGAGAATAGGATTGATGGTGTCAATTTATTGATTTCATATTTGTTGTCTTTTAACTTGCCTGAGAATGGGGTTAATTGCTAAGGATAGAGTAATTAAAGGTTAATTGATGTCTGCCAGAGTATGGATTCATTGGTTAATTTCATATTTCAAGTTTGCCCGAGAATGGAACCTGAATTAAGGATTGTGGTTAATGCATCTTTTAGGTAAGACTAGTTGAGACAGAGTATGTGATGCCAAGTTACCTAGAAGATAGGGGTTCATGGATTGGGAAAGAAGTGAGTCTACTTTAATCCTTCATGATGCTAAAAGAATTATTAGTTATGATAATGGTTGGGTTCTTTAAGATCATGGTTGTTTAAACAATGGTTTGAATTGCATAATTCTACATCCTTAACATGTATATATTTTTATTTTTATTTTTATTTTCCTTTATTTTCCTTTTTAGTTATTTTTTTCACGTTAACAAGTTGGTTAAACAATGAGAGAAATGTGATTAATGTCTACTTGTTCCTTGAGGATCGACACTCGTTTGAACCTTATTCTCGGTTAATGATGAGTACGCTTGATCATATGTGTGATTTAGGTTGAACGTTTTAATTTAAACTTGATTGAGAATGTGCTTAGTTTTTGTATGATTTTTACACCCAAATAAATACGCATCATTAAGAAAAGTGTTATGACCGAATTTGAAGGTAATCAGATATATTTTAATACGTAATCCAATAAGATATCTACAAAAATACAAAAAAGCTAAGGCGTTTACAAATATAGGTGTATCAAATAAATGATCTGAACATTATTGAAATTGCCAAAAAAAATGTTATGACTGAATTTGAAAGTAATCGGATATATTTTGGTACGTAATCCAACAAAATATCTACAAAAATGCAAACCTAAAGCATATACAAATATAGGTGCATCAAATAAATGATCTGACCATTAGATTTGTTGAAATTGTTAAAAAAGTGTTATGATCAAATTTGAAGGTAATCCGGATATATTTTGACACGTAATCCAACAAAATATCTTCAGAAATATAGAAAACCTAAGATATTTACAAAGATAGGTGCATCAAATAAATGATCCGGCCATTAAATTTGTTAAAATTGCTAAGAAAAGTGTTATGACCAAATTTGACGGTAATCAGATATATTTTGGCATCTAATCCAACAAAATATCTACAAAAATACAAAAAAGCTAAGGCATTTACAAATATAGGCGCATCAAATAAATGATCCAACCGTTATATTTGTTGAAATTGCTAAGAAAAATGTTATGACTAAATTAAGGTAATTAGATATATTTTGGCATGTAATCCAACAAATATATACAAAAATGTAGAAAACTCAGGCATTTACAAAGATAGGCAAAACAAATAAATGATCTAACCGTTAGATTTATTGAAGTTGATAAGAGAAGTGCCATGACCAAATTGGATGGTAATAGGATATATATTTTGGCACATAATCCAATAAAATATCTAAAAATATAGAAAACCTATGGCATTTATAAATATAGGCGCATCAAATAAATGATCTGACCGTTAGATTTTTTGAAATTATTAAGAAAATTGATATGACCAAATTTGAAGGTAATCGGATATATTTTTGCATGTAATCCAACAAAATATCTACAAAAATGTAGAAAACCTAAGACATTTACAAATCTAGACGCATCAAATAAACGATCCGACCGTTAGATTTGTTAAAATTGATAAATAAAAAAAAAGTGTTATGACCAAACTTGAAGGTAATCGAATATATTTCATCATGTAATCCAATAAAATATCTATAAAAATACAGAAAACCTAAGGCATTTTACAAAGATTGGCGCATCAAATAAATGATCCGACCTTTAGATTTGTTGAAATTACTAAGAAAAGTGTTATGAGTCTGATGACCAAATTTGAAAGCAATTGGATATATTTTGGCATGTAATCCAACAAAATATCAATAAAAATGCAGAAAACCTAAGGTATTTACAAAGATATATGCATCAACTAAATGATCCAACTGTTAAATTTTTTGAAATTGATAAGAAAAGTGTTATGACCAAATTTGAAGGTAATCGGATATATTTTGGCACGTAATCCAACAAAATATCTACAAAAATGTGGAAAACCTAAGGCATTTACAAAGATATGCGCATCAAATAAACGATCCAACCATTAAATTTGTTGAAATTGATAAAAAGAAAAAAGTGTTATGACCAAATTTGAAGGTAATCGAATATATTTTGGCATGTAATCTAACAAAATATCTACAAAATGCAGAAAATCTAAGGCATTTACAAAGATAGACGTATCAAATAAACAATCCGATTGTTAGATTTATTGAAATATCCACTACACGAAACTAGCCAATTAGCGGCCAACTTTCCCGTCGCTAATCGGTCACTGATAAATTTTTAGCGATGGCACACTAGAAGCCGCTATTTTGAAGGTTGCTAATTCATAAAACTAGCGGTCAGTAATTAGTGACTGGAATGCCGTTGCTAATTAAGTCGCAAATAAATGAAAAAAAATTCTTTTTTTTTTTGGAAAAATAGATGACGAATTAAGACAGTAATTAGCGTTGCGCATGCAGTTTGACGCTAAAGCTGGTCAAAAAATAACGACGGAACTTTTTTATCGGTCGTAAATTAGCGACTGATTTCGGTCGCTATTAACGACCGAATATATTGTGTCGCTCGTTAATTAGCGATCGAAAGTTTCGGTCGCTAATTAATTTTTAATTTCTAAAAAATTAATAATTGTTATTAATATTAATTAAAATTCCCTGGATAATTACATAAATAATAATAAATAAAATTAGCTAACAATTATCCTTACAAATAGTAATAAAATTACATAACAATGATCCTTACAAATAGTAAATAAAATTAACTTCGCAAATAATAATGTATTTGAAATATTTAAAACATAAAAATGCTAAGAACATGCATCATCACCAGAATCATCTGGGATGTCACTATCTGGATCATTTGGTGCTGCAAGTAGTGGTACTAGTGGATGTGAAAATCCAATATGGTCAGCCATACCTTCTATGAACAAGTGCAAACGAGCAATGTATTGATCTTTCTCTTGTAACCACTGCTTCACCCGCTCTAACTTCTTCTGCAGCTTAACCTGAGTATGTGAACTCAAAAAATCACCATAAGTGTGGGCACTCTGACTGTACTCTAGTTTGAGGTGGGAAGACTCAATACCTAACCTATAACCTGGCCCTTCCTGAAGCCTCCTGCAACCTGCACAAGTAAAGGCCTCTCATCCTATACCACCCCTCCACTAGTAGAGCTCTGCTGTGAAGTTTGTGACAACAACTCACTAAATCGATCCTTGAATTATTTGTAAACGTATATATGTTAAATGAATTGTATATAAAAGATTGAAAAAATGAATAGATTAAATTTATATTGTAGAACTTACCCAAGTGTGTTGAGCTCTAGTGTCTACGAATTGGCCTTGTTTAGGCCTAGGGTGCTAGTGCTTGTGACAACGCTTCCACAATTTAGAGTGCGAAAACTCGTCTCCCATATCTTTGCACTGGATGTAAATGTAAAGTTTAATAGTTGTTATATATTAAATATGATATATCGATGTATATATGAATTGAAAAGCCTTATTTACCATCTTTGCCTCGTGCTTAGGGAATGATATCGACCCTCTAGTATGGTGTGATTGGCCTAAGCCATCACGAGAACTGGCCCAGTTCTCCCTAGCATGCCTAGATCGCTCCTGAAAACCTTGTGACCTCTAATGCTATGCAAGCTAGTTGTAGACTACCTCACCCATCCAAGTTGGCCTCTGCCCACTCCTACGAATATTGAATAGAGTGTCAGTCAGCCACTTGGCACACCTAGACTCCCATGCCCTACGAATATGTCCATCATACTGTGAATCCCATCTGAAGTGTCTTTGAAATTTTTTCCAAAAAAAACCAAGTTAAATGCAAAAGATTAATTAGCGAAGTTTGAGAGTTCTTATTTAATCAAATGTAAATGATGGTACTTAATATTTAATTACTTACAAAAAACTCCACAAACCATATCTCTAACACATTAGGTGGGACGTCTCGGCATGAGCGATATGGGCAAGCAAATTGCTTCCTAAAAATCGAGGCGATAACTCATGCATATGATTACTGGTTCGTGAAACTTAAGCCATATAATTTAAATGTATATTATAATATACATACTGAATACATAAATATCAAATTACTTTAATAATGTTATTTACATTTAAGGAGTACTTACGTATCACTATATGGAGCAATGTGTACTCTACTATCCGATGGATAGGTTCATACAATAGAAGCTGACGATGATGGTAGAAATGATGGTGGTATAGAAGGCAAGGCAGAAGTCGGAGGTGGCATAGAAGAGGAGGGTGGTATAGACGGCAAAACAGAAGTCAGTGCTAGTACAGAAGAGGATGTGTGTGTAGGCACAGAGGGTGGTTGATTACCAACATCCCCTCCACTGTCACTAGGAATAGAACTTTATGACATATCTGAAATATCAACATATAGATATAATTAGAATATAATAAAGATTAACAGTTTATGCACATTATAAAATTGTTAGACATACATAATTTATTTAATCATCTACTTCTTCTTCCGTTTCGTACTCAAAAGCATCGTCATGTAAATCATCTTCAGTGTCCGCCTCGCTATCATAAACATCTTTTTTTTCACTTGTGCATTCTTCATCAATGTGTAAGTCTACAATCTCAACTACACCAAATTCATCCACCAAGGGACCCATGTCTTCAAATACATCTGGCATTGTAATGGAAACTGATTAATCCACATCTTGTTGTAAAGCAGTGTCAACTTCTAGAGCATTGCCTTAGACTTGCACACCGCCTACCTATCTCTCTTAGGTCTTTTACAACTCGGATACGGAGCATAATACACTTGATTAGCTTAGGAGGCCTAAATAAAGGGATCAAAACTTGGATACTTCCTCTTATGGTTGATTTCAATAAGCTTATACTAGGATGCATCTTAACCTCTTAATTAGGCGTTGGATCAAACCATTCACATAAGAATAAAATGGAACTTTGATTTGGAGAGCCGAGATTGTTAGGATTCGTGGACTCTTAAATGCGAAAAACATCCACGAATCCCTTCCGAGGATCCAAGTAAACGATTAAGAAGATCTAAGATTTACAGAATTACCTTTTTGTTTGGCGTAATCGAGATTCATCGATTCTGATTATGCTGTTGTACGTGCAACTCGAACGATCACCAGACGCTGCAATGTGCGAACGTCCTCTATCGGATACATACGGCGAACTGACTTGTTACCCCGAGAGTGCTAGCGCCTAGGGTTTGAGACGGTTTTTTTTTTTTTTTTTTTTGTGAATGGAGGCACGAATATTTTCAACAGAACAGAGCTCTTGAGAAGATGGCTAGGGTTTTCTTAAAAAAATCCCCGAACCTCTTAGAATCCAATTATGATAATATCTTATCATATTTTAATTTAAATTCATATTAAATTAAAACTGATATGATAAGATTCTGCCATTATCTCGGTAATTTAACTAATTAATTTATTGAGCCAGATTCTTATAATTTAGACATTATCCAGATACATCGAATGTGGACATATTTTCAAATTCATTGTATCTGGTAAATTTTCTAAGTTCGATTAACTTAGACATATTTCCAGATTCATCGAATCTGGTTACCAGAAAAATAACCTAACAAGTTCGCTTATTGTGTGACCCTATAGGTTTATTTAACACTGGCAGTGTGCCTAAATCATATTTAAATGGCCCACAAGTTATAAGCAGTTTCTAGCAAAACATTATAACTATCTAGGTTAAATGAAGATCAGTGATCTCTTTGAACCAAACCACAATTTTATATTTAGTCTTTTTGTACAGATATCCAGATTAAGCATAAGGCGCGGAGCATATCATCTTTATTAAGCTTAATCAATTATTTCTTGATTTCATAGTAAACTGTTTAAACAAATGATATCAATATCTTAGATTGATATATTTGAGTACGGCCATGTATTTTAACAGTCTAACTTATCAAGGGGCCCATGGATATCTCTCCCATAATTGAGAAGGACAAATTCTTTCACTATCAATCATATTCCTCTCCTTGATTTATTCTATATCCAACAGTAGTCTAATTTATTATCTGTTTAAAGACAATGTCAAAATATAAAACTTATCAAGTAGGAAACTATGATGAATTTAGGTCGAAGGACTTTTAATATCATTATGGCTAGAAAGTACTTATGACATGTTCCATGAAGTACTCTCACAGTGGGTTATGTCTAATACAATGTTCTCTAATATTTATTTATGTTTTGACTTGATATCACAAATATCCATGACCAGTAAAACATAGCCATCAAGTCATAAACATGCTAATCTTAATTTATTATTGTTCCAATAATAATAATCGATCAGGGACAGTTTTAGAATAGTCATTGTATTCATTGTTGGATTTTACTATCAAGTCACGTACTTGATGACCACAAAACAAAATACACTATTCATGGAAAGGAAAACCTCATATTATTATATAAAATATAACGAAAATAGTATAAGTACAAATTGACTCTAGAGCATATCCCTAACAGGGATATTGCACTTCAATAATTTCTTTCAAAATACCGATATTCACCACTCAAAACACCAACATCACTTGCTTTCACGCATACTCCACTATTGACTATCTTCTTTCCTTCGCACCGCTCATCGGTGTGAAATCTATAGCCATTTACCACGTATCCATTAAAAGAATGAACACATCTTGAGGGTCCCCAAGAAAGATTTTTCAACATATGATTATCCACACCATTCCGATGATCATGAACTTATCAAAGCATGTTAAATTGGTGAGTTAAATTGTGTACGTACATGGATAATTTTTGGGAGCTTCTAGCTACTAACACTTACATGATCCCTAAACCAATCAGCAAACTGTAAATCAATCATTCTTTCGATGTCTTCATCACTTATACCAGTAGCCATAGCATGTAAGTGGTTCTTGAATTTTTTGTGCGCAAATATTTTCATTAATTAATATGTCAGCAAATGATAGGGCCTAAATTAGTTATGTTTTTCCTAATTATTTGAGGCTCTTTTGTGATACATTCTGTTCAATAACTAGTCATATTCCTTCATATTTGAGATTTTACCCTTGAAAATGTATTTTATTCATTATTTCAGATTTTAGGGGTAAAACGTCGCAAAACAGAATAGAAGCGGCGCCGGCCAGGGTAAAGGAACCGGTGCCGGCCATGTGCTAATGAGACGAACTTTGAAGGGACGAAAAATTGTTGAAACGAGACCAGAACAGAACCAAACCGGTGCCGGCTCCAATAGCCAAGGTGGCACCGGCTACACTCTGGATTACATTATGCTAAAATCAAGAAAAATCGACGAACAACGGAAGAAACAGAACACAACCGGCGCCGGCTCCAGTAGTCAAGGCGGTGCCGACTGTGCTCTGAGGAAAAGATGGGATTTTGATTCTTGTATGCGGTTTTTGGAAATCTGTGGAGTTTTAGTATCTTCCTACTTCTACTCGACCAAGAACTTTACACCAACGAGTTTAGGCACTTCCTAAGCCTATAAATAGATGGAAAACACAAGGGAAAGGGGGAGAAATAATAGATCATCATAAAAAATTACTCAAATCAAATGAGGAATTCTTCAATTCAAGGAGGGTTGTACAAGAAGGTTTTCAAAAGAAGAAGAAGTAGGCTTGTCTATGAGTGCTTTCTTTTACTTTGTTTTCTTTTTCTTGAATAATGATATGTTAATTGTTTTATTGTAATTTGACATTGTTTTAGATACTCATGATTGTTAGAGTCACTTTGATCTTTTGATTAATTGATTGTTATTCTTGGTATTTAATTACTTGTGCTTATTACGAGATTAATTAATTGTTTCTTTCCATTAACTTGCTTGAAAAAAGGTTGATGGTGGTTTCAATTTATTAGTTTCATATTTGTTGTCTCTTAACTTACTTGAAAAAGAAGTTAATTGCGAAGAACTAGGTAATTGAAGGTTAATTGATGTCTGCCAGAATATGGATTCATTGGTTAATTTCATACTCTATGTTTGCCAGAATATGGAAATTTAATCAATGATTGTGTTTAATGCATCTTTTGGGTTAATTAGTTGAGACAGAATATGAGATGCTAATTCATCTAGAAAATAGTGATTTCATGGATTGAAAAAGAAGTAAGTCTATCTAAATCCTTCATGATGCCAAGGGAATAATTAGTTATGATGATGGTTGGGTTCTTTAAGATCATGTTTGTCAAAATAATGGTTTGAGTTACATAATTCTCCATCATTGACATGTATATATTTTTATTTTATATTTTTATTTATATTTTTATTTCTTTTTCACTTTATTGAGTCATTTAAATAATGAAAGAAAAGGGATTAATGCATACTTGTTCCTTGAGAATCGACATTCGTTTGAACCCTATGCTATGTTAATGATGAGTACGCTTGCTCATATGTGTAATTTGGGGTTAACGCTTTAATTTAAACTTGATTGGGAATATGCTTATTTTGATATGATTTTTATACTCAAATCTAAATACATCAAGTTTTTGGCGCCGTTACCGGGGAACAATGTCATGAAAGCTTGGGTTTTGTTGATTTAAACATGTGAATATGTAAATATGCAAATATATAAATATGTAAATTTGTACAATTGTTCTTTTTGCAAAAAGGTGCCATCTTTTGTATCTTTTGTCTCTTGTAATTTAATTTACTAAATTTGACTTAATTGACTAACATACTTCCTATTGTACTGTAAATACCACTAACTCTTGTATTTAAATAGTTTGGGAATGCATGTGTTTTTCTTTTCTTTATTTTTATATTATTTGTTTTTAACTTTTTTTTCTTTTATTTATTTATTTATTTTAATTATTTTTCTTTGTTTTTACTTTTTATTTGATTTTTGTTTTTCTTTGAGCGTGAGATTGACATCATCATGGACAACAACTTTTGGACATAAGATTAAAGGAGCTACAATGATGAGAATTTGGCAAAGTTGCAATCTTGGATCGATGCTTTTTGTGAGACGTCACTTGTGATGGCAAAACGCAGCACAGGAAGCCATGGACGGGAAAAACAGAGATAAAAAAATTAAACGCGAGCCATAAAGGCCATGCGGAAGCGTGAAGATCATACCTTTGCGTTCCTTAACCCTCCTAGGTTGCGTAGGAACAGATTGAACGGCTAGAATCGCCTCGCTTTGCACAGTTGAAGGAGCTTCCGGTTGAACACCCGCTAGCCTTCGACTTCGTCTTGTTTGCATTAACGCTTAGCTCTCCAGCTCTTGGGATATTCCTCAGCCTAACCTCTAGTCGGTGAACACTATGGTGAAGAGGAAGGGTCTCAATTCTCCTTGGTTCGTTCGCTATTGATTAGCAAAGAACAAGAGAAAAACAACAACAAGAAGAAGAGACTTTGAGAGAGAGAGAGAGACTCACGTGAGAGTCTCCTCAGCCAAGGAAAATTAGAGTTTTTTTTTTCTTTTCAAAGAGTTGTTTATATTTAGCCAAAATTAGGTCTCTCAATCTCTGATAAACATATCCCCGGGATTTCAAAATACCCGGATGTTATCCTGAGAAACAGTTTGGCCTAACCTTAAACTCCTCTTAACCGTATCTGGAAAAAACCCTAAGGTCCAAGCTATTGGGCCAGATAAATATTTATTATTTTTCTTGGACCCAAAAAGCCCAAAATAATAAATATTAATTATTTATTTTCTGGGCTTACATAAGTAACCCAATAAATAATTAATGAGCCCAAATGAACCATAATAATTAATGTTTAATTATTTATTTCTTGGGCCTACATAAATAACCCAATAAATAATTAAACATTAATTATTTTCCCTAGTTTAAGCCCAGGTTAATTTCTTAATTACTCATACTGGACCTAGGCCCTGAATAATTAATTAACCAAATAAACTAGATAATTAATTTCTCTCAACTCCTATTTTATTTATTTATTTATTTATTTTATTCCAATCCAATAATAAATTAGACTTCCTGAATAAAATAAAATAAAACAAAATAAAATAAAATCCTCTTCAACTGAGACCAAATCCTCAACCCAAAAATAGTTAGGACTTACGGGCTATCCCGAGGACCAAAAAGACACATCGCCTTGGCTGCTAAAATGACTAAAATACCCCTGCTATATAAATAGTTGTATTTTGCATTTTAAATATTTCCTAATATCACCATAAGGAAATATTGACCCTAAGGACAATGCTACATTCGCAAAGTCTCCGACCTACAGGTGAAATGACTAAAATACCCCTCTACACATTGCCGTACATTTAGAGAGGAAGAAGTGTACTAACACCCCTCTAAATGACATCTACTATCCTTAGGCTTCTAGTCCAATGATCCACGACTTCCTGGAGTGTTTCCGCTTTCCAAGGGAGCTACCCTAAAGCAAACATCCAAGTCTTGTTTCCCAGGACCCTGGCTAATTTAGACCATTCGGACAACCACAAGAGGCGATATAGTGCAGAAACTATCTTGTATAAGTCTATCTTAACTAACTAGTCACACATACCCAACATGCAAGTATATTGGCCCTATGATAGAACCTCAACTACAGCAAATCAAAGTATATGCTTCCAGCTTCGCTAGACCACCAACTCATACTCAAGTCGTAGAGTACTAGTCCACGCTGTAGCGGTAGTAGTCTAGGTTTCTACCATATAGTACTTTGAGAAACCACTACTACAGGTCCTGTTCTACGTATTCGAAATACACTTATGTCATGAAGTGAGTGGACTACCCACTGGCTAAAGGTAAGCCATTCCCCATTTGGAATTCATAACATAATAACCTAAACATGATGAGGTTCCCAGTCTCATCAATAGGTTAAGAACAAATGTTTATGTGTTAAATAACCCGTGATCCATACCTTACTGTGAAAGACCACCATTCACATGGATCACTTATTTAAACACAATGGGTCTGTTCCAAACGAAAATCGTGCACAAACAAAAAGTAAATTCACAAACAATTTCCGAAAATAAATTCTTTTATTAAATAATTCGATTTTACATCAGAAACCTAGTCTAAGAGGGTATACAATCCAACAACTTGAAGCCTCAATGCAGTCTTTTGTCACCAATTCAAATTCCTCCATTAAGTGGCATAAAGAAGTATCCCAACGATTGAGCTATCAAAGAACACAACTAGCCAAGTTGGTTAAGGATGCCATAAAGGTCCATATGCTTGACCAAGAGAATCTCCAAAGAAAAGAGAGAGGATATGAGGATCAATTGTCCAATGTGGAAATGGAGGTATTCAATTTTAATCTACGTGCTAATAATTCTAATCTCTCTTTATCACATGATTTCTTAGGTTCCTCTAAATTCTTGGAGAACAAGGGTCCCAATGATGATATATGGAGTTTAACATGCCTCAAGAAGTTGGATTTATCATTCATTCTAAGAAACCTTTTGAGGATGTTAACGAATTCTATCCTTCACCTCAATTTTAGGGAGGTAACTTGGTATTTGTAGAAGCATTAAAAAGTAAGAATTTCCCAATCCCATCTTTAAGAACTCAAATACTAAGTTTAAAGGAGAATTTTACTTGTAAAAAAAAAAAACTTCTTTTGAAGGGTTAATTGGTGATTTCAAAGTTGATGCATCCGTTAGATACCCTGTGCACTCATAGGTTGAAAAAGATATTTATGTGTCTAAAGGAATGTTAGAGAATGAGGTTTATGTGTTTTGCTTTGCTGAGATAAATCATTTTCATGAACCTTCCATTTTTCAAAATCCTTCATTCTTTCTACATTCATTATGCCTACTTGGTGCCTTAATCTCTTTTCCAAAAGGATTGATGAAGAAGCATGATGAGTGTCAAGAGTTTTTGTTGTATTTTTATTTTTTTATTTTAGTCTTTTTCTTTAGTTTGTTTTCTTTTATTTAGGTATATTTTTATTTTATTATTATTTTTCTTGTGCTTTTATTTGTATTTTATTTTACAAGAATAAAGTCCTCTTGGACAAGCCCTTCTCTTTACCTCAAGTTTGGAAACCTATTGGAGCCTTATTACACTTGGGAATTATTACTTAAACTTTCTAACTTATTATTATTTTTAGTCCCGTTGGAGATGCTTTCTTGTGTTTATTTTTTACCAAGAAGGACATTGTCCCACTTAAGTGTGGGGGAGTGATTTGGTGATATACTTTGTCTAAATTTTATCAATTATCTTGGTGTTTTCTTAGTATTGAGCTACTTTGAAATATTTTGAAATTGAGAAATAATTTTATTTTGAGCACAAAGTATGGAAGTATTTTCTTTCTTCTCTTTTCCCCGTTATTTTTGATCCCGTGGCACTATTTCCTTGTTCTATTTATTTGTCCATTGAGAACAATGTCCAGTTTAAGTGTGGGAGAGTGGTTAGATTGAGAACTCTTCTACTTCTATTCCTCATTCATTCTTGTGAGACAAATTTTCCCAAAATTTTTTCTGATTTTCTTTGAGATTTCAACCTGTATTTTTAATGCATGTCTTTATGATGGATTATAGAGCATATGTTCTATATTATTTATGGCTTATGCATAACTTTTTGCAAGCACTTGGAAAAAGTAGTTCTTGATCAAATGCTTTACATTGTTCTTAAACCTATTTTTCTACTATAATTCATGGAGCATTCTAAAACTTACTTGAATATCTCACAAGGCGAAATAAGAAAGACATTCATGATTTAACTTAAGGATGACGGTAATAGGCCTTCTTTGGATAGTTTGAGCTTTTCAAGCCTACCTATTTTGATAGTATCTCTAATGCCTATTTTGAGCCTAAATTGGTGAATTTCTTTCTTAAAACCCATTATCATACTTTGTCCATTGCTTGTTTCTGAGAGTTTGAATAATTCTTCCAAATCTTTATGTTCTTGATGGATAAAAGTACATGAAGGAGAATGTTGAGGGAGAATACGTGGAGAAAGATCATGACTCGTTACTTTCAGTCATGTATCAATAGTTGTGTTGAGCTGGAAAGAGAAAGAAAAAAAAAAAAAAAGAAAGAGAAGAAAGAAAAAGAAAAGATTGAGAACAAGAAAAGAAAACCAAAAAGCTGCTAAAAAAGATGGGAAGAGAGAAACTAAGAAAGAAAAGAACAATAGCAGTGAAAGACAAAAGAAGAGGAAAAAAAAATTAAAGAGAAAAATTGAAAGAAAAAGAAAAGAAAGATCACAAGAGGAATGGTGATTGAGCTGTAAAATTGAGTTCATATCAAGTTTTTGACACCATTGCTAAAAATTTGAGTGATCTTATGAAAAATAGAGAAGAGTTGATGAAGGAAGTGGAGAGATGAGAAAAAGAAAAGAAAAAGAGTGAAAATGCAAGATTTGCTTGAACTGAATTGTAATTGCTAAATAAGGTTATGGGTTTGATTGATTTTGGAATATGAGAGCAAGAAGAGTTTGGAAATTATTGATACATTTTGTTTATCCTTTTCTTGCGAACTCTCAGCTTATTTGATATTTGATTTTCCTATATCCTTCATAGAATAAGCTACATTACAAGCCTCTAGTCTTACATTACAAGCTTGAAAGTCCTACTTAACCTAAGTAAAAAGATGATATGTCTCAGATTAGTGGAAAGAGTGTATGAAAAGTAAGCCTATGGAATGCATATTTTTTTTGAACTAAATTCTTTTCAATGGTTTGAGAATATTGTTAAGTATTGAGCTAGTTCTACTAAGTTATTATTCACTTACACAAGTCTTGCATTTGTTGTGAAAGATATAGTAGCATGTGTTTTATGTTCTTAAATGAAGGAAACATTGAAGATATTGTTTTGAAATTGATTAAGTGATTGATGAAACCTTGTATTTTCCTACTTATCTTTGATACTTTGCTTGAGGACAAGCAAAGAGCTAAGTGTGGGGGAATGTGATAGGGACTAAATTAGTCATATTTTTCCTAGTTATTTGAGGCTCTTTTGTGATACATTATGTTCAATAATTAGTCATATTCCTTCATATTTTATATTTTACCCTTGGAAATGTATTTTTTTTCATTATTTTAGATTTTAGGGGTAAAATGAAGCAAAAACGTCGTAAAAAAGAATAGAGGCGACACCAGCCAGGGCAAAGGAACCGGCGCTGGCCATGTGCTGATGAGATGAACTTCAAAGTGATGAAAAATTGTTGAAACGAGACCAAAACAGAACCAAACTGGCGCCGGATCCAGTAGCCAAGGCGGCGCCGGCTACACTCTAGACTACATTGTGCTGAAATCGAGAAAAATCAGTGAACAATGGAAGAAATAGAACACAACCGACGCCGACTACAATAGCCATGGCGGCACCGGTTGTGCTCTGAGGAAAAGATGGAATGTTAATTTTTGTACGCGGTTTTTGAAAATTTGTGAAATTTTAGTACCTTCCTACTTCTACTCGGCCAAGAACCTTACACCACGAGTTTAGGCACTTCCTAAGCCTATAAATAGATGGAAAACACAAGGGAAAGGGGAAGAATTCATAGATCATCATAGAAAATCACTCAAATTAAATGAGGAATTCTTCAATTCAATGAGGGTTGTACAAGAAGGTTTTCAAAGGAAGAAGAAGGAGGCTTGTCTATGAGTGCTTTCTTTTACTTTGTTTTCTTTTTCTTGAACAATGATATGTTAATTGTTTTATTGTAATTTGATATTGTTGTAGATACTCATGATTGTTAGAGTTATTTTGATCTTTTGATTAATTGATTGTTATTTTTGGCATTTAATTACTTGTACTTATTACAAGATTAATTGATTGTTTCTTTCCATTAACTTGCTTAAAAAAGAGGTTGATGGTGGTTTCAATTCATTAGTTTTATATTTGTTGTCTCTTAACTTGCTTGAAAAAGAGGTTAATTGCAAAGAATTAGGTAATTGAAGGTTAATTGATGTTTGTCAGAATATGAATTCATTGGTTAATTTCATAGTTTAAGTTTGCCAGAATATGGAAATTTAATCATTGATTATGTTTAATGCATCTTTTGGGTGAATTAGTTGAGACATAATATGTTATGCTAATTTATCTAGGAGATAGTGATTTCATGGATTGAAAAAGAAGTGAGTCTATCTTAATCCTTCATGATGCCAAGGGAATAATTAGTGTTGGGTTCTTTAAGATCTTGTTTGTCAAAATAATGGTTTGAGTTACATAATTCTCCATCCTTGACATGTATATATTTTTATTTTATTTTATTTTTTATTTCTTTTTCACTTTATTGAGTAGGTTAAACAGTGAAAAAAAAGGGGATTAATGCATACTTGTTCCTTGAGGATCGACACTCATTTGAACCTTATGCTATGTTAATGATGAGTACGCTTGCTCATATGTGTAATTTGGGGTTAATATTTTAATTTAAACTTGATTGGAAATATGCTTATTTTAATATAATTTTTATACCCAAATCCAAACACATCAGCAAACTAAGTATAACATAAGGCTATAACATCTATACGTACTCAATATACGGTTCCACCTCCTGACAATTACATAGTATGTAGTTTGTGGCAACTCTTATTTCTTGATCTGACAAATATTAACTCTTCATCTTGCCATATTTTTTTCCAGTAAGTCTATGTATGGACAACACATCCTCGGATGAACTGTTTCAAGCATAATCATCATTACGAGCTGTGACTATACTCATTATCTAGATGTGAGACTCAAGTAGTATGAGAAGAACGTAGACGCCTCTTCAACAAGGTAAGCATTGTAAATCAAGCCTTTGACTCTAGCTTTGTTTCTCACTTTCATCTTTAGACTATGTAAATACCGAACAAGGGAACATGCTTTCATCAAACTAGTATACATAATAATATGTGTGAAGACTCTACAAATAATAAAGGAAAAAAAAAAAAAAACTCTCAAAGGGATACATCCATTGGTATTACATTGGACCACCAATTCTTGCCTCGTAAGGCAAATGAATGAGTAAATGTTCCATAATGTCAAAAAATGCCAGTGGAAATATGCATTCCAATTTGCTTATCAACAAAGTAATATCATTCTCCAATTCACGCATATGTGAAACTGACAACCTTAGAGAACACAAATCTATGTAAAAAGACTCAATTCAGTCAACACATTCCACACCTTAGATGGGAGAAACTCCCGGAGTGTTATGGGCATTGACTGTTCCATGAATACATGACAATCATGACTCTTCATTCTAGACATTTTTAGTTGTTTCAAATCAACACACCACCCCAAGCATAACCATCAGGAAGTCACATATCTTTTATCCATTCTAACAACAAGCCCCTCTGCTCTTTTGTCAATGTGTAACATGCTTTCAGTTTTGCTCCCATTCTTTGATCAAGAGGATCAATAAATAACTCCGACCGATTACAGAATCTGCGTACTTCATATCTAGCCTTTACATTATCTTTCATCTTACCATTTACATCCATCATTGTATTATACACATTATCAAATACATTTTTCTCATTATGCATAACATCTATATTATGTCGAAGAAGATGTGTACTCTAATACGGTAGATCCCAAAAAATACTTCGTTTTGCCCAGTTATGATATTCTCCTCTACCTTCTTCCCTCATAAGTTCAGTTGTTGTGTCCATGATTTTGGGAAGAAATCATGCCGCATTCCACATTTGGTCCCCACATAAATGTGCACGAGATAATGATTGTTCAATACCCCTATCTGTTCTAAAAGAATACTATTGATGCGTGTTTTTTAGTGTAGAAAAAATTACCAACAAATTTCACAATCAATAAATCTTTAATTAAAATACCAACCACTAAAACCACACATACAGGCAAGTATACCCATCATATAGCATAGGGAATAGTAAGTATTGAATTCACAAAAATTTAGGCTCCTATATTACTTTACCCAAATCTTTATTGTTTAGCCAATAAAATAAGAAAAGACTAAACAGGAAAATAAATAAAGATACAAATAGATATAACTCAAGGATGCAATTTCATGTAAGTAGACAATTATCTTAAAAACATAATATTGAATCACTTAGCACTCATCGCAATCAATTATCATCTTGGTATCATGAAGGAACTTAAGTAAAATTTAATTGTTTCCCAAAGTCATGAAAACTTATGTAGATTCCACTTCTTTCCTAATCGATGGAATCACTATTCTTTGATTAATTTAGCAGATTTTCCAATCAAACCAAAGTAACTAAAAGATGCATTAAACCCATACCTTATAAACATGAAATTAGCTAATGACCCTTTACTCGAAGTGAAATAAACTAATCTTTGATCACTTTAGTCTTTTAATCTTAACTTCGTTTCCCAAGTCCATTAAGATTTAACACATATTAAATCAATGCAATAAACTTCTAACATCATTTCCCAAGTCAATTAGAAGAACCTACATTAATAACCAATGATAATAAATAATCAAATACCAAAGATAACAATAGATTGATCAACAATTCCAATTAACTCAAAATTATAATCTCTAAAATAATATTTAATTACAATAAAAACATTAAGCACATCATTGTTAAAGAAAATTAAACAAAGGATAAAAGATAGAACTTATAGACAAGCTATTCTTCTTCTCTTGAAAACCTCCTTTGAACAATGCCCCCTTTCAGTGGTGATTTTGTCTTTGAATAATAAGTCGCTAGCTTGGATCCTTCAAATCACATATTTCTCTTGTGTTCTTCTTATATTTATAAGCCTTCTTGATACTAAAATTCGTTGCTTGAGAAGTCTAGTCCGAATAGAATTCAAAAAATACCCAAATCCTTTGAAAAATACCAAATTCGTGCACAGAATTTTTGCCTTTCAGAGTGTACCTGGTGCGGAGTATAGTCAAGCAATCTTGCACTAGGTCTATTCTCTTCTTCTCAATTTTTGCTATTTAACCAGAATGGACCTGGTGCCTGGTCTATTGGCTGGGCTTGGCGCCAGGTCAATTCTAGATTCTTCTTGAAATTTGCTCCGTTTTTGTGCTTGACCAGAATAGACCTAGCATCTGGTCCCTTGACTGGGACTGGTGCTAGGTCTGTTATGAAATTATTCATTTTTCGCTTGAAATCAACTTAAATCTGCACAAATTTGTCAAAAACACTTTTTACAAGCAAAATGTCAAATAGGAAGGAATATGCCTAGTTATTACAATAAATGTATCACAAAACAATCTCAAATAACTAGAAAAATAATGGTGATTTTAGCCCCTATCACATACCCCCACACTTGAACATTTGCTTGTCCTCAAGCAAACAAGATTTAAAACACTAAGTATTTAGAACAAGACAAAATAATTTAATAAATTTTTCCTTAGCAAATTCATCCATAATAAAGACATAACCTTCTTCTAACCTTAAACATAAATTCGTCATTCACTCAACCATTTTCAAAACCTTGTAAACTCATTTATTAAATCAAATAATCCTTAGGCCATCAAAGTTAAGTTAAACAAGCTTATATCTAGTACAAGAAAATCATCCTACTTCTCAAGCAAAAACATAAATAACATAAATCATACAAGTCAAGCCATTTAACCAATTCAGGCATTATAAGCTCAAATTTACACAACTCAAGTTAATAAAATAAGGAAAACACTCCATTTTTCTTTTTCTTCTATGACTTTGAGAATTGATAGCCTCAAGTGCATGGATTTCTCTTCACACACCGTATTGGCCCCTTTATAGTCATCATTTATCATTTTTTTCAGCAATTTTCTTTTTCTTTCTTCTTTCTTTCCTTACCTTCAGGCTAGATTTAAGAGAGTGTGATGCTTCTTTGTTTCTTCTCTTCCACTTATCGTATTGGCCCCATTTTCAGCAAAAGGTCTCTCTTTTTTTTCTTATCAACAAATGAAAGCAATAATTTTTTTCAACTCACATTCTCTCTTTTTCACTCATCTTTTTTTTTTTTTTTAACATTCCTTATTCACAACTCAAAGTCAAGCAAACTTTAAATCTATAATACAAGAATTAGTCAACAACTCTTCCCATATCTCATTAGACCATCCACATTCAAACTTAAAGAATAAAACATACCTCAAATACCAAATATAATCAAGATTAACTTAAATTCTTAAGGCTTATCAAAATCCAACTTAATACACAAGTTTACTTTTTAATAAAAATTAAACCATAATGAATGACAAATCCATATCCAAAATTAGTAAGAAAATCATCACTCCATTATAGACAAATAAGTTCAATTTAGCTCCAAAATCTCCAAACTTTCAAAATTTAAAAATTTCATTTTTTTTTCAACAAAAGTGTTTGGTACCAAGAAAACACCAAGATCATTGATAAAAACTTAGAAAAAGAATATTACTAAACCATTCCCCCATACTTAAACTGGACAATGTCCTCATTGGCAAAAAATAAACACAAGAAAGCATCTCCAAAGGGACCAAAAATAATAAAGAGGTAAAAAAATTTAAGCAATACTCCCCAAGTGCAATAAGTTTCAAATGCTATCAAAACTAGAAATAGAGAAGAAAGCTTGTCCAAAAAGACTTTATTCTGACCTACAAAAGAAAACACAAATAAAATAATAACAAAATAAAGACACACATAAATAAAAGAAAACAAACTAAAGAAAAATACTAAAAAATCCTAAGAAAGCAAATAAAGACACGACTCATTCCCCCACACTTAAGATGAAAAATATTTTCCTTATTACGAGGGAAAATAACACCTAACAACTCCAAACACAAAAACAAAGATACAAACTCTTTCCACTCATCATGCTTCTTCATTAAACCTTTGAAAAAGAAATTAATGCTCATTGAAAAAGATAGGCATAATGAAAGTAGAAATAAGAGAGGGTTTTGAAAAATAGAAGGTTCATGGAAAATATCAGTTGTAATGAATATATATACAGGGCTCCCTTCGATAACACTCTTTTAGACATGCAAATCAAGTTTCCAACACAAAGATGTCAATTATGTCTAAAAAGTGTGTAAATATGAGAATCACCACTTGACCCTTCAAAAGATTTGTCACAATTGAAATTCTCCTTAAAACTTAGTATTTGTGTTTTCAAAGATAGGATCAAGAAATTCTTGCTTTTCAATGTTTCTACAAATACCAAGTTACCTCCTTGAAATTGGGGTGAAGGATACATTTTGTGAACATCCTCCAAGGGCTTAGACATATTAAACTACATACATCATCATTTGGACCATTGTCCTCTAAGAATGGAGAGGAACATATGAAATCATGTGACAAAGAGAGATTAGAAGTATTAACACATAGAGAAGAATCGAATACCACCCTTTCCATATTGAGCAATTTTTCCTCATATCCTTTCTCCTTTCCTTGGGGAATCTCCAAATGTATGGACCATTATGACATCTTCAACCAACTTGGCTAGTTGTGTTCTTTGATGGCTCATTCATTGGGATGCTTCTTCATGCCACCTAACGGACGTGTTTGTGTTGGCAATAAAGGATTTGATTGAAGCTTCAAGTGACGTCTCACTAAAAGCGATAATCCGAGCTTGCAAACTTGCTAACGTATCATCATTATAGCTCCTCTGGCATTACACCTATAAATAATTATCCATGATGATGGTTTGAATCTCGTATTCAAAGAAAAATAAAAATCAAATTGAAAATAAAAACAAACAAAAATAATAGAAAATTAAAGAAAAGAAAAACACACAAATTAGAAATATTCACAAACTACCTACATACCAAAGTTAGTGATATATACAAATATAACAAAGGCTAAATCAATAAGATTTGAGTGTTTTCGATGGTGCCCATCCCCGACAACGGTGCCAAAAAATTGATTCGTGTTTTTTACTGTAGAAAAAATTACCAACAAGTTCCACAATCAATCAAGCTTTAATTAAAATGCTAACTACTAAAACCACATATACGGGTAAGTATACCCATTGTATAATATAGGGAATAGCAAGTATCAAATCCATGAAAACTTAGGCTCCCACCTTATTTTACCCAAATCTTTATTGTTTAGCTAATAAAATAACAAGAGACTAAAAAAAGAAAATAAATAAAAATAAAAATAGATATAACTCAAGGATGCAATTTTATGTAACTAGACAATTATCTTGAAAATATAATATTGAATCACTTAGCACTCATCACAATCAATTATCATCTTGGCATTATGAAGAAACTTAAGTAAAATTCAATCGTTTCCCAAGTCATGAACTTACTTATATATATTCCATTTCTTTTCCAATCGATGGAATCACTATCCTTTGATTAATTTAATAGATTTCCCAATCAAAGCAAAGCAACTAAAAGATGCATTAAACTCATACCTTATAAATATGAAATTAGTTAATGACCCTTTGCTCGAGGTGAAATAAGCTAATCTTTGATCACTTTAGTCCTTTAATCTTAACTTCGTTTCCCAAATCCATTAAGATTTGACACATATTAAATCAATGCAATAAACTCCTAACATCGTTTCCCAAGTCAATTAGAAGAACCTACATCAATAACCAATGATAACAAATAATCAAATACCAAAGATAACAATAGATTGATCAACAATTTCAATTAACTCAAAATTATAATCTCTAAAATAATATTTAATTACAATAAAAACATTAAGCACATCATTGTTAAAGAAAATTAAACAAAGGATAAAAGATAGAGCTTATAGACAAGCCATTCTTCTTCTCTTGAAAACCTCCTTTGAACAATGCCCCCTTTAAGTGGTGATTTTGTCTTTGAATAATAAGTAGCTAGCTTGGATCTTTCAAATCACACATTTCTCTTGTGTTTTTCTTATATTTATAAGCCTTCTTGATACTAAAATTCGTTGCTTGAGAAGTCTAGTCCGAGTAGAATTCAAAAAATACTAAAATCTTTTGAAAAATACCAAATTCCTGCACAGGATTTTCGCCTTTCAGAGTATACCTGGCACCAGGTACAGTCGGGTAACTTGGCGCCAGGTCTGTTATGTTCTTCTTGATTTTTGCTGTTTAACCAGAATGGACCTAGCACCTGGTCCATTGGCTGGGCCTAGCGCTAGGTTTGTTCTGGATTCTTCCTAAAATTTGTTCTTTTTTTGCTGTTTGGCCAGAATGGACCTTGTGCTTGGTCCTTTGGTTGGGATTGGCACCAAGTTTATTATGGAATTATTCATTTTTCGCTTGAAATCAATTTAAATCTGCACAAATTTGTCAAAAATATTTTTTACTAGCAAAATGTCAAATTGAAAGGAATATGCCTAATTATTACAACAAATGTATCGCAAAACAAACTCAAATAACTAGGAAAATAATGGTAATTTTAGCCCCTATCAACTATCCCTTCGAAAATGATGACCAAGTGGCAGAAACTGTCAATGGCAGTCAAACTATGATTGTTTACCTCCAAAAGATAAATGGAAGGATTGTGTATGTTCCATGCAATATGGGTATGCTAGAATACCTGATGTACTCTACCTGCTAGGCATCCCATAGGCAGGGAAGTTACTAATAGTCCAATGCATGGCAGCCCATATTTGAAAATTCTGTTTCTTAGAAATATCGTAAGTGCAAACACTAGAATACCACAATGTCAAAAGTGCATCTATAAGTGGCTGCAAGTAGACATCTAGCTTTTGTTTTGGATTTTTTGGACCGGGGATTAAAACCATCAAAAACATCACAATATTTTTCATACACATCCAAGGTGATAGATTATATGGAGTAACTATGACTGGCCAATAAGAATATTATTTTCTTGACACCCCAAATGGTGAGAAACCGTCTGTACACAATCCCATTCTAACATCACGTGGTGTTCGATCAAAATGTTACCATACCTCACCATCTCTTGGGTGATTCGTTATCCTATCTTTGACCTGACTCTCTGCGTGCCACCTCATGTGCTCAGTTGTTGTATTAGATGCATAAAGCCTCTGCAACCTTGGAGTAAGAGGAAAATACTACATCTTCTTTAATGTAATGTCCTTATGAACTTTGTTCTTCCCTAATTTCTTTTTCCGAGCACACCAAGCATTACCATAGAATTTGCATTCCCTGCAACTAGTATCCTCCGTCCAATAGAGTATGCAACCATTAACACATACATCTATCTTTTGTATTGGTAGCCCAAGTATAGCAACTAACTTCTTCATTTTGTAAAAATCATCTGGCATCTTGTTGTTAGTTGGCATAACCTCCTTCATAAATTGTGACATTTTGTTAAAGTATTTTTCTGACATGTTATTTTCAGACATGATGTTTAACAACCTAGCCACCACAGACAACTCTGAGTGATTGGTACATCCATCCCATAAAGGCATATTAGCAGCCATCAATAGATCATAAAATCACTGGGTATTGGGATTAGGTGGTTCCTCTATATTTGGGGGGATCCAATTTAAGGGGTTGTTATTGCCTACTGCATCTAGAACCATATCATAAAAAGGATTACTATACCCTGAACTCTGACCCATCCCACCAGTACTAAACGCCGATGTCTGATATGCAGTTTGGATAAACGATTCACCATGACAAGTCCAATTATAATAGTTTTTCACAAACCCTTTGCTATATAAATGAACCCTGACCATATCTACAGCTTGAAACTCCTTGTTCTTACACTTAAAACATGGACATGTAATTTGATCAGTACCCAGCCATTTTATATGTGCAATCACCCAATTTACAAAATGTTCAACGCCACAAACGAATTCATTTGAAAGTCCCCTTATTCCTGGAACATACATTCTATAGATCCAACTATGATCTTCCATCTAAATTAGTTTAATTGATAATTACTAATTATCGTTCAAATAATGCGGAAGAACAAATAATAAACGAATACCTAATATATCACAACCTATTTCTAATATATTCAATGACTAAACAATATTCAATTAACCTAAATTTACAATATAATTTAATTAAGTATTAAATAATTAAGTAATAATAAAATAAATTATTAAACGAAGTAAAATAAATAAATGTTAGATAATATTTATTACCAAACATTTAATTAAATAAGTATGTAACTTATTATTTTTACATGTTAATTAAATAAGTAAAAACTAATATTGTTAATTAAATAAGTATTAAAAATTTTTAAAGATTTTTTAAGGAGTAGATGGTAAAATTTACATTATTTTTTCAAAAAAAAATTAATTTATTTCAAAAAGAAAAAATTATACTAAAAAATATAAATTAATATTATATTTTTTTTCTCAATTGCTAAAGGTTAAATAAATTAGGCATTTAAATAACTTACATAATATGAAATATGATTTTTGTTTAATATATAAACAATTTTTTTTTTTAGAATCAAATACATATTTTCATTAAATTTTATTTAAGGAAATTATATAAATTAAAAAAATAATCAATAACCTAAAAATTTAACATATGAAGTATGAGATTAAAAAGAAAAAAAAATCATTAAAGGCTTAAACGATTTTGAAATTTTTTTGGTAGAGTCTTCCCTAAAAATTGTCCATTTCCAAGCACTAAGCTACCTTAAAATAAACAGTCCACAACAGAAAACAACCAATCCATCACTACCCATCTCCAACAATCTCTAATATTCATAAACAATTATCCACTGCCACCATTAATTTTAAGATACACATAAAGCAAAAAATAATAACAATCTCCAAATCAAATTTAGGGGGAAAAAAAGAGGGCAAAATATGTCAGCTACCATTGAACTTTCACAAATTTAGATTTCCATCATCGAATTTTAAAATGTGTGATTTTAGCCCTCGAGCTTTTAAAACATCTAAAAAATAGCTATTCCATCAATTAAAACTATTAACTACTCATGGAAGTTCATCACACGACTTTCACATGACTTATTTTATAGGTATTTTCATTCACTGAACTCTCACAATGTGGTGCCATTGTTCTAATTCTTACAAAGTAGCTTCTATATATGATAGGAAAAGACTAATGTGATTTGTGCATCTCTCACTTCTTTTTTTAGATTTTTTTTTTGGTAATTCATTTTTTATTTCAAATTTATTCTTCCTTTCTGTAGAGATGCCAAGAAAATTACTATTCGTCAAGAACTGAATTAGTTTTTTTTTTCTTCATCTTTATGTCTTAGTTTTGTTTACTAAAAGGTACAATATGTTATTTTTGTTTTATGGTTGATTCAAAAATGCGCGAAAGAGTAATCTCAAGATTATTGAGTTGCATAAAAGTTTTGAAATTAGATCTTAAAATTGTTGTTGATAAATAAAGAAATTCGAAGAGAAGAGAGCGAGATTAAAGTTAAAGAATAGTATTTTAGAAATAAAAAATGGAGAATGAGAGCTAAAATCTGGTGATTTTGTATTGTATTTGAGCTTTTATTGTTGAAAGGTCTATTTTTTAGGTGTTTCAAAAGTTTGAGGGCTAAAATCACATATTTTAAAGTTCGATGGTACAAATAAAAATTTATGAAAGTTCAAGAGTGGTTAGCACATTTTACCCACAAAAAAAAAAAAAGAAAGAATCTCAAATTACTAATAAACAATCTCAATGGTAGAGGACAAATTGAATAGAACAAATTAAAGATTATACATATTACAGAGAATAAATTGAGCAACATAAATATAGTAATTGAAGGGAAAAAAAAAAGAGCTCACCGAGCTCTTTTTGGTCGGCAATGGTGCGGCGGGAGAAGTAGGTACCGGTGGGGGAAGTCTAGCAGCGGCAACAACGACAGCAAGCACAGTGGTCAATGATTGCTTGGCTACAATGGGTCGGCATCAGAAAGCTTGGTGGGTGGTTAGCTGCTCGGAGGAAACAAAAATTGCAGAGGCAAAATGTGAAATGGGAGACTGTCGACGGAAAAGAAAGAAGATATGATCTGGTACATTTATTAAAAATGTCGACCGATTTAATAGCAATAGTGTTAAAATATCAGTTTCTAATACTAAAATTAAATCATTGAGTTCTGATTTATTCAATTCGATCACTAATTGGATGCTATATAGCATACTGTTAGCGATCGAAAACATCGATCGATAATTAACAACCATTTTGCGATAGACAAATCTTCATATATAAATCAAAAAATAAAAAAAATGTATTCTATCGCAAAAAGTGGTCGTTGTTCCATCATAATTACTATCGCGCAATTTGACTGCGAAATTCTCTGACTGATTACTGACCAAATAGCAAACTTATCGTCTAGTGGTCGCTAACCGGTCACAAATAGCGACCGATAAAAATTACGGTTGGTAATATAGCGACCAATTTGTGGTCGGTCGCTAATTGGCCAGATTCTTGTAGTGTGCTAAGAAAAGTATTATGACCAAATTTGAAGATAATCGGATATATTTTGACATGTAATCTAACAAAATATCTACCAAAATACAGAAAACCTATGACATTTACAAAGATATGCGTATCAAATAAACTATCCGACTGTTAGATTTGTTGAAATTACTAAGAAAAGTGTTATGACTAAATTTGATGGTAATCAAATATATTTTGGCACATAATCTAGCATAATATCGGTAAAAATGTTCAAAACTTAACACATTTACAATGATCGACATATCAAATTAATGATCTAACCGTTAGCTTTGTTAAAATTGCTAAAATAAGTATTATGCCAACTTTGAAGGTAATTGGTTTGCCATATGATCTATCATAATCTTTACATAAAGCTCAAATCCTAACGTATTTGTAAAGATTAGCATATCAACTTAACGATCCAACTGTTATATTTGTTAAAATTGGTAAAAAAAAAAAAAGGTATTATGTCCAAATTTGATGGTAATCCGATATGATTTGCTACATAATCTAGCATAATCTTTACATAAAAGCTTAAAACCTAACGTATTTACAAAGATTAACATACCAAATTAATGATCCAACCGTTAGATTTATTATAAGTTCATATTCAATTTTGTAATCTCCTATAATTATTATTATTTTACATATAAAATTTTATTTTTTTTGAATTTGTCAAATATATTTAGAGATATAAAGACAACTCAAACTGGTGTCTATTTTGTCTTTAAACAAAAAATTATAAAACCAAATGGAGACAATGACCATTGACTCGAAATTAGAGTCAATTTAGAGACAAAAATGTAAATAAGTTTTTCATCTCTAAAATTTTGAGACAAAAAATATAGACTCTAGTTAGTCTCAAATATTTGTGACGGAATTGATAACCTCTAAATCGTCTCTATTTAGATACCAATTAGAGACGATTAAGACCGTCTCCAATTTTAGAGATGGATTTGAAATTAGAGTTAATTTAGAGACAAAAATGTAAATCATGATTTTCGTATCTCTTATCTAAAATTTAGAGACAAAAATTGTAAACTCTAATTAGTCTCAAATATTTGGAGACGGATTTGATAATCTCTAAAACGTCTCTATTTAGAGACCGATTAGAGACAACTAAAACCATCTCCAATTTTAAAGATAGATTTGAAACTAGAGTTAGAGATAAAAACATAAATCATGCTGTTCGTCTCTAAAATGTAAAGACAACAAATATAGATTCTAATTAGTCTCAAATATTTGAGACGAATTTGATAATCTCTAAAACGCCTCCATTTAGACACCAATTAGAGATGACTAAGACCGTCTCTAATTTTGAGACCAATTATCCAAATAAATAGAGTAATGAAACGGTAGAGATGAACATATTTGTCTCTAATTAGTTTCTAATTTTAAACACATGAGAGACTAATAACTTTTTCATCTCTATTTCATTTCTAATATTAGAGACGCATTGACTGTCGTCGCGATTTCGACTCTATTTGGAGATAAAATTGAGAAGACTTGACTATCGTCTCTATTTTGCATCTACTTAGAGACTAAATAGAAACGTTTTAGTTAGAGATGAAAAATATCCATCTCTAATTTATCTCTGATATTTGAGACACATTGAGAGTAATTGCTATTTTGACTTTAGAGACAAAATTGAGATGTCATTACTTTCGTCTCTATTTTGCGTCTATTTAGAGACCAAATAGAAACGTTATATTTAGAGACAAAAAAATTTCATCTCTATTTTGTCTCAAATATATCATTTTAATTTTTTAAAAATCAGCTTATCTCCATTTTGTCTCAAATTGGTCTCTATTTAGAGATGAAATAATTTCGTCTCTAAATCTTGATTTTTCCTTAGTGTAAGCGCCTGTGACAAGAGCAATAATGAAGAGGTTTCAAGAAGAGCTCCAAAGTTTTGTAAAGGAAAATATAAGATTGGACGACCCTTGTTCATCAATTGAAGGCTTCAAGAAGCATGTGTTAACTGTTATACAAATCAAGAAATTGAGGGAAGCTAAAGATCAAGCCAAATGAGTAAAGTTGTAAATAGGGGAAGGAGATATTATAACCTAGCGATGCCACCCAAGTTAAGGGAAGTAGCGCCACCTGGATCACACCGGGCAATATCGCCTGGTGCTCCTGCAGATGTTCCTCGAACTTTTGAGAATCGGCAGTACCGCCTGCTTCATAGCAAGCAATGCCGTCTACCTTTGAATAGCAAACTAATTTTTCTATTTTCCTTATTTTGATTTGTATTATTCTCTTTTGATTTTCACAACTTTCCTTATGTTTTAAGCCTTTAAAGAACATGTAATAGGGCATCTAACAGCTATGATTTCATCTCAAATAGCTAGGTTAAGATGCCTATAAATACTCTATTATAACATTGTTAATCTAACTTTGGATATCATTTTAAGATCAAAATTTCTTTGTGAGGTTGATTCCTCTTAGGTTCTTCCCTAAAAATCAAGACTAATTCCTAGGGCTCTAGTCCTACTCTTAGAATAGTTCTTTAAATTCTAACAAGGATGGATTAATTGTAAGCTCTTGCTCAGATCTTAGTTTCTTAGCTATTCCAAGTTTCTTGTTAGGCTAACAATTGATTGCCTAAATCTCTCTATTGATTACTAATTCATTGATGAATTAAAGTTGTAAAGTATTGAATTAGAATGCTAAAATTCAATAGATCATAGGGTTCTAGTGCCTTAATTGTACTAGGGTTCTATACTTTGGGTTGGGCGTCTATTGGGAAACAAGCTTCTTCAATTTCTGCCCTATTTTGATGTTCCAATTTGTTCTTAATCTTTGTGTTAATTGAGCTACGAATTTCCAGACCAAAAGCCCCCCAAGAAGTTACATCAAAACCCTTATTTTCAAGTGATAATAAGTACATCATGGTTTCTAAAACTGACATCCTAGAGTTAAGTCATCTTATTACTTCTAAATGTTTCCAAAGACTTCCCCGCTTTTTCTTTTCCTTTTTTTTTTCAATTTTTTTGGAGATAAAATACAAAAAGAATAAAATATGTTAATGTTGTAGTTTTGACATGCCAAAGTTTCCATACCAAAGTGAAGAAAGTCCTAATGATCTTCGCATCTTCGCAATTCTTCAAATCACGTAGCACCAATAGGCTTTGCCAAATTGTTTGTTAACTACTTTTTAAGTTGACACATATTCAATCTACACAATCTTCTATTCAACTAGTTCTCGAATCAAATAATGCCTAATGTTAATGTGCTTAGTCATGCTATGTTGAACTAGATTTTCTGAAATGCTAATTGTACCTGTGTTGCACAGTGTACAATTAACTCTTTTTGTGTAATTCCATAGTCTTCCAGTATCTATTTCATTTACAATAGATTAATGTAGAAGCTTCCAATAGTGATGTATTCAGCCTCTACTGTTGATTATGAAATGCAATTCTGCTTCTTGCTACACCAACACACTAATTGTTTCCAAAATAAATACAATCACTTGAAATATTTTTTCAATCATAACAATTTCCAACCCAATCATCATCGTTCAATCTAATGAGATAAGTGTTAGATTCTTTGTTGAAATATATTCCCTAATCTATAGTATGACAAATATTTGAAAATTCTTTTAACAGCTTTCAAATATGATTCATTGGGGTTTGATTAATAACTGGTACATGCTTCAACACCATAAGAAATGTCAGGATGACTAGCAATCAAGTATAATAATCCTCCAATTATACTTTTGTGGGGATGTTGACCTACATCTTAACCTTGTCCATCCTTGAACAGCTTCTAATTAATATAAATTTGTGTTTTTAGAGACTTGAATCCATCCATGTTGTTGGTGCGTGCGTGCATATGCTTTTCTTAGAAAGAATTATCCCGATAATCACCCAAACTACTCAAGTTTTAACTTAAAATACCAAATTCACTCACAAAATACACATATATGCAAGTATACCTATCGTGTCACATAGAGTCTAGTTGGTAAGTATCGAAAATCCCAAAGTAAATGACAAGTACCCTTAATTTACTCTCATTTCATTGTTTGGCTAATCGAAAATGTATACACACAACTATGAATTATCAAGAGAATCAACCAACTCCTTCACATAAAAGATTATCCAAGATTACAAAACCACCCAAAAAATTAAATATTTGAATTAGCTTATGGATAATCTAAAGTTGGCACCAATTAGGTAACCTAGTACAAGACCCACTCTCTCTTGAGTTATAAGTCTCTTACCCTTAACCTAATTAATGGGTGTCTCTATCTCATTAACAAAATCCAAGGGCATTAAGGTCAATTACCCAACTCAATTTGGGAGAAATAATGTCCCTATCTCTAGGCAACACCATAACCCTTCAATCATCTTGTTCCCTTCCTTCAACTCTTCTCTTGAGCTAATCGAAGAAAACCAATAGAGTAAATTAACCAATCAAGCCTCTAAATCCCAACCACATCTCTCGAATTCATTAGGATAAAGAAAACTAAATCAATCAATAAACATAATTCAAAATTAGTGATTAAATGCTAAAATAACTTGTAATAAAATAAAAAAGAAACCAATATTCAACAAAACAAAGGTTCATCCCTTTAAGTACACTATAAATCCATAACAACCTAACAACAAGATTATAAGGAGGGAGAAGGGAAAACTCTTAGACAAGTTGATACCCTCTTCTTCTTCTTGCAAATCCCATTTGAAGATGCCTTTCTTCTCTTCAATGGAGGTCTTGATCCTCCCTTTGTTCCTCTCTCTTTTAAATGAAAGCCCTAAAGGGCTATTTATAGCCTAAGCCTAGAAAAAATCAGAACAATAGCTTATATGACATTAACCGTACCTGTTCAAGTGTAAAACTTGGCACCGGTTACTCACTTTTTCTTAAAATCCAGCTACTAACTGGTGCCGGTTCAATAACCTATACCGGCACCAATTACTCCTAGTAGTTTGGGTCTTCTGAATCTCTGAATTGAACTGACGCCCGTTCAAGCTACTATTAGGCATTGTTTATGTCTTTTTTGGCTCATTTTAGTGCTTTTTCACCCTACTTCTTCAACGAATCTTCTCTTATGAATCTACACAAAATAAAGCAAAAATAGTGAAAGTGACTAGTCATCTATTCAGAAATCCAGAACAATTATAACTCAAATAGCATGAAATTAAGTATATTTTGAGCACTCATTACTCCCTCACACTTAAACTTTTGCTTGTTCTCAAGAAAATCATCAAAATAATAAGCACTCCAAGCAAAAAGCGTTTTAACTAAGAATGGATTTTTGTCAAAGATATTCTTTTTCTTTTGAGATGAAAATTCAATTCAAGATGATCTAGCCAAGCCAAACTTATGTAAACCCATGAATTTAAATAGATAAACTAAAGCCATCGAAGTTGAATTAAACAAGTCTATACTTATTCAACATGCTTCACCTTATCTTCTAAGTCAAGAATACAAATCGAGTGCTTCATATAGGTTAGGAATAGTGAGTCAACTGAAGTTCTATGATTTCTAATGCTACAAATTCAAGTACTAGATAGAGGATTGGTCCATATGCTCATTTTTGCAGGGTAAGGTAATTATCTAATAGAGATGAATAAATAAAGATTTTCAACATTTACATTACCCTTATTAGACTCTTATTTTCTTTTAGAGTAAGATAATACAAATGTTTAATAAAGATGTGTAATTAAAGATATTGAACTTTTGTATTACCTTACTCTATCTCTCATTTTTTACCCCAATCAATATTTACTTGAACTTAGAGTAAAAACTAGCAAAATGATCACAAAATATAAATTAATAAAAAATCTCTACTTATATTTTATCACAAGTTTCTCATCAATTTCTAAGAAATAAAGTGTCATAGTGTTTACTAAAACATAAATAAAATTAATTCAAATTCTCAAGACTCAGTATATGTATATATATATATATATATATATATCACATCAAATATACACGTTTACCTAAGAATATTCCAGTTAAAAAAACCTCATACCAAATTCTCATGATAAGAGAAAAAGAATTAAAATCCCATAAGAGTTCAAAATATACCCAAAAAAAAAAAAATTAGCCCATTTTTTGTATAAGAGAGAAAAGCACTGAGAATAAAGCTAATTCAATGAATACTTGCAAGAAGTAAAGTCTAAACCTCTCCCTCATACTTGAATTGGATAATGTCCTTATTAGTCACTAATAGACATTAAACACATCAAAAAATGGACTTAATTAAATAAGAAAAATGGAGAAAGGGAAAACGATACTTCCTAAATATTAAAACTTAAATTCCATATGAGCATTTGAAAAGACATATGTGGCATTTCCCAATATTTCCAAAAGATCAAAACAATCCTACAAAATGAGGAACAAAACTTAAGCCAAAAGTAAAAGGTAAAGCAAAAACCTACTAAGTAAAAGAAATTTCCAAAATTCAAAAAGAAGAAAAGAAAAGAAAAGAGTTAAGTTGGAGAATTCTCTAAGTCATGAAAAGTGCAGTTAGTTTGTTCTAATTCTTCAGGGTTCTCTCTATAGTAAAGTTTCAGCCTATTCCCATTCACTGCGAACATCCCCTTTTATAGATGAGATACCTCAACCATAAGGAAACACTTTAGTCACTAAAAACAATCCAGATTATCTTGATTCAAATTTTTGGGAAATAACCTTAACCTCGAATTGAATAAAAGAGCCTTGTCACATTCTTTAAATTCCTTATTAGATGAGATGTACTGATCATGCCATCTTTTCACTTTCTTCTTATAAATTATAGAATTCTCATAAGCATTATTCCTTAACTCCCTGAGTTCATTCAGCTATAGTAGTCTCTTTGCTCCTGCAGCATTAAGATCAAAGTTTACAAGCTTAATTTTCCAAAAAGCTTCATGCTCAGTCTCCACTACCGATGACAAGACTTCCCATAAACCAATTTGTAAGGTATAGTTCCAATAGAAGTCTTACAAGCTGTCTTATATGCCGAAAGAATACATCCACTTTTGTGTTTCAATCTTTCTTTGTATGATTCACTACTTTCTCTAAGGTTTTTTTCAACTCTCTATTAATCACCTCAATCTGTCCACTAGTTTAAGCACCCAATTGTTTAAGCACATTCTCTAACTGGTCATTGTAAAAATGTGTGCCCCTATCACTAATAAGGATTCTAGGAACTCTAAAACTAGTGAACAACTTCTTAAGGAATTTTGTCATAACCCTAGAATTATTTGTTGGTAAAGCTTGCACCTTAACCCATTTGGATAAATAATCAACTGCAACAAAAATATATTTATTGATAATGGAACTAGGAAAGGGTCCCATTGATGCATGTTTTTTAGTGTAGAAAATATTACCAATAAATTATACAATTAATCAAGCTTTAATTAAAATTCCGACCACTAAAACCACACATACGGGAAAGTATACACATCGTATACTATAGGGAATAGTAAGTATCGAATCCATACGAACTTTACTTTATCTAAATCCATATTGTTTATTCAACAAAATAAGAAAACATAATAAATAGGAAAATAATAAAGATAAAAATATATAATTCAAGGAGAAAAGAATATGTAATTAGACAAATACTCTTGAACATATAAACATGAATTACTTAGCAATTCTCACAATCAACTATTACCTTGGCATCATGAAGGACTCAAATGTAAAAATCAATCATTTTTCAAGTCATGAACTCACTTATGCAAACTCCACTTCTTTCCCAATCTATAGAATCACTATCTCCTGATTAATTTAACAGCTTTCCCAATCGCACTAAAATAGCTAAAAAATGCACTAAGCTCTTCCTTCAATAATTACCCTTGTACTCTAGGTGATAATAAGCGTGAAATTAGCCAATTATCCTATACTCTAAGTGAAATCAACTAATCTTTGATTACCAAGTTCTTTATTTTTAATTTCATTTCCCAAGTCCATTAAGAATTAACAACTATGAAATCAATACAATGAACTCCTAATGTTATTTCTTAAGTCAATTAGAAGAAAACACATCAATTCACAAATAATAACAAGAAACCAAATACCAAGAATAATATTCAATTGATCAAAGAACTAAATTAGCTCAAAATCATAAATCAAAAGAATAAGATCAAACTACAATTAAAGAATGAAAATCATCATTGTTCTAGGAAAAAAAAAAACAAAGGAAAGAAATAAACTCATAGACAAACCTTTTAATTGCCAATGAAAGCGCTTCCCAGATCAATACATCTTGGATAACTTCTCTGGAGAAAATACTATTGGTGAACTTTAAAAGATTTGTCTAATGATCCACATTAAGCACACATTTTTGTTATTTTTTCTTGTATTTATAAGCCCTTTTGATATCAAAATTTGTAGCTTCAGAGTTTTGGGCCTAGTGAAATTCAGAAAATACCAAAATCCTTTAGCAATTTCAAATTTGATCTAAAAAAGAAGACAAAACTGCCAAATCAGGGCATACCCAACGTCGGTTTTCTTTGTTTGACCATGCAGTGGTTTTCTACTAGAAATTGTGCACAAATATCGAAATTCATCATCTCTGGACAGTGTGAACCTGGTGCCAGTTTTGTTCCTCTGACTAGGCTCCGATTCTATTATGGAATTCGACCTGTTCTTGCCCTGTTTTGCTTTATTTTTCCAGAATGGACCCCCAACTGGGTATGGTTGTTGGCCAGGTGCCGGGTCAAGTCTGGAATCGTACAATTAAGATCCAAATTCCTCAATTTCTGCATAAAAACATCAAAATATATTTCCAAAGGCAAGCTATCAAATAGAAAGGAATATGACTAATTATTACATCAAATGTATCACAAAGTAATATCAAATAACTAGGAATAAATAGGTGAATTTAGGCTCTATCACATTCCCCAATACTTTACTCTTTTCTTGTCCTCAAGTAAACAAGAATTAAAACACTTAAGCACATAGCTTATGAATAAGACCAATCAATTTATCAAAATTTTCCTTTGGCAAATTCATCTATAATAAAGAAATAATCTTCCTTCAATCTTACACACAAACTTGTCATTCACTTAACCATTTCAAAGCCTTGCAAACTTATGTATTAAATTAGATAATTCCAATGCCATCAAAGTTAATTAAACAAGCTTATATCTAGTACAAGAGAATTATCCTACCCCTCAAGCAAAAAAAACATAGACAATACGAATCATATAAGTTAAGCCATTTAACCAATTCTAGCATTATAAACTTAAATTTACACAACCCAAGTTAGTGAAACAAGGAAACACTCCATTCTTTTTTTTTTTCACACATTCCTTATTCACAACTCAAAGCCAAGAAAATTTTAAATCCATAATACAAGTCAACATCTCTTTTCATATTTCATTACATCATCCATATTCAAACTCAAAGAATACACCAATAATCAAATATTAAACACAACTAAGGTTAACCAAAATTCTGAAGACTTAGCAAAATCTACCTTAATACATAATTTTTTTTCTTTTTTTTTATAAAAATCCAATCATAATGAATGAAAAATTCATATCCCAAGTTAAAAAGAGAATCATAACTCTATTATAAATAAATAAGCTCACTTTAGCTCTAAAATCTCCAAATTGTCAAAATTTCTAAACTTTCAAGTTTTCGGAATGTCTTTGAAATTTGTGCAAAATTTTCAAGAAAACTATAATTGTTGTAAAAAATTAGCTCTAACACAAGAAAACACCAAGATATTTGATAAAGACTTGGACAAAGAATATCACCAAACCATTCCCCCACACTTCAACTGGACAATGTTCTTAGTGGCCAAAAATTAACATAAAAAAGCATCTCTAAAAGGACAAAAAAGAATAAAGGGGTAGAAAGTTAAGCAATACTCCCTAAATGCAATAAGGTTCCAATATATATCAAAACTTGAGATAGAGAGAAAGGCTTGTTCAAGAAGTATTTATTCCTACTTGCAAAACAAACTAAAAATAAAAGCACAAAGTAAAAAAAAAAGGCCAAGTAAAGCACACCAAAATAGAAGACAACACACTAAAGAGAAATATTAGAAATCCTAAGAACGCAAATAAAGACACGACTGACTCCTTCCCCCATACTTAAAGGTTTGCTTGTTCCTAAGCTAAAAGTAGTTCCAAACCCCATTTTCCTGCACACAAAAGCTGCAAGATCATATCTCAAATTCTTCCTCTGTCCGTGCCAATAAAACAAATGCTCATGTATTTCTTATAACAAATGCAAGACTTGTGTTAGTGAAATAATGATTAGTAGTACTAAACAAACACCTAACATAATTCTCAAACCATTGGAAGAGTTTACTTCAAATAAGATGCGCATTCCATAGGCTTACTCTTTATGCTCTCTCATTCCACTAATTGAGGCATATCATGATTCTACTTAGATCAAGTAGGACTTTAGCTCTTGTAATGTAAGGCTAGGGGCATGGCTAACAAACGAAGGATATAAGATAACAAAATACAAAGAGATGAAAGCTTGCAAGAAAGAAGAGATATCAAAATATAACAAAAGCTCTATTCCTTTTCTTGCCTCAATACATATCAATATCCAATGCCCCAACACCCAGAATACACAAAACCAACCCTCAACCGTAGCACAAAGAAGGTATCGAGAACCCTATGGAAGCTACAACACCCAATAACTCAATGTTCAACTCGAAGAAGAGTGGGATAAGCACACCATTGGTGGCTGCCAAAGAGAGGGAAGGCATAGGTTGAGAGAGAGAAGATAAGGAAGATAAGGGAGATTGGGAGGTGAAAATATAAGGGGAGTTAAGAAAAAAAAAAATGAGATGGAGTATAGTTTGGATGAGGAATATCGAGAAAGGAAAGGAGTGGTAAGTTGAGAGAAGAAAATAAAAAAGGAAATGAGTTGAAAAATATAAAGATGAAGGTACTCTCATGAAGGGAGGAGTGACCCAGATGTATATTTTGAGTGGGAGTAGAAAATGGAGATCTTTTTTTAATGCAATAACTATAGTAAAAGGACCAAGGTAAAATTGGCAGTTTTGGGTTTCACATACTCTGCACTAGTTTAATAGGAACAAATCTTGTCAAATCGAAGGAGAATGGGAGAACAATTGGTATCCAATTAGGATTTGTTGAAGAATTTATTGAGAATATAGTTTGTTCCACTCTACTATTACAATGAGATTTATCAAAGGCTTCAAGTACATAAACAAGGTAATAAGAGTGTGGAAGACTATCACAAAAAGTTGGAAGTGCTAATGATGAGAGCTAATGTGGTTGAATACCAAAAGGCTACAAAGGCTAGATGTTTTAGTGGTTTAATCTGGGATATTGCCAATGCTGTTGAATTACATTCATATAAGACTTTAGAAAACATAGTTCACAGTAATGAAGATAGAAAAGTAACATAGAGAGATAACCAAGGAGTAGCACATACCACCGTTCCACACTAAGTCCACCAATATCACCATCTATAGAGCCTAACAAGCCACGAGAAGAGTGGAGAAGAGATAAGGGAAATACCATAAAATGTCCTTAAATGAGTTGTGATATCAAAAGCTTCAAGTGCTTAGGGAACAATCACACTTCACATGAATATTTACTAAGAAGGTGATGTACACTAATGGTCATGGTGAGGTTTCATCTAAGGAAGAAGAATGCAATAAAAAGTTGAAAAGAAATCTTGAAAGTGATAGTGAAGAGAGTGATGGAAGTAGAGAAGAGGTTGAGATTGCACCAGTGTGTCCATTAGCTAGGGTAACCATAATAGAAGTAGGAATTTTCCATGAAGAAAAGCTAGAAAACCTAGCATTTGAGGCTTAAATTCTTTAATTTCCATTATAGATTACTACTTATCTCTCCCATTTTCTCCTTGTTTGATGTAGATTAAAAGAGTTAAAGTTAGAAGATTCAAGGAGAAAAACTTAAAAGCGCCATGAGTAGCAACTTCAATGTCGTTGTGCAATTGCAGAACTTCAAGAGAGTTGATATTCTGGGAATTCATGTCACCATGCATCATCAGAATTCAGAAAATGTTGAACATCTGGAGCTTCATAACGTCAGGCCATTTGACTTTCACGTGGTCATGCATTAATCCAGCATATGGCTATATTTACTCCCACTACATCGTTTCACATTAAAATTGGAGGATTAAGGCACTCACGGTGCTATTCCTATCATCTTCCATGGAGCCATGCAACATTGCAAATTACCCCATGTACTGCGATTTTTAGGGATTTCCGCACCAAACCTATAAATACCCCTTATTACCAACACAGAGAGAGGGGAGCTACCCATGAATTACCTCAGAAAACCCCTTGGAAACATAAAGAAGAGGAGAGAAGAGAAGATCAATATGGGATTTGAAGAGAGAATGAGATCCACAAGGAGAATTGCAAAGTAGAGGAAGAACCTTGTCCATAAGTTTTCCTCTTTTTCTCTTTTGTGATTTGATATTGTGGATGTTGATTTGCCTAAAATTTAATTGTAATTAAAGGATTGTACCCTATGTATACTCTTGTATTGGATGATTGTTTTGTTAATTGATTTCTATTTTGAGTAATCTATCACTTGAATTTGATTTATTAGATTTAATTGAATTGATAATTCTCTTGTATTGAACTTGAGAAATGATGTATGAGATGGGTTTGAAGCTTAAAAACACAATGGAAAGCATGCACGCACAGGAATAAAAAAAAAAAAAAAAACCAACACATAGAATAAGAACAGAGCGGAAAGGTTTTCAAGTTTCAATACCTCTGTGCGTTAAAGACCTCTTTGGCTGTGAAGAACTCGACTGAACAACAGGGATAACTTCACGACTAGTTAACGTTTCCAGTTCAAATCCTACAATCCATCTGCTTCGTCTCGTTTGTATGAATGCCAAAGCTTCTTGCTTCTTAGAATATTCCACCCGCATAATATCTTGTTGGTGAAACAAATAGGCGAGGAACAAGGTCTCAATACTCTTGATCCTTTGCTATTAATTAGCAGAATCAAGAATAGCAGAAGGAAAGTAACAACAAGAAAGGAAAAAAGGAATGAAAGGCTTCTCTAGTTTTTTTTTTTCGTTTGTAGATGTGTATTCACTCTATCAAAAAAAAAAAAAAAAAAACTCACGGTATCTTATTTTTACCAGATAACCTAACACCGGAGTTTTGATATTTCAAAACACCCGAAAGTTATCAACATAGGATGTTTAGCTTAGCCTAAACTCTTCTGTACTGTGTATGAAAAAAAAAAAAAAAACCTTTGGTCCAAGCTATTGGGCCATAATTATTCTTATCATTTTTCTTCAACCTAATGAGCCTAAATAATAAACATTAATTATTTATTTTCTGAACTTATAAAAATAACCCAATAGATAATTAATGCGCCCAAATGAACCAAAATAATTATTCAAGCCTTTTCATCTAGTTTAAGCCTAGGTTAACTTTCTAATTATTCAAACTGGACTTAAGCCCTAAATAATTAATTAACCAATTAAACTAGATAATAAATTTAATTTAATTTCTCTCGTCCTTTTACTTTATTCTAGTCCAATAATAAATTAAATTTCCTGAATAAAATAAAATTCTCTTTAACTGAGACAATTTCCTCAATCCAAAATTAATTAGGACTTATGGGCTATTTCAAGGACAAAAAAAAAAAACACATTGTCTTGGCTACCAAAATGACCAAAATACCCATACTATATAAATAATTGTATTTTATATTTTAAATATTTCTTAATATCACCATAAGAAAATATTGATCCCAAGGACAATGTTGTGTTAGCTATGTCTCCGACCTATAAGTGAAATGACTAAAAGACCCCTCTACACATCACCATGCATTTAGAGAGGAAAAAATATACTAACACCTCTCTAAAAGATATCTGCCAACCTTAGGCTTTTAGTCCAATGATTCACGACTTTTTGGAATATTTTTGCTTTCCAAGAGAGCTACCCTAAAGCAAATATCCAAGTTATGTTCCCCAGGTCCCTAGATATTTAGATCATTCGGACAACCATAAGAGGCGATATAGCATAGAAGTTATCTTGCACAAGTCTGTCTTAACTAACTAATTACATATACCCAACATACAAATATATTGGTTCTACGACAGAACTTCAACTATAGCATATCAAAGTATAAGCTTCTAGCTTCGTCAGACCACCAACTCATACTCAAGCCATAGAGTATCAGTCCACGCTATAGCAATAGTAGTTTGGGTTTCTTCCATATAGTATTTTTAAAAACCACTGCTACATGTCTAGTTCTACATATTCAAAATATGCTTGTATCACGAAGTGAGTGGACTACTCAGTGGCTAAAGGTAAGTCCCATTTGGAATGTATAACACAATAACCTAAACATGATAAAATTTTCATTCTCATTAATCGGTTAAGAACAAAATTTTATGTATCAAGTAACCCGTGATCCACATTTTACTGTAAAATATTACCATTCACATGGACCACTTACTTAAACACAATTAGTCTTTTCCAGTGAAACCATGCACAAAAGTAATATAAAATTCATAAACAATTTCTGAGAATAAAACTTTTATTAATACAAATCAAAATTACATCAGAAACCTAGTCAAGAGGGCATACATCCCAACAAGGTTCCCTTTTATGTTAATCTAATAGATTTGTTTATCCCTTGATGAACTTAAAAAATGGTTTGAGGGATTGAGAACTTTGTGGTAGATAAAGTTTTGGGATAACCTAGAGATAGGGATTCTAGGGCTTTTTGGCTTATTAATATTATTTTTTTTATCATTTGAGGATATTTTGTGATACTTTTAATGGAATAACTAGTCATATTTCTTCTTATTTGACATTTGGCTCGTAGAGAGGCTTTTCTGTGATTTTATGCAAAAATAGATGAATTTAGAACTTAATTGTACAATTCCAGTGATGACCCAACCAGCCCAAGAAGACTGACCTGGTGCCAGCCCACGTTTGGAAATACAAAGCAAAATAGAGGAAATTTGATTGAAATAGAGCACAACCCCTGGAGGCATTAACAATGCCACAATTGGCTTTTATGCAAAAATAATGAGAGAAGATGCGGCATGATGTATATGTGTCGCCAGCTCAACAAAGAGAAGCTGCGGCTCTGCAAAGGAAGAAAGAAGAGGGCAGCTTGGGCTTGGGCTATGTGGCTTCATTGGGAAAGAAAGCTTAGCTCCAGCAAGCAACCGACTTGAAGAAGGAAATTGCGGATCGAGTTTAGCGGATCCAACATGGCACAGAAAGGCTTGGCAGTAGTTCAGCTTCACGGCTTCATGGCTCGATCAAAGTAAGAGAGTGGGTGCAGCTGGTTTCAATGAAAGGAATACATAGCAGCTTCACGGCTTAACAATGCATAAAAGGGACTCGACTTTAGCTGGCTCGAGAATGGCTCAACCTGTGTTCATCATTTGGCTTGATAACAGTGGATTGAAGTCGGTGGACTTTGTGAACTCTGCGCAAATTTTAGAAGTCTGTTAGGAATATACTTTTTTGCATTTTGAACTTTTAGGAAGTCTCGGTGCCTATAAATAAAGGCCATTCATGGTTAAAAAAGGGTGTGCACAAATGGAGAGTTAGAGAAGTATTTAGAGTGCACCATATTTTCTCCGAAAAAATAAATTACTCAAGGAGCATTGATTTAGGAGGAGCTTTCATTGGAAGTTGAATGACTTGTTTGTAAGTATCTATCTCTTTCATTTTCTTTCCTTTTCTTGAACAATGATGAAATATTATTTTTTTTTTGTAATTAGAGATTTTTCTTTGGATTCATAATTTTTGGGTTAATTTAGTCTTTGGATCAGTTAATTATTATTCTTAATATTTGATTACTTACTTTAATTAAGGAATTGATTGATTAATTCTTCTTGTTGACTGGCTTGCAAAAGATATTGATAGTGGTTTCAATTTAATTAGTTTTATATTTGTTATCTCTTAACTTACTTGCAAAATGGGTTAATTGTCAAGAACTTGGGTAATCGAAGACTAGTTGATGATTGCTAGAATATAGAGTCATTGATTAATTTCATACTTTAAATCACCTAAAATATAGGTATTTATGTGAAGATTGATTTTAATACATCTTTTGGATAAATTAATTGAGACAGAATATGTTCACTGATTTAACTAGAGAATAGTGATTCTATGGATTGCAAACGAAGTGGGTTTATTTTAATTCCTTCATAATGCCAAGATAGTAGTTAATTGTGATAATTGCTAAGTAATTCAATGCCATGTTTTCTAGAATATTTGTCTAATTGCATATTCGTTCACCCTTGAGTTGTATATATTTTTCTTTAATTTTCTTTTTATTCTTTTATCACCCTAATTGATCAGCTAAACAATAAATGAGAAGTAACCAGTGTGTACTTATTCCATAAGGATCGATACTCGTTAATTCCCTATACTATGCTTGCGATGATTATACATGCAAATATGTGTAATTTGAGATTAATATTCTAATTAAAACTTAACTGGGAATGGAATTAAAATTATATTATTTTTATACAACCAAATCGAGTCCATCCAGTTTTTTGCGCCGTTGCTAGGGAATAATATCATGAAAGCTTGGAGTTCGTTGATTTAGCTATGTAATTTCTTTTTGTGCCATGTAAATGATTTCCTTATTGTATTGAATATATTTATTTATTTTGAAGATTTTTTTTTGTGAATAAATCATATATTATTGTGCTATAATAATTATTGTATTTTTAGTAGTGTTAAATATCTTATATTAATAATACTACCACTAATGATAGTTGTACTTATAATTTATACTTAGAATATATTGTGTATTTGTCTTCTTAGTGCTATTGTATTATAATTGTGATTCTTTAGCTATTACAAATAATAATAACTGTAATAATTATTAGTGTAATATATGTAGTCTGTAAATAGTTTTCCTGTGCAGCTATAATGGGTGCATCCTTTTTAATTGAAAAAAAAGAAAAAAAGATTCGGACTTCCTGTACCGAGCCAAGCCCAGCCCAGCCAGCGCCAGCTTTGCTAGCTTAGTCAAAATGCACACAAGGATCGAGCCCACTTCACGTGCAGTACTCCTCTTTTCCACACATGAAGACAACCATGTGTATTTTTAGCTTTTCTCACATCACAATAAAGAACTAAATATCTTCATGTTCAGCCATCTTTTTCCACACTCAACGAACTACAACCCCCCCCCCCCCTCTAATTTGTTCTTTTCGGAGGATTTTCTTCTCCCCTCTTCACTCTTAGATGCTTTCCTTTTCCTTCACCATATATATATATATATATATATATATATATATATATATATCCATTACTCCTCTTACTATTTCTCCAATGCGTTCCTTCTTCTTCATTTCTTCTTCACCGAATGCACTATCTTCTCTCGTCCTCAACATTTTTTCCTTATTCTATTGACTCTCACCCAATATTCACACCTGGAAGCTTGATGATTAAAGAATTCCTTGGTACCGTAATTTTCTTCAATTAACGTGAATTCTTTCATCTTGAATTTTCTGAGACATTTATTGATATAGTATTTTGAGGAATTATTTACTTTGCTTGGAATGATTCTTGTTGAGTTTATTTGGAGCTGAAAATATGCATGAGATGATTGGGTTGTGATTTTAGTGCTATTAATGTTGCTTGTATACTTTTCTGGAATTGTTGACTTTGCCAATTTGTGGATACTTTTTGGAGCATGCATGTGTTATTCTTCTTGCTATTATGTGGGCACCTTGTTGAGATTATAGTTTGACAGTACACTTGATTGATATTGTGGTTTGATATTAGACGTTTGCTATTGAAGTGGACATTATCAATAGTATTTTGAGCATTATTTTTCTTGAAAATCAGAATTTTGGAAAAAGCTTTTAACTGAAAAGAAAACATCTTGCAAAGTGTGTTTGTTTTTGTTTGAGCCAAAATGCCTAAAACCAAACAATTTTTCAAACCTCACAAACGCACTAAACCATTCTCATCAATTGACCCTTCATCAAAACTACCTTCTTTCCATCCTAAAACTTTCACTGATAAAAAATGTGAGCAATGGTATGATGCAATGGCCTTGAATAGAGTCATAGTTGAAAAAACAATCAAGCCTTTCCTTGATAGGTCGTGCATATAACTGAGATGTTTAGAAGGATTGGTTGGGGTCCAATTTTAGGATTGAGAAGTGATTGTTGTCCTAACCTTGTAAAAGAATTTTATGCTAACATGAGATACAAAAGGAAAGAACATCTGAAACAAATCGAAACATCTGTAAAGGGCACCTCCATAATTTTGACTAGGACTCAATTAGCTACCATTTTGCATGTTGATGATAATGGCCCTTGGATAGAAATTGACCACCACAACAAAATGATCTCTTTGAGCCCCTTGGAATTTTAATGTTGCTTGTTGACAGTTGGGTTTAGAAGTAAGAGCATCTACACATGGTTCTTCATTTCTCCCCTATAATGATCTTGCTCCTCAATTAAGGGTTTTTTTTATATCTCTTATGTTTCAATGTTTACCCTCGATCAAGTAGTTTAAATGAGGTTAGGGTCATTGATGTTTATATACTCTCTAACATGCTTCGTGGAGAATCCATTTCCCTTGCTCCTTTGTTACTAACATCTATGCGAGAGGTGGCGGCTTATGGCATTGCTACCAAAGCATCTATGCTTTCCTTGGTGATTTCACAGGTTTTGGATGCTTTTGATGTTTTTATGGAGAATGAACTTGTGGAACCCACTACTTTGCGCAATGTAGTCACTAAACAAGTACTCACTCATTATGGCTATAAGTTTAGTGCTACAACATCTACATGGTCATGGCCAAGGGAGATTTCCCAAACTAGCATTCTTGAGTTTCATAAGGAACCAGAAGTGGAACCTCCCTAACCAAAAAGGTATTCTAGGCGACCATCAAGTGTTAGTGACAATATTCTAGCCAATATTCATACATCTATAGAGCAATTAAGGGATAAAATGGCTGGAATAAGGGTATATATAGCTGATATGAGGATAAGGCACAATCAAAGGTTTGATAGGATTGAGCATACTCAGCAACGCCAAGAGGATATTTTGCGCAATATAAGGCTCAATCAAGATATTTAAGAGGATTATTGGCGACATTATTGGGAGAGACAAGAAGGACCTCATGATTCATTTGGAGGTCATGGTGGCCCATTTGGAGGACAATCTATAAGCCCATCTGGAGGCTCTACTTCAGGGGGTTCTTAAACGCTTTGATATTCTATTTTCTTTTTCTTTGATTTTTAGTGTGATTTTATTTTATTTTCTTTCAATTCCTTTTATGATTTTACTTGGTGTGTTCATTTTTCTTTGTTGTAGGCTATTCACTCTTCTCTTGATCATAATGGTCCTTTCAACTTTTGAAGATAAGAAGTTCGCTTTAATTAAAGCTAATCTACCTTGGGGAGTATTAGTTTCTTTTTCCCTCTTTATCTTCTTAGTCCCTTGGTTATGCTTTATTGAGATATTTTGGGTCATTGAGGATAATGTCTAATTTAAGTGTGGGAGAGGGATTCAAAACTTTCTCAAGTGCATCATTTTAGATTAAATGTCTTTTCTTAAAAATTTGGGACAATTTTTTATTTTTATTTTTACATGAATTTTTTGCCTATGATAAGGTTATGATTTTTTCTTCAACTTTGGATATGATTTTATCATTCAATTAGTCGAATTTTATTGGAGTAAACTTGTGTATTAAGTTGAATATGTTAAGTCTTGACAATTTAAGTTAATCTTGGTTATGCTTTAGTATTAGAATTTTATTCTACTTTTCTTATTTGGATATGGATGATATGATAAAATATGGGAAAAGTTGTCGATTAATTCTTGATTTATGATTTTCTAAATTTGTTTGATTTTGGGTTGTAAATAAGGATTGTGAGAATGGAAAAAAAAAGAGTGAAATTTTCTTTTGGTGAGTAGGAAAAAAATGAGTGGAACGATTTGATTCATTAAAAGAAAATACTCATTCTATTTGGAAAAAAAAAATGCTTTATCTTTGAAGAAAGAAAAAGACTATTTGCTTGATTATGGGGGCTAATACGGTGTGTGAAGAGAAATCCATTCACTTACGGCTATCAATTCCCTACGTCATTGAAAAAAAAAAAAAAAGTGGAGTGTTTTCTTATTTCCTTATCTTGATATGTGCAAATTTGATTCTATGAGTTTTGAATTGGTAACAACTTGACTTATACGGTTTGTGTTATCCATGTCTTGGCTTGAAGGGTAAAATAATTTTCTTAGACTAAAGTATAAGCTTGTTTAACTTAACTTTGAGGGTCTTAACATATGTGATTTAATGTATAAGTTTACAAAGGTTCTTAAAAGGTTGAATAAATGACAAGTTTATATCTAATGTTGGAAAGGAGATTATGGCTTTGTTATGGATGAATTTGAGAATAGATAATTTATTTTGTGTGCTTTGTCTAAGTATTTGCTTGGGAATAAGCAAAGATTTAAGTATAGAGGAATGTGATAGGGACAAAATTCACCTATATTTCCTAGTTATTTGAGAATATTTTGTGATACTTTTAATATAATAACTAGTCATATTTTTTCCTATTTGATATTTGGTTTGTAAAAAGGCTTTTTATGATTTTATGCAAAAATAGATAAATTTAGAGCTTAATTGTACAATTTCAGTGATGACCCGGCGCCAGCCCAAGAAGACTAACCTGATGCCGACCCATGTTTGGAAACACAAAGCAAAACAAAGGAAATTGGACTGAAACAAAGCACAGCTACGGGAGGCATTAACAATACCATGGTCAACTTGTATGCAAAATAACAATAGAAACCGTAGCTCAGCAAAGGAAGAAAAAAGAGGGCGGTTTGGGCTCGAGCTATGTGGCTTCGTTGGGAAAGAAAGCTTAGCTCCAGTGGATAGCCAACTTGAAGAAGGAAATTGTGGCTTGGGTTTAGCAGCTCCAGCATGGCACGAAAAGGCTCTACAGCAGTTGGGTTTCACGGCTTCATGGCTCGATCAAAGTAAGAGAGTGGGTGCAACCGGTTTCACTAAAAGGAATGCACAACAGCTTCGTGGCTCAACAATGCATAAAAGGGACTCGGCTTTAGCTAGCTTGGGAATGGCTCAACCTGTCTTCATCATTCGGCTTGATCACAGTGGATTCAAGTCGGTGGACTTTATGAACTCCGCGCAAATTTTAGAAGTCTGTTAGGAAAATACTTCTTTTGTATTTTGAACTTTTAGGAAGTCTTGGTGCCAATAAATACAGGCTATTCATGGTTAAAAATGGGTGTGCACAATATGGAGAGTTGGAGAAATATTTAGAGTGTACCATATTTTCTCCAGAGAAATAAATTACTCAAGGATCATTGATTTAGTAGGAGCTTTCATTGGAAGTTGAAAGGCTTGTCTATAAGTACCTATCTCTTTCCTTTGTTTTCCTTTTCTTGAAGAATGATGAAATCAATATTTTTTATTTTAAATAGATATTTTTCTTTGGATTCATGATTTTTGAGTTACTTTAGTCTTTTGATTAGTTAATTATTATTCTTGGTATTTGATTACTTATTTTAATTAAGGAATTGATTCATTGATTATTTTTGTTGACTTGCTTGCAAAAGAGGTTGATAGTAATTTTAATTTAATTAGTTTCATATTTGTTATCTCTTGACTTTCTTACAAAAGGAGTTAATTGTCAAGAACTTAGGTAATCAAAGATTAGTTGGTGATTACTAGAATATAGAGTCATTGGCTAATTTCATGCTTTAAATCACCTAGAATATAGGGATTTATGTGGGGATTGATTTTAATGCATCTTTTGGGTAAATTAATTGAGACAGAATATGTTCACTGATTTAACTAGAGAATAGTTATTCCATGGATTGCAAACGAAATGGATCTATTTTAATTCCTTCATGACGCCAAGATAGTAGTTGACTGTGATAATTGCTAAGTAATTCAATGCCATGTCTTCTAGAATATTTGTCTAATTGCATATTCATTCATCCTTGAGTTGTATATATTTTTCTTTATTTTTCTTTTTATTCTTTTATCATCCTAATTGATAGGCTAAATAATGAATGAGAAGTAACCATTGTGTACTTGTTCCTTGAGTATCGATAATTGTTAATTCCTTATATTATACTTGCGATGAGTATACATGCAAATATGTGTAATTTGAGATTAATATTTTAATTAAAACTTGTCTCGGAATGGACTTAAAATTATATTACTTTTATACACCCAAATCAAGCACATCAATTATGCATCCTCATGTTTAATTTGTGAGATAGAGATATCTATAGGTTGGATCATTCAGTAGTGAATTCACTACTCAAGAGAGTGTGTTTTACTCTATTTTGAAAATCTTGCCAATGCTTGAATTTGAGTTCAATTGACTGCATGATGTTCTTATTTGAGTAATTGTAGGGGAATTCTTTTTAATTACATAGCTAATCTACATTTCATATTCAAATCTTGCCTTGTGATCTTTTTTTATTCTACCTTGTAAATTAGGTTGATATATTCATATGGTACTCTTGTGTAGTTAGTAACTAGTTAGCTTATTACTTATTTTAATTGATTGAACAATAGAATTCAAGTGGAAGTACGGGTAATTGACCTAGTTTTTGAGGATTTTTAATACTTACCAACTAGACTCTATACTACATAATGGGTGTACTTGCCCAATTTTGTTTGTGTGCGTGTGTGCGCGCGCACGCGCGTGTGTATTTGAGTAAAGTGGTATTTCATTTTAAAATTTGATTGAATTTAGACTTATTTATTTACATATCTATAGTGGATGCACAACACATGAACACACATCATATTAGTAGAAGCTTCTTCATTTTCACTATGATATTTGTTTTACCAATTATAGTTGTTTTACCCTGACACATTTTTGCAATTTTAACATGGAAATTTATGGCAATTTCTACCTATTCTGTCTAAATGCTATCTAAATTTATGGAAATTTCTGCCCAGGGAAATTGATGGTGGTTTTACTCATTAGAATTCATATGGATGTAAATGTTGTGTGACAAAAGATAATTATATAAGTAGTTCAAATATCTTCTGAACATCATTAGAATCGCTCTTCTTCTACATTGGCTTTGAATTTTGATTATTGAACTTATAATTCTGACATTAAGTTTAATAATTCTAAGAGAAGGTAGAATTCGTACATATATTTTTTTTTAAATAAAAAATCTCAATTTTTTAAAATGAGTAGTTTTTAAAAGTTTTAAGGATAAACATCACTCACAGTCCCATATTAATTCGTTTATCTTGTGCTACAGGAATACTATATCTATATAAGTATTTTTCTAAATTAATTGAATTATTTTGTGGCTATGATGAGATTAGGACTTTAACATTGGAAGTATTATCTTTTTGAAGATATTTTGCCTTTACGGTAGCATATGGTTTTGGTTATTTTGTTTCATTAAACTTGTTTATTAGGCTTATGCGTGTTTTTTTTTAAATGTAATAAATTACTTCAAATTGAAAAGCTAATTTTAATTAAATATTTGTATTTTGTCTACATGTTGGATGAAAACTTACTGGTAGTAAAATATTTATATATTTTTGTCCATTTGTTGTCCAAAGGTGATTTGGGGAGATGATTTGTACACATTTGCATGACAAGTTGATTTAGTTAGCATGCAAATTTGGAATTGTTTAATTTAATAAACTATTATTTGTATAAATTGGGAGAAATACTTCCAAAATAGAAAAAAAAAATCTTAATTTAATAAAAAGGTTTTATTGATTAAATTGTAAGTTCAATAATTACTATGATTTTGTTAGAATAATGGATGTACACATTAAGTATTTTGCAGATTTTTTATTGTATATTTACTTTACTGAAATATATGGAATCAATTAATAGTATGATAAGTTAGATGCCATGACTTGTCATTAGTTTTGTATGAAGTAGAGTTTGTGGGGCCTTTTCTTGTTTGCTTGGAGTTTTTTCTTAACTTTTCAACTTTTTTTCCTTATCTTTTCTACCAAAGTGTACATTTAGTAGACCAAGATTGAAATACATCTGAAATTATTTTTCATCTTCCTCTTAGGGATAAGATAGGGTGCACTTACCATAAAGTTTATAGTATAAACAATAGATATCAGTTTTTGTATTGATCATCAAATTATCTGAAAATTTCTTCCTATATTATATTATCTTTTCCGAGAACTTCATTGAAGCTTTTTTTTATTATCTACAAAATATATAAAAATTTGCAATATATTATTAAGTCCCTCAAATATAATCAACATATGAAAGATGTTGATCTAAACTATTTATATGTAATCAATATTTGTTACACAATGCTCCTAGCTATTTTAAAACAAGTAAGTTATGTTTCTTCTTGTTATTATTGTTATTGTTTGAACTTGATGCCAAAACGAATTGGAGTTTTGTTTTGTAAACATCCATATAAGACACATCTCATATTGTTGTTCTCTAAAATATATAGGGTCACATTACATTCGCATACTATCGAGGTGCTTTTGATGCTTTGCTCGTCTAAAAAAGGTACACGAGTTTTTACTTATCTCATTGATATTGCATGTTTAATTTACATGCCTAGATCCCATGTAGTAAAAGGGCAAAATCGAATTGGTTAGCTATGTAAAAATCTAAGGCCCGACATATAATTGATGCACCTACTGTTAATCGACCATATTAAGAAGAGGTTACTGAAAATAAGGCAATCCATATAACTGTAATGGATAAGAATATTAACCTTCTAGCATGTGGATTTGGAGAGGGAGAAAGAAGTAGTTGATATCCATGAAGAGGTACCTTCAAGTGTACCAACATTGTAGGAATCTAAAGGTGATGATGAGGAACATGATTGGTCTATAGGTTATTCTACAAGGGAGGATGAAGAGGATTACATATCTAATGACAAAAAATCAGAATAGGTAGGATAAGCCCTTATTATTTAACTTGTTAGAGAATCATTTAACTTGTCGTGAGTTCTATGTTTTAAATTAGTAGATCATTAACTTGCCATGTGAATCATTTAATGTGTAATTGAGTTTTATATTTAAATTAGTGAATCACTTAACTTGTCATGAGTTCTATATTTTAATGTCTTAATTTCATTTTTATCACGTTATCATTAAGCTAATTATGTTTTATAGATATGGTATCGAACAGGTGTAGACCTCTAGATTCTATACAGGAGGAGCAAACACCTTCTTTGAGTCAGCAGCTCATTTATCGGTTCCACTTATTGCTTCTCCCAACCCAGTTGCCCTTCTGTCAAAGACTGGTACTAAGGCTGTGCATTTGATTCAGGATTCGGTTTTAAAATTCAATTTTTTCAGTTTTTTATTTTTTTATCTCAACTAAACTGAACCAAATTATTAGGAATATCATTTTAACCAAAACGAAATAATTTCGGTTTGGTTCGATTCGATATGATTATGAACTGAATTGAGAAATCCAAATTTAGCTAGCATATTAAACATTAACCTAGATCTAATATAAAATTAAATCCCCTTTATGTAACACCTCACATCTCCAGAGCGTAGTGGGCATTAACTTCGTAGGATGTTGCTCGTCTGATCTCTAAAACAAGAGGTCTTTATAACAAATCATAACTTATTACATAGTGGAATCATTATATTAAACCACAAATAGTACATAGGGTACAACTACTGATACATAAATTTCGACTAAGAATATATTATAGAATATACCATCTTGCTTATTTCTACTTCATCACACTTCTATTGCGCTGCTCTGATTGCTAACTATATAACAGAACCTAGCAAGGAAAAGCGTGTGAGTGAAAAAACACTCAGTAAATCTCGTGTGTGCTAGTATTTTTCCTTAGAAAACACAAAAAATGGTTTTATATCTTTCCACTAAGGAATAACTCTTTCAACATTGCAGTTGAAAAACCTTGTTAACTGTTGTCAAAAAGTTCATGCACATTTGGAAGAATATGGTTTATTGAAAACTATTGCCCCTTTAAAGAAAATGGGATCACGTCCCGTCTATAAGAAAAATATTGGTCACAATGACCCAGATAGGATTTGTAGTACTGTTACTTTTGTTTGGTCACAATGACCCCTGTATGATTTATAATCCTACTGCCTTTATTTGGTCACAATGACCCAGATATGATATATTATCCTACCGCCGTTATTTGGTCGCAATAACCCATGTGTCCCACACCCACCCTCCGTTTTCCATGATAGGAAAACGTGGCGTAGCTGAGGACGACTAAACATCAAATACTAACACACTATAAAATAAGAGTTCACAGTCCCGAGGTGCGCACCAACCGGACCGCGTTCTCAAACCCACGTAAGTTAGTATATGTGAATAGTCCTCCTTGAGTACTCAATGATCCACAATATTCTTTTTCCATAACAGAAGCTCATATCCCAACACATGAAAATCATTTTTGGGGCCAACATATCATTTTCCAAATATTCCCCATATTTCTTATAACAATCTCCAAAGTTCGTTGAATAGAAAATAATATGACTTTCATATAATTCACAGAGTTCTTTGAAAGCATTTCGGCATTTATCATAAAACTTCGTATCATTTTAAAAGAAAGCTTCCAAATCATGAACATATTTATGATATTAAATAAAACATTTCCATGTATATGTGATGGAAAACATTTAGCTAATATATATATCTTGAGTAAATTCAGAAAAGTGAAGCTTTAAGCATAAAAGTCCATGCTATGATATATTAGAGAAACACTTAGCTATTTCAAAAAAGCATTTAGCTTTATCAGAAAAACACTTAATTAAAACGAGTTTAGAAAGAGAGGGGCTCACCTCGAATCACTTATTACTTTGCAATATAAATATTCGCTAAGTCGTCACCAAGGCTTAACAATGAACAACTTACAATAATGATCATTCATAACGCATTTAGTATTCCATGCTTTTCGACCATGATATGCATATGACTATTGTATAAGGAAATCACTCCATTTCTCATTTCATTTCATGCTTGAAACGAAATATAATTCTTGCATAGTTATAATCCATCTCATAATACCATCCTCCTCACATGAATATAAGGTCTTAATAAATCCATAAAAATTATCATTCAATCCATCAACATAATTAAAATCAATACATGAATTCATTTGTTCTTAATAACATTCTGCAATTTTCCAGTTTTGACACCATAACTTGTTTTGCTCATAACTTTCAATCCACAAATCCAAATGATGTCAAACCAATTTTAAAATATCCTCAAGACATTCCTTCACAAGTTTCAATTCACGGAATACCAATTCTATTGTCCATTTTGTCCAGTTTTGAATACAAATATCCAGTAGTAAAATTCCGTCACTGATTTGGCACCTTTTACTATTTTCACCATAACTTTTGATCTGTAAATCCGATTAACCTCAAACTTGCTCCAAAACGCTTCTATGATCCTTCAATACAAAGATATATGCTTGCTTTGTTCAAATACAAAAATGTTACAGATTTACTGGACATAAAACCTCCCAGAATTTTCTAGAAATAAACCCATTGTCCAACAAAACACATTATATCTTCATTCTTTGTTTATTATAGCACATGAATACTAATTAATTCAATCCAATCTTCCTTTTAACACCCTTAAAGCCACTGATTTCCAGTCATACATAAACCAGAAAATTTATCCATAGCACAACAAGAAAACCGGCAGCCTCAATCATAACATATATATATCCTTGAGAGTTTCTAAACAATTATCTTATTTCCAACTTCATTTCTTTTTCCTAATTCAAGAACAATATGCAGTCATAGTTAAGTCTTTAAAACACTTCCAAACCTCCATCAAACATCACACAAACACAGCTAATAAGCTGCCATCCCATCCGCCACATATATGCACACACAAGAACAGCTTTCACACAACTTTACCTAGCTAGTTTCCATAATTCATACAAAACCTTTCATAATATGTATACCAACATGATCTCCATGATTTATATAATAACTTTACTTCAAGCAAGGTAGATCTTTACCTTTTCTTTGCTGCGTTTGGAATCTAAACAACCTAAGTATCTTCTTGTTTTTCCTTTTCTCTCTCTCCTCTCTATTTTTCGAATTTTCTGTCTCTCTCTTTTCTCTATTTTCTTTTTCTTTTCTCTTCTCTTTTTCCCCCTTGTTTGCTGCGAAATTCTGGCTGTCTAAAGCCATTTTAGCCGGCCTTCTTGGCCTATATATAGAGAAATATGGTCTTTGAGTCAAGGATGCATTAAATAGTCTCAAACAATTGGAAGCCCTTGATTGGTCCACCTAGCTACTTAGGTGTCATTTAGAATATTCAAGAATTCATTGAAATTCTTTAGGAAGTCCTTGCATGATTGTTCATGTAACCAAATCATAGAATTAACACTTGGTGGGTTTTCATTGGTCCATATAGTGATGAGATGTCCACTTAGGTGGCATATAATAATGACTAAGCTTTTAAACAACTAATAATATCTCAACATTTGTCTTGTCCTTTAAATGTAATTGCCACCTAGCATCTCTTAACCAATCACATCTTATCATGTGTTCCTTTGTCTAATAATCTTTTGATGTCTTTTCTCACAACTGATCACAATTTCCTCTAATATCCTTAAATAGAATTTTACCGATTGTCCAATTCCTTCAATTTCCTCCGATAATTTATAATTTCCTGATATTATTCACTTCAATCAATAAAACTTTTATTTTACAAATAGAATCCAGATAATAAAGGATTCCTTTTCATGTCCCTTAGAGTTCTTAAATTTTTTCTCAATTTTTTGAAATTCGCAATCAAAATTCCAATCTCGGTCAAAATTATGACAATACTCCTAAAACTCAAATTATACCAAAATGTCTATCTCATTGCCCTGATCAATTTTTGTTCTGAGCTTATACCCAAATTATTATTCTTTACAAAGTTGTCATTAATTGAAGTACAAAAGTATTGGTAGAATAATCTCAAAATTCCAGTTATATATCTAAATATTTTTATTGCACCAAAACGTTCAGTTCATTAAACTGATCATTTCTTGTTCTGAGCTTTTATACAAATACTCATTCTATAAAAAGTAGTCACCAATCAAAGTGTACAATGGAGGGATGTTACAATCTCCCCTCCTTTAAGGACTTGAAATTCAAATTTCCTTGTAATTTTGTAGCGAATTCCAATTAATGTGCTACATTTTGAAGTGAGTCCACTATTGGAAAAGGTCCAACATATCGAGGCATTAATTTCTTTCCAATATAGAGGTGATTAACACTTTCTTCCATACAAAGCTTCGAATAGGCCATTCCAATTGTCATCTGATAACTATTATTATATACAAACTTCGCATATGCTAAATTAGCAATCCAATCAGTTCCAAATATAAGGCACATGCCCCCAACATGTTTTCCAATGTCCTGATTGCAATAGTGTCCCCGACAATTATTGCAGCTTACTCTAAATTTTGAACGGTAAATTTCGGATCATGGTCAGATATACTAGTGAGGAGTACTCTGTGCAATCTAATGACTTTTTTCATATATCTTGTTCAGTTTTCTCCAAAAAGTCCCATTACTTGATAGGGAGAATTTTGGTTAATCAATCTACTACAATGCCAATGGTATCTCTTATCTTTACTATCAAGCTAATCCCATTATGAAATCCATAGAATCATCCCACTTCTATGATAGTACAGGCAATGATTATAATAACCCTCCAGATCATTCCTGATTGTCTTTTACTTGTTGATACGTGAAGCTTCATGCCACAAATTAAGATATGTCATTTCAATCCACCAGTAATACCTAAGTCACGATATATCTTAATCATCTCCAGGTGGATTGTATTAATACTCCGATGTACCTTGCTAAAACACCTTGTTGCATGATGACTTGCCTTAAAATGCAGTATTGGCTTCAAAGGATTCCGACATCATTTTCTTGGGATTTTCTTCTTTCTCCTTATTTGCTTCTCTCCTTCACATTTTTATATTCCTTCACGAAGTTTCAATTTTCTTGAGAGGTACACTCTTACCTTCTTTTCGTACATTAATACTCATTTTAATCATTCTTTAAGGATTTCAGGGTATATCTCATAGAGTTTATCCATTATTGGACATGCTAAAACTTATCATCACTTCAATTTTGGGAAACTCCTTTCACATTTTTACATAGAGAATATTCTTCATACCTCTGCGGAGTCTCGGGGAGTTTCTAATTCATTACTGTCTCAACTTTCACAGGATCTACTGTGATTCCTTCTTTAGGTATCACATACTTTAAAATGCTACTTTAGTTAACTAAAACTCATATTTGGTAAATTTTAGCCTCCCAAAATCTTTCCAACACTGTTCGAAGGATACTTTATGCTCTTGAGGACTTACAAAATACACTAAGATATCATCTAAAAAGGCAACAATAAAGATATCCAAATACGGTTGAAACACTTCGTGCATCTAATCCATGAATGTAATAAGGAATTGGTAATGCCAACTAGTATCACTGCAAACTCAATATGCACGTATCGTGTATTAGACACGATTTTTGGAATATCCTCTTCTGGAATCCGCACTTGGTAGTATCCTTTCCTTAAGTGTAATTTAGAAAACATCTTGCTTCTTGAAATTGACCAAATAATTCATTAAGCATAGGTAAAGGATATTTTTTTTCTTCATTGTCATCCATGATAATTTATACACATCCTTAATACTCCATTCTTCTTTTTCACAAACAACATAGGTACTCCACCAACCGATGTACCAGATCACACAAATCCTTGGTTTAATAATTCCTGCCAGTGTTTCTTAAGTTCATTTAGCTCTGTTAGCACTTTTCTATAGAAGTTCTTACAATTAGTTCTGTACTTAGTATTGAATCAGTAATAATTGCAACTTCTCTTTCTGGAAAAACCTTTTAAGTTGGGAGGAAAAAGTCCAAATACTTACAATCCATAGGTATATCTCCAAATACATACAATCCATAGGTATATCTTTGAGTTTCTCAGGTTGAGTTAGATTAGTTAACAACTAGACTCAATACCTCATTCAGCCCTTATAATAATTTCTGAGTCGTAACTCCATATATAAGGTAATATATCCTTTTTTCTTACTTTCTTTCCCCTCTATAATCCTAATACATCATTGCCTGATTCACAATGTTGTTTAAAATTGTTCCTATAATCAATTTGGGCCTTATATTGAAATAATAAATCCAAGAAAGTATGGTATCATAGTCATCTACAAGTAAATATATGAAGTCTTCAATTAGAACCAATCTTCTACCAATATGTCAACCTCCAGACACATTTTATCATTATTCATCTGTTCCCCTAAAAGACTACTAATTGCCAGTTCATAGGGAACTTTCTTAGTCTTAATACTTACCTTGACCAAAAGGATAAGCAATATGAAGAGAATTTGGATTTATCCGAATCTTAGCCTCCTTGCCATCAGTAAATCTTTACCTTCTACAACCACTATTGTTTGCTACTATTTTGAGATCCACTTTATCTAAAGTGGCCACTTGAATTTTTACCGATAGTTAATTTACTCTTGAATTAAAAGCTGAGATTGGGCCTTGATTATCCCTTACAAGTCTTGATCTCGGTCCTACATATTTTTTTTATTGAATTCACTCATCCTATAGATCATTTGGAAAAGGTAATTTATGACTTTATACTCCTCTTCTTATACTTAAATCAATGAATGACTTACTTTTCTTCGGTAGTTTATTCCTTTTCTGGAAATTTCCTACCATCTACCGACTAGGTCCTCCAAGTCTTTTAAAGAAAAAGGTTGGAATTCCCCTTTATGAATTCTTCCAACTCTTTTCCTTTAACTTTTAAGGTCACTCCCAGGGGTCACCCATCATAGTACTTCTCTTACCTAGGCAAGCTTAACTTTGAGGTGCTAATAGAGTCTGGTGCATTAGTGCTGGTATAATCGCACTCCTCTGTATTTTCCACAATACAAGGTTTTCGATACACAAATTTTTATACAAGTGCATTTACCTATGCACATCTCCTTAGCTAGCAATTATAACTACTATTACAATCATACTATATACATACCAAACCCACGAGTGCACAAAGTCCTCTATTCATCATCACTGCCAGTTCCAAATACTGGGGTCCACGGTTAGAAGAAAATAGTACTCAGGTATATCCGATCTAAGGATTCCTTAATCACAACCTTAGAGTTTGGGTCACCCCTTGCTGCACAATTTGTTTTTACTTCACCTTTAATAGCTTCTCCATTAAACTTGATCAAAGATGTCATAAATGTCTCAACTATCTATTCTTCTGACTTATCAGAAAGGATTATAATTAACTTGGGTGCCTCATATTCAAATAGCATACCAATCTTATATTTGATTCCATAGGGTTTTCTACTTTTATGGACAAATAACTGTAACTATCGAGAATCAAATCCATAATGTAACTGGCTACTAAGCCACATCTAACCCAATAAATGGTAGGAATACCTAAACTTAGATTCTAATATCAATTGTAACACCCCACATCACCATAGCGTAGTGGGCATTAACTTCGTGGAATGTCACCCTGCCTAATCTCCCAAACCAAAAGTCTTTATAACAAATCATAACTTATTACACAACGGAAGCATTATATTAAATCTCAAATAGTACATAGGGTACAACTTCTGATACATAAATTCCAACTAAGAATATATTATAGCATATACCATCTTACTTGTTTCTACTTCATCACACTTCCATTGTGCTACTCTATATAATAGAACCCAGCAAGAAAAATCGAGGAAAAGCGTGTGAGTGAAAAAACACTTTGTGAGTCTTGTGTGTGCCAGTGTTTTTCCTTAGAAAACACAAAAAATGGTTTTTGTATCTTTCCACTAAGGAATAATTCTTTAAACATTAAAGTTGAAAAATCTTGTTAGTTATTGTCAAAGAGTTCGTGCACATTTGGAAAAACATGGTTTATTGAAAACTATTGCCCTTTTAAAGAAAATGGGATCATGCCCCGTCTATAAGTAAAATATTGGTCACAATGACCCAGGTAGGATTTGTAGTCCTATCGCCTTTGTTTGGTCACAATGACTCGAATAGAATTTATAATTCTACTGTCTTTATTTGGTCACAAGGACCCAGATAGGATATATTATCCTACCGCCGTTATTTGGTCACAATGTCCCGGATGTCCTACATGCGCCCTCCGTTTTCCATGATAAGAAAACGTATCGCTAGTTGAGGATGACTAAACATCAAATACTGGCACACCATAAAATAAGAGATCACAGTTCAGAGGTGCACACCAACCAGACTGCGTTCTCAAACTCACGTAAGTTAGTATAGCTAAATAGTCATTCTTAAATACTCGAGGATCCAGAATATTCTTTTCCTATAACAAAAGCTCATATCCAAGCATACGAAAATCATTTTCGAAGCCAAAATATAATTTTCCAAATATTCCCCATATTTTTTATAAAAATCTCCAAAGTTCGTTGACATAGAAAATAATGTCTTTTATATAATGCACAGAGTTCTTTGAAAGCATTTCGGCATTTATCATAAAACTTCGTATCATTTTGAAAGAAAGCTTCCAAATCATGAACATATTTATGATATTAAATAAAACTTTTCCATGTATATGTGATGGAAAACATTTAGCTAATATATATATCTTGAGTAAATTCAGAAAAGTGAAGCTTTAAGCATAAAATTCCATGCTATGATATATCAGAGAAACACTTAGCTATTTCAGAAAAGCATTTAGCTTTATTAGAAAAACACTTAACTAAAACGGGTTTAGAAAGAAAGGGACTCACATCGAATTGCTTATCACCTAGCAATATAAATATTCGCTAAGTCATCACCAAGGCCTAACAATGAATGGCCTACAATAATAATCATTCATAACGCATTTAGTATTCTATGCTTTTCGACCATGATAAACATATGACTGTTGTCTAAGGATATCACTTCATTTCTCATTTCATTTCATGCTTGAAACGAAATATAATTCTTGCACGCTTATAATCCATTTCATAATACCATCCTCCTTACATGAATATAAGTTCTTAATAAATCCATAAAACTTCTCATTCAATCCATCAACATAATTAAAATCAATCCATGAATTCATTTGTTCTTAATAACATTCTGCAGTTTTCCAGCTTTAACACCATATTTTGCTTATAATTTTCAATCCACAAGTCCAAATGATGTCAAACTAGTTTTAAAATATCCTTAAGACACTCCTTTTCAATTTTCAATTCATGGAATACCAATTCTCTTGTCCATTTTTTTTCAGTTTTGAACAGAAAGATCTAGTAGTAAAATCACTGATTTGGCACCTTTTACTTTTTTCACCATAACTTTTGATCCGTAAATCCGATTAACCTCAGACTTATGCCAAAATGATTCTATGATCCTTCACTACAAAGTTGTATGCCTGATTTGTTCAAATCCAAAAATATTACAGATTTACTGAACATAAAACCCCCCAGAATTTTCTAGAAATAAACCCATTTTCCAGCAAAACACATTATATCTTCATTCCTTGTTTATTATAGCACATGAGTACTAATTAATTCAATATAATCTTCCTTCTAACACCCTTAAAGCCACTGGTTTCCAGTCATACATAAACCAGAAAATTTTACCATTGCACACCAAGAAAACCGGCAGCCTCAATCATAACATATATCCTTGAGAGTTTCTTATCAATTATCTTATTTCCAACTTCATTTCTTTTTCCTAATTCAAGAACAATATGCAGCCATAGTTAAGTCTTTAAAACACTTCCAAACCTCCATCAAAAATCACACAAACACAGCGAATAAGCTGCCATCCCATCCGCCACATATACGCATACACAAGAACAGCTTTCACACAACTTTACCTAGCTAGTTTCCATAATTCATGCATAACCTTTCATAATATGTATACCAACATGATCTCCATGATTTATATAATAACTTTACTTCAAGCAAGGTAGACCCTTACCTTTTCTTTGCTGCGTTTGGAAGCTAAACAGCCCAAACATCTTCTTGGTTTTCCTTATCTCTTTCTCTCTTCTCTATTTTTTGATTTTTTTGTCTGTCTGTCTCTCTTCTCTATTTTCCTTTTCTTTTCTCTTATCCTTTTCCCCCTTGTTTGCTGTGAAATTCTATCTGTCTAAAGGCATTTCAGCCGGTCTTCATGGCCTATATATAGAGAAATATGGTATTTGAGTCAAGGATGCATTAAATGGTCTCAAACATTTTGAAGCCCTTGATTGGTCCACCTAGCTACTTAGGTGTCCTTTAGAATATTCAAGAATTCTATGGAATTCTTTAGAAAGTCCTTGCATGATTGTTCATGTAACCTATCATAAAATCAACACTTGGTGAGTTTTTATTGGTCCACATGGTGATGAGGTATCCACTTAGGTGGCAAATAATAATGACTAAGCTTTTAAACAACTAATAACATCTCAACATTTGTCTTGTCCTTTAATTGTAATTTCCACCTAGCATCTCTTAACCAATCATATCTTATCATGTGTACCTTTGTCCAATAGTCTTTCAATATCTTTTCTCACAACCAATCACAATTTCCTCCAATATTCTTAAATAGAATTTTACCAACTTCTCTAATAATTCATAATTTCCTGATATTATTCGCCTCAATTGGGAAAACTTTTTATTTTACCAATAGAATCTAGAAAACAAATGATTCCTTTTCATGTCCTTCAGAGTTCTTAAATTCTTTCTCAATTTTGTTAAATTCGCAGTCAAAATTTCTATCGCGGTCAAAATTATGACAATACTCCTAAAACTCTAATTATACCAAAATATCTCTCCCATTGCCCTGATCAACTTTTGTTTTGAGCTTATACCCAAATTCTTATTTTATACAAAGTAATCATTAATTGAAGTACAAAAGTACGAGTAGAACAATTTTCAAATTTTCAATTATATCTCTCAATATTTTTTTTCGCACCAAAATATTCAATTCATTAAACTGGTCATTTCTTATTCTAAGTGTAACGCCCCACACCCTAAGTACCAAGATAGGGCAGGATGTCGCCCCATCTAAAGGACCAAGGGTTTTTATAACGAGGTACAAAAGAAAAAAAAAATTACTAAATAAAATTAAAGGAATAATTTTATTACATTCAGAAACAAAACTTATACAAGTCTGGAAAATGAAAACTAAAAAACGTCCCTTGAAACAAATCCAAAACATAAATAAATAAACTGGAGTTCATCTCCTAATGCTTCACCAAGCTTAATATAAGCAATCCATTGAAATCATGATATAAAAGGTGTAAGATTGGCATCTCAGTAAGTCTCGTGTGTGCAAGTGCCAATTACAACCATTTCGTGTATGCAGGTTTATCGCAATTACAAAATCATGTTTACAAGTCAATTTCATTAATAACAGTTATAAGAAGAAGCCTTGCTCAATGAATCTAAAAGAGCTCACAAGAAATCATTGTTTCATCATATTCATAATTTATTAGGTAAGGATTAGCAAATGATTCAATAATATAGTAACACAATCCATATCATAGTTTCCATCATGATAGCTTCCCAATATATTCTTTCAACAATGGGTAGTGGGGGATCCTCCCATTAGGTGAGATACTCCTCCATCTCTACACCCAACATTCTGGTTATCCAATCTGGATAAACAATGTCCATGTGGACCAACATGCTAGCTCGTACGACCTGACTAAGTAGTACTATCGCCTCTCTAAGTTGAGTTCATCTTCTGGAGGTGGCCTCTTGCCAGAAGACTCACTCTAACTATTTAAAACTAGTACTATTAGCCTACCCGCGCTGAGTACTCAATGCTCCCCATTTAAGGGCAAAATCATTTTTTTCTTTTTCGAAAGTCTTTGATTAGCTTGATGGCAAAACGTGATTTTTCGTAATAGCATTTCCAAATCGTTTAGTGATAGTATAAGAAATCGTTTTTTAGTTTGAATAGTTGACATTTCATAAACTCATTTAGAAAGTAAAACATTCATGTTTTCAACCCAACTATCAAAACACAATGTAACTCATCATGTTTAGCCAACATTTCAATCCTCTTGTCAAACATTATATTGACATCAATTCCAAATAACATTATAAAATTTACTAGCAAACATGTAACATCCTGCAACCTAGGCCCGCCAAGGCCGGGGATGTCGCCCCGTCCAAAGGACAAGGGGTCTTTATAACTAGGTCATACAAATAAAATAGCGGAAATAAATGATACTTGAACTTAAATATTTATTACATCCCAAAATAAACAACTATCCAAAATAAATCCGAGAATACCAAAAACAAATCTATAATAAAAAATTCATCCACTCTCATCTCTCTATAACTTTATATAAACATAAATCTTCCAAAGCGGGCAAAAACTAGCTACTCGTCCCCACAGCAGGACTGACCTGAAAACATGGTAAAAAGGTGGTGAGACAGAAATCTCAGTAAGTCCGTGTGTGTTTATGTGTCAGGTGAAAACATTTCGTGAATGCAAAGTATAAAATTCTTTATAAGAGATCACTGGCAAGCAATAAACATCTGTCAAAAACAAGAGTGGTGTTTTGGCATTTTCAGCCATACATAATTTATAAAATCAACCACTCGAAAGAAAGGATTACGGGTTACCACATGTTGGGCCCCATAACCGAATGGTCAGCATGCCACACTTTGTGCATACCGCCGGTCAGAATGCCACACTTTGTGCAGACTGACAAAAGTAGGTGATCGACCTACTGGGCAAGATACTCCTCCTTCTCTATACCCAAACATCAACTGGGTGTCCATTCCGGCATAACACAGTCACTTGACTGAAGAGAACACTGCTAGCTCGGACCGACACGACCTACTGGACTGATATCCTATCCGGGAAGGACTCACCCCTCAGAGGTAGCCACCTACTGAGAGACTTATCCTAACCCCTCAAAGACTAGTCCTAGTAGTCCACCCTTATTAAGTACTCAACGTAACGTATCCCACTTGGGAAAAATGAACAAACACAGTTCCACTTGAAGATGGCAATTAAGGGTTTCCAGAATCTTTGTCAAAAACAGTTTCAGAAAGAGTTCTGAGTTTGAGTAAATATGCTTATTAAATTTTAAATAACTCATATGACGAAAATAAAACAGGAGACAATCCTCAATTTCCTTTACAAAAATGAGTGTCCATGCACTCTACATTTAGCTTGCCATAATTAAACATTTTTCAACAATCAGGTTTTTATGCAGGAGCTTACCTGACTCTTGCTCACAAATAAAAGGTCTCCAACAGCTTACCTAACCCCACATGGGCAAATACAAAACACAATCAATTTCAAGCCACAATCCACTTCCTTAATTTTAAAACAACTCAACTTACTACTATCATGATCCTAGTGTCTCAAGCTTTAAGGCCACTCCATAAATAAATAGGTTTATAAGGTAAGGATAATTTGATATTTAAAATAATTAATGTTTTGGGAGATAGGTACTAATAAGTTAAATGTTTAAAACTTGCTAAGAAAAATTTAGAGTTTATTTGTTAATGATTTATTAATAATTTAGTTGTTAGAAAATAATTGATAACTAAAGTTAGTTGAAAATGGATTTTAATGAATCTTGCTTGGAAAAATAATAAATAAGATTTAATAAGTTTTGATAAAAAAAATGATAATTAAATTTATAGAAATAAGTGTTTTACTAATCATGGTTATTTCCATAAAAGGCTTTAGTTGATCTCATTATTTTATAAAATATCTATATATTTTATTTTTCTATTAAAACTATTATTTATTTGACTAAGTTTTCCTTTAGATAAATATAATATTCCAAATCCACCATTCCTAGGGTTTTCAAAATCACTATCAAAATTATATTACTAAATATTTTATTCATGAAATAAAAATTTACTTAGGGACAACTAGATCATGATCATAATTCTAAGATTACTCACAATCATGAACATATACAACCATTCAACTCATTAAATCGACCAAATCTTTCATATAAGAATATATCTAAATTTATCAAGACATGATCTAACCTCTACTAGCATAAATATGATCATGGCTTTACCAATCCATCATGAATAAAAATCCTATTCACCAATGGTGACATAATCTCTAGCATGCTTTGACACAAATACTACCTATGACATGCATCAAACCTCAATTCAACATACAACCAACCAATATGATCCTTCCATGCATAAATCTCATCTCCTTCACAATCATACATATACTCATGCTTCAAGCACAACAACACATATTCAAACCCCATCGTCATCTACCTTCTAACAACATCATCCTAGAGACATGATTCTATAGTTTAAAAAAAAGGAGATTGAAGGTACTTACTTGATTGATGAATGCCTTGAAGGAGTTTAGAGTAGATCTCAACTACTAGATGTCTAGCTTTGTCCAAGGGAGATGGCGAGAGCATGATTATGGAAGAAGAAGTCATCCGGCCAAGGGAGAGGGATTTCGGCCATGAGAGAGAGAGAGAGAGAGAGAGAGAAGAGATCATTAGTATGTTTATTCACATAGGTTTTCACTAGAGATCAAGTTTCGAGAAGATGAAGTTGATAGAGTATATTTACCTTGAAGATGTTCTTGTCCTTCACAGAAATTTCTGGTTTTGATCCGAAGTAGCGAGATGATTTGAGGAGTTTGATGTTAAGAATGGTGTTGATGGACTCATAGCAGTAAGTAGGTCAAATCTGGAGATTTTAGTGAATGTTTGAAGTGATTTGGAGGGGTATTAAGTGAAAGAAAGTAGTAGGTGCTCTTGGTGTAGTGTGTGTGTTCTTGGATATTGAAGGGAATTGAGAGATTGTAGTGTAGCTGCCGAAAATTCTGAGGGAATTAGGCTGGCCGAATTTCTTAGGGCTTATGGAGTTGTTTCTCTGATTTGGATGGGAAAAGGAAAGGTTAGTTGTTACAATCCTTGAAGAATATTTTAGGAAGTGAATTTGAAAACTAAATATTTCTAGAATATCTTGATAATTGAAGAGCTTTGAAGGTCTCCTATGGCTGACTGGTTGAGCAGTTTTTCTGAGGAATTAAAGCTGGTTCAAGGTAGCTTAGGGTGACTAAAATTAAGGTGCACAATGATGAAGAATAAGTCTGGTCAATTGAGTGATATATTATGGAAGGTTGCTAAACAAAAATGGTTGGAATTTTGGAAACCAATCAAGCAAAATTGTAGGGATTTGGTGGAGGGATTTTCGGGTAGCCATTGCTGGATTTCGTGCAGAAGCTTAAGGGGAACAATGGAGCTCTATTACTGGAGGTTTAAGGAAGGTTTTTTACATAATAAGGTTGGTGTTTCGGCTGAGAGAAAAATAGAAAACAAAACTGGAACTTAGACTGCCCAGAATTTTTGCTGGGCATAATTTTTCTGGGCAGATTTTCGGCTGCCATTTCCAGTCGACTTGCAGAGGGTTTGAAGGGGAACTTCAGGGGTTTTCAAGGCTGGTTTCTAGCCTTCTTCATGGAGGAAAAACATGGCTAAGGTGCTGCACAAAATTTGGAAGAAAACAGCTTAGTTTTGGACTCTCAAAGCTGCGATTTGTACAGGAATTTTCTTGCTTTTGCTCCAGCTTTAAGCAGTCCGAAAATGGCTAAGAATTTCATATTACAAACTGATCCTAAAGACCATTTTTCTAGAAGCATTTGAGAGGGAATTCTAGCAAAGAAACTCGACATTTTGAAGGCACAACAAGCTGGAAAGTTATTAGCTCATTCCAATAAAGAAGATGAACTAGATAGAGAGAATTTTCAGCAAACTCACTAGAGGGATTTTTCCTCTTGGAACTTCCCACAACTCTTCCACATTTTTCAAACCATAAGAAGTCTTATACCAAGACATTTTGATCCTACAAGATCACAACACTTTACTGAAATTTCTGGAAAGAAAATGGCTAGAATCACTTGATCAAGTTAATGAGTTGAGAATTAAGGGAAAATCAAAGATCAAGGAAAAATGAATTCCTTTTGGAAAATTCGAGTAGGTAAGGGTGTAGAATGAGGTTACGCCTAACATCTCTCTCTTAGGACATCATCCCTACCTTACTCTAAGCTCATAAGGCCGAAATTACTCTTCCCCAAGCAAAAATAATTAATTACTCTTCTGCCCATTACGCTTCCATGATGGAATTTGAACCCTAGTTTTCAATAATTAATTCTAAGGCTCTAACCACTAAACCACATCAACTTTTGCGGATATTTTTCCTAGAAAAATTATTTTCTATTCAATTCACAAGCTATTTCCCTATTTTCACCTCAGGTAAAAATTACCATTTTGCCTTTCTCACACAAGACTCATCAACAAGACTTCAAGACAATAAAACTCAAATTCAAGGCACATAAAAATCATATATAAGTATATTTAATCATGAAATAAAATATGATATGCATCCCAACCCCCTTACTCTAAGGTTGGTTTCGACTGGGGTTTCACAAAACAAGTAACTTTTATCAAAACGGTTATACAGGGACTTACTTAGATGAATCAACAGTTAGACCCAATTCAATTGATGGCCTTTACTTCCAGTCCTTTCTTATCTAGAGCAAATAATCCCACAATTAGAATTCAATTATTCCATATACTATTTCTTACAACATAAATTCTCATGATCTCGCTAATCACCTAGTTAATCCATGGTGTCTAGATGATTTAATTCATTAGATCACATATACAACTTTCCTTTGCCATTCTATTGTACATATCCATTCATTTATCCAAATCAATTTGCTATATGACAACTCTTATATTCAACTAATGTAAAATCATCATAAACAGCCCCATAACCATTAAAAGATCTCATCTTTGCCAACCTAGAATAGATCTAAATTCATCATGACAAGATATATCAATATCCTATCTCATACATGCCTTGTCTATGGTTTATATCAATATATTCATCATACTAGTTCATTCATGCTTCTGTGATCAACTCCATAAGCATTCATAAGTCCATACACTAAAGATTAATGCCTATTAAATCAATAAAGTTAATCCTTAAATACCTCTTTGACGGCACAACAAGAGCAAAGGTGGTGCATTTGGTGCTTGATGGAGTTTACTTTGAAAAGAAGAGTCGAGTGGTGGCTCTTGGTTTCCTTGATTCGAAGATCATGAGATGATAGGGATAAATCAGTCCCCTTTGGTTCGAAATTTAGGAGAAATGAAGAAGAATTGAATAAAAGTTTAAGGGGTTTGAAGAGTTGCTTATCTTACTCTTGGGGTTCGATTTTGGTGGAGATTGGTGCTGTTTTGGCTAAGTTATTGGAGGGGGTTGGTGGCTGGAATTTATGGGCAGAAGAGGGTGTTTAGGGTTTAGTAGAGCTTGATCTCAGGGGTTTAGGGCTGGTTTTTTGTGGCTTTTTTCTTGTTGTTAATGTGGCTAAAATAAGGGAGGAAAAGATGAGAAAAAGAGCTGCCTTTTGGTTCTTGTGTTGGCCGAAAATTGGAGAAGAGATGTGATGGCTTTTTGGTGGTGGTGTTTTAGCTAAAACAAGAGAAAATTGGAGGACAAGACTGTTGGAATTTTCGTGAGTGTGTGCGTGTGAGCAATGGACGAATTTTTGGAGGAGGAAGGGGAGAAAATTTTGATGTTTATTTGGTTTCCAGAATTTTATTTGGTTAAAATCAATTAGGGTATATTTCTCCTATATTTTAGAGAGGTTCAATGGAACTATATGTCCTATAAGGTGCCGGCTAGGGTTCTTGTTTTTTTTTTTTCCAAAAATTTCAGCCAGGAAATCAGGTTATTAATCCAAGAAGTAATCTAGGTAATGCCCCAATTTGTTTTAGACAAACATAATTGATTAAGGAATAATTATTTTTTTGGTGGAGAAATCTAGTTTCCAAAATCAAGGTTCTATCTTTTTTCTTTCCATAATAAGTCCTTTGAATAAGATCCTTTTAGGAAACTCTAGATGTTGGAATATTTAAACTTTCTCAATGATTAGAATAAAATATTAATTATGGAATAATAAGAATTTAATTTATATTAAATTCTTTTTTAATATAACCCAAAATAATAAAAAATCTATATTTTAAGAAATTGGAAAATAAGAAGGCAGAAATCCCTAGGATTTTCGGCCAAGGGAAGGGAAAATAAGGGAAAAAAAGTTTAATCAAAGGTGTGAAGGAAATGGTTCATAAGAGCTAGGATTCGAACTCAAGTCACCAAAGGATACAAGCTCTACCCACTATTTCACAATAACTCTTGTTTAAAAATTCCTCTAACAAATTCCCTTAACTCCCATTTACTTACTCCATTTCCCTTCTAATAAATGCTACTCAACAAAGCAAAAGCTCAACTAGCACAACTATATCAAAGTAGATGAATTCATGAAATAACAAACTGATATTTTCTTGAAAATAGTTTAAATCTTCAAAGGTAGTATAAAACAATGTGACATGCATGACTTTTCCCCACATACTAAATGTGGTCTAATACGGGATATTACATCCTCTCCCCTTTAAGAGAATTTCATCCCAAAATTTAGGGTGCTAAACTTCTAAAGCAAATTCGGATACTTCCTCTTCACCCATTCTTCAGTCTCCCACGTTGCATCTTGAGCACCATGATGTTCCCATAGGTATTTGCTTATTCCTCAACATCTTGACACTACAATCTAAAACCTTAATTGGTTTCTCAACATAGCTCAAGTCAGGCTGTATAATCAATGGTTCCTCATTCAATACATGCTTCGGATCAGGGTTGCACCTCTTTAATTAGGACATATGGAACACATTATGAATTCCTGCTAACTCTTCTGGCAGTTCCAACCGATATGCTATGGGTCCGATCCTTTCAATCACTGGAAAAGGTCCTAAATATCTAGGACTCAACTTCCCTCCCTTAAGATGGTTTAGAATTCCTCTACTAGGCGTTATCTTTAAAAATGTCTAATCTCCCACTCGAAACTCCAACTCCCTTCTTCTATTGTCAGCATAACTCTTTTGTCGGCTTTGTGCGGCTTTCAGTCTCTCCCTTATCATCTTTACTTTGTCTGCCATTTCCTCAATTTTAACCTCCCCAGACTTGCTGATTTATCCATCCTCAGTCCAACCACAATACAAGGGTACCTGACATTTTCGTCCATACAATGCCTCATAGGGTGCCATTCCAATTGATGCCTGATGACTGTTGTTGTAGGCCAACTCAGCGTAAGGTATGCAACCCAACCACCTATCTCCGAAATCTAGTACGCAAGCCCTAAGCATATCCTCCAAAATCTGGATAACTCTTTCGGACTGTCCATCTGTTTGCATGTGAGCATAAGTATTGAGCATTAGAGTCGTTTCCATTGACTCTTGAAATTTAGTCCAAAACTTGGAAGTAAATCTGGGATCCTTGTCGGATACAATACTTGTCGGCACTCCATGCAATCTAACCACTTCGTGAATATACATCTTGGCCAATTTTTCCATAGAGTCCTTCACATTTACCGGAATAAAATAAGCTGTCTTGGTCAATCTATCAACCACAACCCACACTGCATCCTTCAAAGTCTTAGACATCGGTAACCCAGTAACAAAGTCCATCGTCACCTCTTGCCACTTCTACTAGGGAATAGACAACGGCTGTAGCAATCCGACTGTCCTCTTATGCTCCGCTTTTGCTTCCACCTCTGGTATGGATCGCCATGCCTGCTCCGACTCAGGAGCCGATGACTCGCTCTCTTGAACAAACCTACCTCGTCTTGCAACCCTACTTCTTGGTGCCATCTATTGGTATCCAATATAAGGTTCATTAGGGGAAAAGTTCATGACATGCAATAAATTAGCTCATGGATTGGAAAGAATAAGCAATTCGATGAAAAATAGATTTTGCGAATAACACTCTAAATGGTATAGAGAAATCAATAAAATCATGCTTTCATTAACCAAATCCAACTTAGTACAAAATAAAGGAGTATCCTACTAAGTACTTCTTTTATTCTTGTGAAACGAAATTCAAAATAAAAGAGTGAATGCTAAATCAAATAAATAAACGAACATCTCTTCATGGAAATAAAAGAATAATCACTTGAAGATTGAATGGCAAACAAAACACAGCAAATGAACAGAAAACAAAAACGCAGTGGCTGAAAACGTGAGTATTACCTCTTCTACATCTCCAGGTTTACTGCACTAGAATATGCTGAACTGGGATAGGTACACTAGTATAAACCTCTAGTCCGATTCTTGCAAGCCTCCTACTGCGTCTGTGCATGTATATAAACGCTAAAACCTTCTTGATCTTCCAATATATAGCCTGCCTAATCCACGTTTAGTGAAGACTCACAAGACTAAGGAATAGGGAAAAACCTGTTCTCTGTCTAGCAAACAACGATGCACACAGATAAGAAGTTTTTGGAGAGAAAAAAAGTCCTACAAAAAAGAAGAAACCGTGCGTCTATTCTATGAACATATCCCACGATTTTTCCTTTTTTATTTATTTATTTGCCAATGCCATAAAAACTTGATAACCTCATAGCATCATAGTATATCCATGACTCTTATCCCAGGCTAATATCCAGGAATTTTTGAGACTTTAATTTAGCCCATTAGACTCTTAGTTTAGCCTTTTGAACCAAATTAATTATTCTAATCAGAACCAAATAAATGGCCCAATAAATAATTAAATTTTCAGCCCAAATAAACTAGTCTAATTAACAAGACTACATTAGTTTAGTCCCAAGTCAATTTTTAATCATTCAAACTAGGCCAAAATCCCGAACAATTAATAAACCCACCAAACTAATTTAATTAATTTTTTCTCTCTGTGGACCTTTATTTTATTCTAACCCAATAATTAAATCAAGCTACTTATATAAAATAAATTCTATTTAATTTAATTTAAGACTAATTCCTTAGCCTGTATATAATTAGGACTTACGGTTTATATTGGGGACCAAAAGACACATCGCCTTAGCTACTAAAATGACCAAAATACCCTTGCCATATAAATAGCTATATTTTGCATTTTAAATATTTCCTAATATCACCATAAAGAAATATAGACCCCAAGGACAATGCCGCGTTAGCAAAGTCTTCGACCTATAAGTGAAATGACTAAAATATCCCTCTATACATCACCATGCATTTGAGAGAAAGAAATGTACTAATACCTCTCTAAATGACATCTACCATCCCTAGGCTTCTAGTCCAATGACCCACGACTTCCTGGATTATTTCTGCTTTCCAAGGGAGCTACCCTAAAGCAAACATCCAATTCATGTTTCCCAGGCTCGGGATATTTAGATCATTCAGACAATCATAAGGGGCGATATAGTATAGAAACTATCTTGTACAAGTCTATCTTAACTAACTAGTCATACATACCCAACATGCAAGTATATTAGTCCTACGATAAAACCTCAACTAAAACATATCAAAATACATGCTTCCAGCTTCGTCAGACCACCAATTTAAACTCAAGTCGTAGAGTACTAGTTCACGCTGTAGCAGTAGTAGTCTAGGTTTATACCATATAGTGCTTGAAGAAACTACTACTACAGGTCCTGTTCTACGTATTCGAAATACGCTTATGTCATGAAGTGAGTGAACTACTCACTGGTTAAAGGTAAGCCATTCCCCATTTAGAATTCATAACACAATAACCTAGACATGATGAGATTCCCATTCTCATCAATTAATTAAGAACAAATGTTTATGTGTTAAGTAACCCGTGATCCATACCTTGCTGTGAAAGACCACCATTCACATGAACCACTTACTTAAACACAATGGGTCTTTTCCAAACGTAATTATGCACAAATAAAATGTAAATTCACAAATAATTTTTGAGAATAAATTCTTTTATTAAAATATTCGATGTTTACATCAGAAACCTTGTCTAAAATGGCATATATCCCAACATCACTAAGGGTCCTATAAACTTTAAGCTTCACTAGAGTCGCTGGAGTCCTCAGAAGTCTTAGGGGAAGGTTCCACTATCCATCCTGCACTGCTGTTGGGATGATCTTGCACACGATCCTTGGCGAAACCAAAAGATCGAGGCTTCTTTTTAGGCTGACCCAAAATGTACTCCTCATCATCCCTACCCCTCAACTTGGCCCTCAACTCCGCATCCCTAAGCTTTTCCATGGCTAACATCACTACACTCTTAGGCCTCCCAAACTCGTATGACTCACTTCATAGAAGCGTCAGGATTCCTTCCTCTATAGATGGGGTCACAAGTATATCAATACTACCCTCCCCCTCAATCACTTATGCTTCACTCTCACTCTTTAGATCTCCTATCTTCCTCTCAACCTCAAGTCCCCCTAGCTCATCTTCATTCTCATCATTCATTGCTCCTCCCTTCCCTATCTCTTCCTCATTATCTCCCTCATACTCTTCCATATCCCCATTCTCCTCAAGTGCAAGCATCTCAGGTATTGGGTTCTCAAGTTCCTCCTCTACTCCGAAGTCTTTTATCATAGGTGGCTCATGGTCGATCTCATCCTCACTCAAGATCTATCCATCTTTAGGTTCCGTCTCTGACTCTGATGATGAGGAATCTGGTATAGGTATTAGGCTAGTTGCTCTACCACTCGCAGGACCGCATATAAAAGGCCAATCTCGGGTTACCGCTGCGGATCTTCTAAACATCTTATAAAAGAAATACAAAGAAATCGGAACTAAATCTCACTCCCTAGAGTTCAAACACTATTCAACAGACCTTAGTTCCTAAGGGTTAGGTACTACTCAATAATATCATTTGCCTAAACCTAGACTCTGATACCACTTGTGTAACACCCCACTACCTAGGCCCAACAGGGCCAGGGATGTCGCCCTGTCTAAAGGACAAGGGGTCTTTATAACTAGGTCATACAAACAAAATAAAATAATACTTTAAAATTAAAACTTATTACAATCCAAAAATTCATGAATAAATTCAAAATAAAATTGTTCACTCTTAACTCCCAAAGCATTACATAAAATAAATAATAGAATATCCTCCAAGCAGGCAACAACTAGCTGCTCATCCCCACAGCAGGATCGACCTGAAATCATTGTAAAAAAGGGTGATGAGATAAAAATCTCAATAAATCTGTATGTATTTTGAGTGTTCAGTGAAAATAGTTCATGAATGCAAGGTGTAAGAATTTCATAAGAAAAATACTGACAAGCAATAAATAATATTAAAAGTTAAGAGTGGCGTTTTGACTTTTCTAACCATACATGAACAATAAAAGCAACCACACAAAAGGGTGGCCATGGGTTACTACACGTTGAGCCCCATGACCATACAACGGTCAGAATGCCACACTTTGTGCAGACTAACAAAAGGTAGGTGATTGGCCTATCGGGTAAGATACTCCTCATTCTCTACACCTAAACAAAATCAGTTGTCCACTCCGGCAACACACAGCCCACATGACTGAAACCTGCTAGCTCGGACCAGCATGACTAAGTAGTACTGACATTTCTCTAAGTTGAGTTCTTCTTCTGGAGGTGGCCTCCTGCCAAAAGACTCACACTTGCTCTTCGAAACTAGTACTACTAGCCTACCCTTATTGAGTACTCAACGTTTGATTGTCCCACTTGGGAGAAAACTAATAAAACGTAGCTTTACTTGAAAAAGGCAATTAAGGGTTTCCAAAGTCCTTGTCAAAATTAGTTCTAGAAACAATTTAGTGTTTGGATAAAACTGCTTGTTGTTTTTCAAATAATTGGTTTGACTAAAACAAGAAAGGAAACAGTCCTTAATTGCCTTTACCAAATCAGTGTTCACGTACTTGTGCTTAACTTGCCATGGTAACCTTTTACAACAACAGGTTTTATGCAGGAGCTTACCTAATCCTTTGCTCGCGATAAAATAAAGATCTCCAAAAGCTGACCTAACCCCACCTGGGGTAAACACAAGCCATAATTAAACTCAAACCAAAATTCACTTTCAAAAATAATCCTAACTCAACTTACTTCAATCATGACCCTAGTGTCCCAAGCTTTAAGGCTAGATAATAAATAAAGGGATTTAAAAAATAAATCTAGCTAAACATTAAAATAACTAAGGTTTGTGAAATAGTTACTAATAAATTGTAGGTTTAAATCTTGTTATAAATAAATTAGGGTTTATTTGATGAAGGGTCCTAGATGATATTATTTAAAATAATGATTTATAATAACTAATGGTTAGAAAATAATTGGTAAATAAATTTAATAATAAGTAAATTTTAATATGTCTTGACCAAAAGATAATAAATTTTAATAGTATTTATGAATATATGACTTATAAGATTAATATTTTGCCTATTATGATTATTTATATAAAAAAACTTTATTTAATGCCATTATAAAATATTTTTATATTTTTAATTTTAATAAAATGTACCATTTATTTGGTTAAAATATCATTAGTCCAAATCCACATTTTCCTAGAGTTTTCAAAATCACTAGAAGGAAATATTGTATTAATTATTTTATTGATGAAATAAATTTGGCTAACTAAATTAGCTTAGGGACAACAAGGTCATGATCATAATTCCTATTGCTATCCATAATTATGAACATGCACTTTACACCAAACAACAAAACATCCAAATCATGCATAAAAGCATAAATCTAAGTCTACCAACACATGATCCAAACTCCACTAAACATAATCATATTTATGGCCTCAACAAGAATACTAGAATATAAAATCCTATTCACCAAAGGTGACATATTCTCTAACATGCTCAATCATTCATACTACTCATGACATGAAGGCATGCAACAAACCCTAAAACATCATAAAATATAACCAAGACCAATCATCCTCATGCATCAATTCCAACTCCATCATATGAACACATTCATTCATGCTTCAATCTCAACTTCATCACAACAACACATACTCAAACTCTAATGATAATCCATCCTTTTCTAATAACATCCTAAAGACATGAATCTAGAATTTAAAGAGAAGATTGGAGAGGCTTACTTGAATGTTGTCTACCTTGAAGACATTTCAAGAGAATCCTCACGCTTAGGAGGCTTGATCTGTCCAAAAGGGAAGAAGAGAAATGGCCATAGTTGGAGTAACCATTCGGCCGAGAGAGAGAGAGAGAGAGAGAGTTTATTAGTATATATTCATTAAGATCAAAGGTAGAAAAAGATGGAGTTAATTGTTCATGCTTACCTTGAAAGCGTTCTTGAGCCTTCAAGAAAATTCTGATTTTTTATCTGAAAGTAAAACTTTAATTTCAGCGTTTGATGTTAAAAATTACAGAAATGGATTCACGAGAATGAGTAGGTATAATCTAGAGTTTTTGGAGAATATTGGAGAGATTTGAGTGGTCTTAGGCGTGAGAATGGTAGTAGGTGTTCTTGGAGGTTTGGAGAGAATAGAGAGAATAGATGAAGGCTGGCCGAATTTTTACTTAGAAGGAGTGGCCGAATGGGTTGGAGGATTTTGGTAATTGGATTTTCAGATTTGGGAGGAAAAGGAAAGATGGTTATTTGAAATTCAAAAAGAATAATTTAGGGAATATTTTATGGTAGCAAATATGGTAAGAAGATCTTTGTTGTTGGAGGTCTTTTGGGAAGCTTCAATGGCCGACTGAATTGCTGGAATTTCTGTTGAGATGAATGCTGTTCGAATGAGCTTAAGGGTGGCCGAAACATGGTGAGGAATTTTCTGGATAGTTGAGGGTTAATCTATGGAAGTTTGCTAGAATATTTTGCTAGAATTTTGGCCTCCAATTAATAGCTTGATTGTAGTGATTGATGGAGAGATTTTAGGAGCAGCCATGGAGCTGTTTTTCGTGCAGAACAATGGTGAGGATGATGAAGTTCAGTTCATGGCTGGTCTAGAGGAGTTTGTACAGAAAAATGGGATGAGTTTCGGACAAGGGTGGAGGAGAAACAAATCTGGAAATTCTGGGCATATTTTTCTGCCATGTTTCAGCCAACTTGCAGAAGGTTTGAAGGGCTATTGGAAGGTCCTTTAAGGCTGGATTCCAACCTTCTTTATGGAGGAAAAACAAGGTTGAATTGCTGGTTGAAAAAGCTGGAAGAAACAGCTTGGTTTTTGGCTCTCCAAGCTACGAAAACTGCCCAGGAAATTTTCCTAGTTTGCACAGTTTTTTTAGCAATCCGATTTTGGTTGGAATTTTCAGTCTTCAACCTAAGTGATTTGGTCATTGTTCAGGCAGTATTTGAGAGGGAAAGATGGCTAAAAATTTTGACAATTGGAATGGACAAGAAGCTGGAAAATTTTCCAGATTACCTCATGAAGAAGATGAACACACATAGGTTGGAGTTTGAAGGTTCAACCATGGAAATTAATTCTCTTGGGAACCTTCTATAATTCTTCCCCATTTTCAGCCAACAAGATTTCCTCACATAGGTATTTTCGGCACTCCAAGATCAAGGAAGCTTGCTAGAAATTTTCTGGAAATAAAATTGCTTAGATAATTAAGCAACTTAATTGGTTAAGAATTAAAGGAAGCTAGAGATAAAAAATGGTATAGATCCCTTAGAAATTTTTGTAGGGCACAAGAGTAAGATTAGGACATTCCTTTCATGTCTCCCCTAGGACAACACCCCTACTCCTCCCTAAGGCATGCAAGGGTCGAAATATAGCCTACGTAACACAAAATAAAATTTAATCAAGCTAAAACTCAAATGATGGAATTTAAACTCAAGACCTCAAGAATTAATTTCCAAAGCCCTAACCACTACACCACAACAACTCTTGTTCTTATTTCCTCTCCCAAATATTTTCCTATTTAATCTTCAAGCTATCTCCCTATTTTCACCTCAAGCAAAAATTACAATTTTGCCCTTCTTACTCAATAAACACAATTAAGCCATCTAGGCTACAAATCACATATCCAAAGCACATAAAATCATATAAAAATATATTTATGCATGCAAAAAAATATAATATGCATCCCGACCCCCTTACTCTAGGGTTGGTTTTAGTTGGGGTTTCACAACTTGTAACACCCCACACCCTAAGTACCTAGATAGGAAAGGATGTCGTCCCATCCAAAGGACCAGGGGTCTTTAAAACAAGGTACAAAGGGAAAAAAAATTTGCTAAATAAATTAAAGGATTAATTTCATTACATCCGAAAGCAAATTTTATACAAATCTGGAAAAATAAAACTAATAAACGTCTCTTGAAACAAATCCAAAACATAAATAAATAAACTGGAATTCATCTCCAAATGCTTCACCAAGCTCAGTATAAGCAATCCCCTGCAATCATGATATAAAAGGTGTGAGATTGGCATCTCAGCAAGTCCTGTGTGTGCAAGTGTCAATTACAACCATTTCGTGTATGCAAGTTTATTGAAATCACAAAATCGTGTTTGCAAGTCAATTTCATCAATAACAGTTATAAAAAAGAGCCTTCAATGAATCCAAAATAGCTCATAAGAAATCATCGTTTCATTATATTCATAATTCATTAGGTAGGGATTAGCAAATAATTCAACAATATATTAATACAATCTATATCATGGTTACCACCATGATAGCTTCCTCAACAATGGGCAGTGGGGGATCCTCCCACTAGGTGAGATACTCCTCTATCTCTACGCCCAACATTTCGATTGCCCAATCCGGATAAACAATGTCCACATGGACCAATATGCTAGCTTGGACGGCCTAACTAAGTAGTACTGTCGCCTCTCCAAGTTGAGTTCATCTTGTGAAGGTGGCCTCCTGCCAGAAGACTCATTCTAGCTCTTTAAAACTAGTACTACTAGCCTACCCTCGCAGAGTACTCAACGCTCCCCATTTAAGGGTAGAATCATTTTTTCCTTTTTCGAAAGTCTTTGATTAGCTTGATTGCAAAACGTAGTTTTTAATAATAACATTTCCAAATCATTTAGTGATAGTGTAAGAAATCGTTTTTGAGTTTGAATAGTAGACATTTAATAAACTCATTTAGAAAGTAAAACATCCATGTTTTCAACCCAATTATCAAAATAAAATGTAACTCATCATGTTTGGCCAACGTTTTAATCCTCTTGTCAAAACATCATATTGATTTCAATTCCAAATAACATTATAAAAATTACTTGCAAACAAGTAACATTTATCAAAATGGTTATGCAGGGACTTACTGGGATAAATCAACAGCTAGACCCAATTCAATTGATGGCCTTTACTTCCACTCATTTCTTATCTAGAGCAAATAATCCCACAATTAGGATTCAATCATTCCATATACTATTTCATACAACATTAAATCCCATGATCTCGCTAATCACCTAGTTAATCCACGGTGTCTAGATAATTTAATTCATTAGATTACATATACAACTTCCCTTTGCCATACTATTGTTTATCTCCATGGATTTATCCAAATCAATTCACCATATGACAACTCTTATATTCAATTAGCGTAAAATAATCATAAACAGCCCCATAACCATTAAAAGATCTCATCTTTGCCAACCTACAATAGATCTAAATTCATCATGACAAGATACATCAATATCCTATCTCATACATGCCTTGTCTATGGCTTATATCAATATATTCATCATACTAGTTCATTCATGCTTCCGTGCTCGACTCCGTAAGTATTCATAAGTCCATACACTAAAGATTAATGTCTATTAAATCAGTAAAGTTAATCCTTAAATACCTCTTTGACGGCATAACAAGAGCAAAGATGGCACATTTAGTGCTTGATGGAGTTTACTTTGAAAAGAAGAGTTGAGTGGTGGCTCTTGGTTTTCTTGATTCGAAGATCACAAGATAATAGGGGTAAATCAGTCTCATTTGGTTCGAAATTTAGGAAAAAATAAGAAGAATTGAATAAAAGTTGAAGGGATTTGAAGAGTTGCTTATCTTGCTCTTAAGGTTCAATTTTGGTGGAGATTGGTGATGTTTTAGCCAAGTTATTGGAGGGGGTTGGTGGCTGGAATTTCTGGGCAAAAGAGGGTGTTTAGAGTTTAGTAGAGCTTGATCTTACTTCGATCTCTTGATCACAAGAAGGAAAAGATAACAGCTTTTGTCTCTATTGTTGTAGCCGAATTCCAGCAAGGTTTAAGAGGGGTATAGGGCTAGTTTTTTGTGACTGTTTTTTGGTTGTTATTGTGGCCAAAATAAGGGAGGAAAAGATGAGAAAATGAGCTACCTTTTGGTTCTTGTGTTGGCCGAAAATTGGAGAAAAGATGTGACGGCTTTTTTGTGGTGTTGTTTTAGCTAAAACAAGATAAAATTGAAGGACAAGGCTGCTGGAATTCTCGTGAGTGTGTGCATGTGAACAGTGTACAAATTTCTGGAGGAGGAAGGGGAGAAAATTTTGATGTTTATTTGGTTAAAATCACTTAGGGTATATTTCTCATATATTTTAGAGAGTTTAAATAGAACTATATGTCCTATAAGATGGCGGTTAGGGTTCTTTTTTTTTTTTTTCCAAAAATTTCAGCCAAGAAATTAGGTTATTAATCCAAGAAGTAATTTAGGTAATGTCCCAATTTGTTTTAGGCAAACATAATTGATTAAGGAATAATTATTTTTTTGGTGGAGAAATCTAGTTTCCGAAATCAAGGTTCTATCTTTTTTTTCTTTCAATAATAAGTCCTTTGAATAAGATCCTTTTAGGAAACTCTAGATGTTAGAATATTTAAACCTTCTAAATGATTAGAATAAAATATTAATTAGGGAATAATAGGAATTTAATTTATATTAAATTCTTTTTTAATAAAATCCAAAATAATCAAAAACCCATATTTTAGGAAATTGGAAAATAAGAAGGCAGCAGTCCCTAGGATTTTCGGCCAAGGGAAGGGAAAATAAAGGGGAAAAAAAGTTTAATCAAAGGTGTGAAGGAAAGGGTTTGCAAGAGCTGGGATTCGAACTCAAGTCACCAAATGATACAAGCTCTACCTACTATTCCTCAATAACTCTTGTTTAAAAATTCCTCTAACAAATTCCCTTAACTCCCATTTTCTTACTCCATTTCCTTTCTAATAAATGCTACTCAATAAAGCAAATGCTAAACTAGCACAACTATATCAAAGTAGATGAATTCATGAAATAACAAACTGATATTTTCTTGAAAATAGTTTAAATCATCAAAGGTAGTATAAAATAATGTGACATGCATGACTTTTCCCCACATATTAAAAGTGGTCTAATACGGGGTATTACACTAAGCCTTTATACAAATACTCATTCTGTAAAAAGTAGTCACCAGTCAAAGTGTACAAAGGATGGATGTTACACTTTTGCTGGCCCAATACAAAATAAATCACAAATTCAATATAAATTTTAATACAAATTAAAGCCTAAACATTTTAAAACAATTACGTAAGCATCAAAACAACTTAACACAAAGAAAACTTCCCTAATAGCCATGAGCAAAATCTAACTAGAAGTCTAACAATAGATCTTGAATCAACAATACAACTTACAAGTGCCAGACCGAAATAACCGAACCAAGCTGCAATCTTAAAAAAAAATCATAATTTATATATAAAAATAAATGATTATTAATTAATATTTTAATATTAATTATATTTTTAATTAAAAACATAATTTTCATTTTTCAATTTCTTATTTTGGAAAATTGAAAACTAAACCAAACTAAATTTCATTAAAACTAAACAAAATTGAAAAATTCGATTCGATTCGGTTTCAAAAATTCGGTTTAAACTGAATAGTGTATAGCCCTAGCTGGCACAAACGGGATAGTATCTTCATCAACAGCAATTACCTAGGATGTGTAACAGCCCTACTAAAGATAACTGCGGAAGCATATCAACACTAGGTGCCACCCTATCTAGTTTCCTGGACAAGAGTTCTTTATAACGGAAACAATAGAGTAAATACATATATAAGGTCTAGACTCAACAATGTCCCACACTGATGGCCACATATACATCAAAGAATTTCATACATGCTATCTTTATCTATAACAGAACACAGTACATGATCAAAAGGAAAGTTGTCCAGACCTAAACTGCCAACTCTGTGGTATCGTCCTTCTATCTGTAAGTCCGCTCAGCTCTGGATCCTACAAAAGGTAAGTAAAAAAACATGTGTGAGTAACGAATCACCCAGTGAGTCTCATGTATGCTAGTGCTTTATGAAAGAATCGGGTACATAAAATTTTTGTAGAATAGCGTATCATTAGTTCACTGGAAACCATCCCAAAACTCTCTAAAGAAGAGTTTAATCATAACTCAATTATTTTTTGAAAAACTTCATTTCAGATTTCAAATTATTACCTCAGTTTTCAAATCACAGGCGCTTCTCCAACAGAAGGTCAGCCTGTATGCAAAGCACATAAGGCTTCGCCTTCAGCATCACGATCATATTGTGCAAGGCATTTCGCCTTACAACACTTAACCGTGCATTGCCGGATAAGTACACCAACTTGCACGTGTTAGCGTACTAAGATCGCAGCCTCTAGTACTCGATCCGTGCATCGTCGGCTAAGCACACCAACTTACACCTGTCATTGTATTGAGACCACAACCTCTAGTTCTCGATCCATGCATCGTTAAAAAATCTATTATTTTCTATCGTAAGCCAGGGGTCTCAATCCTGACGTCAATCACCATCGAGGCAGCAAGGAGTTAGAACAATGCCAAGTGTCCTCCAGCCCAACCCGTGAACAACCCAAATCACAAAGTGCACACAAGGCACATCAATTGCCAAGCTCTAGACAGCTAGCCAGGACAACTCATCTCAATGGCAAGTCACCCTATTTGGAGTAAGATAATCCCCACAATTGATTAGGTTACTTGGGGTTATCTATCTCTAACATGAACTAGTACAAAGATCAAAGTCTTTGCTGAGTACTCAACGTTAACAATACCAACCCCGTCTGACTGATCAAACCAAGGGGTTATCTAATCTCGTAGGATTTTTAAATCATAACATTTTAGCGAAAAAACAACACTTTTCAGAATTTGATCCCACTGACTCGCAAGTCATATCATCATTCACATAAACTCTGCAGAGCCAATCAATTCATTCCATGGCACATCAGGCCAATAAAATAATTCTAGAGATCAAAAGATCGTTTTCCAAAAGTCAATCTCATCACGAGAGATCATTTTCCAAAATCATATTGAAACAGGATAAAGAGTTCTGTTCACACATCAAAATATATTTTCAAGAGTATTCGAGTCGTTTTCCCAGTACTCGATCACAAAAGTCATTTCCAAGGATATTTAAGTCATTTTAGTCATATCCGATTCTAAAAAACTTTCTGAGGGTATTCAGGTAATTTTACCCATACTCATTTGAAAAGTATTTACAAAAGTTTCACTAAGGGTATTTCAGTCATTTACCGTAAACCCGAATCCAAAAGTTTTCATAAACATTCCAATAAGGACATTTGGATAATTTTTCAAATACCTGATTCCAAAAAGAACTCATTTCAAGAAATCCAGAATTCTAATCCCAAAAGAAGATTAAATTCAAAATTTCCAAACACATTTCCACAAAATGTTCCAATAAGAGCATTCTAGTCAATTTACGAATACCTGATTCCAAAAATTACCTTTTTCAAAAATCCCAAGCATTTCATCCAAAGAGGACTAAATTCACAAAACCATACCTTAATCATCCGTTAAAGTTTCCAAGCTAATCATGAAATTCATTCAAGCCCAAAATAGCATAAAAATAAATCTTGCTCAGATAAACCTTAAACATATTTAGGGACTTTCAAAATGGTATATAACAAAGCATTTCGTGGAAAAATAAAGCACACTAGCTTTAGGAAGAGTTTTAGAAATCCAAAGGATTTACCTCATGTCCTAAGTGACTCTTCTCGTTTATGGCCGTTTAGTCATCGTTTCTATCGTTTCCACCGTTTCGTTGGCCTTTTACCGCTAAACCTACACCAAACATTGTTTTCGGGCCAATTCATATTTGGCCAAAAAATAGCTGATGGTTAGTCGACATCTAACCAATGTGCCCGACGTTTAGCTGACGTTCAACCGACGTAAGCCGTCGGGGCCAACGGTTAGCCGATGGTTAAAGGAAAACGTTTTACTTTCGTCCGCATCATTTTTATGTTGTTCATTCAATTCTTTCATTTTAATTTTTCCACATCATTCCTCTCTTCACATACAAGGGATTCACTTCATTTTCCCCTTATTTTTATCCAAAATCACACAATTAATTATCCTTAGGTTCGTCCATGTCCTTAAGCAAAATTCTGGAATTTTGTTATTTTGACACCTGATTTTGTTTTGGGCATAACATTCAATCCATAACTCTATTTTAACTCTATGATATACCAAAACGACCGTAAGACTCTTAAATTTAATTTTATATAATCCTTTTTCCAGAATTGTAGTTTCTAAGGGATTGTATTGGGCAAAAACAGCCCCAGGAGTTTTACCTCACTTTTACTATTCATGCTTCCCTTCGTTATCCTTTAATCCTTAACACCTTAGAACCATTAATTATTTAGTTTTCCTTCAAATCATCTTTAATTCTGAATTTCCAGATTTCCAATAGTTCACAAAATTCACACTTATTCAACTCAAATTTATCTTTTCTAATCAAAATATAGTTTGATATATTTTTCCAACCAAGTAAATTCCATGTTTACTCTACTTTGATCATCACCTATTCTACTAAAAATAAGCCTTCAAACCACCATAATTATTCAGTTCTTCCTGACACAAAAAACCATTCAAAGACCCTTAGGTAGCCGGCACATATACTGGCATATATAAAGTTCAAACACAAAAGTTCACAAACCCTAGCTTTGATCTGAAATCCAGACATGAAAGTCATGTTTTCATGTTAAAATTCACATCATCATAATCATCATTCACCCAACAACAACTTTAATTCAAGCAAGGTAGGGTTTTACCTTGTATTTACAGCTCTTTGGTGTGATTTGCTCCAAGAACACACACACTTCTTTCTTTCTCTTTCTCTTTTTCCTTTTTCTCTTCATTTTTCTCAACCTTTTCTTTCTTATTTTCTCTTATTTTTCTTTCTCCAAGGCTGGACGAAAATATGGCTGTAAATCAGCCTCTTCACCGCCATTCTTCATCAGAAATTTGGCCAAGAAAATATTAATTTAATTAAACATATGGTGGTTACAACATAGGTGTGTTCCAATAGAAACTTTACACACCAACCACTTTTTTCCTCCACAAAAATTCCCTTATTTCTCCTTGCATGGCCAACAAATTTCTTAGCTAATTTCTAGCCATTCATTCATCTTCTCTTGGTCTAAATATTAGCCAATTATATTGCTCAAAACCTTAATCAAAGGGTCCCACAAATGATGTGTTCTAATTACAAAATTACACATCATTCCTCATTTATTTTGCAATCCTTTAATTCCATGTGTCTTGCATGAACTCTTCTTGAAACCTCTCTTAAATTGACATATGTCCATGGGCTACCAATCAAAAAATACAACACGCATCATTTTTTATCACGATTTCCTATTTTCTTCAGAAATGACCAAAATCGGGTCTATAACGAAAAAATATTTTATTTTACCATTCAACTCCAAAAATTCTACTAAATCCATTGGTAACACTTAAACTCTTCAATTATTTCTCTATTTGGTCAAATTTGCAGTCAAAGTTGCGGCGTGGTCAAAATGACGAAAATGCCCCCGATACCCTAGGAAGTGTAATTCACACCAGAACATGTGTTTCATCGCACTGATCAATTTCTCTTTTCAGAGTATCCTTAAATTATTATTTTATTAATAATAATAGCCTTTCAAAGATTTAGGATACGGGTAGAACAAATCCAATAATTACATCCAAGTCCCGACAAAATATTATTCCACCAAAATATTCGTCTCATTACACTAATCAATTTTTGTTCTAGACATCGGTACAAATTCTCTTTCTATTACAAATAGTAGCCAATCGAAAGTAGAAAGGTGAGGTGTTACATTCTCGCCTCCTTACAAAAAATTTCGTCCTCGAAATTGACTTACACTTGGAATAAATCTGAATACTTTTTCAATATCTTTGCTTTTGTTTTTCCTAAGTTGCATCTTACACAGAATGATGATTCCATGATACTTGTACAAGTGAAATTTTCTCATTCCGCAATTCCTTTTCCGCATATCCCAAGATCTTAATAGGTTTTTCCTTATTCTTCAAGCTTAGAGTCAACTCAATGGGTTTCTCATTCAAAATGTAAGCAGGATTAGCCACATACTTTCGAAGTTGGAGTACATAAAACACGCGGTGAATAACTTGAAGTTCTACTGGTAACTCCAATCGATAGGCTACTTTCTCGATCCTCTTGACAATAGGAAATGATCCAGCGTATCTAAATGCCATTTTTTTTTTCTTGTTCTTTGATTCCCAATTGTCGTTGTGGAGCCAACTTCAAGAATACATTATCCTCTCCAGTAAATTCCAAATCTCTCCTACGTCGATTTGCATAACTTTTTTGTCTACTCTGCGCTACTTCTAACTTGGTTTTGATCATCTCCACAGCCTATCGGACCTTTTCAAGATCAAAAGCATATTGTTCGCCCATTCTCTGTCCCAAACTTTCCTAATATAATGGGAACTGACATTTTCTTCAATATAAAGTTTCAAACGAGTCAATTCCAATTCGTATGTAAATTCTGCATACGCTAAATTATCAATCCCCTTAATTCCAAAATCAAAAGCACAGGTTCTCAACATATCTTTCAAAGCTCTATTCACTCGTTTTATCTGTTCATCTGTTTGTGGGTGCGCTGTTGTACTGAACTTTATGATTTCCCGTATCTTTGCTGTAATTTAGTCTAAAATTTTAGAGTAAATCTAGGGTCTCGGTTCGACACAATACTAGAGGGTACTCCATGAGGCCTGATTACTTCCTCCATATAGACCTTACTTAACATTTTTGGAGAATCCCGTTGATTGATAGGGATGAAATGGGCGGACTTAGTCAATTGATCCACTATCACCCATATAATATCTCCTTATCCTACTGCCATAGGTAATCTTGTAATGAAATCCATAATAATTTCATCCTATTTCTATGATGGAGTTGCTGATTGGCTTTCACTTGCTGACAGGTTAAACATTAAGCTACAAAATCTGAGATATCCTTCTTCATATCAATCCACTAATAATGTCGTTTTAATTCTTGATACATCTTTCCAGCTCCTGGATGGATAGTATACTTACTTCAAGGTACCTTCATTAAAACATCTCGTCTCATCGCAAATTGTTTCAAGATACGATACCAATCTGGGTAATGAATGATTCCTTCACTGGCAATATTAGAATAAGAGCAGAATTTAATCCTTTTCTCAACTCCTAAAAATTTCTCTCACACTTCTTGGTTCCAACACAAGGAACTTCATTTTGGGCTGGTCAAGTTAAAAGTGAAACTATCATAGAAAATTCCCTCAATAATCTTCGATAATATCCTGTCAATCTTGGGGAACTTCAAATTTCGATCGGAGGCTCGAAACGTTTTCAATTTAGCACCACTTCAACTTTTGTAGTATCTACTATAATCCTGTCCTTGGATATCACGTGTTCCAAGAATGCTACTTCTTGCAATCAAAACTCACACTTACAAAATTTCGCATACAATTTAGTCTCTCTTAACTTTTCTAAGACTTTCTAAAAGTGTTGTTCATGTTCTTGGGAAGCTTTGGAGTACACCAAAATGTCATCTATGAATATAATCACAAAATTATCTAAGCACGGTCAGAATGTTCCGTGCATCAAGTCCACAAAAATAGCAAGGGCATTGGTAACACCGAAGGGAATCACCACAGACTTAAAATGTCCATATCGAGTATAAAATGCAGTTTTTGGTATATCTTTTTCTCGAATTCGGACTTGGTAATATCTTTACCTCAAGTCTAATTTCGAGAAACATCCAGCTCCTTACAACTAATCAAACAGTTCGTAAACTATGGGCAACGGATATTTATTCCTTACCATCACTGCATTCAACCCTCGATAATCTATACACATCCACAATGAATCATCTTTCTTTCTTAACAAATAATACGGGTACTCCCCCACAATGAAGCACTTGGTCAGATAAACCCTTGCTCCATTAATTCCTATAGTTATTTCCTTGAGCTCTTACAATTCTGTAGGTGCTATTCTATAAGAGGTCCTTGAAATTGGTTCTATCGATGGCACTAACTCAATAGAAAACTCTACCTCTCCCTCCGGCGGTAACTCCTCCAATTTCACTAGAAAAACATCTAAATACTCATTAACAACAAGAACGTCTTCGGGTTTTTTAACCTCTCCTGGCTTGTTAATTACATACGCTAAGTATCCTATGCACCCTTTCATAATCATCTTCCAGGCCTTAATCTTAATACAAAAGCATTACTTTTCCTTCTAGTCTCACCTAAAAATTCCAATATAGGTTTCCTAGGTCGATGCAAAACGTACTACTTTATGTCTACAATCAACTTGAGCATGATACTGAGATAGCCAATCAATACCCAAGATAGCATCATAATCCTCTATGGGCAAACTTATCAAAATTACTTCCAACAATTCATCTCCCATCAAAATCTTACAATTCCTATGCATTTTCTCACTATTGATTTGCTTTCCCAATGGGGTACTAACAATCATTTTATATGAAATTTCTCCCCCTTTTATTTCCATAGAGTCAAGAAATGAATTGGCAACAAAGGAATGCATAGAATCAGGATCTACTAATACTTTAGCAGCATAATAAAAAATAAGGAGCGTACCTTCCACCACTACAGTCTGATTATCGATCTTCTCTAAGGCCACCACCTGAGCATTTACTTGCAGTTTAGGGGGTCCAGTTATGGAGATAAAAGCCTGCCCTGGGTTTCCTCTTCCAAATCCTAACCTCTGTCCTTGGTTGTTGCCTTCAGGTCAGCTCCATCCTTCTATTCTTTGTGGGTGAGGGTAGTTTAAAATCTTATGCCCCATTTCCCTACAGTTGAAGCATTTAAAGAAAGGTGGTCTTCCCATTGGGCCAATCGGGTCTCCCCTCCTTTTTATCTTTCTTTTTCCCTGCCATCGGGACCCTATAGGTTTTTTCTGATTCATGCCCTGAAATCCGCTTCGATTCCTCTCGCCTACCTATCCAATATCAATCATTTCTATTCTAGAAGCCATTTCTACTGCAATGTTATAACTAGTAGGAACTATACATGCTAATACTCTTTCAGCTCTGGTCGTATACCCTTCACAAAACGTCTAACCCTGTCTGCTTCTGAATGGACTAAGAGTAGGTAATATTTTGATAGTCTAGTAAATTTAGAGCATATTGTCCCACCGTACGGCCTCCTTACTAAATAGCTTGGAATTTATCCTCCTTCCTTTCTACCATCCAAATGGGAATAAACTGCTTAAAACTGGCCTTAAAATCTATCCATTCCCATTCTCGTTGATTCATCTCCCTTGCCAACTAATCTTGGGCAGGACCTTTTAGCTGCGATATAGTAAGTTATACCTTCCTTTGCTCCAAATAATTCAAGGCTGCAAAGATCTTTTCCATCTGTTCAATCCAATTTTCAGCCTCCTATTCTGAATCAGGTCACCCTTGACATTACGAAGGGTGAAATTTCAGAAACTGCACAAGGGCTCGATCCAATTCGACTTCACTTTGCTGACTTTCCCTACTCGTACCCTTATTTACCCTAGCATTCTCAGTCAGTTGTTAGATCGTGTCAGCCATCTTTTGGAAGGTTTGAAACATGGGGTGGTCCAAAGTTGTAAGGTGGGGACCTTCTACCTGTAGGTTCTCCACCATTGGTTCAGGGTTATTTTGAATAACTTACGATAATCGTCCGAAGATCCGTTTAGGAGGCATGTGTACAGTTCATAAGATTTTACCGATATAACAAATATAACATAGCTCAAAAGCAATCATAAAATAGGCCTAATGCAATTAGCAAAATACAACATATGTTTATTCTTATTTACCACAAAATCAGTACAAATTCGTGTGCTAAGCACACAGTCATATACACTGGCCGAACTGTACATATCATACTATATATATACATCTTATCCTCCAGCTCATAATACTCCTCATCCTTATCATCATCCTGATGGCACGGCTCAACATCACCATCAATCTCGTCAAAGTCACCACCTGCCTCCTCATGTGGCGAGAGTATCCTCTCGGGGTAGGTTTCCTCTCCATATCCAAGCTCTCACCTGTCTCTTTCTTTCCTTCATTACTGCATTTGACCACTGGGCACTTGTCCTTATCGCTCCTATCTACCATACCTACACAATAAAAAGGGTTCTATCAATTCCTATGACGATACCATAGTTCTATAAAACTAGGCTCTGATACCAATTGTAACACCCTTACTAAAGATAACTGCGGAAGCATATCAATACTGGGTGTCACCCCGTCCAATTTCCAGGACAAGGGGTCTTTATAACAGAAATAACAGAGTAAATACATATATATGGGCCAAACTCAACAATATCCCACACTAATGGCCACACATACATCAGAGAATTTCATACATGCCATCTTTATCTATAATAGAATGCAGTACATGATCAAAAAGAAAGCTGTCCAGACCTAAACTGCCGACTCCATGGTATTGTCCTTCTATCTGTAGGTCCGCTCAGCTCTAGATCCTACAAAAGGTAAGTTAAAAGACACGTGTGAGTGACGAATCACCCAGTGAATCCGTGTGTGCTAGTGCTTTATAAAGAATATGATACATAAAACTTTTGTGGAATAGCATATTATTTGTTCAGTAGAAACCATCCCAAAACTCTCTAAAGAAGAGTTTAATCAGAACTCAATTATTTTTTAGAAAACATCATTTCAGATTTCAAATCATTACCCCAGTTTCCAAAGCACAGGCGTTTCTCCAACAGAAGCTCGGCTTGTATTCAAAGCTCACAAGGTTTTGCTTTCAACATCACGATCTTATTGTGCCAGGGATTTTGCTTTATAGCACTCAACCATGCATTGCCAAATAAGTATACCAACTTGCATGTGTCATCGTACTGAGACCGCAGCCTCCAATACTCGATCCATGCGTCTCCAAATAAGCACACCAACTTGTACATGTCATCATACTGAGACCACAGCCTCCAGTACTCGATTCGTGCATCGTTAGGAAATCTTTTACTTACTACTATAAGCCAGGGGTCCCAAACCTGACGTCAATCACCATCGAGGCAGCAATGGGTAAGAACAACACCAGGTGTCCAGCTTAGCCCGTGAACAACCCAAATCACAAAATGCATACAAGGCACGACAATTGCCAGGCTTTAGACGACTAGCCAAGACGACTCATCTCAATGTCCTGTCGCCCTATTTGGAGTAAGACAATCCCTAGAATTGATCGGGTTACTTGGGGTTGTCTGTCTCTAACATGAGTTAGTACAAAGATCAAAGTCCTTGCTGAGTACTCAACATTAACAATACCAACCCCGTCTGACTGATCAGGCCAGGGGGTTATTTGATCTCGTAGGATTTTCAAATCATAACATTTTAGGGGCAAAATAACACTTTTCAGAATTTGATACCACTGACTCGTAAGTCATATCATCATTCACATAGACTATGCAAAGCCAATCAATTCATTTCATGGCACATCAGGCCAATAAAATAATTCTAGGGATCAAAAGATTGTTTTCCAAAAGTCGATCTCATCATGAGAGATCATTTTCCAAAATCATATTGAAACAGGATAAAGAGTTTTGTTCACACATCAAAATATGTTTTCAAGAGTATTCGGGTCGTTTTCTTCATACTCGGTCACAAAAGTCATTTTCAAGGATATTCAGGTCATTTTACCCATATCCGATTCCAAAAGACTTTCTGAGGATATTCGAATCATTTTACCCTTACCTAATTTGAAAAATATTCACAAAAGTTCTAATAAAGGTATTTCGGTCATTTATTGTATACTTGATTCCAAAAGTTTTTATAAACATTTCAATAAGGACATTTGGATCATTTTCTAAATACCCGATTCCAAAAGGAACTCATTTCAAGAAATCCAGAATTTTAATCCCAAAAGAGGATTAAATTCAAGTTTCCAAACACATTTTCATAAAATGTTCCAATAAGGGCATTCTGGTCAATTTACGAATACCTAATTTCAAAAATCACCGTTTTTCAAAAATTTCAAACATTTAATCTAAAAAGGACTAAATTCACAAAATCATACTTTAATCATTTGTTAAGATTTCCAAGCTAATCATGAAATTTATTCAAGCCCGAAATAGCATAAAAATAAATCTTGCTTAGATAAACCTTAAACATATTCAAAGATTTTCAAAATGGCATATAACATAGCATTTCATGAAAAAACAAAACCCACTAACTTTAGGAAGAGTTTTAGAAATCCAAGGGACTCATCTCCTAAGCGACTCTTCTTGTTTACGGCTGTTTAGTCACCGTTTTTATCGTTTCCACCGTTTCGTCGGCCATTTATTGCAAAACCTACACTAGCATCATTTTTGGGTCAATTTGTGTTTGGCCAAAAAATAGCCGACGGTTAGCTGATGTTCAACCACGTTTAGTCGATGTTAGCCGTCGGGGCTAACAGTTAGCCGATGGTTAAAGGAAAATGTCTAACTTTGGTCCGCATCATTTTTATGTTGTTCGTTCAATTCTTTCATTTTAATTTTTCCACATCATTCCTCCCTTCACGTACAAGGGATTCACTTCATTTTTCCCCTTATTTTTATCCAAAATCACACAATTAATTATCCTTAGGTTCATCCATGTCCTTAAGCAAAATTCTGGAATTTTGTTATTTTGACACCTGATTTTGTTTTGGGCATAACATTCAATCCATAACTTCATTTTTTAACTCTATGATATACCAAAATGACCGTAAGACTCTTAAATTTAATTTTATATAAGCCTTTTTCCAAAATTCTGGTTTCTAAGGCATTGTATTGGGCAAAAACAGCCCCAGGAGTTTTACCTCACTTTTACTATTCATGCTTCCCTTTGTTCTCCTTTAATCTTTAACACCTTAGAACCATTAATTATTCAGTTTTCTTTCAAATCATCTTTAATTTTGAATTTCCAGATTTCCAATAGCTCACAAAATTCACACTTATTCAACTCAAATTTATCTTTTCTAATCAAAAGCTAGTTTGATAAATTTTTCCAACCAAGTAAATTCCATGTTTACTCTACTTTGATCATCACCTATTCTACTAAAAATAAGCCTTCAAACCACCATAATTATTTAATTCTTCCTCACACAAAACACCATTCAAAGACCCTTAGGCAGCCGGCACGTATACTGGCATATATAAAGTTCATACACAAAAGTTCACAAACCCTAGCTTTGATCTAAAATCGAGACATGAAAGTCATGTTTTCATGTTAAAATTCACATCATCATAATCATCATTCACCCAAAAACAACTTTAATTCAAGCAAGGTAGGGTTTTACCTTGTATTTACAGCTCTTTGGTGTGATTTGCTCCAAGAACACCAAAAACACACACACTTCTTTCTTTCTCTCTCTTTTTTCTTTTTCTCTTCGTTTTTTTCAACCTTTTCTTTCTTATTTTCTCTTGTTTTTCTTTCTCCAAGGCTGGACAAAAATATGGTTGTAAATCAGCCTCTTCATCGCCATTCTTTATCAGAAATTTGGCCAAGAAAATATTAATTTAATTAAACATATAGTGGTTACAACATAGGTGTGTTCCAATAAAAACTTTACACACCAACTACTTTTTTTCTCCACAAAAATTTCCTTATTTCTCCTTGCATGACCAACGAATATCTTAGCAAATTCCCAACCATTCATTCATCTTCTCTTGGTCTAAATGTTATCCAATTATATTGTTCAAGACCTTAGTCAAAGGGTCCCACAAATGATGTGTTCCAATTACAAAATTACACATCATTCCTCATTTATTTTGCAATATTTTAATTTCATGTGTCTTGCATGAACTCTTCTTTCAACCTCTCTTAAATTGACACATGTCCATGGTCTAGCAATCACAAAATGCCACATGCATCATTTTTAACCTCAATTTCCTATTTTCTTCAGAACCAAAATCAGGTCTGTAACAGAAAAATATTTTATTTCACCATTCAACTCTAAAAATTTTACTAAATCCATTGGTAACACTTAAATTCTTTAATTCTTTCTCTATTTGATTAAATTTACTATCAAAGTTGCTGCACGATCAAAATGACGAAAATGCCCCCGATACCCCAGGTAGCGCAATTCACACCAGAACATGTGGTTCATTGCACTGATCAATTTCTCTTTTCAAAGTACCCTTAAATACTTATTTTATTAATAATAATAGCCTTCCAAAAATTTAGAGTACGAGTAGAACAAATTCAATAATTATATCCAAATCCCGACAAAATATTATTCCATCAAAATATTCGTCTCGTTACACTGATCAACTTTTGTTCTGGACATCGATACAAATTCTCTTCCTATTACAAATAGTAGCCAATCAAAAGTAGAAAGGTGGGGTGTTACAGAATGGGTCACAGGTTATAGATTCACGACTATTAATTGAGCGTGTTGGTGACTCACAAGTATTTCTTGCTTTAGATTATTATGAATGGTCATATTTGTAGATAGTATATAACATGTATTTGGACGATCATTTCTTTGGATTTTTCTAAATGAAACGTATTAGTTTAGAGTGTATTGATTTGGTTTGGAAGTTGTGATTTGAAAGGTATATTTGATTGAAATATTATAAATCAATATAGCCGGTGGCATTTGATATGGAGATTTTTCTTAGGCGGAGGATGTTTGGGGAATAGTGAATGTTTTCTTTATACAGAGATGGCTTAGTGCCTATACACGTTATATATTTAAGGTAAATGCTACCGAAATTTTTTTAGATTGTATTTTCATTGTAATTAGCTAAGTTTGTTGTAATATAATATTTTTATATGATTAATTTGGTTAAAGAATGTGTTGAATTTTTGTGAATTTATTATATTTATGAATGCATTCCACTATACAGTGAACTTTATTTCTTACGTTCTAGGTTTACATTTAGTGCAATTTGTGAGGAAGATTTCTAATATCCACTAGCGACATTACAACAGAGCATGTGCTACTTTCGCAAACGTTCCTCAGAATGTGCAAGCAGCATTGTTCCAGACATTCTTTGTAATTATATTACAATTTATATAATTTAATAGTTAGTTATTAAAGTTGTGATTAGCGGAAATTTTGGCATCATTTTATTATATTTGAATGTTGTCTGAATATATACCCACTACAATAGAAAACATTTATAATGATGTTTGTCATATGGTGTAAGAAATTGAAAAAATTTCGGTGTAGGTTTATAATGTCGTATATATGTCGCAATATTCATAATTACTTAGATTTATGACAACATTTGTAACAACATCAGTACCTAGTTATTCCGACATATATTATTGTTTTTTACAAAATTTTAAAATGTTTGAATACATATTTTCTCCGACATGTATAAATAGTCAAAATATGCATGCTTTAGCGACATTTGAACATAGTAGGAATACTTAGTTATTTCGATATTTGTTACATCATTCTAAAATGTGTTAAAAAACATTTGTTCAAACATTTGTGAATAGTCACAATATGCAAAGTGGTTTGACGGTTGCCATGTCATTTCCAAAGGTTTCAAAAAGAATGGTTTCCAACGTTTGTAAATAGCTATAATATAAATGCTATTGCAACGTTTATAATTAGTAGGAATATATAGTTATTACAACATTTTAAAAATTTTGAATACATATTTTCTCCGACATGTATAACTAGTCAAAATATGTATGCTTTACCGACATTGGAATGTAGTAGGAATACTTAGTTATTTCGGCGTTTGTTACGTCATTCTAAAACGTGTCAAAAAAATTTTGTTCCAACATTTGTGAATAGTCACAGTATGCAAATTGGTTTGATGTTTGCCACATCATTTCCAGAGGTCTCAAAATTTTAAAAAGATTTTTTTTTCCAACATTTGTAAATAATTATAATATGAATACTGTTGCAGCATTTATAATTAGTAGGAATATATAGGTATTACAACATCTTTTACCACATTTTAAAGCATATCAAGAAAATATTTTTCCAGACATATAATTTGACATTTTCACATATTGTTTTGAAGTTGAATATTCAAATTTTCCCTATGTTTATGAATAGTTACAAAATTGATATTATTCTAACATTTATAAATAGTGGGAATACTATAATTCTTCCAACATTTATTCTATTATTTTAAAATATGTCAACAATATTTTACCCAACATTTATATATCTTGTGAGAATTTCTAATTGTAGGTACATTTAATTATTTATCAACTTTAAAGCATGTAAAAAGAAATATTCTAACATTTATAAAATAATAACAAAATTAACTAACAAAATTGAACAAAATATTCTCAATTTAAAATTTTAAAATAAAAAACCAAATGTTATACTTGAAAACTCCTCAAAATAAAATCAAATTTATTTTTCTAATATTTGTCTATGGTCAAACTTCTATCATTCAAAATTGCTTTGAAATCCTTCACGAAACCATCTCAACTAAAAGAATACAAATAAAGTTATGAATAATAGAATTAATAAATGATAAAAATTTATCAACATCAAGACATATATTTTAAATTTTATTTAAAATATAAAACTATGTTACCGTTAGAAGTGTCATTCAGAGCATGACTGGTATCACGATATGAAAAAATGACATCCCTAACCTATAATAATTTTTAATAACAAGTATATTTACTTCATTAAATTTGAAATAATATTTTAATGAAAAATAGATAAAAGAAATATATATATATATAACTACTTAATTTGAAATAATATTTTAATGAAAAAGAGATAATATATATATATATATATATATATATATATATAACTACTTAATTTTTACCATACCTGTCTATCTTGTCCATGAGAATTGAAACTCATATACTTTGAAATTGAAAGTTTAAAATGACAAAAATCATCAAAACAAAAGCATGTTAGGAAAACAAAAAATTTACCTCTATGATTGAATGGCCATTTTCGCACTAGTGTAGATGTCTTTATAAAGATATTTGAGGCTAGTGGATCACGTCCTTGCAAACAACTACAGCGTCTCTTCCACGCGAAACTTTTAATCTTCCGAAATGGTGCCCATGGCACAGCCGATGAAGGCTTAAAGATTAGGTTTTGACAAGCTTTTGGTTTCTATGAGTTCTTCTTCACAGACGAAGTCTTCTGTGAAATTGGGTTGCTTTGATTCTCTTTGATTGAAATTGAGAAGCCATTCATCACAATGCATGAAGACCCATTTCAATTCCTATCCAATTCCCTGAGAGTGTAAATCCATCTACATGAAAACAGAAAACACTCATACTTTCTGTTATCCTTCACGCAGAACAACACGGAATCCATCCCGTGTTGTCTTTTTTTATTTAATTAATTAATTAATTTAATATTATTATTTATTTTATTTTACCATTGGTCTTATTCATTGGACCACATAAATTATTTATTTTTGGGCATGAACACCCATAAATAATAAATCTCAATTATTTACTTTCTGGATTTTATTAAACAGCTTAATAAATAATTAACAAGCCCAAATAAGCCAATATAAAATTTCATACATTTTATCTAGTTTATATCTGGATTAATTTTTTAATTATTCAATCTGGGTCTTGGGCCCTGAATAATTAATTAACCAATTAAACTAGATAAAATAAATAATCTCTCTCAGACCTTTTATTTTATTCTAATCTAATAATAAATTAGACTAATAAAATAAAAACCCATAATTATTAAAACGAATTTCTTAACCCAAATCTTTCATGACTTAAAGGCCATTCCGGGGACCAAAAGACACATCGTCTTGGCTACTAAAATGACCAAAATACCCATGCTATATAAATAGCTATATTTTGCATTTTAAATATTTTCTAATATCACCATAAGAAAATATCGACCCCAAGGATAATGTTGTGTTAGCAAAGTCTTCGACTTACAGGTGTAATGACTAAAATACCCCTCTACGCATCGCCGTGCAATTAGAGAGGAAGAGTATACTAACACCTCTCTAATAGACATCTACCATCCTTAGACCTCTAGTCCAATGATCCACGACTCCTGGAATGTTTTCACTTTCCAAGGGAGATACCCTAAAGTAAACATCCACGTCATGTTCCCTAGGGCCCTAGATAATTAGATCATTTAAATAGTCACAAAAGGCGATATAGCGTAGAAGCTATCTTGTACAAGTCTGTCTTAACTAACTAGTCACATATACCCAACATACAAGTATATATTAGTTATGCGAAAGAACCTCAACTATAATATATCAAAGTATATGCTTCTAGTTTCGTCAGACTACCAACTCATACTCAAGCGGTAAAGTATTAGTCCACGCTGTAGCAGTAATAGTCTGGGTTTCTTTTAAATAGTACTTTTAGAAACCACTATTATAGGTCCTATTCTACGTATTTGAAATACGCTCATGCTATAAAATGAGTGAACTACTCACTGGCTAAAGGTAAACCATTCTCCATTTGGAATTCATAACACAATAACCTATACATGATGAAATTCTCATTCTCATCAATCGATTAAGAATAAATATTTATGTGTTAAGTAATCCATGATCCATACCTTACTGTAAAAGATCACTATTCACATGGATCACTTAGTTAAACACAATGGGTCCTTTCCAAACGAAAATCGTGCACAAATAAAATGTAAATTTACAAACAAAATTTGAGAATAAATTTTTTTATTAATAAATTCGATAATTACATCAGATAAATTAGTCTAGAGGGCATATATTCTAACAATCTCCCACTTGCACTCTAAAACTAAGAAAGTCTGTAGGTGTCCACTTCTCTAGAATCTAAGTGTCTCTTGAAGGCTCTCTCAGCCAAAGGCTTGGTGAAGGGATCTACTAGGTTGTTCTCCAAGGCTATCTGTTCCACCACAATTTCTCGTCTCTGAATGAAATCCCGGATCAGGTGGTACTTCCTCTGAATGTGCTTACTCTTCTTGTGGTTCTTGGGTTCTTTGAATTGCGAGACTGCTCGAGAGTTGTTGCAATACACCACGATCGGTCTGTCTATATGTGGCACAACTCCAAGTTCTGAAAGGAACTTTCAGAACCAGACTGCATCCTTGGACGCTTCCGAAACTACCACATACTCAGTTTCTATGGTTGAGTCAGCAATACAACATTGCTTAATACTCCTCCATGAAACAGCTCCTCCGGACAAGGTGAAGACATATCCACTAGTGAATTTTCTCTCATCCTTATCTGCTTGAAAATCTGAGTCTGTGTATCCAGTAGGAACCAAGTCGTTAGCCCTGTGAACTAGCATATAATCTTTCGTACTATTGAAGTACTTAAGAATATACTTTACAGCTTGCCAATAAACCTCCCTTAGGTTTAACTAATATCTACTAACTATGCCTACGACAAAGTAGATATCTAGCCTAGTACACAGTATGGCGTGCATGAGACTTCCTACAGTCGAAGCGTAGGGAATCATACTCATTTTGTCTTTTTTCCTTTTAAGACTTAGGACAGTCCTTAGAACCAAAAGACAACCTATGTCTACAAGGAATTAGAGCTTCCATGCATGAGTCCATGCTAAACTTGGCCAGTATCTCTGGCATCTAAGTGTCTCTTGAAGGCTCTCTCAGCCAAAGGCTTGGTGAAGGGATCTACTAGGTTGTTCTCCAAGGCTATCTGTTCCACCACAATTTCTCGTCTCTGAATGAAATCCCGGATCAGGTGGTACTTCCTCTGAATGTGCTTACTCTTCTTGTGGTTCTTGGGTTCTTTGAATTGCGAGACTGCTCGAGAGTTGTTGCAATACACCACGATCGGTCTGTCTATATGTGGCACAACTCCAAGTTCTGAAAGGAACTTTCAGAACCAGACTGCATCCTTGGACGCTTCCGAAACTACCACACACTCAGTTTCTATGGTTGAGTCAGCAATACAACATTGCTTAATACTCCTCCATGAAACAGCTCCTCCGGACAAGGTGAAGACATATCCACTAGTGAATTTTCTCTCATCCTTATCTGCTTGAAAATCTGAGTCTGTGTATCCAGTAGGAACCAAGTCGTTAGCCCTGTGAACTAGCATATAATCTTTCGTACTATTGAAGTACTTAAGAATATACTTTACAGCTTGCCAATAAACCTCCCTTAGGTTTAACTAATATCTACTAACTATGCCTACGACAAAGTAGATATCTAGCCTAGTACACAGTATGGCGTGCATGAGACTTCCTACAGTCGAAGCGTAGGGAATCATACTCATTTTGTCTTTTTTCCTTTTAAGACTTAGGACAGTCCTTAGAACAAAAAGACAACCTATGTCTACAAGGAATTAGAGCTTCCATGCATGAGTCCATGCTAAACTTGGCCAGTATCTTGTCAATGTATGTCATTTGGGATAATCTTAACACTCTCTACTTCCTATTTTTAAGAAGCTTAATCCCGAGAATGTAACTGGCTTCTCCCAAGTCCTTCATACTAAATTAACTAGACAGCCAAATCTTAGTAAATGACAATGTCCCTACATCATTCCTAATGAGTAGAATGTCATCCACATATAGGACAAGAAAAATCACATTTATGCCTTCTAATTTTCTGTACACGCATAGTTCATCCCCGTTTTGAATGAAAGCTTAAGACTTTATAGTCTTATCAAAATGAATATTCCATGTTCTAGATGTCTGCTTAAGTCTAGAAATGGACTTCTTAAGCTTGCAGACTATATGTTCTTGGTCTTTAGCAATAAAACCTTCCGGTTAGGACATATAGATGTCTTCATTAAGATGGCCATTAAGAAATGCTATCTTGACATCCATTTGCCATATCTCACAGTCGTGATGACATGCAATGACAAGGAGGATACGGATGGACTTAAGCATGGCTATCAAGGAAAAGGTTTCATCATAGTCGATTCCCTCTTTCTGAGTATACCATTTTTCCACAGGCCTAGCTTTGAAGGTTTCCACCTTCCCATCTACTCCCATTTTCCTTTTGTATAGCCACTTACACCCAATAGGTTTTATCCCTTCAGGTGAAGTTACAAGATCCCATACCTGATTGGAGTACATAGACTCAATCTCGACTTTCATTACTTTATGCCATAGATCTGCATTGGCATCAACAATAGTTACATCGTATCTAGTGGGATCTTGTTCCTAATGGTCAGAGACCAACTCGAAAGCCTCTCCTGTCTATCTTTCTGGAACTCTAGATATCCTCCCATTACAACGAAGCTCCGTTTGTACAGGTTCTTAAGGCTGTACCTCTTCTTGTTCCATAATCGGGTCTAAAGAAGTTGATTCCAAAGATAACTTCTCCTCGAGTTCTAACCTTGTTGAACTTTTAGTAGAAGTACTTTGATTATCCTCCAAGTATCTAACATTAGTACTTACCAATACTTTCTACTCATTGGGATGATAAAAGTAACCCCCTTTTGTCCCTTTTGGATACCCAACAAAGTATCATAATTTTGATCTTGGTTTTAGCTTGTCTCCCTTATTAGTACATAAGCTAGACAGCCCATATTCTGAGATGATTAGACTTGGCTTACACCCAGTCCACATCTCATAGGGTGTCTTAGGTATTAACTTGGAAGGCACCAAGTTCAAAGTGTATGCTAATGTTTCCAAGGCATATCCCCAAAAAGAGACCCGAAGAGTAGCATGAGACATCATGCTTCGGACCATTTCTATTAATGTCATGTTCCTTCTCTCAACTACTCCAATCTACTGGGGTGTACCCGGTGCAGAGAGTTGGGATACTATTCCATGATGTACCATGCAATCCTTAAACTCACCGAGGAGGTATTCTCCACCACGATTCGATCGTAATGTTTTGATTAGTTTACCTGTCCAATGCTCCACTTCAGCCTTAAACTCTTTGAACTTGTCAAAAGAGTCAAACTTGCGCCTCATCTGGTAGACATAATTATCCATGAAAATGATGAAGTGCTCAAAACCCCCTCTAACTTGAGTAGACAAAAGACCACACACATCAGTATGAACAAGACCTAATATCTCATTGACTCTATCAGCCTTTTGGGTAATCGACCTTTTAGTCATTTTTCCCATAAGACAGGATTCACACTAAGGCCAACTTTCCAATCTTAATGAGCCCAAGGGCCCATCATGGATTAATCTCTGAATCCTAGTTGAGTTAATATGACCCAACCTTAGATGCCAAAGATATGAGTCATTGATATTGATCTTTCTCTTCATACTTAAAGGTTCAGGTTTAGCATTATTTATTTAATTGTTTATAGGATTTAAAAAGAATAAGTTTCCATACATGTGCCCTATACATAAAACTTCTCCATTTCTTCTGATAGCAATACCAGAATGGAAAGAAACAGAATATCCATGATTTATTAGTTTTGCAACTAAAATCAAATTATATCTAAAACTGGGTACATATAAAATATCCTTTAATACAACTATTTTATTACAATAAAAAATAAGATCCAACTCTCCCATTGTAAGGGCCCATACTCGTACTCTATTTCCTACTCATAGTCCATGCTCGCCCTTCTAAAGTCTTCTTATCTTTCTAAACCCTTGCAATGAGTTACAGATATGATCAGTGGCACCAAAATCAACAATCTAAGTGGAAGTTGATCAACCATTGAAATAGACTCTAGATAGAAAACAATACTTGTAGGGTTTTGTTTTTGCCTGAAGTTCTAGACACTCCTTTTTCCAGTGTCTCTTTTGCCCACATTTGAAACATTTGCCTTGGGCTTATTGGACTGGTTCTTGGGTTGGGCCTGTGCGTTTTCCTTCTTCTTCTTGAACTTCCTAAGCTTAGGCCTAGTTCTGGAAGAAAAAGTCCTAGCAATCATAGCCTTGGACTGTGGCTTCATGACCTTCTCTGCCACCTGGAGCTCTTTTATTAACTTAGTTAAAGTCATGTTTAATTTGTTCATGTTGTAGTTCAACTTGAATTAAGTAAAAGAGCCCAGCAGAGATTCAAGAACCATGTCCACTTGACTCTCGGGGTCAATAACATCCCCTAAGACTTTCGCTTCCTTAAAAGCAGCAATCATTTTGAGCATATGCTTCCTGAATGATGCTCCCTCAGCCATCTTAGTGTTTATAATTGTCTTAAGAGCTTCCTGCCTTGCGGGCCTGCTCTTATCGGCAAATATCATGGCTAATGATTGGCTAATGTCATATACAATGGTCATGTGCTCATGTTTTGACTGGAACACATTAGACATGAAGGCCAACATGTAGCATTGAGTCATTTCGTTGGCCTTCTTCCATGCTTTTTCAACCTCACGCTTCTCCGCGATGGAACCCTCCCCGATAACAGGGTAAGTTTTAAAGAGGACATACTTATACTCTTTAGCAGCGAGTATTATGTCCAAGTTTCTTTTTCAGTCCACATAATTTGGACCCGTTAGCTTATTCTCACGGAGAATAACGGCCAAAGGACTAAAAGAACCTTCACCAACCATTTCTGAAATATCGAAAATAAAAGAAAATTTAGTTTGTGAAAAAATAAAATAATTTGTGATTTTATCCTCATATTAATTCCGATAATAGTTAACCCTATCACTATTATCTTTAATATGATTAATTTGATTCTTTAAAAAACTGGCATAACTTCTTGGGAAGATTAAAAGTTTTCTAAGCTAAGTGTATTAGCTACCACAAATTAATTTCCCTTCTAGGCAATGATCTGGAAGATAACTCCATTATGGGATGACCGTTTCTTCTCATTTCCTATGGACATTCCTTGCACTATAACCTCCAACGTAGGCTAGCCGATCATAGCACGTGTCCTAGGTTATTAATTACATCTATCCATTAATTCTAGATTCTTGTGGTATTCCTATCCTATACGGGTTCACTCCCAGGGTAATGCGAGAGGACCCACGATCTCTAATGAGGATCGTGATGGAAGCTGTGGAGCCGTTGGAACCCCTCTCCCACTTAGTATTTTAAAATAAGGGTTTTTCTTGAAAAATATATTTTGAAATTTTCAATTAAGTTTTCTTTTAACTCAAAATAAAATATCTAAACCCATAAAAATTTCTATGTCAAGGTTTATACCCTTTGAGAAAATTTTTTCATAGATTAATTTTATTTAAATTAATAAATTTAATAATTTCAAAAAAAATCCACTAAAACTTTCGAGAGATTTTGATCTCAAGTTTAATTTGATAAAAATAATTTTTCTTGTTAAAATTCAATCAAAATGGTTTTCTATTTTAATGCAAAAAGATATCTAAATCTAATATATTTTCTATGTCAATGATAAAATCATTTGAGAAGATATCCAAAAATTAATTTTTATTCGAATTAAAATTAACCATTTGATTTAAGAAAAATGTTTTTTTTTTCTTTGTCAAAATTCCCAAAGACTTTGGTCTTTAAGAAAACATGCACATAGGGTACAAAAAGAAATAAGCATGCTAGAAAAATGTAAACGTTTTCATACTTTTCTATTCTTTTAACCTAAGTGTCTAAATAATAGAATTAAACACATTAATTAATTAATTGTCTTATTTAATCCTAAAATTTCCTTTACTATTATTTTTCATACAAAATATTTAAAGAATATTAACTATTGCAATAAAAATAACTTCACTTGGTATGAGACCAAAATTTTTTTTTTTTTTTAATTCGGGTCGGGTCCATGCATTCGCCACACTGGATCACGGCCCATGGGATAACCTATGGGCCGGATCCGGGCTGGTGGACCCGGCCCGCCCCTCGCCTACCTAGCTGCAAGGTCAAAATTGTTGACCGCGTAGCATTGCAATGCAATTTGCAACAGCAACTTCCTCGTTGATGGCTTCAGCAAGGAAGCCTTCCTCGCGCCTTGGAGTGGCGCGCGGCTTGGAGCTATGGCTTAGTGGCTCCACACACAGCGATAGCACAGCTCGACTCTTGTGGCGCGACTCGGCTCCTTCGACTTCAACGGTGCCCTTTTCTCCAAAATGCACCTCTAGGTACTGATTTCGTTTTTCCTTCCATTTTCACTCAAAAATCATCCAAACAATCGCCTATGCCCTTAAAAAACACTGGACTTATATGATATCTATGAAAGCAATCAAAATACATTGTTCTTATACTTCTACTCGTGAAACTTACAGTAAAACTACTCATACCAGTAAACACGAATAATCACATATTTCAACCAAAACAAATATTTTCTTGTTTTAGTTAAACCTAACATGCTTCCTACATTTGCCAAACCATAGCTCTAATACCAATTAAAGGCTTAAAATGGCCAAAAATCATCAAAACAAAAATATGTTAGGAAAACGAAAAACTTACCTCTGTGATTGAATGTCCCTCTTCACACTAGTGTAGATACCTATATAAGGATATTTGAGATTAATGGATCACATCCTTGCAAACGTCTACTGCGTCTTATCCACGCGAAACTTTTAATCTTTCGAAATGGTGCTCGTAGCACAGCTAGTGAAGGCTTAAAATTTGGATTTTGACAAGCTTTACGTTTCGTGAGTTCTTCACACACGAAGTCTTCTGTGAAATTGGGTTTGCTTTGATTCTCTTTGATTGAAATTGAAAAGCCAATCATCACAATGCATGAAGACCCATTTCAATTCCTATCCAATTCCCCGAGAAAGTAAATCTATCTGCGTGAAAACAAAAATCACTCATACTTTCTGTTATCCTTCGTGTAAAATAACACGGGATCCATCCCGTGTTGTCTTTTGTTTTTTAATTAATTAATTAATTATTATTATTTATTTTAGTTTATTTTACCCTTGGTCTTATTCATTGACTACATAAATTATTTATTCTTGGGCATGAACACCCATAAATAATAAATCTCAATTATTTACTTTCTGGACTTTATTAAACAGCTTAATAAATAATTAATAAATCCAAATAGACCAATATAAAATTTCATACATTTTATCTAGTTTATATCTATATTAATTTTCTAATTATTCAATCTGGGCCTTGGGCCCTGAATAATTAATTAATCAATTAAATTAGATAAAATAAATACTCTCTATCAGACATTTTATTTTATTCTAGTACAATAATAAATTAGACTAATAAAATAAAAATCCATAATTATCAAGACCAATTTCTTAACCCAAATATTTCATCACTTAAGGGCCATTCTAGGGACCAAAAGACACATCGCATTGGCTACTAAAATGACCAAAATACCCCTGCTATATAAATAGCTATATTTTGCATTTTAAATATTTTCTAATATCACTATAAGAAAATATCGACCCCAAGGACAATGTTGCGTTAGTAAAGTCTTCGACCTACATGTGTAATGACTAAAATACCCCTCTACGCATCGCCGTACAATTAGAGAGGAAGAGTATACTAACACCTCTCTAATAGACATCTACCATCCTTAGACCTCTAGTCCAATGATCCACGACTCCTGGAATGTTTTCACTTTCCAAGGGAGCTACCCTAAAGTAAACATCCAAGTCATGTTCCCTAGGGCCCTGGATAATTAGATCATTTAAATAGTCACAAAAGGCGATATAGCGTAGAAGCTATCTTGTACAAGTCTGTCTTAACTAACTAGTCACATATACCCAACATACAAGTATATATTAGTTATGCGAAAGAACATCAACTACAGTATATCGAAGTATATGCTTCTAGTTTCGTCAGACTACCAACTCATATTCAATGGGTAGAGTATTAGTCCACATTGTAGCAGTAATAGTCTGGGTTTCTTTTAAATAGTACTCTTAAAATCTACTATTACAGGTCATTATCTACGTATTCGAAATATGCTCATACTATAAAGTAAGTGGAATACTTACTGACTAAAGGTAAACCATTCCCAATTTGAAATTCATAACATAATAACATATACATGATGAGACTCTCATTCTCATCAATCGGTTAAGAACAAACATTTATATGTTAAGTAACCCGTAATCCATACCTTACTATAAAAGATTACCATTCATATGGATCACTTACTTAAACACAATTGGCCCTTTCCAAATGAAAAACATGCACAAATAAAATGTAAATTCATAAACAAATTTTGAAAATAAATTCTTTTATTAATAAATTCGATAATTACGTCAAATAAACAAGTCTAAAGGGCATATATTCCAATAGAAACTATATTACACAATTCAGTAACATCTTTGGATAATGCTTCTACTTTGTCTCAAAGAATCTTGTTTTTCTCCTTTACTTGCTCATTTGCTCTCAAAATATCCAAATTTGATTTTTTAAACATCCTTGGTGTCATTCCAAAACCCATTCCACAGACGCACCCATTTTTTTAAGGATCAAACACATGAAATAATGCTTCATCTTCTAAAGGAGTAAAACCACCTGATTCTTGAGAAGATTCAACATCCATTCTTTGAGAATCCGAATTTTTTTGAATTTTAGCCTACATTATAATAAAAAACAATACAATATAAAATTATTTTTATATTTGTGAAGCTAAAATTAAATAGCAATAGTAATTGAAGAATATACAAAGGAAATGTGTTACAATTTTTTTTGCTACCTTGTCTGTGACTGGTTGTCCATTCTTGTGCTTGTGCCATTTCACAAATAAATTTGCCCTATTAAGTCACCTTCCAGTCTCTTTAAACTACAAGACAAAAAAAAAATGTAACACTTAAATGAATAATTGTAAAAATACTTTAATAAAGCAACAATGAATTTAATACACACGTGTCTCAACTCTACGAACAAAAGAAATTCTACCCGAAGTGTGCAGCATTTTCATTTATCCTCTTGCTTTCTTCCAATTTTTAGAATTTTTCTGTAGCAATTGAAAAAATTTAACAAGACTAAAAAAAAACTATAAAATTAAATATTTGATATCTTAACATAATATAATACAGACTTTATAAATAGTAAGAAAAGAAATTCTATCTGCCACTTTGGATAATATCACATAGTAGCAAGTTTCTCCCATTGATCTTTTACAGTTCTAGAATCCACATTTGCTTTCAATTCAGCAAGAGAATTATACTTTGAAAAATTATTAGCAAACAACATATGCCTATATTCTTTCAAACATTTCCCAAATTGTTGGAGGACCTATGACCTTCTATTTGATGCCAACTCAAATTTGGACTACACAATATATATACATACATATATATATATATATATATATTTACATTATACAATTAAAAGATAACAATTAAAAAAAATTACTTAAAAATTTTTGCCTACCTGAACAACTTGCCATATCTCATCCTTATTGTAGAAGGCACATTTCTCCAATCATCATATTCAATTGGAGTCAAATCAGGATTTCTTGCCACAATACCACAAAACTTTTCAAATTCACCATTGTCAACACATTGATTGTGAATGTTAAACTGTTAAGGTAGCTTTTGATTAGCACTAAAATTCTAAATATCAGGAAGTCTAGTTAGTCCATGAGTATTTCTTGGTAAATCCAAATTCTCTATATGATAGAAAAATAAAAGATAAAAATTACAAGATTGAAATATTTTAGTTAATTTATTACAAAAAAATACTTACGCTCAATATCCATCTCATTATTTAGACTAAAATTCAGATATCATTGGTAGGAGAATCCTCAAGTGAAATTTTGTGGCTAATGTGTAAACGACCCATCATTTTAGACATTGTCTTGTGAAGGATTGTTGACTTGAGATGGTCCACTATCTGATCTAGTAATATTACTTGTCCTTTTCTTTTGAAGAAGCAAAGAAGCTACTGATGTCTATTTGTTTTTTTTTTTTCTTTTTTTAAGGGTGATACTACTCTTTGTTATATATATATATATATATATATATATATATATATATATATATATATATAATTTGAAATATTCAAACCTTAACTGGATTCCTTCATTTGAAGATGGAGTTTAGTGTTTTTTAAAGGATAATGGAGGCTAGTTATTTAATTTATTTAATTTAAAATAATGTAAATAATGAATTTAATTCTACTTCAAAAAGTAAGTTTTTATGTCATTTCATAAAAATGTTGGAAGGATATAATATTATTTCAACATATATTATAGATGTTAAAAATATCGTGCAATACTCAACTATAACAATATTTACATAAAATATCACAATAACTCACTCTCATTGATTTTAAATGATGTTTGAGAAAAACGTCAGTATAAAAACGTTAGCAATATACTATTTTTGTTGTAGCGACCGTTGGCGGAATGAGCACAAAGGGCAAATCCGAAAGCATTAGGAGAAGAAGTGCAGGGCTAAAATTTCAAACAATCTAGTGAGTGTTCGTAAGAAGTATGCCACTAGCTGCCCCCTGTAAATTTTAGTAGAATATTGGACTACTCTACAGTAGTAGTGGGGTTTCGATGGGTGGCAGTGTGTCTCTTCCACTGCAAGGCAGAACATATCTCGTGGTGGCCTATCTCACACGGAAGACTATATCTTTCATAGGGCACAAAATTTAGATGGTATGTATAAATAATTAATAAATTTTAAAATAAATTCTTTTCTTTGTTGCTATAGAATTATATTGTATTCTTTTTTTGCCTAAATGCAACGTAGATATGCTAGGGACATATTTATGTGGGTGGATCTTTTAAAAAATACTCACATTTTTTAGACTGGCCCTAGGAAGGGCGAGTTCATTTTAATAGCTCCAAGCAGAATATGATAAAGGGTTTTAAAATTTTATATTTAACTTCGTTGCATTTGATTTTTTGTTAACCTAAATTTTATGTTTGAATGCCCAATTTTAGAAAAACATCAAGGTGATCAGAGCTCGCTATTCCCAACCTGACACCTCCTCTGGTTCTATGGGCCAACACTGCATTCCGGATGATTCGGCTGTTTTCGTATAGGCTAAGGACAGATTTAAGAAAGGTCATGTATACGGGTTAGGTTCAGAGTCTTCTCGTATCAGGCGAAGATTAGAGCAGCCTAATATTTCTTCTCCTTTAGCTACTTCTTCTCCTACAACTGATGCTAATGATGTTAAGGAACAAGTCACGGAAGTGGTACAAAAAGTTAGGCAGGAGCTGAGGCAGAAATTCAAGAAGAAGATTGAATCATTTCGAAGCAAGAATCAGAGAGTGGTTGATTGGACTGTCACAAGCTTTAAATCTACCTCCACATCCAAAATGTTAGGGTTGTTCAGTGAAATCAAAAACTGAGCTAAATTGACCGAACCAACCCAACCCAAATCGATTTTTTATTTTTTGAGTTGGTTTGGTTTGGCTGGGATTAAGAAAATTATAAATTGATAATTTTGTTCGATTTTTTAAAATCATATAATCCAACCCAACCCGAATCGATATATATATTAATTAAATTTATTTTAATTTTAAAATATAAAAAAATATGAAAGAGGAAATCTGATTGTGCTGGCTATATGTAATAGTTGATTATATCTATTTATTATAGAATTTTCAAGATTTTTATGCACTAAAGCAGCTAAGGCATCTAGAGAAACAACTCCAATTGTTGGTGATTGAAATTTATCTTCTATATCTAGGCTGGTATGTTCTCAAATGTATTTATTCTCTTCATTTAATCAAATTAATAATAGTTGACGGTTATTTTTTATAATATGTTTTGCAAGTATATTGAAAAGTTTGAAATTTAACATGTAGTGGAAACTGGAAAAGGATATGAAGCTAATCTGTGCTATTTAGTTTATTAGTAAAGTATTTTATATATTTAACTTTATTTACTTTGTGTTATTGATATTGGATAATATTTTGATATTGTATGGAATTATGGATTTAACTTTGATTAGCTTGTATTATTGAGAAATGATTATTTTTTTTAATATTTAATGAATACTTCTACATGTAATACTTTATCAAATGGTAGGGAGTAGTTTGCTTACATAGTAAATTATGTACAAATCGACTGAACCGAACCGAACCAAACCGAAACAATTCAAACTGACAGTTTGAAATTTTAAATAGTTTGGTTTGGTTTCAAAATTTTCAAACTGAAATATTTGGGTTGGGTTAAAAAATAGATAAAATCAAACCAACCCAACCTATGAACAGTCCTATGATACGCATTGCGACAGAGAGTGATGAGGATGATACCGAGGACGATGACACTGACTTTGGCGTTAGTTCACCAAATCCTCATTCTTCCTTATCTTGCCCAAGAGATCCTCTACCACCACCTTTCGCTTCTACTCCACTTGCCATTGCCACTTGAGATGTTTATATGTATATTCATGTATGTTTTTAATAAATATTACAGATTCGTACATTGTATTATATAATTTTTATTGTGATTGTATTTATTTATGTATTGTTTAATTTATTATTATACCTCATTTAGGGTTTTTATTAATTTATACTATTAAATTTAATTTTCAAAAAAATAATAAATTTAGCAAGAGGTTACCAAGAAATTTTGATAGGCTCTTTTTAACATATTAACAAATTGAGTGAAGCCTTGGGTAATTCCTCTCAAACAATAAGGGATTATCGCGGGATCAAAAAGGGAAGAAAATATCCTACAGCAATTCCAAGGGGTTACCAAGGATATTTAAAAAAAGAAAAATCTAAAATTTAATGACTCCCATGCTAATCCTTTGGAAATAAGAAAGGGAATACGAACGGCCTAGTAAAAAAGTATGACAAATCCCTCGATATTCCTATAGACATTCCAAGGGATTATCGAGGGAGTTTTCAAAAATATTTTCAAAGGAATTAATCCCACGCTAATCCCTTAAAAATAGCTAGAGATTTTTGAGAGCCAAATAAGAAGAAATGACAAATCCTTCGGTAATTTCACAGAAATTCCAAGGAATTACCAAGAGAAATTTCCAAAAAAAAATTTAAAATTGAAAAATCCCACACTAATCACTTGCATACAGTGATAGATTACTGAGGAATTTGGGCACATGAACAAACGAACCTTCGCTAATCCCTTGGTAACCGAAGGCTAAGGGACAACATTTTATTAACATTGTTAATTAAGTGGCCAATGAAAATCCCTTGCAAATTTACAAGGGATTACCAATGGATTTATCAATTTCATGCCTTCAAAATTTTAATTGTCGTCGCTGATCCCTTGGTAAATTTGCTCAAGCAAATTGGTGTTGATCTAACTTATCTACCCTCAGTAAGGTGTCGTAATTAGTAAGAGATATTATTTTTCTCGGTATTTGTGAGTAGTTTTTCAACGAGGGACAAATCCCTCATTGATCCCTTGGTGATTCTTGATTATCGAGCGATCAACGAAGGATCCGTTCCTTGCTGATTGTCTGTTTTATTGTAGTGCCCTAGTAAACAAAGAAATCTAGCCAATTCGATTAAAATGCATTCTTGTTTTTATATTGAGTAAATAATTATGAATGATTTGAGAATTCAAATTGAACAAATTTGATATTTATTAATTATATGTGTATATTATATATACATATACATATATATATATATATATATAAACATTATAAAACATTGACACAACAAAGCAGTTAGTATAATAGAAGGTACCATGCAAAGCAATTAAAAGGTCATAGGTTTGAAATTAGCTAGCTTTGGCCTATGGGTGACTTACCAACACTTTTGCTTTGCAAACATAACAAAATTTAATTTTTTTTGCACTAAATTTTTATTTTTAAATAAATCTCATACATCGGAATTTTAGTTGTTAATTTCCAACCAAATCATTGTTACCAACTGATTTCAACTCATTACCCACCAATTTGAATGGTTAGTAATCAACTTTTTTCTAGTAGTGGGAGGCCATAAAGATCTTTAATGAGATGTGCAATTCAAAATGTCTTCAAGTATTGTTACATTCAATATATTAGTTGATACACTAATGCAGTCATGTATAATAAACTATTGGATGGATATTGTTTTCAAGGCCAAGTAGAGGAAGTAAGGAGAGTTTTTAATACAATGGTTTCTCTAGGCATGGCTCCAAATGGGCACACATACAGTATTTTTTATTAAAGGCTATTGCAAAAAAGAGCAAAATAGATGGTGCTATGCGTCTTGTCCACAAAAAGCCATAGAAAAGGTTAACCCATAATATTGTAGTAACTTATAATGCTTTTCTACAAGGATTGTTTACTATTGATATATGTGTTACTAGATGGAAATTGTTGAATGAGATGCAAATCACTAGCCAAAATCCAAACCTTTACACACATGGCATCATGCAATATGGATTGAGTCAGAATAGTCCTCTTGATGAAGTATTGTCGTTGTTGTCTATGATGGAAAATAATGAAGTGGATCTCTCTATTAATTATTACAATATAATCATACATGAATTGTGCTTGATCACCTCCACTAAATAAGAAAAATGGAATTCTGCTTAAAACTTCAGCCTTCTTAGTTTTGGTGTGCTATGTACCTGAGAACTCAGTTTTTGTGATGGCTTATAATTACATCTATGATTCACATGTTTGATAATACGCTTTCCTTCTCTATTTGGAGCTATAGATATCTTGGAAATGTGGTACTTTCCTTGAACGGAATATGAGTTGCTTGTGCTTTTGTCACCTTTGACTTTTTACAAGCTTGGAAATACGGACTGCCACCGCAATGAAAGATGATTTGAATCAACCACTCCACCAAAATGATATGTATGCATAAATTTATAGAATTTAGTATAATCTACTAATGGTGCCTTTGTCGTATATAGGAAATAGTATTAACAAAATCATACAAATGTTCAAGTTTTAGTTAAAATGGCACAACTATTTATGTAACATCCAACATTTTCATACATTAATTTTCATATGTTATTTTTCATGCATAAATATACAAGTGTGAGAGCATTTAAGCGCATGACATTTAGAGAATATTTATTAAGTATTTATGTGAATAAATTCCAAGACTACTTTTTATAGCAATTATTTATGGGTGAAATATTTATATAAGAAATTTGTATATACTTATGTAAATATTATTTTATGTTTATTTATGATCAATTTCATGTTTTTAATGGAAAGTTAATTATTAATAAGTGTTTATTACACTTATTATTAAAATGATTGTTTTTAGAGCTAATATGGAAATTCGATTTTGTTGAGGACCCAATATTGATTTTTTATTAAATAAAAGCCCTATTTTACTATTTTAATTATTTTGATTTTTGACCTTATTTATTAATTGACCAAAATTTATTTTATTTTATTATTTCGTTTATTGATGCATGACTAATTTTAATACTGTGTTTATTTTTATACCAAATTAATTTCTTTTTTGTTTATTTTATTCTAATAAATTCTAGAAGCCCTAAATATGTTAAAAGACTATCATATCCATCTTTATAGCAGCCCAATCTTAGCCATTGGTGCATTTTAATCTTAACCATTAATTTAAATAAAGTTTTAGCATTAAAACAACTTCTAAATACCATTTAATTAATCTAACTCTTTCTTTTATTAAACAAAACACATTCAACAAATAAAACACCAAATATCATATCTCTCTCCCTCATTTCACACACACACCACATACACTCACACACACTACAAGGTGTTCTTGCTATTTTCCTTCTCTCTCTACATCTCCTAATTTTCTTTCAAAAATACTTAGAACCCTAGCCATATAATACTCATTTGAAGCCCATTGAACTCTATAATTTCAAGTATTCAAACTAGTTTTATAAGATGTAACATATCTCATCTTATTTTCTTTGTATTTCATGATTTAAAGGTGAAGTCCATATTGGATAGATTTGGTGTTTTTGTGTAGAACTTGGTTTTGATGATTGTGATGATGAAAGATTGATGAAATATTGATTTTAACATGTAGTAATGGTATTAGGTGATTGAATTTGAGTGGTTTGATGTGTTTGGAAGGAGATTTGTTGGTTAAAATTGTGTATAGAAGTTGATTTGTGTGATGAATGCACTAATCCCACAAATTTATAAGATTAGTATTGGAAACATACTTTAGGGATTTTAATCAAACATAATTCCATAAGATTCTTCTATGACTTAGGAGTAAAACCCCATTAGAGTCATGCAAATTGGACTTGTGGTTGATTTTATATGATTTTTTTAATATACCATGTTCTCGAACATCCACGACCTGATTTTTCTCTAATTTTGAGTCTTTAGATGAAGGCTTTCCCTTTTAAATTTGAATCTGAATTTTTAACACAACATACCCCTATGTTTAAGAAGTCATTAAAACTTAGAATTATTATATTTGGACGTATATTTTATTTTTAATTATTTCTACAAAAACACTGCTAAATGAGGTTTTTAGAGTTACTATAACAGTAAACTTATTTGTGTAATTTTTTGAACTCACTTAGAGACGTTCTTTTTTGCTCAAAATTTAAATGTATATTCCTTACATATGGAGTAATATTCTATAAAGTTTCATTGAATTTGAAGCAGATTTGATTGGTGATATAATGACTCAAATTGTGCCCTGGTTAGCCTAATTTATTGATTTGAACATGTGTTAGGAAAGTTATGATTTCACTTTGAATTCTTAATTATATCAACATAACATGATTCTATTTGATATAGGGGTGATACATAATAATTGATGATATACTTTGATGTTCGCTTATGTTTGCTAAAAGTATTAAACCATTGAATGTTGGAAACATTACTTGATGTTGACTATTATGATAATTACATATCCTATTTGCAAACCCTTATTCTTTTGCTATACTCGCTACATCACATTAACATGAAATAACCTTATATTTATGTAAGAAGGCTAAGTACTAATTGATGTGATGTTGTAGTTGTGTGTTTAATGAACCTTAACTACTAGTTGCTATATTCCTACTAGTTATATAAGTGACTAGGTAGCATCAAAATCAACTTGGTACCTTAATTAATTATTTAATTTCCTAAAGTGCTGAGTTTAATTACATGCTATAAATATATATATGTATATATATATATATATATATATATATTGTAATTGAAACTTGATTATGCTTTGGGAACTTGTTGTTGGGGTTTGGTGTTAGATAGGATTATGATTCTACGATGATTAAGGAATTTGATTAGGATGACTAAGATTGATATGGAGGACTATATATTATGATTTAATTTATGATAGCTAATTAATTCATATACTTTATTTATATTTAGATTTTGAGAAAATTGGAGAATGAGGACCCTCCAATTAAGAAGTTCTAGAATTTGCTTTTGTTAGGACTTAAGGTTAAGTCCCCGCATTTCATATATTAAAAACTTGTAAGTCCCTATATTCCATGTTTCCATAAAATGTAGATATATTTGTAAGTCCCCACATTTCATGATTTCCTAAATACTTTAATTGCATAAATATTTATCTTCAAATTTATTATTTTCAAATAAAATGTTCATTTATTTAAGGAATATTATTTCATGAAATGATTTATTTATACAAATGATATTTGATCAAATGTATATATTGTATCTCGTTTGAGAAATTATATTTTTTGAGCATGTTGCTCAATTGTGAAGCAAATGTGAATTATGGTTTACACAATATTTAATTATGTCTTATTTTGGGAAAAATTACATATTCATGATATGTTAGATATGAAAGCTTGCATTAAAAGCTATTGAGCATATAGAATTGTGAAGGATCATACATAAATGAATTTCAAAATACATAGTATATTTTGGCACAATTAGTTTCATATAGTATTAACTATATTTAACGTATTTGAGAGCTATTTATTTATGGAATTTCAAAACAATTATGAAATCCTGGGGATGTATATGGAATATTGTGTTGGATAAACACTTTTGAAGTGATTTTGAAATTATGGGATGGATAAAGATTTTGAGTTGAGCTGTGAAATCAAGCTTGGGAGTAATTTTTGTGAAATAAATATTTTCAAAAATGTTTATGAAATCTTTTCAAAAAGTATTGAGTCGTTTTCAAAAAAGCATTGCATCGATCTATTCATGTCGACATTGTACCTTGTTTGCTGTGAATCGTGTGGTTCTATACTATTATTCTTGAATACTTAGAGAGATTTTATTCTTGTACTAGCTTTTGTGAGGTTGAGGATGCTATTCGGTAGGAGGTCACCTTCGGATAGTTGAATTTTCTGAGTAGGGCAACAGTACTTGTAATTTAGTCGTCCTTAATTAGCAACACGTTTTCATGGGAAAACGGAGAGGGACGTAGGACATCTAAGCTCAATAGCACTATGGCGGCAAGACAGATCATCCTATTCAGGTTGGATAGCCATTTATAATGACGAATAGATTATATATCCTATTCAAGCTGGATAGTAATTTATTATGGTAAAAGGATTGTAAATCCTATCCGAGCTCTTATGGCTAATTTTGTTGATGTGGTTCGACAGAGATCCTTTTGGTTTGATAGGACAGATTCTTTTAGTGTTTGATACAAGACGACAATGTGTAATTTAAAATTTGATATTCGAAATATGAATTGTTTTGTGAGATCGTAAGAGATGATCGAATTGGTAAGCTCAATACAAATGTTATGTTTGATATGGAAAAATGATGTTGATGAGAAATATCTCTTTTTCTGAAAATATTATAAATGATATAGTTCTCCCATGTTCTTATACAGTGTGTTAAGAATATAACTTATTGTAAATCATATTTGTTTTTGGAACAAACAACTCATGCATCATGAAAATATTTTTCTTAGAAAATTCTCACGAAACACACACGGGACTTACTAAGATTATATTTCACACCTTTTAATTCATGTTTTATAGGGAATTACGTTTAGAGACAAGACGAAAAAGTCTGTAGTTGTCACATTTGATCTCGATGTATCAAATATTATTTTCTTATATGATTATTGTCTTGAAGAATAATGCTACTTTAAGATTTTATTTCATTATTTGGGATTAATGTATTATTCGACGCCTTCTAAGGTTTTATTCAATTTGGTAATAAGTTACTACGGGAGAAATGGGCTTTAGTGACAAGAAATATTAATGACAACAAAATTCTTGTCACTAAATAATATAATTAGTGACAACATTTTAAGTTGTTAGTAGATGTCAAACTTTTAGTTAGGGGCGGCAATATTGAACACGACATGCCAACACGACATGAAAACGACACGATTATAGCGGGTTAGGGTTGGGGTTTCGCGAGTTCGGGTCTAAACAGGTTGACCCGTTTAACTTTAAATGTGTCCAGATCATAAATGGATTCAACCCGTTTCAACTCGCAAACCTGTTTAACTTTTTTTTAATACTTACATTTAATACTTTTTGTAATACCCTGTAAATTTCACTATAGAAAATTAGATAATTTAATTTTTTACATGAATTAAATTTTATTATATGAATTAATTGAATTGTTTGTGTGTTTATTTTGTTTAATTATATGAGACCTTTTAAGGAAAATAAATGATGTTAATGTGGCTATTTGCTTGATATATAGTAAATGAATCATTCTTAATTAATTATTATTTAGTATCTATAATAATATTATTATTACAATGATTTTTAGCTAGAGAAAATAATTTCTTGAACAATCCAATTTTATTGCAAAACTATATTTGTTTAGATTTTTAAGATTAAATCTTATAAGTTTATTGAGATCTCTAGATATTTAGTGGGATAGTTTGTTATTTTATTGGTTATTTAAGACTTTATAGACTATTTTATTAGTTTTTTAATTTTATATGATATGATTTGATTTTTTTAAATTTTTTTGTGTAATGGTGTATAGATTGGCAGGTTTAGTAGGTATTTGAGTTAACGGGTTTAATAATTATTTATTTAATTTTTGTGTCTAATCGTGTCATATCGTGTCAACCCATTTTATAACATGAACACGACACAAAAATAAACGGATTGACACGACACGACACGTTTATTAATTGGGTCGTATTCAGGTTGACCTATCAAGTGTAATTATCTCAAGTTAACACGACCCGCTAACCCGAATACGACATGATTGCCATCCCTACTTTTAGTGATAATAAAAAAGTTGTCACTAAATGTTTAGTGACATTTCGTGTTCATGTCGTGTCACCCGCTAACGTTTAGTGACAAGAGTGTTAGTGTTGTGCCCTAGAGGCAGTCACTTGTACATTGCATATGATACATTTTATTTTAATAAAAGGTATTATTTATCTTACAGTTTCTTTTGTTTACTTTAAGTAATATAACTGTTTGATAAAGTCATAGTTCAACACCATGTTAAGGAAATCATGATAGAGATCATGATATGAAATTCCTACTACACTAGATGGTGTTAGTACTTAAATAGTCCTTAGTCATAGTATTAATGAGACAGAACATCATTAATGCGTTAAGACTAGCATGTGTTAGACTTTCTGATTTGATCAGGCGGTGGTTCTCATAACCGTGAGTATTGAGATACTCAAAGTTAACACATGGATGCTTGTTAATGGAACAAGTTTATTGGATGACCTAACTTTGAGATAATCACATGGATAACTATTTAGTGCCAGTGATATAATCTCAATATAGCAAACATGCAAGAATCCTTAGACTTGAGATCTCCAAGGTTCTTTGTTTACTGAGTTTTGTACTTTGATTCCAATCTCCGGAGCTCGATCAAGGGCCGCCTATAGGATGGATATTGGGTACATTGTGAGGTAAACGAAAATAGTTGAGAGAGTCAATAAATGATTCACCACTCCTAATAGTAGGGGCAAATATCTCACAGCCACTTGTAGGAATTACTACTTGAGAAGTCCTTGGCCAAGGCGATTGTGTATTGGAAACAGTTCTAATTGATACACATCTAGAGTACTAGGTTCCTGGTACAAGTACTATTGTATTCAGGTCAGAATTAATTCTGAAGGAAGTTGGCACTAATTCTGTACTCAAAACCGAATGAAATATTGTATGGTGAAAGGAGTTAATTGCACTGAAGTTTGTTATTGAAGGGTTCATATCAAGCCACTTAACTTTCTGGATTCTTGGGTGGTCATGATGTGTTGTTAGATACCGCTCATGATCTGGGAATATAGGTTTATTAATTGATGAATTAATAAACCAATCCTAATTAGAATTAATAAGATTAATTCTAATTAATTATGGATTATTAATTTCAAAGACGTTTGGATTAATTCATGTTCGCTACCAATTGACTGGGAAACCTAATAGGTCATACACAATAGAGGATTATATGCTCAAGATGTTATTTGATAATATAGTGGGGTTAATTGAAAGAAAGAGAAGTTGTAGTGGACAAATTATAATTAGTTATAATTTGTGGTCCAAGTTATAATTGTAAGAACTTGATGTTTCCAATTACAATTAGGGAATTCTAATAGGATTAGAATTCTCAATTTTAGCAGGATTTTTTGTGTGATATAATGGATACACATGAAACCTTAGCTGAATGTGATTGTCACGCCACACAAAAAGCATACACGAATTTTCTCTTCTTTCTCTCTCTTGATTGTCTTGAAAAATTGCCCTAACTAACTTAGTGTTTCTGCTAGCATAGAAAACTTTGTGCTTAAGTATTCCTCTGTGTAGATTACTATTAGAGATAATCACACATTGTGATTATAGTGGTTAGACGTCCAACTCTCGTGGAGTTTGCACAAGAGGATTGCTGAATCGTGCCTCGACTTGAAGAAGATCAATTTTGTTCTTCGGACGATCAAACAAAGGTAAAAAACTGTTACCTTTATTATCACTATGTCTTGTTTTCTACACATAGACGAGTCCTGGGAGGGTATCTTGTTTTATTTTCTCCTGTGCCGTATAGGATACAAGCCTGAGATACTCAACAAAGAGAAAATGTTGTCACTTTTTTTTGTCACTAAAGCTTTCCTGCCAATCTCATTTGAAAGCGAGAAATCTTTTTAGTGACAACTCTAAAATTGTTGTCACTAAAAAGAAACTGTAGTCACTAAATAGTGCACATATAATGAGAACAATTTTCTTATCACTAAAGAGCGCATTTATAGTGACAATATTTTTCTTGTCCCTATTTATGTGCATTTAGTGACGAAAAAAGTTCACTATTGTGTATGTTTGCGTGTTTTTTTTATTAGAAATACTATTATGTGCATTTTAATTCATATAATTTTACTTATATAGAAAGCAGAGGGTGAAATTGTAACACCCCACTACCTACGTACCCAAATAGGCGGGATATCGCCCCGTTCAAAGGATCAGGGGTTTTTATAACGAGGTACAAAAGGCACGAAAATGACCAAATAAAATTTTCGATAATCTTATTAACAACTAAAGTTAGTCCATCAAGAAACTAACAAATGAACTCCCACCCACTTACTCCATTTACCTTCTAATAATATTCATCTAATAATACTCATAAAACAAAAGCTCAAATCCATCAAGAAACCAACAAATTAACTCCCACTCTAGTTTAATTAGTCCTCCAACAAATATATCAAAGTAAATAAATTCATGAACTAACCAACTCATAAATCACATATATCCATGAAAATGGTTCGAGTTATCAAATGTCATATAAAATGTTATGCAATGCATGACTTTCCCCATATAATAAAGGTGATGTTAAACGGGGTATTACATTCTCTCCCCCTTAAGAGAATTTCGTCTCGAAATTCAGAGCGTTGTACCTTTAGAGCAAGTTCGGGTATTTCTTCTTCGCCCACTCTTCTGTTTCCCATGTGGTATGCTGAGTACCATGATGATCTCACAAAATTTTCACCATAGGTATATGCTTACTCCTCAACACCTTGACACTCCGATCCAGAACCTTAATCGGTTTCTCCACGTAGCTCAAGTTAGGATGTAGAAATAATGGCTCCTCGTTCAATACATGCTCCGGGTCAAGGTTGTATTTCTTCAACTGAGATACATGGAACACATCGTGAATTCTTACAAACCCTTCCGGCAACTCCAATCGATATACTTCAGGTCCAATCTTCTCGATCACTGGAAATGGTCCTAAATATCTAGGACCAACTTCCTGCCTTTGGGATGTTTTAGAATCTCCTTACTAGGTGTTATCTTCAAAAAATTCTGGTCCCTTACTTGAAACTTCAATTTTCTTCTTCTATTGTCTGCATAACTCTTCTATCGGCTTTGTGCCGCTTTCAGTCTTTCTTTTATCATCTTTACTTTGCTTGCCATCTCCTCAAGGTTTACCTCCCTAATCTTGCCGATTTGCCCATCCCCAATCTAACCCCAATATAACGATACTTGACATTTCCATCCATCTAACGCTTCATAGGGTGCCATCCCAATCGATGCTTGGTGACTGTTATTGTATGCCAACTCAGCATAGGGTATACATTCTATCCACTTATCTCCAAAATCCAACACACATGCCCTAAGCATGTCCTCCAATATCTGGATGACTCTCTCGGACTGTCCATCAATCTGCAGATGAGCAGAAGTACTGAGCTTCAGAGTCGTCGCCATTAACTCTTGAAACTTAGTCCAAAATCTTGAAGTAAACCTAGGATCTCGGTCGGATACGATCCCTGATGGTACACCATGCAACCTAACCACTTCCCGAATGTAGGTCTTAGCCAGCTTCTCCATAGAATCTTTAACATTTACCGAAATAAAATGAGCTGTCTCGGTCAACCTGTCAACCACAACCCAAACGGTATCCTTCAAAGTCATTGACATAGGTAGTCCGGTAACAAAATCCATTGTCACTTCTTGCCACTTCCACTTAGGAATAAGCAACGGTTGTAATAACCTCGTCGCTTTCTTATGCTTCGCTTTTACCTTTTGGCAAGTGAGACAAGTAGAGACGTATTGTGCCACATCTCTTTTCATCCCCAGCCACCAGTAAGCCTTCTTCAAATCTTGGTACATTTTCACTTTTCCAGGATGAATAGTATACTTGCTCTTGTGAGCCTCGCCCATTATATTTCTCTTCAATACTGGATCATCCGGTACACATATACGTTCTCGAAAATACAACACTCTAGCTTCGTCAGTCCGAAACTCCTTATTTACTCTTTTGATTTCCTTTGCTTTAAGAGTTTGAAAGTTTTGGTTGCCTCGCTGCACCTCTCCAATCTCTTGCCTCAGCTCAGGTTCCATCTTCAGATTACACAAGCTAATCTTTCCTTCTCTTACTTCCATTTTTCGCTCCAAGAGTTCTTTTACTATTTGGACTTCTTGCACCCTCATACTAGCCATCCTCACCTTTCGGCTTAGTGCATCAGCTACTACATTAGCCTTCCCTGGGTGATAGCTAATTGAACACTTATATTCTTCTAAAAAATCCATCCATCTTCTCTGCCTTAGATTCAAGTCCTTTTGAGTAAAGATATATTTCAGACTCTTATGATCTGTGAAGACTTCATACTCCACTCCATATAAGTAGTGTCGCCACTTCTTCAGGGCAAACACTATTGCAGCTAATTCCAAGTCATGCGTCGAATAGTTAATCTCGTGCGGCTTTAGCTTCCTCGATGCATAGGTGATAATTTTCCTATCTTGCATCAAGACCGCCCCCAGACCTTCCTTAGAGGCGTCTGTGTACAAGAAGTAGGGTTTACTTTCTTCAGGTAAACTCAATACCGGTGTCGTTATCAATCTCCTCTTAAACTCTTGAAAACTCTTTTCACACTTATCATTCCAGACATACGACACGTCCTTCCTCAACAGTCGGGTCATCAGTGTAGCTAGCGTAGAGAAGTTCTTGATGAACTACCGATAATATCCCGCCAATCTAAGAAAACTCCTAATCTCAGTTATGCTCTCTGGTTGTTTCCAATTAGAGACAACCTCGACTTTTGCTGGGTCCACCTTGATTCCCTTCCTAGATATCACGTGACAAAGAAAGGCCACTGAATCTAACCAAAACGTGCATTTGCTAAACTTAGCATATAGTTTATGCTCCCTCAATTTTTTCAGTACCAATTTCAGATGCTCTGCATGCTCCTCAGGACTCTTAGAGTAGATCAAAATATTGTCTAGAAACACCACTATGAACTTATCCAAGTAAGGCTGAAAAACTCTGTGCATAAGATCCATGAAAACAGCCGGTGCATTAGTTACTCCAAACGGCATCACTACGAACTTGTAGTGCCCATATCTAATGTTGAAGGCTGTTTTGAGAATATCCTCCTCCTTGATATGCACTTGGTAATAACCTTTCCGGAGGTCTAATTTGGAAAAGTAACAAGAGCCTTGCAACTGATTGAACAACTCATCAATTAGAGGTAAGGGGTACTTGTTATTCAATCCTCTATAGTCTATACATAACCTCAGCGTCTCATCTTTCTTCTTTACGAACAACACCGGGGCTCCCTAAGATGACGTATTGGGTCTTATATACCCTTGTTTAACTAACTCCTCCAGCTGTTCCTTCAATTCATTTAATTCCACAACCGCCATCTGATAGGGAGTCTTCGATACCGGCTCAATTCCAGGAACTAGATCGATAGTGAACTCAACTTCTTGTGATGGTGGAAGAGAAGTGAGCTCAGCTGGAAATACATCTGCGAAGTCCTTCACCACCTCGGTGCTATCCAAAGTACACTGATCTTTTGGCTTATTGATTAAGTAAGCCAGATACCCTACACAACCCTTCTTCAACATCTTTTGGGCCTTTGTTCCCGCTATTAGGAATTTCAACTCTTTTACCTTCTTCCTGCTAAACCCCAATACATCACATTCGGGTCTAACAAACTGCACCGTCTTGACCTTGCAATCCACTCTTGCTCCATGTTTCGCTAATCAAACCTTCATATCGAATCAAATCGTAGTCATCGATAGGTAGGATTATGAGGTCCGCCTTCAAATTCTCCTTCCCGACCACAATATCACACCCTTGCACTACCCTACTCGCATCTCTCTGCCTCCCCAAGGGGGTGCTCACTAACATGGTATACGACATTTCTACTCTGTCCCAACCCAAATGGCATACACACTTATCGTTCACATATGAATGGGTCAATCCAGGGTCTATTAAAACAGAAATAGCTTGACCTTAAACAAAAAGCATACCTTCAACCACTGTCGAATCGGCTCTAACCTCTTCTCGGTTCAGAGCGAAGACCTTAGCTTTCACTTGAGGTTTTTGGCCTTCTCCTTCAACTGTCCTAACGGGTGCTCCTTTGTTTGCCCCAACTGGTTGAGTTGAAGCTCCTTGTCCCATCCTGAGTAGTTTAGGGCAGTTGTTCCTCAGATGGTTCGGATCTCCACAGTTGAAACATCTCCTTGATACTCCCTTTGACCAGCAATCCCTTTTAGCATGACCTTGTCTCCTACAGTTCCGACACATCAGTGCATTCGTTATAGGACTGGGTGGGACTGTCCTTAGCTGTTTTCCCTTGTTTTCCCACTACATCGGACCAACAGGTCGTTTGTTAATTGGAGGTCTCATTGGTGGGCGACTTGGTTGGAATGGCCAGTTCCTATCCTCATTCTCCATCTGGGTTGCTGCGTCAACTGCAGCTGTATATGTCGCCGATGGAGATGGAGCCAGTGTTTTCCTTAGATCCTGCCTAAGACCTTTCACAAATTGTCGCGTCCGTTTCTGCTCGGTGTCCACCAAACACGTGCAGTACTTAGACAGTTGTGTAAACCGTGCAACATATTAGGCCACGGTCATTCCTCCTCGCTTGAGAGTTTGGAACTCATCCTCCCTCTTCTCCATTATCCATTGCGTAATGTACTCTGCTCTAAAAGCCTCAACAAAGTTCTCCCATGCCCAGTCATAATCTTCCTTCTCCCAATCTTCTTGGATTCGTTGCCACCAAACTTGGGCAGGTCCTCTCAACCTGAATGCAGCAAACTTCACCCTTCTTTTTTTGGTATATTGAAGCGTCACGAAAATATCCTCCATCTGCTTAATCTACTGCTCCGCCTTCTCGTCCTGTTCCGCCTCTTCTTGGAACGTTAGAGGCTGGAATTTCAAGAACCGTTCCAGTGCCTCATTTTCACCCTTCGGTGCTTTCTTATCCACCTAGTCCACCTTCTCAGTCAAATGTTGAAGAATGGCAGCCATTTTGTTAAAGGCTTGCCCTATGGTCACTTTTTTGAACCCTCTCGATGTCAACTCCTACTCGGAATCCTCATTCACCTCTGATGTGGATCGCCGCACTTACTTAAACTCAAGAACTGATGACTCACTCTCCTGAGTAGCCCTACTTCGTCCTGCAGCTCTACGTCTTGGTGCCATCTATTTGCACCCAATACAAGATTTATTCGGGAAAAAAATTCATGACATGCAATGAATTGGCTCATGGATTAGAAACAATTTGCAAGTCGATGAAAAATGAATTTTGCAAATAATACTCCAAATAGTATAGCAAAATCAATAAAATCATGTTTTCATTAACCTAATTCAACTTATAAGGGAATATCCTACTAGGTTAGTGAAACAAAATTCAAAATAAAGAGTAACTGCTGAATCAAATAAATAAATGAACATCTCTTCGTGAAAATAAAAAACGAACATCTCTTCATGAAAATAAAAGAATAATCACTAAGTGTCCTATAAACTTTACGCTTCTCTAGAGTCGCTGGAATCCTCGGAAGTCTCTGAAAGAGGTTCCACTAGCCATCCCGCACTGCTGTTATCATGATCTATATTGCAATCTACAACGCAATCTCTTGCAAAACCAAAGGATCTATGCATCTTCTTAGGCCGCCCCAGCATGAACTCTCCAGAGTCTCTACCCCTTAACTTAGCTCTCAACTCTGTATCCCTCAATTTCTCCATAGCCAACATCAATGCACTCTTAGGTCTCCTAGACTCCAACTCATAAGACTTACTTCCCAGCAACATCGGGGGTTCCTTCTTCTATAGAAGGGATCGCAAATGTATCTATTATATTCTCTTCCTCAATCACCTTAGCCTCGAGCTCTCCTATTTCTCCCTCGACCCCAAGTCCTCCTAACTCATCCTCATTCTCATCCTCAATCGCTTCTCCACCTCCGATCTCTCCCTCATCATCACCCTCATACTTTGCCAAGCCCCCATTCCACTCAAGTGCAAGTATCTCTAGCGCTGGATCTTCGGATCCCTCCCCTATGCCTAAGTCTTCCATCATAGGTGGCTCATGGTCAATCTCATCCTCACTAGGAATCCATCCACCCTCAGGTTCCATCTCTGACTCAGATGATGAGAAATCCGATATAAGTATACAGCTAGATGCTCTACCACTCGCGGGACCACACATAAATGGCCAGTCTCGGGTCACAGCTACAGATCTTCTAGTTATCCTATAAAAGAAATATAAAGAAATTAGAACTACTCTCACTCTCTAGGGTTCACACCCCATTCCATGAATCTTAATTCCTAGAGGTTAGGTACTTCTCAATAATATTCTTTGCCTAAACCTAGGCTCTAATACCACTTATAACACCCCACTATCTACATACAAAAATAGGCGGGATGTCGCCTCGTCTAAAGGATCAAGGGTCTTTATAACGAGGTATAAAAGGCACGAAAATGACCAAATAAAATTCTCGATAATCTTATTAACAACCAAAGTTAAAATTTATACAAATATGAGAATTTAAAATTAACAATCATCTCTTGAAAAAAATACAAAATAGAACTAAATAAACTGAAGGTCATCTCTTATCTCTTCAACCTTCTCAATAAAAGCACTCCCCTAAAAACATGATGTAAAATAGTATGAGATTGGCATCTCAATAAGTCCCGTGTGTGCCGAATGTCATATATAAACATTTCATGCATGCAGGTTTATCAAAACCCAAAAATCATGTTTGCAAGACTTTTCTTCAATAAACAATTATTCAAATGAGCATTGCTCATTATATCCAAAGCAGTTCTCAATAAATCATCATCTTATTATCATCTTATTATAATCATAAGTTCATTATGTAGGGATTAGCAATGATTCAAACAATAGTATAACAATCCATATCATGGTTACCACCATGATAGCGTCCTAATGTAACCTTTTAACAATGGGTAGTGGGGGATCCTCCTACTAGGGTGAGATACTCCTCCGTCTCTACACCCAATACACCGATTGTCCAACCCAGATAAATAAAGTCCACATGGACTCATATGCTAGCTTGGACCGGCCTGACTAAGTAGTATGTCGCATCTCCAAGTTGAGTTCATCTTCTGGAGGTGGCCTCCTGCCAGAAAACTCACTCTAGCTCTTCAAGACTAGCACTACTAGCCTATCTCCGCTGAGTACTCAACCCTCCACATTTAGGGGTAGAATCATTTCCCTTGTTTTCACAATTGTTAATTACCTTGTCTTTGTAAAACATGGCTTTTCATATTAAGTTTTCCAAAACGTTTAGCGATAAAGATAAGAAATCATTTTTAGTTTAAAAATTGATATTTGACAAACTCATTTAGAGAATAAAATGACCATGTTCTCAAACCAAGTATCCAAATACCATAGTACAATTTATCATATTCAACTAACGTTCCAATCATCATGTTAATCATCATATTGACGCCATGTCAAATATCATTGTCCAAAAATACTTGCAAACATGTAATATTTAGCAAATCAGTTATGCAGGGACTTACTTGGATATTCTCAATAATCAACCAAAGCAATGCTTGATCTCTTTTCACTTTCTTCCTTAATCAATGTTTCTATGATTAGAAGCCATATATGAATCCACTCATCATCATGAAATGCATATAATCGAATCTTATTATCAATACATGGACCTCTAATAGTCGTCTCGATTTTGGTGGTGATTGGAGTTGTGATGGTTGAAATCTTGGAAAGAAAATGGGCAATTTTTGTTTTGTAAAAGAGAGGTTTAGGGTGTAATTGGTGGCTATTATAGGTTAGGTTTAGGTGTTTTGCTGTTTGCAAGGACTACACCTTGTTTTGGACTCTTGAACAAACAAGGAAAAAATGGCAGCTTTTGCTCTTCTTGGTTTGGCTGGAATTATAGTGAATAGAAGGAGTTTATGGTTGTGCTCTAGGGTGCTAAAGTGGTATAGATAATGAGAGGAAAAGAAGAAAAGTATAGGCTGATTTTTTTGTTTAGCTTTAGGCAGAAATGGGGGAAGAAAACTTAGGGTCTTGTGCTATGATTTTTTCTTAAAATTAGAGGAGAATTTGAGAGTAAGGGAAGCTGGAATTTTTGTGAATGTGTGTGTGACTGATTTTTCTTTAGCTTAGGAGAACTTTGAGAAATAAGAATGGAAAGGTTTGCAAGAGTTGGGATTTAAACTCAAGTCTCCAATTATTAAACACCAAGCTTCAACCACTCCACTTAACCACAATAACTCTTGTTTCAACCACTAAACTACAACAACTCTTATTTTAATCACTAAACCACAACACCTCTTATTTCTTCTACTAATACTCATTTAATAATACTTATAAAACCAAAGCTCAAATCCACCAAGAAACTAACAAATTAACTCCCACTCACTTACTCCATTTCTCTTCTAATAATACTCATCTAATAATAATCATAAAATAAAGCTTAAGTCCATCAAGAAACTAACAAATTAACTCCCATTCACTTACTCCATTTCCCTTCTAATAATACTCATCTAATAATACTCATAAAATAAAAGTTCAAGTCCATCAAGAAACTAACAAATTAACTCCCACTCTTCTTTAATTAGTCTTCCAACAAGTATATCAAAGTAAATAAATTCATGAATTAACCAACTCATAAATCACATATATCCATGAAAATGGTTCAAATTATCAAATGTCATATAAAATGTTATACAATGCATGACTTTTCCCATATAATAAAGGTGGTGTTAAATGGGGTATTACAGATATAAATAAATGTAGATATGTATATAAGGGAGAGAGTGAATGAGAGAGAGAGAGAGAGAGACAAAAGGAGAGAGAAAAAAGAGGAAGAGAGAGAGAGAGAGAGAGAGAGAGAGAGAGAGAGAGAAAGAAAGGAAAGAAAAAGAGAGGAATATGGAGAGAAAGTTTACTAAAACAAAGGGGAAGAGAGTTAAAAGGAGGAAAAGAAAAAGAGAAAGAGGGAGAAAGAGAAAAAGGGAGAAAGAGAGATCGAGAGGGTGAGAAAGGGAGGAGAAAATGGGTGAGAGAATGGGAGAGAGGGGGAGAAGGGTAGAAGAGAAAGAGAGAGCTATAAAAAGAGAATGAGAATGGAGAGAAAAAAAGAGAGAAATTAGTGGGAGAGAGAAGAAGAGAGAAATAAGGGGGAAAGAAAAGAAAATTAGACAGACAAAGAGAAACAAAAGAGAAAGAAAGAGAGAGAAATAGTGAGTGACAATGAGAAGTAGTGAGTGAAATAGTAAGGGGGAGAGAGTGTGTAAAATAGACTTGAAGAGAAAGAGCATAGAGGGAGTGTAATACCCCGCCCAAAACCACCTTTGACTATGGGGAAAAGTCATGCATTGCATAGCATTTTGTATTTTATGTGGTAGCTTAGAATTATTCTATTTGCATGGAAGCATGTGAATTTTTCCGTTGCTCTTGCATTTGAATTAATTGATACGAAATAGTTATGTTGTTAAAGATTTGGATAAGGGAGGTTTGGTCGAAGATTTGGAAGGATGGGTATTGGGGGAATGGTGAGAACTGATTGTAGAAAAAATTAGTATTAGAGTTGTTTTGGAAATGCGGGAAGGTTGGTGATTTCCTTTGGTGACCCGAGATCAAATCTTACTTTTTGTGAAGTTAGTTCCTCTTCTTGAAAATTCCTTTCCTTAGAGTTTCCATATCTTGGCCGAAAAAGATCTAGCAAACCTAGAGAAATTTTAGTGTCATTATTCCAAGGAAATAAGTCTCTATATTTATTCCCTAAATTTAAGGACTTTGATGTGAATAAAGTTCACTTTTAATTTTCAGCTTTTATTCCTTAGGATTTTTGAAAAGGGAAAAAAAAAACCCTTAGCTAATAAATAAAATTCCAGCTTGATTTTAGCTTAATGGATGTTACCATGGATAGTTGGAATTAAAGAGTCATTTTTCTAGTAGGAAACCTTGTTGATTTTAACCCTAGAATGTTAGCTAAAAATCTGAAAAAATTTCCAGCAAGTGCCGCCACTTCTTGGAGGAACTTTAGCTCAACTCAAACTCTTCCAAAGCTAGGAAATCTTATCCTAAATCCCTTAGCAAATCAGACTTTTATTTCAACCCTAATTCAACTAGGATTTTCTTCCTAAACCTAGCAGAATTTCGGCAGCTTTGTGTTAACACAAGCTGTCCGAAATTCCAGCACCTTTAAGTACAATCCAACCCTTCAAACCCCAGCTCAAAACACCTAAATACTCCTCATCAATTCAGATTACCTTAGCTGCACAAAACCAGAATTTTATTCTCACAAAACCACAGAAATTCGTCCAGCTTATGTACAAGATTTTCGGCAGCTTTGTGCACGAAATTTCGGCCAGCTGTTGTGCTCCTATTCTAACCGAAATTCTGCACACACAACCCACCGAAAAACCCCAGCTGATCAAGCTATTTTCAGCGCCTAAAACCCTCATTGTTTCTCTGGAAATTTTGACAGAACTACAGCAGCCAAAACAGTCCAAAACTCGTCACTCTTGCACAGAATTTTCGCACAGCACTTGCACAGAATTTTAGTCTCCAAAGCCTTCTCAAACTCTTCCTTGTTTAGCCCAAAATTCTGAACACAATCAGCCCTTCCCTTGGCCAATATTTCGGCCAGCACAAGGGAGCAAATCGCAGATTATTTTCTTCCCTTAAACTCACCTAAATTCAGCAGCAAGGAGAGACATCACAAGCTGCAATTTTCGGCCTTGCTGTCCAAGAAACCTAAAGCCATTAGGAGTCCTTCTAAACACCATCATCTAACCCTAAACCAATCTTCTCTAACCCTAAAGCATAGTAGCCGACTACCCTCTCCATTCTACACGAAAATTCCAGCAAATTCTCTCTGCAAATTTTTGAAACCTTAAGAACAATACCTAGCAAAAATCGAACGCACCTTAAGGTAAGCAAAAATCCTTTCAACCTCTTGATACCGTTTTCTCTAATGATTTTTTTTCTCCTTCTTCTTCCCTTAAATCACGCCACATAGAGGCTGATTTCATCTTCTTCTTTAATTTTCGGTCAAGAGGAGCAAAGGAGGTAGCTTTTCTCTTCTTCTCAAGCGAACTCGGGACGATCACCATAGGAGCATCGAGACCTCATTACCCGGTTGTTGCAAGGTAAGGGAATACTCACCCTTGATGCCGAAAGTAAGGTTTAATGATGTCTAATAGTGGGATGAACATATGGTCATGGTATATGGTCTTTGGGGATTGAATAGTTTACTTGGAATTAAATAGGGGATTGCGAATTGTTGTGAAAAATAAATGACATTAGAGCATGTTTGAATTAATTGAGACCATGATCATGATATTATATGGTTTAGATCAGGAGGATAATTGAGCAAAGCAGGCAGTGACTTTACCTTGTTTATTCGAGGCAGACCAAGTAAGTCCTTGCATAAACTCTTTTGTTAAATGTTGTGATGGTAAGTCCTTGCATAAACTCTTTTGTTAAATATTGTGATGGCAAGTCTATGTTGTGAAGCTTTGTAAAGCTATTGTTAAACTATGTTTGCTTGGGTTGTAAACGTGGATATTTATTCTTTAAACGGTTTTGTCAAACTAACGATTTTATCAAGAAAACTATTCTTTTCCTTAAATTTTTAGAAATCTCTTTTAAAGAAAACCACGTTTTACAAAGCCAAGGTTTGGAAATATTGTGAATCAGGAATTGACGGATATGTTCGTTGAGTACTCAATAAGGGTAGGCTAACAATACTAGTCTTTGAGGGCTAGCGTAAGTCTTCTGGCAGGAGGCCACCTCCAGAAGATGAACTCTGCTTGAAAAGGCAACAGTGTTGGTTGGTCAGGCCAGTCCGAGCTAGCATTTGTACCTGGTATGGTATTATTTATATTCCCGGCATGGACACCCGGATGGTTTTGTTGGGTGTAGAGATGGAGGAGTATCTCACCCAGTGAGCTGTGCACTCACCTTGATCAGAACGCCCAACGTGTGGTAATCTGGTCCGGACAAGGTGCACAAAGTGTGGTGCCTTGGCCATTTTGTTCTCATGGAGCCCAACGTGTGGTGACATGACTGTTTATTCGAATGGATGATTTATTTTGTACAAAGTGTGACAATGAGAAAAACCCACTCCTTGCGAAAAGAGATTGTTTATGACTTGCCAACTTATTTCTACAAATGTTTTGCACTTTGCATACACGTACTATTCAAAACACCATGTGCACACACAGGACTTACTGAGATTTATTCTCACACTGCTTTACACCACGTTTTCAGGAGATAGACTGTGCTGAGTCAGCGGGGCATTGTTAGTTGAAGTTTTTCTAATTATTGTCATCTTTGCTTAGGAGACATTTGTTGTTCAAGCGGTTGAACGCTTAATTGTTTTTATTTCGTTTTGCTCCACGTTGAGCCGATGTAATAAAAGTATTTCTTTATTTATCTAAGTTGAATCTCTTGGAGGTTGCCTTTGTATTTTTATACCTCGTTTTAAAGACCCCTTGTCCTATGGGATGGGGCGACATCCCCGCCCTTTTAGGGTACGTAGTCGTGGGGTGTTACAGGGAGAGAGAGAAAATGAGAGAGAGAGGGAGAGAGAGAGAGAGAGAGAGAAAGAAAGAAAGGAAAGAGAGAAAGAGAGAGAACACACAGAGAGAGAGAGGGGGGAGAGAGACAAAAAGGGAAAGTAATACAAATAAGGTGAAATAGAGAGTAAGAGAGACAATAAGAAAGAGAGAGATAAAGAAAGAAAAGGGAGAAGGAGAAAGATAGAAATAAGAAAGAGAAGCAGGAGGGAGAATGAGAAAAATAAAGAAAAACAGAGAGAAAAATATAGATATACACATAAATGTATTTATATATATAGATATATAGTTATGTAGTATGTTTATACATAGTATATGGTATGTATATATATATGTGTGTGTGTGTGTGTGTGTGTATGTTGTGTGTGTACATATATATGTATATGTGTGTATACATATGTATTTGTATATATTTGTATGAGTTGTATATTTAGAAATAAATATATATTTATATATATGGTATATATATGTATATCTATACATATGTATTTGTTGTGTGTGTATATATGTATATCTATAAATTTGTATATATGTGTACTTATATATTTGTTTATATGTATGTATATTTATATATATATAGATACATATATATATGGACATATATATATGTGTGTGTATATATGGTATATAGTTATGTTGTATGTATATATATAGTATATAGTATGTATGCAATATGTATATCTATATATATGTATATATATATATATATATATGTATGTATGTATGTTGTGTGTGTATATATATGTATTTATATATATTTGTATGAGTTGTATATTAATAAATAAATATATATTTATATAAATGGCATATATATATGTATATATATGTATATCTCTATATATGTATTTGTTGTGTGTGTACATAATATGTGTGTGAATGTATGTGGTATTTATTTATATATATTTATATATTTATCTATATATATGTAGTTGGTCTGTATACGTATGTGTGTGTGTGTGTGTGTGTGTACTTATATATTTGTGAATGTATGTGGTATTTATATATATCTATATATGTATATATGTATATATATATATATATCTATAGATATATGTATTTGGTGTATATATAATTATGTATATATATATATGTATGTATATATATATCACACACACACATATATATAGGTATGTGTGTGTATATATATTTATATATATGTTTGTTTTGTATATATATATATATATGTATAACTTTTTTCTAATAAATCTATATATTTAAATCATTTAATAAAAATACTAATTTAATTAGCATATATAAATTTTTAAATTTATATAAATATAAAAATATTTTATTATATTGAATTACGTTGTTTCACAACAAATTTAATATAATTATTATATTTTTATATTATATTATTGTTCTAAAAATTTGAAAATTATTACAAATAGTTTAAGTTTTAAAAAACAAGGATTATACCACACAAAGTGGCTTGGCCTAGCGGCTGAGACACAAGGTCTTTATGCATGATGTCGCGCATTTGAATCTCTGTTGCCGCACTCAATTTCAAGTTAATGTGTAGTGGGTACATGTGGACCATTCACTGATATTATCAATGTGGATGTTGTCACTAATAAATGATCATTAGTGACAAGGTAGGTATAGGTAATAATGACAACCTTTTCAATAAATTAGTGATGAGAAAGAATAATTTGTTGTTACTCCTAACAACCTAAGTAAATAAATAACTTATGACATAGAAAGGATACACTCCCAAATCAATTAATTCACAATTTTGGCAATGGGAAGAGTTATAATAGTATATCGCACTCTTCTTTGACTTATGAAGTCTCTAATCTCAAGTTAAATTGATTGCTATCTCTATCTAATCAATTGAACCAAAAAAAGTATAAAGATTAGCTTAATTGCCCAAATAATCCAAAAGTCACAAAATCTCTATCTTTAGGTGATTTCAATAACCCTTTAATTACCAAGTCTAAATCCCAATTTCATCTTTTAAGTCAATTGAAGAAAACAAATGTCAAATCAAATAAATTAGTGTTCTAAATCTTAACATCATCTCTTGAATTCATTACGGTAGAACAAATCGATGAGAAAATCAATTAATTTCAATCACTTAAGTCAAAACAATTAAGCCTAAGTAATTGAATGCCATATATAGAAATTAATAAATCCAAAATAGATAATCAAATCCAAGACATAAATAGGGTACAACCCTCAATTACAATTCAAATCCAATAAAAATCAATAATTTGTCCATGTAATTTACAAAGAAAAGTAAAAGAAACACTTATAGACAAGGTTATTATTCTTCCTCAATGAAATCCATGGACAATATCCTCTTCTTCCCTTCCAAATTTACGTTGATCTTCCCCTCCTTGGTAATTTCCTTGAGTTCTCTTAGCCCACTACCATTCTCTGATGCTCAACCTCCTTTTTAGATAAAGTGGTGCCGATTGGTATTTATATGCTCTTGTAGCCCATATTAGCAAATCGCGCAAAATAAAGGTTTTTGCAAAGTTAAACAACAACACCTATGTTAACTTAACCGGCGCCGCTTCATCTATTTTTTCTGATTTGAAGGGTTAAGTGGAGCCACTTCTATCAACTTGACTGGCGCCATCTATCTTCTATAGCTCCATTCTTTTGAAAATTCACATTGAATAGTGTCGGTAGCTCCTAATATCTTGGCCTTCCTGATATCTGAATTTACTATCTATGTTTGCTAAAAGGAAGCCGTGTAAATCTCTTTTCTGCTCAATTCTTTGCACTTTTCATCTTATCTCTTCTTCATATTTTCAAACAATCAATTTGCATGAAATAAAGTAAAAAGGTAGGGATGAGTAGCCATCTAAACATGATTTTACAACACTTAAAACATAATTAACATAAAAAATATGGTCATTTTTAGCACTTTTCATCTACCATGTTTTAGTTTTACTATATTTGATTATATTAACCAACCAATGTTTTCTTTTTACCATGGATGTTATTGTCTCTCGAAAGATGATGACTTTTTTTCACAAATTAATCAACAGGTTTTCTTTAATTACCATAGATGGTATTATTAATTTGATATTTTTTAAAGTATAGACGAAGGAAGAGATAACCATTGCTTCTTTACACCGATTGTTTGTCACCTAGTCCTCTGTGTGAATTTGTTGTTCTCCCATCAACATGGATTAGCATTTTTTATAATAAATCTCATCTAGCTAAAACTAATGTGATGTAAAATTTGTGGCAGCCTTAAAATATGGACATTTCATTTCATAAAAATGGGCCTAACCCATTAATTGGGCCAGCTTGCACTGGGTTAAATCATATAGTCTCATTTTCTTATTCAAATTGATAAATGCTTACAGCGGTGGTGTGGTTCAGACAGTTTATTCAAGCTAAGGTTTTGGATTTGCAGGTGAAATCCTTAATTGATTACAAAGCCTTTATACTTTGTGAATAGGGGTGGCACTGTAGGAGCTATCACTATGGGCAATCCTGCATTAGACATATCAAGTTCAATAATATGTGAAAATTTTCTTTTCATATATCATGAATCTACTTTGTAATAATCTTTTAAGTATTTTACTCAAAACTATAAGCACATAAATACGAATTTTCTTTTACTTTTTTACTAGAATTTGTAGCGACAACAATTTGCTCGTTCAAAAATATATTTGGGAATCAAATTTTAATATTCCTTTAATAACTTTAATAGGGAAGCCGCCAAATCCATCCAACACAATCTGTCACTACAATTCTATAATTTTGAATTATATATAAACTTTAGTGTCATTTAATACAAAATTGAAGTTATTCTTATAGAGTAGCGTTTGTAACCCTCAAATGGGCATTTGAGATACAAATACTATTTTTAGAGCCATTTTAATAACTAAAAATTTCAAATTGTGTTTTTATAGGAAATAGTTAGTGGTTCAAGTGCATTATCTTGACTTGAGAACTCCTCCTCATCCTTTTCTTAAGCTTTTGAACACAGTAGCAAAGCACTCAAAATTTTTTAAAATCCTTAATTTTGCATTAATAAAATTAAAATATTTTAGAAAAATCTTTTTGAAGTTTATCTTTTACTCTCCTAAATTTTTTTTAAAAAAACTATAATATTATCCTCTAATGTATTGTTTCATATAGTTTCCCCCTTCCCTAAATCTCAAATTTCTATTTTCGTTCCCACAACAAAGGAATCTCACTCCCTCAGTGCATGAGAGCTTTGCCTCTATACTAAACTTAACTAAAACCTGCTTAGAAAAAACATAGATGAATTCACTTGAGCCCAACTGTACAATACCCCCAATACCCAATAGCCTACTCTTACCCTAGTAAGCCCCATCGACATTCAGCACATGATTGGTGTTAAAGGATGCCATGCATCCATGTGATCATGTCCCACATCGGACACTACCAAAACATCCACCACCTCAGCACCTTATAAATTAAGGCTTTGTTTGGTTCTTGAAACACAACACCAATTACAAGTGAATAGGATAGTCTGTACTGGGTATTTATTTTTATGGTTCACTTTTTCTGTATTAGTGTGGTTTTGTCACTAGAGTTTTGGTTTGTTCTTGGGACCTGTCGATCTTGTAAAGCCCTATTAAATTGAGTGCTAGGGAATTAACTACTTGATCGAATTAATCCTGTTTTATAAATTAAATGTATTACATGTGGCTATTTCATGTACTCTTTATGTGAATTCTTTTAGAAAAAGTAAGTGTATTGAGTTAATTATTTGTATGGTTTGTAGTAAGTGATTTATACATAAGTAATTGCATTATATATATATATATATATATATATGTATGTATGTATGTATGTATGTATGTATGTATGTATGTATGTATGTATGTATGTATGTATGTATGTATGTATGTATGTATGTATGTATGTATGTATGTATGTATGATTTGTAGTAGACAATTTAGTCGAATTAATTATGGTATCATATTTCAAATAATAATATAACAATGAACCTCCCTTTGTGAAAAATACATAATTTAATTTTAAATAGGAGTTTGGCCTTATTTGTTAATTAAAAAGTCTTGGTCAAATTTCGTATCAAGACTAATTTTGACTACTTGATCCAATTTTATTATTTGACCCAAGACCCATATCTAAGATCCATGGATCATTTTAATGCAACAGAATACCCTTCATCTTAGCCCTTAGATTTAGGGTATATTTAAATGAACTCATTTCAACCCTCAGATACACAAAAACCTTAGTATAAAATCACTCTTTTCCACTTCCCACTCCACCCTAGCTGACCACCACCTTTCCTTTCTCTCAAAACATTTTTTTTTTCTCCAACTTCTCTCTAGAAGAGAAGTTTTCCTTCCCTTGTTGCCAAGCTGCCAGCAGCTTAGGTCCTCCTCCACCCAACCGAAAACACAAGCACACACACCTCTCACTTCTTAGCCTTGCAATCCATCTTCCACAAGCTAGCATCATGCCTTGGAGGTTAGAAGAGACATTTTTCTGTGATTTTGAGTTAAAAGATTGAGCTAACATCATCATCTTCCCTTCAATTGCTTTTTCTTGTGATCGAAAAACAACATAGCCTCACCTCCTTCATTTTATTTCTTTGTATTTTTCCCTTGCAAAAACATTCCATAGGAGGGCCAATAACTTAAAGATCAAGTCTTCATCTTGACATCTTTCATTGTAGAAGATTAAAGCTACAAAATGTAGGCAAAGAACTTATTTTCCTCTCTTGTTTATTCCTTATGGTCGAAAATGACCAAGCTGGACAGTGTGTATGTTCGAATGTTTGTATGCAATATTAGAAGGAGTGTGTGATGAAAACTTATTGTCTTTGTGTTAGGGAAATAATATATGTTATGGAAATAAAATCTTGTGAAGGAAGAACCCTTTTTATTCTCTTGAAATGCTTGAAATTGAAGTAGGGAACCTTCTGTCTAGATTTGCTTAAATGACTATTGAATGCTTTGATTGTGTAATTTCCCCATGGGACATGATAAATGAATTCTAGGAAGATGTGGAATCACATGGGAATTGATGTTTTGTGAAAGAAATGCTTGTCTCATTGTAATTTTCTTCTCAAAATCGAATGTTGTTCTATGGGTGCCAAAAAATCTGTTTAGTATTGCTCATGATTCTATGCTTTGAATGTTGCAAACTTTGATGAATAAAATTGTATTTATGTTTTGAAAATGTGGTCTGATGTGTGATGTTTTATTTTGACTAGTTGGATGAGATTTGGAGTTTCTTATGCTTTGAGATAATTGTTGGGGAAAGCAAAATGCTTGCTGGAATTTTACACTTTAATTTGGGTGTTGGTTTTTTTTAAGCCAAACTATGATAATGAGAACTTGTGTATGATGTTTTATAGGATTTAGGATGTGATAGGAACTTATTTGAGGGCTTACAAGGGTTTGATGTTTGAAAATTGTGGTGTAATATTGAGTTAGAATAGGTTGCCAGAAAAACCCCTGTTCGTAATCCAAGTTTGAACCCCCTAACAATATACTTCTTGTTGGAGTTTTGGCTTAAATTTCACAAAACAAACTTGAAGATGTTAGAAAAAATTTAGTTCTAAGAATCAAGGAAAAATTCCTTGTAGATTGTGAGATATAAATTTTTAAAAATCACTACTCCAGTACAGTTACTGCTCAAGCGAACTCCATTTCAAAAATTGATTGACCTATTTTTCAAAAGATTTTGGGAAAAAGAATTACATGGTAATTTACCTAACATTTAGGGGTGTTAAATTGGAAATTTTCATTAAGAAATAAAATATTTTTCTTAGTAAATTAAGTTAATCTTTGAGAACTCTAATTTGCTTTGAAAACAGAGTTTTAATCTAGAAGAATATGAACTTTTGCCTTGAAAATTTCTATAACTAAATTAAAATGAACTTACATGAATTTCATGGGATATTTTGATTTACTAGAAATATATTTCTTATGGTTTTCATGCTTTAATAATTACTTGATTTTGAAGTGATAAAACCCTAACAATTAATATATGTATGAAGTCTCAAAGATATATATTTTTTAATATTTCCAAAATTCTTTCCTTTCCTAACTTACATGGGAAAAATTGTATTAGGGTTGTTTGATTAATTAGGGGTCTAGGTTTATTAAGGTTAGTATAAGTGATTAAGATTAGCATAAGCGAATAGTAAATTACTTAGAACATAATTAATCTCTTTTTTCCCTTAGGGATTTAATTGAAATACTCTTATGGACTTGTGGATAAGAAGTTAATTCTTGTGAAATTTATATTAGATTTGGAGTAGTTGAACTTAGGAGGAAGAGACACCTAAGAAAATTTGAAGCTATTTTGATAAACTTTTGGACAAAAAATAAGTCCTTGTATCTCATGACTTTTTGGTGCAAAATACTTTCATAGAAAATCATATGATCATGCATATATGATCATAACACTAATAAGTCCATGATACGATTGTCATACTATTTATTGCATTAATATTTTGGAATAGTTCGATTTATTACGCTTGGTATCACCCTTGTGTACATTACGACTCTTACATGAAAATAATGCATGATCAATTTTAGAGAAGTTTCATTTGAAATACTATGTTATGATTAGGAGCCATGCATTAATGTTTGCACTTAAATACAAATTTTTGTGCATGTACATAATTGTGAAAATCATAGCATGACATTTGGCTCTTGTTAATATCTCTTTTGAGACAAATTATGAAACTGTATAATTTATTACGCTTGAACAAATATTAATAGAATACATGAAGGAATTTTCTCTCTACTGAAAATTTGGGGAGAAATCATGATTTTCGTTTTCTAGTCGGGATAAATTTGGAAAACATTGAGTTGTGGAAATTGGAACAATAATTTTGGAACTGAAATTTTATATTCCATATTGGAATGGGAATTTCTTGAACTGCGCTGTTTCAGATTTGAGTACTTAAGAGATGAGACTATAGTACTAGCTTTTGTTAGAATAGAAGAAAATTCTGGTTGATTGGCCATCTTTGGAAAACTATCTTTTTCAAATAGGGCATTAGCCTTAGTAGTTGAGTCGGGTCCTTAGCTATTCAAGGAGAACTGGAGAATGGACATGGGACAATCGGTCTGTTTATTTATGAGAGGGATAGCGGGGTATCCTCTCGAGAGGGATTTACACCTTGCCCATTATATCTTTTCAGCATTGATTATACCGTGGTCATATTTGTGAAGTATCGCAAATGCGTAGTCTCAATATGCAATATGGCTTATTGATGATGGGTTCAAGATTTTTTGCCGCATTAAATGTTCGTACCAGGGAAATAATTTTCCCGACAAAATTCTCATATGATTTTGTACTTGATCATATTTGTTAAATTTCTCTCCAAAATTTAGTAATGAATTTAAGCTATTAAAACGCCAAATTTTCTAACGATTACATCCTTTTAAATTATTACATATTCATGCATCATGTCATTGATTTCCTAGCTGTCATTTGCACATTATGGCCTTGTTGGTATTATTTATAATCTCACACGTCTTTTCTAACCATGATTTTTAGGATAGTATAAGATTATCAAGACCGAGAGCTAAAGATCCTTTTGTAATAGAATTAGGTCTTGATACTTTAATATCTTTACTCTATCTCGTTACTTTTTATTTCTGCCAGCAAGGCTCAACCGTGGTGTGTTAAGTATTAAGGATTTTATTTAGATAGTAAACTAATTCCAACTTCGAGGATTATTCGAGTATTTAGTTGACTTTGTTTTTGTATATTTATTATTTATTATTTTTCCTTGGTATAAAGACCACTGGTCTGAAAGGACAGGACGACATCCCTGGCCATTTAGACCACTTATTTAGGGGGTGTTACAGACCTATCCCTGACAAATTGATATTAGAACTTTTAGCTTTTATCTCCTTGGCAATGAGGATAACGAAAACTAAGATGGAGAAATTTGATCTGGAAGTCAACTTCGACATGTAGCATTCAAGGTGGAGACCATTTTAATTCAGGATGGAGCTAATTTAGCTTTGAAAGGAGTTGAGGAAAAGTTAGTTGAGACGACAACAGTGGCATTTGAATATCTTAATAAAAGGGTGAGATCAGATATTATTTTAAATCTCTCTAACGAGATTTTAAAGGAAGTCACTACTAAGACTACACCAAAGCTATGTGGGAAAAGTTGAAGGCCTCATATATGAAGAAGATAGTGGAAAATCGGCTCCACCTAAAACAAACTTTGTTTGCACTTCGAATGGTTGAAGGTACATCTATTATCTCATATCTTGGTACATTTGATTCTCTTATTATGAATTTGAATAATATTGATATGAAAAATAGATGATGAGGATCAGACCATTTTATTGTTGTCTTCCCTTCCCTAATCTTTTAAGCTTTTCGAGTTACTATGATGTATAAAGAAGAAACTACCTCGTATCAAGAAATTAAATTTTCTTTGAAACCAAAAGAGTTGATTGATAGAGATTTGATTGGGGAGGTTAATGGAAATCAAGCTAAAGGTTTGGTGGCCAAGGGTATATCTAAAAAATATAAATTTGTGGTAGTAGTAAATCAAAATTTATGTCTAGACAAAGAAATTTAGTTTGCAACTACTGTTATAAAAAGGGTACATTAAGTCTAAATGTTAGAAGTTGAAAAATAAGGATAAGCATAAGGAAAAATCTACTGATGTTGTTGAACCTAGTGTTGTAATAGATAAGAGTGAATGAAATTTTTTTTTGTGACTGATAGCAGGAAAATGTCTGAAAATAAATGACTTTTAGATTTAGATTATTCTTACCATATGTGTCCCAATAAGAATTTATTTTCTACTTATGCAAGTTATAATGATGGAATTATTTCGATGGACAATAATACTATTTGTAATGTTGTGGGTAAGGATACAATTCGAATTAAAATACATGATGGTATAGTGAGGACCCTCACTAATGCTAGACATATTCCTGATTTGAAAAAGGTTCTTATCTCTTTAGGCACCCTTGAGGCTCTTCGGTATAAATATGCAGCTGAATGTGGAGTTATGGAAATCTATAAAGGTGCTCTTGTTGTCATGAAGGGTTACAAGTCTGGTAATTTGTATACTTTGTAGGAAATTATTGTCACATGTTTTGTTATAGTTTCTACAACAAATTTATCCGATTCTAACACCACCAAATTATGGTATATACATTTGGGGCACATGAGTGAGAAAGGTCTACGCATGTTAAGTAAGAGAGGCTTTCTGGATGAACAAAATATCGGGTCGTTAGACTTCTATGAGCATTGTATTTTTGGGAAGTAGAAAAGAGACAACTTCAACTCTCTAGCAATTCACTAGACTAAAGATACTTTAGATTATATTCATTCAAATCTTTGGGGTCGATCTTGTATTCTTCTAAGGATGGTCCCAAGTACATATTAACTTTCATTAATGACTATTCAAGGAAAGTTTGGGTCTATTTTCTAAAACGTAAGAATAATGTTTACTTAATTTTCAAGCGGTGAAAAGTTCTAAGTAGATAGGTAAATAGATCAAGCGGTTGATGACAGATAATGGCATGGAATTGTATGAAAAAGAATTTGATGAATTTTGTAAGAATAAAGGAATTATTCAACATCGTACAGTAAGAAGGATGCCTCAACAAAACGGTGTTACAGAATGTATTAATAGAACTCTTGTAGAAAGAGTATGTTGTATGATTTGAATTGCAGGGTTGACAAAAGATTTTTGGACAGAGGTAGTTTCTACAACTTGTTACATTATCAATCGCGCTCCTTCTGCAACTCTTAATTTTAAAACTCCTAAGGACGTTTGGTTATGTACTCCTGCTAATTATTATGATTTGAAAAATTTTAGGTGTCCAGCGTACATGAATGTAAATTATCGAAAATTGGAGCCTAGAGCTAAGAAATATATTTACTTTGGGTATACTTTTATGGGGTGAAAAGATACCGGTTGTGGTTTCCAAATCCCAAATCACTAAAATTTATAATCAACGGAGATGTTACATTTGACGAGTCTATATAAAATTCCAAAACGGAGTCTTTGAGTTCTTCTTGTACAGATGAAGATGGTACATAGGAACAGGTAGAAGTTGAAATTTGTAGTTCTGATCCTTCTAAGTTGACTTCTATTCAGCAAAGTTCAGTACAGATGTCTATAGTTTCTGATGAAGGTGTAATTTCTTATGAAGAAGTTCAAGAAAAAGAAGAGTAATCCATAGCCAAGAAATAGACCAAGAAGAGAGATTCGACCGCTACAAAGGTATGCAAATTTAATGGCATATACATTGTTAATTGTAGAAGAAACAAGTGGAGTTTGTAAGCTATTCAAGGATTGCCTAGACTTGAATAGTATTTACTATTCGTGATTTATGGTCTTTGGATTTTTGTAGAGAAGGTAGAGCAAAAATACTATGTTTGAGTTTGGAATGCAAGTTAAGACGAAAATTTGTTAAAGGATGCCTTACATCCATGTGATCATCTCCCACATCAGACACCAGCAAACATCCACTGCCTTAGTGCCTTATAAATTAAGGTTTTGTTTGGTTTTTGAAACACAACACTAACTACAAGTGAATAGAGTAGTCTGTTTTAGACTTTGTTTTTGTAGTTCACTTGTTCTGTATTAGTGGTGTTTATGGGCTTGGAAATACTTTCTTAAGACTTTGTATATTGTCTTCTTCATAGTGAAATTTTGTTCCTCCTCCGATTATAAACATAGGTCATTTGACTGAATCATGTAAATTTTTGCGTCCTTTTTATTTCCTTTATTGTTATTTTATTTTTGTTTGTATTATTATTATTGTCGCTGTCTTGTGTGGTTTTATCATTGGTGTTTTAATTTTTTCCTAGGATCTATCCCTAACGCTTGGTTTCTCTTGTCCCTTGTCATTGGACTGATTGATACAAGATTGTATTGTTTGGCGCATGTGTGATCCCCTAGCCTTCCAAATCTTGTGTGAGAGGTGAGCAGTGAAGCAAAGGGTCTGCAATAGCTAGTAATTGGATGAATTCCTGTCGTAGAAATTCAAGTGATGTAATAACTAGTCCTCCCCAAAAGCTTTTCTTCTAGGCTTTCCATGTCTCTCATAGGAAGCTAACCAAAAAGATACGACTCACTTCTGCCTCATGGCTAGCTTGACACCACCAAACCTGCATGAAGTCGTGTAGTAACCAACTGCACAATAACTCAATCCTCAAACCCAACAAAATAGCCACCCTAATTTATACTGGCTTAACAACATCACATTCAGCAAAAACATGATCGTCTACATCTCACAATTTTAGCAACAAAGCAAGCATTTTGATACCAAAGGGACCCTCAACTACTGCACAAAATAATCTAAATGCAGGAATTGATTAATAATTTTTCATTAGAAAACCTTACATTTCCATGTACCTTTAGCTTCTACATACTGGCTGTGCACTGGCCTGGGGCTGTAGAGGGTTTTGATCACATTCTAAATATTAACGGTGCCTCGAAGGGTAACCCTAGTGTTGCAGGAGCTGGGGGTGTGCTCCTACTTCAGCTAGTGCTTTTCTTTTTGCTTTCAGTCATTAATTGGAGGTCTACACTAATATGGAAGCTGAAATGCAAGGGCTTATGCAGTTTGAAGCTTTGTTTTAGAAAGGGGATCTTCTCTATTCTTGTTTGGACAAATTCGTTGATGTTAGGTTAGCAGTTCAATGGGAAATATGTTGTTCCTTGGCCCTACAAACAGATTTTTTATCACATAAATTTCCTTACCCAAAGGTTTGTTTACATAAGGGTGGTTCACATCTTTAGGGAAGCAAATCAAGTGGCGGATTATATGGCAAAATTGGGATGCTCTCAATCTTTATGTTTTTCTCAATTTTCTGATTTGCCACATGATGTAAAGGGATTCTTAGATAGGTTACAAATCCCTTCACTACGTGTAAAACATTCTTTAGTATTTTCCTTTTAATAAAGTGGGTTCTGCATTGCCAAACCCTTACAAGAAAAAAATAAATTTCTTTTCCCCAAGTTTGAACCAGTTGGGAGGATACTCAAGTAAAGCTTTTCAGTGAAAATTTTTAACCTTCATTGGAATCTTAAAGCCCCATAAGGAATGCCAAAAGTTACCTTCCCTAGCATCTAACTAAGGATGAGGATGACAAGTATTGTAATCTAAAGGTGCAAGCAGTGTGGTACTTGAAATTGATGTGGCATATATTCCATTCCTATTGCAAGGCAAATAATCCTATCTTCAAGACCATGATAACTAGAGGAATTTGTAATATAGTATTAACCTACACTGATTTGGGCTAATTAACATCCTATTATGCATGGTCTTGAACGAATAGATCACAAACTCTCCCTCGATGCAATATATATGTACATATTGTTCTTCAATAGTTAGAATTCATGTTTCTTAGAGCTATTGCCTATATTTTTTTACTGGATTCTCAAGGATAACAAATTCCTTCCTTTAAGAAGGCTTCTCCGAGCACAAAAAAAAAAAAAAAAATGTGTGCTTCTCAAGTTAGAATGCATAAAATCACTACTTGGATAATACTCTACCTACAAAATACTTGCAACCAAGGATCTTGGGTTCTGAATAATCCTCTAGCCTTGCTTTGCTAAGAGAGCAAGGTTGAGTGTATCCAGAATCTCCAAACCCCACACCTTCGTTGTCCTTGGATTCACAAAGTTCCTCTCCACCTTCTAATGCATCTTCTTGTCATATTATTCATAATGATAGAGGGCCATTGCAAGGAAGGTTCATTAAAGGGAAGCTAAAGAACTCCTAATGAAAATGGTAAAGATTGGCTATTCTCCCAAGTAGGTCATATATAATAAAATTGTTCAAGAATGTCTTAAGGGAGGTAAATATATACATGCAGTAGAGGAAAAGGACAGGAGAGAATTCATGTTGGATGCATCAATTTTTATCAAAAGGAAATAACCACATTCTTCCTAAGGTAATAGATTTCAATCAAAAGGGGAAAACCTAAAAAGTAATAAATTTTGGGTGGCTGTGCCATTAACTAAGCCATTTGTCATTATTGAGGTAATTTACCTCTACAACAATATCATACATTAAAATGTTGATGTAGTTTTTGTAATCAGTGATTCTATGAAATCAAGTTGCCAAAGTAAAGCACTCTCATAAGCGTATTCTAGCATTACCAAGATCAATGCTTGTGACTTCAAAATCCACAAATAGCCGTTCTTAGGCATAGTAAGGTTTTCTTTTATATGTGTTAATCATTTCTGGTCGAATGGTTTTCATGATTTTTCAAAGTTCTTCAGGATCTTTCTTTGAATCTTATAGGTATGAGTGCTAATTCGCATGTCAGATCGGCACTAGCTATGTGTTGGTTTTGTTTGGAGTGGATTTTAATTTTATGCCTTAAAGTGAAAGAATGCTAAGGTGATATCAACCAGTTATTTGCTGAACAAGCTCACCTATATGTACATTTACCTTCCTTTCACTTTCTCTCTAAACTTTGCTATTGTTTCTCTAATGTCTCGAGTATAATGGTTTGAGTAGTTTGCATTTTCAATTTTCTATGGTGTAGAAAAGTTTGTTTTTTATGTATTTACAATAACATGACATTTGGTTAGAGAGAAAAGAGAAAGTTAAGACATGGAACTAAATTTAGAGGTAAAACCAAAATTTTGGTTAAAGGTAAATCAAAAGCGAAAGTAAGTTACTTTCCTTCAACATTAGCAAATCTTCTTTTCAATTTTGTAGAGGTGGGGATGCAAATGAAAGTAAAAGACAAATATATCATTTTCTCTACACTTTTGAGTGATTAAAGTAATAAAATGAATAGATATAATAGAAAATTTAATACAATAAAGATTTTTTATTTATCTTTATATATTTTACTCTTATCAAACAAGATCAAAGTAAGAAGTAGAAGTGACCCTTTCCCTCCTCATTCCAAACTAAATGAAGTGTGACTAAATACTCCCTCTCACTTCGTATGTATTTGTAATTATTTAAATTCAAATATAAAGAATATTATTTTCATTTCTATAGATGCTATTCTTGGTAGCTTTTTGTCATAGACATGTACAAGAACCAATTGCAAGAACTTGGTCAGCAAGTCTGGTGTAAACTACTCCCTCCGTCTTAAAAATCATGTCAATTTAGAACATAATATGGAGATTAAGAAATTACTAAAATTTGTATAATTATAATGGAAAAAGACTCTAATACCCCCTAAATAAAAGTAATTCATTAATTATCTTTTCTTTATTGTTTCATTTCTTGAAAAATGGATAAATTGATTAAGTACTCTACTAATGACTTATTGGGAATGCACATATTTAATGAGTCAAATGGTTGAAGTAGGGGTAAATTAAGAATATAAGTAATAATTTTATATTTTTGATTTATAAAATTGACAAGTATTTTGATACAATAAAAGTGAAAATTTTTTACATGATTTTTGAGACCATGAGATATGTTCCTGCATGCATAAACAGAAGGAACAGGCGACATCCCTTTTTCAAAAGGAAATTCTTACACGTGCACCGAGTGCATTGGCTGCTTGTACCATGTGCACATGAGTTGTACAGCATCAAGTGCATTATGTGGGAGTCTTTGTGAGCCCAAAAGTCCGGAGAAAAGTAGCATGCTGGTGTTGAGTAGGGTGTTCAATCGGTTTTCGATTTTGAAATTCGGTTTTTTTTAATTTTTTTTTTCAAAACCGAACTAAACCAAAATTATTTCGATTAGGTTTCGATTTTAGACTGAATTTGAATGCCTCTTTAATAGATTCATTAACATAATATAAATTTAAACTCAAACAATTAAAGTTTAATATAAATTATAATTCAAATCTAATATAAAATGTAATATAAGTTAAAGTCCAAACATTTTAAAGATTTGGGCCAAATATTTTAGTAGAAAATTATGATTACGGATGCAAATTGTAAAGATAAAGATCTTAAACTCAATTATTAATGACTTTATTTTGGACAAAATCAAATCAAATTGAACCAAAATAATCAAAATTGAACTTTTTTTAAAAATAAATCATAATTTATAAAAATAAATAATTAATTAATGAACAATATTTTAATATTAATTATATATTTTAAAATTTAAAAATATAATTCAATTTTTCAGTTTTTTATTTTAGAAAACTAAAAACCGAATCGAAATTTTATATAAACTCTAAAATCGAACCGATCCAAATTTTATTAAAATCGAAATTAAAATTGATTCGATTCGATTTTTCAGTTTAAACCAAATAATGAACACCCCTAGTGCTAGGTTGCATAAAACTCTAAACCTGAAAATTAGTTATAATATAAGAAGGAAAAGAAAAATAAAAACAAAAAAGCAATGCTTTTAAATTGCACCAAGAAGTGAATCACTAATTTATTTTTATTTTTTCTCTGTTTATATTAAGTCATATTAGTGGTTCTGTTGGATCATAAAAAAATTTAAAATTTTACAACTCTTATATTTGAATTATAAAAACATGCTCATAAAGCCGTAAAACTTATAAAATACTCTTATTTTAAATTGAAATTGTTACAAAATAAAGTCTTACAATGAATTTTAAAACTATGAAAAGTGCACAATTGTTAAGGGAAATTAAAAAGCATTAAAAAAATTTAAGATTTCAATTTTTGGCGTACTTTCTGTTATAAAATTAGGGTAGTGTTAGAATAAAATCTACACACTACACACTAAGAAAATTCTAACTATTCTTTGCACAAAAATTTCTCTTCAAACTTCTCTCTTTCTTTCTCTCACAATTCTTTCTCTAATCTTTCTTTCACAAAATGATGGTGTATTACAAGCTTAGAGCATAACTCTATTTATAGAGCTCTAATTAGTGAAATACATCATGGCATACATCATCTTCAACTAATCTCAATTAGTGGTGTCTCCACTAAATGGTGGACATCCATAAAAATCTTCTAATAATTCAAATAAATCCATAATTAGTGGAGCCTCCACTAATTAATGGAGATTCCAATAATTCATAACACTCCCCCTTGGATGTCCATCCATACATAAAGAATATGCCTCGTTAAAACCTTACTAGATAAAAACCCAAGTGGGAAAAAAATCTAGTGAAGGAAAAAGAGTACACTATTCTATATGTCTGTTTATTACTCCCCCTGATAAGATGATTCCTTTAAATCTTTAAACCGACGCATACCGATTTTATATCTCAACTTCTCAAATGTTACAGTCGGTAAAGTCTTCGTGAAAATATCTGCGAGGTTGTCACATGACCGAATTTATAGCACATCAATTTCACATTTCTTCTGGAGTTCATGAGTAAAGAAGAATTTTGGTGAAATATGTTTTGTCCGATCTCCTTTAATATATCTTCCTCGTAATTGAGCTATGCAAGCTGCATTGTCTTCATAAAGAGGAGTTGGAATATCTTTGATTGATGATAATCCACAACTTTCTCGGATATAATAAATCATGGATCTTAGCTATACACATTCTCGACTTGCTTCATGAATGGCTATAATTTCAGCATGATTTGAAGAAGTAGCTGCTATAGAATGTTTCGTAGAACGCCATGATATAGCAGTATTTCCACATGTAAATAGATAGCCCGTTTGAGAACGTGTTTTATGTGGATCAAATAAATAACCAGCATCTTGGAGATATCGAAGGACTTGTTTAATTCCATTCCAATGTCGTCGTGTTGGTGAAGAACTAAATCTTGCTAATAAATTGACAGCAAAAGCAATATCAGGGCGTGTATTATTAGCAAGATACATCAATGCACCAATTGCACTGAGATATGGTACTTCAAGACCAATGAGTTCTTCATCATTTTCTTGAGGTCGGAAAGGATCTTTATCCACATTTAATGATCGGACGATCATTGGAATACTCAATGGATATGCTTTGTCCATGTCAAATCTTTTTAGCACTTTTGCTGTATATGTTGATTGATGAATAAATGTTCCACTCTCCAGATGTTCAATTTGTAAACTAAGGCAAAATTTGGTTTTATCAAAATCCTTGATTTCGAATTCTCTTTTTAAATAATCAATTGTTTCTTGGAGCTCTTCAGGAGTTCCAATAAGATTAATATCATCAACATATATAACTAATGTCACAAATTTAGAACCAGATTTCTTAATAAAAACACATGGACATACCTGGTCATTTTTAAATCCCACTTTCAATAAATATTCACTAAGACGTGTGAACCACATGTGCCCAATTGCTTCAGGCCATATAATGATTTCTGCAACTTGATGGAGTAATTTTCACGAGGATAATGTTTATATGCTTCAGGGCATATGAAATCCTTCGGGGGATTTTCATGTAAACATCATTTTCTAAATTTCCATACAAGTAAGCAATGACAACATCTAATAGGCGCATATCTATCTTTTCATGTACTGCCAAACTGATAAGATATCGAAGTGTAATAGCATCAACAACAGGAGAATAAGTTTCATCATAATCAATACCTGGTCTTTGTGAAAAACCTTTGGCTACTAATCGCGCTTTATATCGAATAATTTCACTCTTTTCATTGTGCTTTCGCACATATATCCATTTGTAGCCAACAGGTTTTACATCTTCTGGTATTCGGACTGCAGGTCCGAAGACTTCACGTTTTGTCAGTGCATTTAACTCCGATTGAATCGCATCTTTCCATTGCAGCCAATCTTTTCTATGCCGACATTAATCAACTGATATTGGTTCAAGATCATCATTATCCTGTGTAACATCAAGAGATATATTGTATGCAAATATATTATCAATAACAGTTTCTATCCGATTCTAACTTCTACTGAAAGTGGTATAATTGATAGAAATTTCAGTGTTACTTTCATCAACTTCTGGTTCTTTGTCATCAGTTTTCTCTTGGTCTTTATCATTCTTTTCTTCAATATGATCTTCTGGATCATTTAATCCTCTTTTCTTTCGAGGATTTTTATCTTTAGAACCAAGAGGTCGACTATACTTCTGGCATGCATTTGGCTCAGCAGCTATATGTAAAATCTTTTGTTCTGTTGGAACTTCAATTAGAATAGGAGCATTTATAACTGGCATATGCGATTTTGTTACTCTTCTAGAGTCAACGAAAGCGTCTGGCATTTGATTTGCAATGCTTTACAAATGAATTATCTTTTGAACTTCAAGTTCACACGCGTTTGTATGCGGATCAAGATAATTTAATGATGTTGTCCAATCACGATCTTTCTTGTACTGTTTCTGTTCTCCCCCTAATTTAGGGAATAATGATTTCACAAGAGAATAAGAAAAGAAATATAAGAAAATGATGACAAGCCGGAAATGCCAAGAAAAATATCTCCTTTTTTTTTTCACTCTTCCCGGTACCGACTTTTCCTCTTCCTCTCTTGTCTTTTCTTCTCCTCTGACCCTCTACCTACCATCTACCTCTTCTTCTTCCTCATACAGATATATATATATATATATATATGTATCAATATATATCTCAGTTATCAGTCATTAGTAAACATCAAAAACAAAAATCACAAAGCAGATATGGAGACTCGTAATTCATTTGAGATATGGTCAAATTTTGACTCGGTTTCTGCAGCACATGTTGATGTATTTTCCTTTCCAAATCAACCGCTTCTGCCTAATTCGAACACAGAAGATTTTGATACGTTTTCCTTTCCAAACCAACCGCTTCTGCCTAATTCGAACGCAGAAGATTTTGATATGTTTTCCTTTCCAAACCAACCGCTTCCTCCTAATTTCAGGTGAGATACCTTTGAGGGCTTCCATTTGTTTTTAGTGTGGTTGATAATGAAATTAAACTCTCTTTTGGTCTGTTTTTGATGTAAATCAGTGGAAGTTTTGAACATACTGCTTTGGACCAAGTTGATCTGCCCCTAGAAGACACTGCTTTTGATACTGTTCCTCTTGATGCTATTCCTTTGAATAAGGATATGCTTGTGCATGATCCTTTCTACTCTCTAATGGATTTTGAACAAAGCCAGAATATGTTTCCAAGTTATTATACATTTAAACATGAATTTTGAATGGTATTACCTTTACTGATATTATTTTCTTTTTCTAGGAGAAACAATAAGTGGTCTTGGCAACGAAGTCGGAGTAAGTACTCATGAAATGCATAATATCGAAGTTCAAGATATTATTGCAAACAAAATTCCTGGGGAGAAGAAGATGATTAAGAGGCAGAGAGAGAAGAAGGGCAATAACTCCTAGACACTATCAAGAGAAACAATTTCGCAGTACTTTTACCTACCAATCAATAGCGCAGCCAAAGAACTGAATATTGGCATAACCCGTCTCAAGAAAAGATGTAGGGAGATAGGAATTCGTCGATGGCCTCACAGGAAATTGGTGAGCTTGGAGACCATAATCAAGAATGCTCAGGTTCTCTCTCATACATACTTATAATTTGCAAGTATGAAACTATGAAAAATTTATAAGTAAATAATCGATGATATCACTTCGATTTACAGGAGATGCAAAATAAAGAAGAAGGAGGACATATGGCTGAGAAGAAGTTGAAAGAAGCCATTGCGATACTGGAATGTGAAAAACAGTTGGTGGAAGAAAGTCCTAATACGCAGTTAGAGGACCAAACACAGAAATTGAGACAAGCATGCTTCAAGGCCAAATATAATAAGAAATTTAATTATAATAAACTTAAGGAGATCATAAAATCCCAAGACTCATTTCGCAGTAATTTTACGGCTAATTCTGCTGCTAGTCTCGATGCTGGCTCAAAAGGGAAAGAAAATGAGGAGGATGTCGAAAAAGAGGAGCTGAAGTCCATAATTATTAATTGTTTGTCTTCCTCTAATGTAAATATTGAAAAAGAATAATTACAAACCTTCATCTTACATTTGTCAACTCAATTACAAAAGAGCAACTATAAGCATGTATCCTCAAGTTCATATGAACACTAGTGATATGAATAAAAGATGTGATGCTTATTATTAATAGAAATATCTTTTTCCCTTATTATTTTTTCTGTTTCACTTCAGATGGCTAATTTTTGTCTGTGATAAGGGAAATATCGAGTGTGTCCATGACCATAACCACGGTCACTGCCACAACTACGACTATAACGATGGCTTCTGCATGAGCCAACAGCATTCACTTCGGGAGTCGTCGTTGAGCCAGCTCATCCGCTTCATGATTTCTCAATAATAACTCATGTTAAAGTTCGTCAATTTTGGATACCCTTTTTCTCGATATTGTTACTCGTAGAACATGAAAAGTGGAGAATGTCTTCTCCAATATAACTTCATCGATAACTTTTTCTCCGTAAAATTTTTAACTAAGATGTAGTTTTATACATCACGGAGTTCACGGTTTTACAATCTTGCAACTTCAGGTGCAACCATTCATACCGTGCAGTGGGTAGTACGACCATCTTCAGGTGGTCAAATTTTTCTTTTTATCCACATGACATATGGATCTCCTTTTTTTTTAGCATTTAGATGCATTTTTGTATGACATATAATTTTTTTTTTCCAGAAATATCAAGGGCTACAAATTCGAATTTAGCGAGATCAATAAATACGTACCTGTCTTTTGGCTTTAATAACGGTAGAGACTCGTGCTGATAACGTGTTATAAAATGAGGGTAGTGTTAGAATAAAATCTACACACTACACACTAAGAAAATTCTAACTATTCTTTGCACAAGAATTTCTTTTCAAACTTCTCTCTTTCTTTCTCTCACAATTCTTTCTCTAATCTTTCTTTCACTAATCTTTCTTTCACAAAATAATGGTGTATTACAAGCTTAGAGAATAGCTCTATTTATAGAGCTCTAATTAGTGAATTACATCATGGCATACATCATCTTCCACTAATCTTAATTAGTGGTGTTTCCACTAAATGGTGGACATCCATAAAAATCTTCTATAATAATTCACATAAATCCATAATTAGTGGAGCATCCACTAATTAATAAAGATTTCAATAATTCATAACAATATATATATATATATATATATATATATATATTCAAAATTTTTTATTTTTTAAATAAGGAATTGTAAAAGTACGATTTGACCTTTAAAAAATACAACGGAAGCTGCATTTGGCTAGGTCAGTTTATGACACTGTAAAAAGAAAAAAAAAATTATGAAAAAACATAAATCAAGAAAGGGTATGAGTGGCGGAGTTGGTGGACACTAACTTTCTCCCCTTGTCTTTGGAAAATAAAAATTAAAAAAAAAATAGATTGAGAGCAACTGCGTTTTAGTCTCACGAAAAAATTGTAATATAGATTAAGTACATTAATAATTTATATTACATATAATATAAATTAATATAATATAATTTGTTAATTCAGTTAATCCACTAATTTATGCTCCATATATTATTGGAAGAAATACCATTTTCTGGTGTAACTTTTGGCATGCTATAGTTTGATTGGACCCAGAAAATTGATTAATTTAGCACCTGATAAAAATGGCTTATTGGCACATCAATCACTATCAAGAAACTGCATTGTGCTTCTATTTATTGAATTCCAACAGTTTCAGATGGTGAACTGCATTAAGCTTTCTTGTATTGGAAACTTTTTCATTTGTAATTATACACTGATTCTGCGGCTCTGCCCTTGTGCTGTTGTGGATGCCCTCTTTTTCTTCACTTTTGGTACTTTTCTTTGTCTTTTCAGTCTTATCTCTACTCGTGATTCTTGCTTTTATTTTGCGTTGGATTGACGTTATATCCAAGAAAAAGATTTTGCTTGTACTCATCCACAATCACATATTTAATTACTGCAGGTGAATTGTGGTCATGTAGTTCTGAACTCTTCAACAAGCTCCGTCTTAATTTCTTGTTCTGGGCTTTGAACTTGGTATGTTTATGTATCTCTGCTACGAAATAATGTAAGAAATTTTGTAAATTTGAAATTTCTTCATGTTTTTTTTTCTGGAATCCTGGAGATATAGTTCTATTTTGTTCCTTTCTTTGCTCTTGAGTTATGATCATCTGTGATTTTTCCCCTGGATTCTGGGCATTTTCTTCCTCCCTCTTTCTCTGTTTTCTTGATCATGTAGTGTCTGGAAATTGTTATTCAGTTTACAATTTCTTAATGATATCATCCTCTGCTTTAACTGTAGCTTCGGAAGACACTATTAGGGCATATGATAAACTCATTAAGATTACATAACCAATTTTGGATTTTGAAAGTAATTGTATGTGTAGTTCGGGTAATGCCCTGGCATCAACTGCAATCGCCCTTTATTTAAGAATTACTACTTTATTTCTTTAAGTTTTTTTACTGAATTGAGAGAAATAGAACTGAAGGTGGATAAAACAATATGTATTACCTAAAAAGGAGTCTGTCATGTATCCTTGACAAAAATAAAATGGGGAATTCAACTTTACAATGAAATGGCACTATAAAGAATCAAAGGCAATAAGAAAGGATATCCATATTGATATTGGCCTCAATCCCTCAGCTGTTAAGCGTTTGTGTTGTTGAATTCTCCGAGGAATTTAATACTGATAAGCAGGAAAAAAAAAAAAAAAGAAAAGAAAAGGCAATACACAGCAATATGATTTGACATATGTCTGCAAAATGTCATTAAATTTTTTCACATTAATGTGAATTAGCCATTTTGTCAAAATTCAGAGATGAAGTTAGCTATTAGCTGTGTATTTATTGAGTGATTGGTTTGGGGTTGAGGAGGCCAAAATCTGTCCTTTAATGCTGTTTTATACAGAAAGGGCCGATTTTCAAATTCTAAAATTTCATGGTTAAATAATTATATGATCTTATTTTGCAGCTTGTGTTGTTTTCCCCCCACTTTTCCATCACTAGACAATGTGATATATTGTGTGCATTAATTTTGGAATTTTAAGGGCATGTTGATGTTAGCTCTTGGAACTTCTGGTGGCATAAAAATCGAAAGGGTACATGAAACCTCTAGACTTCTACTCGTTCATGCCGTTTTCTTTAAATGCTAGATATTGTTTTGAATAATTGATTGCACTATGGAGTAGAATGAGCTGCGAATTTTATGGCCTTCAATCACTTTTCTTTACTGGAAACATGTCTAAAATAACTCATGGTCGTGTATTGCTAGCAGATACAAGATGAACTCACATCGTGGTTACAGAAATGTTCTATCAAACTACAGGATTGGCAAGACCCTTGGCCATGGAGCATTTGGTAAAGTGAAACTGGCAGTTCATACTTTGACAGGGATTAAAGTTGCTATAAAAATCCTTGGTCGTCAATCACTTGATGAAACAGAAGCAAAGAAAGGTACACGCTGCTTTAAGATATCTGTTTAAATTGAATTACAATTTGTTCGTACTATCATTTTAGTTCTTTACGTGGAACCTAGTTTTGGTTTTGTAGTCCAGGTAATTTTGTAGCTTGAGTGATTGATAACTGGTGAATGGAAAGGCACTAATAGACCACCAAAATAGCTCCACTCCTACTGTCTAAATTGAAAAATCTTATTAAATTCTGAACTATTTTTCAATATCAAGGGGAAACAGATTATTAAAACGTCTATAGCTCCTCTGTAAATGGACTATCAATAGTACAATCAAATTGGTTTAGCTCGATTTACCCATTTGTGTCTTGGTATAAATTTGTTTCTATCTTCAAGGAAGATCTTGTTTTAATTTGTTTTGTTTTTAATTTTGAGCTCCGTCCATGTTTGGAAACCCCTGTAGGTTGACTTCAACAAACGAACAATTCTTTCTAGTATATCTCTCTCTTCAGGATACAAGTTCATAATGACTGTAGCTCTACAAGATGAATGTCTTGGTGTCTTATTTCTGTTCCACTGTGAATAAATACTTGTGAAAGAGGTGAAGTGCATCTGGCAAATTTTTGTGGAGTTCACACATGGAAAAACATCTCTTGTGCATCCATGACCTTTTACAAACATGTAACAATAGAAATCTTCTATGAAATGTTGCTGGGAAAATTTGTTGAGTATCTAAAGTGATCAGAAGAACATACAACTTGATCACTAGCTTTACACAGAGTTTCAGAGGTTAGTGTCTACCAATTTTGAGCAAGTCCTTCTTGGACTTGGCAAGTGTCAAAGACAAGGAAACCCTTTTATGAGTTGTATTTCATGGGTTAGTGTTTTGATGCATTCCCTGTTATCTTCTTGTAGTCTGGCATGACTGTTGACTAATTCTGCAGTATGCGAATGATTGCAAGCTGTTTGCCGTAGGGCCATGGATATGAATCTGTTACCCATCTCTGTTTGACCTGATGTTTCACTTTTTGGATCATTTAGTCCATAATACTTAAATTCTTTCTTATAGATTGTTTTTAGTTGTTGAACATTTATTCTATTTCATTTTCCTAAAAATTAAAAGAACTGTTAGCAAGACAAGATGTGTATATATACTGTGTGTGTGTGTCATTGTGCATTATGTCTCTCTTCATCTTGTGTTTCAAATTGATTAGTAGATGCTGAAAATCGAATAAGAATTCAATCATCTAGAATGACTCTGAAAAGTCAGTAGCTGCTGCATGCTGTTGTTTCTTAATTCGTAACATCCATGGTTCTGGTATTTTCTGTGGATAGCATAATTTCTCCCGGAAGTTGTTTACTCTTTCTGTTTAAAGGCCTTAAAATTTTCGTAGTTCAATTAATTACTGCAAATTTAGTTCATTTCATGAAAAGAGAGAGTAAAAGTACAAAAAAGAAGAAGAAAATGGAAAAGAAGACTATAATTTGATCATCTTTGTTCTTCGAGTTATTACTCTATGCTTTGCTGTTTCTTTTAGTTTTCTAGAAAATGAAGCCACCATTGTCGCCATTATTATTCTTATTATTTTTTGTTCCAGTGAGAAGAGAAATCAACATAATGAGGTGTCTTTCACATCCTCACGTTGTTCGTCTCTTTGAGGTCATAGAGACAACTTCAGAGATTTACATGGTCATGGAGTACGTGAATTCAGGTGAACTATTTTACTACCTTACAGAGAAAGGTCGGTTGCATGAGGATGAGGCACGACACTTCTTCCAACAGGTAGGTAGGACAAAATTCATGCCCACAAGAAATCCATCTTTAGCTTTTTCTATGACTTAAATGTCACTGTGGGCTGGTTGTTTATTCTTATTATTTAGGGAAGGTATTAATTTGCTAAATAATTTATACCAGTTTGTCAAGAAGATTTATTCTAGCATATGTTTAATTGGGTCCTTAACTGTTACAGATGAATGAAACTACTGATTAAGTTCATTAGTTACTTCTATTCTGAACTCTCTTTTCTCTTCTGTTCGCGACACCATCTTGTATGCGCTTCTCTGCTCTCAGCCCGTCTTTGAGCTCTATATTGCTACTTCTTTTTGGCATTTGAGTTTGGTGCTTATTTATCTGAACAAATAGGAATGGGATAACAGGATTTATAGGTAGTCAAAGTAATAAAAAAACATTTTAGAAAACAATCAGTCAAACTGTGGCTTTTTAGGTAATTCTTTAAACATCAGTAACTCTCCTCACAAATGCAAATGTTTGGCGTAAGATAAAGGAAAGATGTCATTTGACAAAAGATGATGAAAAGACATCACTACCTTTTGTCCTTATTCCTCCTTCCTCCCCTTCCTTTTATGGATGCTCCACAGGCAAAGTGTTTACTTCACCTTTGGTGGCAGTCCTTCGATGCATCCAAAACAAACCCTGTGCATGACTTCTGGCAGTGTTGGGATCTAAGAGCTAATAATTAGGCAACATATGATATACAGTGATTATAGCATACAAGCTATGGATGACAATTAGACTACACATGGATATGGTAACTGGCATCATTGCCTGAAAGTATTCATTCAGATCTTCTGTTTGAGATGAAATTTCAGAGAGTGGATTTGATACTGCAGCTCTTTGATGTGCAACACTTATTCTTGTATCAAATCAAAGTTATTGACTTCCACTTTCCATATTGCATTGTTTCTGGAATTTATAGATCCGGTTGAAGAGACAAATGAAGTTACTTGTAGTAACAAGATGAATTGTTTTGAATGCTAGAATAGATAATTTCAGGTGTGGAGTATTGCCACAGTCATATGGTAGCTCATAGGGACCTTAAGCCAGAGAATCTACTGTTGGATTCTAGACATAACATAAAAATTGCTGACTTTGGACTTGGCAATGTAATACGTGATGGCCATTTCCTCAAGACATACTGTGGAAGCCCAAATTATGCAGCTCCTGAGGTAATCTATTTGTTATTTAACTGTACATATTTGCTTGTAAACAAAGTGGATTATTCATGTATGTGTTTCTTTCAATTCAGCTTATTGCTCATCGACTCTATGCTGGTCCAGAGGCTGATATCTGGAGTTGTGGGGTTATCTTATATGCTCTTCTCTGTGGAAGACTGCCTTTTGATGATGATAGTCTTTCAGCACTATATTCAAGGATTAGGGTGGGTCAGTCTGATTGGTATATTTTCCAAGTTTCTGTTCCCCCCCCCCTCTTAATTGAGTATCTATTCTTTTGATGCTAGAATGGAATATACCCTGTCTCAACTCACATGTCCAATGGTGCGAATGACTTGATTGCAAGAATTCTTATTGTCGATCCTGTTAAGCGCATATCAATTCCAGAGATTCACCAGCATCCATGGTTTAGGGAACAGCTTCCACAATATATAGCCAGTCCAGCAGTCAACACATTTTATGGAACAGAAAAGGTAATACACTTGTCCTTCTGATCATACTGTGTATTACTATCTTGTGGTTTCTTTTCATTTTCCCACGTATTCTTTCCACCCTCTTGATTATCGTATTAACTTTAACAGTGGATGTTAGTAGATTTGTTGTTGTGCATGTGGGCATTTTGTAATCTGCCCTTATATCTGATAAAGGAGGTTGAAAGAGATGATGGATGTAGTACTCATGTTTAGGTTCATCCAACTTCTCTATGCTCCCTTTGTTCTTCTCCTTTTTCTTTTTGCCATTTGTTCTCTTTCTTTCTTTCTTTCTTTTAACTGAATATGGCTTGCTATTGTACTAGAGAAAAGGACTTGGGTTCAATTCTCAGTAGCATCCCTAAAAAAAGTATGTACATGTTGAAACCACTGGAAGGAGTCCAGTCCACATGAAGGGGAAGGAATGGGGTAGATATTTAAAAGAATGTCATACACACTTCTCTAACAGGAACCATTCTTGAAGGGAAAGTCCTAAATGTACTTTCTCTAACATTCTTCCAATAGAATAAATTTATTTTAGGTTTGGTGATGTGTACGAATTTGGGTATAAAAAATCATATAAAAATAAGTACATTCCCAATCAAGTTTAAATTAAAACGTTAACCCCAAATTACACATATGAGCAAATGTACTCATCATTAAGCATAGCATAGGATTTAAAACGAGTATCGATCCTCAAAGAACAAGTATGCAGTAATCATTTTTCTTTCATTATTTAATCGACTCTATAAAGTGAAAAAGAATAAAAAGGAAAACAAAATAAAATAAAAGAATATATATATGTCAATGATGGAGAATTATTTAACTCAAACCATTATTTTGACAAACATGACCATAAAGTACCCAATCATTATCATAACTAATCATTCTCTTGGCATCATGAAGGATTAAGATAGATTCACTTATTTTCCAATCCATGAAATCACTATCTTTTAGACAAATTAGCATCACATATCCTGTCTCAACTAATTCACCCAAAAGATGCATTAAACACAATCCTTGATTAAATCCTCATATCCTGGCAAATTTAAAGCATAAAGTTAACCAATGAATCTATATCCTGATTGACATCAATTAACTTTTAATTACCCAGTTCTTAGCAATTAACCCCTTTTCCAAACAAGTTAATCGATAACAAATATAAAATTAATGAATTGAGACCACCATCAACCCCTTTTTCAAGCAAGTGGATAGAAAGAAATAACAAATTAATTTCGTGATCAGCATAAGTAATTAAATACCAAGAATAACAATCAATTAATCAAGAGATCAAAGTAATTCTAAAAATCATGAATACCGAAAATAATGTCAAATTACAATAAAACAATTAATACATCATTGTTTACGAAAAGAAAACAAAGTTAAAAGAAAGCACTTATAGACAAGTCTCATTTTTCTTCCTTCGTAGACTCTCTTGTACAATCCTCCTTGATTTGATGAATTCCTCCTTAATTTTGAGTGATTTTGTGTTTTGCTCCTTGAATTCATACATTTGACTTGTGTTTTTCCTCTATTTATAGGCTTTAAAAGTGCCTGAATTCGTCCCTCTAGGGTCTCTGGCTGAATAGTAGGAAAATACCAAAACTCTAAAAATTGTCAAAAACGCGCACGAAATCCGAGGCACTGCCTCTGTACCAGTGCATAGCTGGCGCGGCTTGTCCTGCCTAGGGCCGGCGCCGATTGCATTCTGTCTCTCTGTCCGTTTGTCGATTGTTCTTGATTTTCGTGCCAAGCTCCTCCAGGTCACAGTCGGCACTGCCTCTGGGCTCCTAACCGGCGCCGGGTATGTTCTGTTCAGCTCCTGTTTCGCCAATTTTTTATCGCCTCGAAGTGCGTTCCAGTAGCACGTTGCTGGTGCCGCCTCTAGTCGGTTTAGCGACAATTTTGCTTTATTTTACTCCTAAAATCTGAAATAATGTACAAAATACCTTTCCAAGAGTAAAATCTCAAATATGAGGGAATATGATCAGTTATTGCACAAAATGTATCACAAAATGACCTCAAATAACTAAGAAATATATGACTAATTTAGGCCCTATCATTTGGCTCTAGCATTGTCTTCATTCAGCTTTTGCCCTGTCAAATTCATCCATAAGGCAATGCATTGGAACCATTATGTTCCTTGAAGCTTAACTTGTCCTATTTTCTCCTTGTACGTCTTTATGTGATCAATTTTCAATTAAATTAAAATTTATTTTCAACCCTGGTTCAAAGGTCATTTTTCTGCCTGAGAATGTTCACAACATCCTTGGAACAGTGGTTGTAGATTTTGGAGAGTTTCAGATCAAATCTTTGGTCTATTGGATTGATTTTTGTGACATTGCTTGACCTGTACTCAGGTTACTGTTGGCTTGTATAAGCTGTACATGTGCCAGACAGGACAGGATTCATGCCAATAATGTACTTCTTTCTTGAAAGTTTTGTATTTGTCATATCCACTTATTTATTTTGGTCGCGTTTGCCTAGCAGTAAAGCAAACACAATTTACATGAGCAGGACCTGAGAACTATCTGCCAGGATTTGGGGTTGCAAAAAGTTTTACTGATATTAGAAGGAACTGTCTTCTCTCCATTAGGAGTGAAAAATTATGGTTTTTTTTTTCCCTATTTTGTTCATTTTTTTGGCTAATATTCTTTGGACCAAAGTTTCTTAGTTGCAATTTGAACATCAATAGAAAATTCAGAACGCTGTCATCCTCAATGAAATGGGCTTCCAGGGGTTGGTTTTCTGTTTTCATATGTAATAACTGCTTGTGAAATTTTATGATCTTTTTGCATGACTATTGCTTGATTTTCACACTGTTCAAGAATAAATCTAAGTTACATCAAATTTGCATATTATGTACTTCGATTGTTACTGTTTAATAAGTTTTGGAAATGAACCAAGTTATGCCAACTTTGCAAAGGTGAATGAGTATGTTGTGAGAGAAATGGTTACAATGGGATTCAATGTGCACGAAGTAATTGGATCTCTTCTCAATCATCTTCAAAATCAGGTTCGACGGCCATCTATATTTGTATTTTCAATTTTCAAAGTTGTTGCAAGTCTGATGTTCTGTACTTTTTCAGGCAACTGTCACGTATTATCTGTTGTTGCATCGACATTTTCGACCTCACTTTGGTTATGATAACAATGAGCTTCTAGAATCTTCTGTGAGTTTAATTCTTCACCTGTATCACCCTCTACGCAACAAAATATCATTGCATTTTTGTAGAGCATTGAAACCTTAGAGAGGAATCAATAGATGAGGTTCTAGAGTATGTTGTTTGAGATAGTTGTACTGCAGTCGCAGGAGGATACAAATCATAGGGATATTTATGTGAGATCAGTTTCTCCTGCACAAGAAAAGTGGACACTTGGATTTAAGGTATATGTTTTGTACTTTTTATTTTTATATGGTTATCTCATTAAAAGTATTCATGCCCAATAAATTTATTTCTTTTCACTCTGTTCCAGTCTCAGGCATCTCCACACCAAACCATGACAGATGTTTTGCAAGTTTTCCACAGTTTAAATGTTCAGTGGAAGCGGATAGGACACTATAACATGAAATGTCTCTGGGAACGGCCACATTCTAAATATTCAGGAGGTATATTTGTTGATCGATGCACTCAAACAAAATCAAATGGTGATAAAATATTACCAAGCACCACAAATGGCTCCGGGACGACTATGGGAACACATGATTCTGTCAAGTTTGAATTGCAGGTAACTAGAATTTGTTTCACTAACTAGAATTAATAGTTGATGAAGCTGCAAATTGTGATTGTCTTGACGCTATGGGGTTATGCTTGAGAAATGAAATTCTGAATGCCTTGAGAACCTATCCATAACATGCATATCTGTTGTTTCATTAGATTCTTCATTTTCTGATTTAGAATTCCTGCATTTTGGCAGCTTTACAAAGCTAGCGGAGAGATGTACGTTATAGATTTGCAATGGCTCAATGGACCTCCATTTCTCTTCCTGGAACTTTGTGCGTCTTTTCTTTCAGTTGTGGGCATAATCTAGAATGGTAGCATAAGCCTTTCTGTATCGATACAGGTTGATTTTTTTTCCACCTTTTGTGTATTTTCTGTATTATATTTATACCGGATAATCTTTGGTGACAACATCGAATATTAAATAGCTATGACCAGTATTCAAATACAATTTAATATTAATCAGCATTTAGATAAGCTAATTATTTTTAGTTAAAAACTTGATTAAAAAAAAATCAATTTGACTTCAAGTATTTAGATTTAGTCATACCATTTTAAATATTTCACGTATAAAGATTTTAATGAGATAAAATTATCATTAATTAAACAATGACGTTAAAGGAAACAAATAATTTTAGAAGCATGTTCATTTGATTTGTACGGAAATTCGAAACATCCTAAGTACTTTTAAGATTTTGAATCAAATAATGTTTAGTGGTTCTTAATCAAAACATATGTTTATTTCACACTTCATTTAGTTGTGTATATATTTTTTCTCAACGTAAATATTAGTTAGAAGTGGCACCTAATAATATGTTGTGTGGTTAATAATAGTCGCAATATCTTAATCATCCGAATACATATAAAAGTAAAAATCAATCCCCATAAGTTCAGCTCTAGTTGAATAATAACCATTATTAAGAAATTTTAATCACATAAAATTGATTGACTAATTCTCAAAATAAATATTATACACCTATATATATATATATATATATATATATATATATATATATATATATCACTATAACATCAAGTCACGTTGATAGTTTAGTTAAACAATTTTTTTTAATATTATTATAATGAATTATTTATATAGCGTATTTAAAAATAACCATAACATCATAAGCATTTGGCATACAAAAATAAATTTTCAATCACATAAAATTAAATAGTGTACCATTAATTCACTAATAACAACTAGATTCACAATGAGATTATTATTATTATTATTATTATTATTATTATTATTATTATTATTATTATTATTATTATTATTATTATTATTATTATTATTATGAGTTTGATTAAAATAAAATGATAAATTAGATTTTTTAAAAAATTTTTGTTAGGGAATTGTGATACACGGACGGATATATATGGGTGGTTTCTCTTATTATGTTAGCTTGTCACTTATTATGGAGTATTTTATTAAATTCTATTTATATTTGTCAACTTCTACTTATATAAGCGGCAAAATTTTACCATTGAATTGACACTGATTAATTCAATAATTAATGATTTAAGAATCAAAGAATTATTTCATTTTTTAAAATAACTATCACTAGTAGACAAATCACATATACTAAAAAAAAGAACATCTATGGAATTTAAAAAAAAAAACTAAATTATCCTCATTAGAAATTATAAAGATATTTTGAAATTTAAAAATCAATTAATATTATAATATAGTAGAGTAATAAATGATAACGGTGAATTTGAAAAAAAGACAACAAGCACATTTTTTATGTCATAAAATAACAAATAATTTAAAACATAAAAAGTATTCAAAATTAATAATTATTTTGAAGTGGAAGGAATAATATGTTTTATCATTGGCTATTATATTTTTTATTTATTACTACTTAAAAAAATCATTACTTCATATTTCAATGTTATTTGTAACATATTTCTTTTATATTAGAAAATCTAGTGCACGATACAAAAAGTTGGAGTATTTATATAAATAAAGGATACACTTTTGTGTTTTTTCTCTTATTTTATAAATTTTGAATCATTAATTGATATTTCATTTAAATTCCTCTCTTGTGTGCTATAAAAATCTATACTAAAGTATATTAAAATTGAGTCAGAAGTCTGTGGATTTGACATTTGTCGAATCTCAACATTTTCATTGGTTGGCATCTTGCCATGTAGTACCAGCTGTGTAGCCTTTTTAATTGCTTCTCCCACATCCATTAGCTCATGGATATCAGCAAAACCCATTGCTATGCCTGAGACTTCAAGAATCAATGAGTCCTAGATATCAATGCATTTGGATAATTGGTAATCTTCAATTACCTTTCCATTTTCATAGCATAAGTACTCTACATCTATCCTTATCCCAAGCCATGGATACATTCACCCGGAATTCATAGTGGTTAAGATCAGTATTTCTTTGTGTCAATATAATCTCTGTAGTAAAATAATTATAAATGGAGAAGCCAAAGTTCCTTTACGGACTCATAGCATAGATCCGGAGCTGATTGTTCTGAGTAAAAGGATTAGCATATGCTCTGAACTAATGTTGTGGAATGCGAGAAGTCGTAGAGCTAGACAGGCATTTTTTGGCACCCACAATTTATTATTGGATGATATATATATATATATATATATATATATATATATATATATATCGATAGAGAGAGACTGTAGCCTCGACAGAGAGAAAGAGGGGAGAGTGTTTGGGCTTGGCAGTTGAAATTGTTATGGCGAGGAGTACTTTGCATCTATCCTTATCCCAAGCCATGGATACATTCACCCGAAATTCATAGTGGTTAAGATCAGTATTTCTTTGTGTCGATATAATCCCTGTAGTAAAATGATTATAAATGGAGAAGCTAAAGTTCCTTTAAGGACTCATAGCACATATCCTGAGCTGATTGTTCTAAGCAAAAGGATTAGCATATGCTCTGAACTAATGCCATGGAATGCGAGAAGTCGTAGAGCTGGACAGGCATGTATTGGCACCCACAATTTATTATTGGATGATATATATATCGACAGAGAGAGACTATAGCCTCGACATAAAGAAAGAGAGGTAGAGAGCATCTAGACTTGGCAATTGAAATTGTTATGGCGAGGTGTACTTTAGAATATGTCTTTCGCAGTTAATTGGGAAGAGGTAAACAAGAACAACGGATTTTGTTCAAAGTGTTGAGAATGTGAGATACCTATAATGCACTAAGACCTAATGAGCAGATGAGCCTTGACATGTTAATTATGGATGAAAAGGTGATGTTGTCTTTAAAAATTATTCTCTCTCTCTCTTTTTTTTTTAATCTTTATGGGGGAAAGCAGTGTCTAAGCAATCTTCCCTGTTTGAAGATTCGAATTAATTTATATTCCACTGCAGGAAAATATGAAGCACTGTGTCATTAGAAGTAAATTCATATCGTAGTTTCATGAATATTTTCAAGAAGGGAAGTTCTATGTGATGCGCAATTTCACAGTACAACCACCAAGGGCCAATTATAAGTTACCGGGAGATGAATAAGAGATATTCATAGACTGCAGTACTTATATTGAGGAATTGCATGAGGACTTGCCACAAATTGAAAGACACGAGTTTCGTTTGGAGAGTTTTGAACATATCTAAGGCCGTGCTGGGGACATAATCCATTTAGTAGGTAATGTATTGTTTCAAATACAATTGATTTGCATACTATGACCATAAAAGATACATAAGAATACTTTTATAATAAGAATGACAACGACTGAACCAAATATAAATGACTACACATATTCTGGAAAATATGCAGATGTGCTTGGTATAATTACTAGAATTTCCCATGTAGAAGAGAGGATTAGACTGGGAAATCGTGTAAATTTGCAGACATTGACCATAAAGAATGAGAGGTAAATCCATTAGAGAAGTGAGACATAGTATCTTGCTTATAGGATCATACAGAAGTTAACATTCTTCTATTTTATAGAGGCATGGAATTGCGACTGACATTATGGGGGCCCCTGAGCAATATTATTGACCGAGATAAAATGATTGCGGAAGAAAAGGTACAGACATCAATTTTCACTTCGATGGTAATCAAGGACGATGATGGGAAAGCATTACTTTCAAGCAGTAGTGCGACAAAAATCTACTTGAATTTGGATGTAGAGGAGGTTGCTAGATTCTGAGCTCTATAAGTAAATAAGAAACTTTCCCTTCACTAGATCCAATCACCTAGGGAAAAAGAAAAAGAAAAACAAAAAAGAACGTGAAATACCCTGAAGCAGCTAACTAGACCAACTGTATTTTGTAGAACGAAGGAGAACAACCTTGTAGAAACTTAGATGACAATTGCAAGTGTCATCTTAACAAGAGATCAGCATGAAGCCAATAGAAAAACACTTGAGGAATTGAATGACATAGTGGCAACAAGAGGGGAAATGGAAACAAAAAATATCAATCTTTGAAATTTGAGATTTCATGGAAATAGTGCTGGACGTTAAACATGGTTTCTTGATCTGCAGAATCAGACTTACTATTGTAAGATCGAGATTTACGATCTTGATGTGTTCAATGGCTGAAGTTATACAACATGTAGTAAATGTAGGAGGAAGCTTAAGGTATATGGGAAGAAATTATACTGCAAGACCTGTGTTAAAGTAGAAGATTATCCACAACTTAGGTAACTTATTCCACCTCTATTTGTTGGCTGCAAATCGAACTGCCATTTACTAGAATGTTGTGCCCACATCTTGGTAAAACGCACGTAGATATCAGGTTGAGACAATTGTGAAAGATTCAATTGGAGAAGGATGATTTAATTTCTATGATCATGACATCGAGAAGCTAATAGGAATCCAAGCAACAAAATTGGCTCTGAAAATTGCCGAGGTTTGTTCAGTGTACAGCTTTCTTTGATTAAAACCCCTGAAATCCTGAAGAATTGAGATGGCTGTTTAATTGTGTAGGACAATATAGTGAAGGCACAGAAAGTGGGAAAACACAGGGCACGCAGCGGAAGTGAACATAAAAAAACTGGACAAAACACAATAGGGGATTCCAGGACAGGGCCGGCGCCGGTTGCGCCCTGTCCAAATCTCGAGGTTTTAAAATTTTTACCTCTCCTTCTGGTTCTCAAAGGTGGCTGGACCGGAACGTGCGCAACCGGAGTAGGTATGTTAGTAGAAGCCTCCGGTGCGATTCTTGCAAGCCTCCTACTCCATCTTTGCAGGTATGAGAACGCCGAACTCTCGGTCTTCTAGTATATAGCCTGTCTAACTATCGTTTGGTGAACAACTAACAGGCTAGGGAATTTTTTCTGGAGAGAGAGAGAGAGAGAGAGACTCCTGGCCTCTCACAAAGAAGAAGCCGTCTCTGAGAGTGTGTGTTCTGTAACAACGACGTTGTTTCCAATCCTTTTGTTTAACCTAAATAAAACCTTAGGTTAAACTGGATTGAGCCATTAGACTATTAGTTTAACTTTTTGGGCGTAATTAATTATTCTAATTAGAACTAACCTAATGACCCAATTAATAATTAATCTTTCAGCCTAAATAAACTAGTCCAATTAATAAGCATATATTAGTTTAGTCCCAGGTTAATATTTAATTATTCAAACTGGGCCAAAACCCTGAATAATTAATTAACCGACTAAACTAATTTAATTATTTCTCTCTCCATGGACCTTTATTTTATTCTAACCCAATAATTAAATCAGGTTACTTAAATAAAATAAATTCTATTTAATTTAAGATCAATTCCTTAACCCGTATTTAATTAGGACTCACGGTTTATACTGTGGACTAAAAGACACACCGCATTGGCTACTAAAATGGCTAAAATACCCTTGTCATATAAATAACTGTATTTTACATTTTAAATATTTCCTTATATAACCATAAGGAAATATTGACCCCAAGTACAGTGCTGCGTTAACAAAGTCTCCGACCTACAGGTGTAATGACTAAAATACCCCTCTATACATCGCCGTACATTCAGAGAGAAAGAAGTGTACTAACACCTCTCTAAATGACATCTACCATCTTTAGGCCTCTAGTCCAATGATCCATGACTTCCTGGTTTATTTCCGCTTTCCAAGGGAGCTACCCTAAAGCAAACATCCAAATCATGTTTCCCAAGGCCCTGGATATTTAGATCATTCAGACAACCACAAGGGACGATATAGTATAGAAATTATCTTGTACAAGTTTATCTTAACTAACTAGTCATACATACCCAACATGCAAGTATATTGGTCATACGATAGAACTTCAACTATAGCATATCAAAGTATATGCTTCCAACTTCGTCAGACTACCAATATACTCAAGTCGTAGAATACTAGTCCAAGCTGTAGCGGTAGTAGTCTAGGTTTCTACCATATAGTACTTTTAGAAACCACTACTACAGGTCCTGTTCTATGTATTCGAAATACGCTTATGTCATGAAGTGAGTGGACTACTAACTGGCTAAAGGTAAGCCATTCCCCATTTAGAATTCACAACATAATAACCTAAACATGATGAGATTTTCATTCTTATCAATCGGTTAAGAACAAAAGTTTATGTGTTAAGTAACCCACCCGTGATCTATACCTTACTGTGAAAGACCTCCATTCACATGAACCACTTACTTAAACATAATGAGTCTTTTCCAAACGTAATTGTGCATAAATAAAATTGTAAATTTACAAACAATTTCTGAAAATAAATTCTTTTATTAAAACATTCGATTTTTCTTTTTTTTTTTACATAAGAAACCTAGTCTAAGAGGGCATACATCCCAACAATTTCTCACTTGCACTCTAAGACTAAATAAGTTCGTAGGTGCCCATCCCTATAGCGTCTAAGTGTCTCTTGAAGACTCTCTTAGCCAAAGGCTTAGTGAATGGATTTGTTAGATTGTTCTTAGAGGCAATTTGTTCCATCATGACTTCCCGTCTCTGGATGAAATCTCGGATCAGGTGGTACTTCCTCTCGATATGCTTCCCCTTCTTGTGGTTTTGAGGTTCTTTTGATTGTGATACTGCTCCAGTGTTGTCGCAATGCATCACAATCAGCCTGTCCATATGTGGCACGACTCCTCCAAGTTCTGAAAGAAACTTCCAGAGTCAGACTGCTTCCTTGGATGCCTCCAAAGCTGCCACATACTCAGCTTCCATGGTTGAGTCAGCAATGCAAGATTGTTTGATACTCCTCAATGAAATAGCTCCTCCAAACAAGGTGAAGATATATTCACTAGTGGATTTTCTCTCATCCTTATCCATCTAGAAGTCTGAGTTTGTGTATCCTGTAGGAACCAAGTCATTAGCCCTGTAAACCAGCATATAATCTCTCGTCCCCTTGAGATACTCAAGTATATGCTTTACAGCTTGCCAATGAACCTCTACAGGGTTTGACTGATATCTGCTAACCAAGCCTATAACAAATCAGATATTTGGCCTAGTACATAGCATGGCGTATATGAGACTTCCCACAGCCGAAGCGTAGGGAGTCCTACTCATTCTGTCCTTTTCTTCTTGAGACTTAGGACAGTCCCTTAAAGAAAGTGACAACCCATGCCTGCAAGAAATTAGAGCTCCCTTGCATAAGTCCATACTGTACCTGGCTAGCATCTTGTCAATGTATGCCGCTTGGAATAATCCTAACATTATTTGCTTCCTATTTCTAAGAAGTCTAATCTCGAGAATGTAGCTGGCTTCTCCCAAGTCTTTCATACTGAATTGACTAGACAGCCAAACCTTTGTAGATGACAATGACCCTACATCATTTCGAATGAGTAGAATGTCATCCACATACAAGACAAAAAAAACTACATTAATGCCTTCAAGTTTCATGTACACGCATGGTTCATCCTTGTTTTGAACAAAACCATAAGACTTTACAGTCTCATCAAAACAAATGTTCCATGCCCTTGATGCCTGCTTAAGTCCATAAATGGATTTCTTAAGCTTTCAAACCATATGCTCTTGGCCTTTAGCAATAAAGCCTTCCGGTTGGGACATATAGATGTCTTCACTAAGATGGTCATTTAAAAATGCCGTCTTGACATCCATTTGCCATATCTTGTAGTCATAATGACTTGCGATGGCAAGAAGGATACGGATGGACTTAAGCATGGCTACCAGGGAAAAGATTTCCTCATAGTCGATTCCCTCTTCTGAGTATACCCTTTCGCCACAAGCCTAGCTTTGAAAGTTTCCACCTTCCCATCTACTCCCCTCTTTCTCTTGTATAGCCACTTATACCCTATAGGTTTTATCCCTTCAGGTGAAGCTACAAGATCCCAAACCTGATTGAGATACATAAACTCAATCTCGGTTTTCGTTGCTTCATGCCACAGATTTGCATCGGCATCAGTAATAGCCTCCTCGTATCTAGTAGGATCTTATTCTTGATAGTCAGAAACTAGCTCAAAAGCTTCTTCAGTCCATCTCTTTGGAACCCTAGACACTCTCCCACTATGACGAGGCTTCATTTGTACAGGCTCTTAAGGTTGTGCCTCTTCTTGTTCCACAATCGGGTCAGAAGAAGTTGCTTCCGAATATAACTTCTCCTCCAGTTCCAACCTAGTTAAACCTTTCGTGGAAGTACTTTGATCATTCTCTAAGTATCTAGCATTGGTACTAACCAGTACCTTCTGCCATTTAGGCTGATAAAAGTAACCACCCTTTGTCACTTTTGGATACCCAACAAAATAGCATAATTCTGATATTGGTTCTAACTTATCTCCCTTGACCAGTACATAAGTTGGATAACCCCATATCCTGAGCTGATTTAGACTTAGCTTACGCCCAGTCCACATCTCATAGGGAATCTTAGGTACTAACTTGGAAGACACCAAATTCAGAATATATGTCACTATTTCTAGGGCATATCCCCAAAAAAATACTAGAAGAGTAGTATGAGACATCATGCTTCGGACCATTTTCATCAATGTCCTATTCCTTCTCTTAGCTACTCCATTCTGCTAGGGTGTCCCTGGCGCAGAAAGTTGGGATACAATCTCATGATATACCATGTAGTCCTTGAATTCACCAAGAAGGTATTCTCTATCACGATCCAATCGTAAGGTCTTGATCAATTTACTCGCCCGACGCTCCACTTCAACTTTAAACTCTTTGAACTTATCAAAAGAGTCAGACTTACGTCTTATTAGGTAAACGTAACCAAACCTTGTACAATCATCCGTGAAAGTGATGAAGTACTCAAAACCTCCTCTAGCTGGTGTAGATAGGGGACCACACATATCAGTGTGAACAAGATTCAATATCTCCTTGGCTTTATCCGCCTTAGGGGCAAATGACCTTTTGGTCATCTTTTCCATCAGGCAGGACTCACACTGAAGCCAATTTTCCAATCTCAATAAGCCCAGGGGCCCATCATAGATCAACCTCTAAATCCTGGTTGAGTTGATATGCCCCAACCTTAGATGCCAAAGATAAGAGTCATTGATATTGGTCTTTCTCTTCCTTGTTAAAGGTTCAGATCGAGCGTTATTTAATTGATTGTTAATAGGGTTTAAGAAAAATAGATTCCCATACATGTGCCCAATACATAAAATTTCCCCATCTCTACTGATAGAAGTACCAGAATGGAAAGATACAGAATATCCTTGATTTATTAGTTTCGCAACCGAAATCAAATTTTATCTAAATCCAGGTACGTATAAAATATCATTCAAAACCACTATTCTATTACAATCAAATACAAGATCCAGCTCTCCCACTGCAAGGGCCCAAACTTGTGCTCCATTTCCCACACGTAGTTCATGTTCACCCTTCTGGAGTCTTCTAATCTTTCTAAACCCCTGCAAGGAGTTACAGATGTGATCAATGGCTCTTAAATTAACAATTTAAGTGGAAGTTGATCTAACCATTGATATAGACTCTAGATAGAGAACATTACCTGTGAGATTTTTCTTGGCTTGAGGATCTGGACACTCCTTTTTCCAGTGTCCCTTCAGTCTACACTTGAAGCACTTGCCCTTTGATAGGGGCTAAATTAGTCATATATTTTCTAGTTATTTGAGACTCTTTTGTGATACATTTTGTTTAATAACTAGTCATATTCCTTCATATTTGAGATTTTACCATTGGAAATGTATTTTGTTCATTATTTCAGATTTTAAGGGTAAAACGAAGTAAAAACGTCGCAAAACAGAATAGAAGCGGCACCGGCCATGTGCTGATGACACGAACTTCAAAGCAACGAAAAATTATTGAAACGAGACTGGAACAGAATGGAACCGGTGTCGGCTCCAGTAGCCAAGGCAGCGCCGGCTGCACTCTGGACAACATGGTGCTGAAATCAAGAAAAAATCAGCGAACGATTGAAGAAACAGAACACAACCAGGGCCGACTCTAGTAGCCAAGGCAGAGCCGGCTATGCTCTGCAGTTAAGGTAGAGCTTTAATTTTTCTACGCGATTTTTGGTAATCTGTGGAGTTTTAGTATCTTCCTACTTCTACTTGGCCAAAAATCCTACACCAACGAGTTTAGGAACTTCCTAAATAGATGGAAAACACAAAGAAAAAAGAGAGAATTCATTGATCATCATAGAAAATCACTCAAATCAAAGGAGGAATTCTTCAATTCAAGGAGGGTTGTACAAGAAGTTCTTTAAAGGAAGAAGAAGGAGGCTTGTTTATGATTGCTTTCTTTTACTTTGTTTTCTTTTTCTTGAATAATGGTATATTAATTATTTTATTGTAATTTGACATTGTTTTAGGTGATCAGGACTTTTAGAGCTATTCAATCTTTTGATTAATTGATTATTTTCTTGGTATTTAATTACTTGGGTCGATTACGAGATTAATTGGTTGTTTCTTCCCATTAACTTGCTTGGAAAAGGGGTTGATGGTGGTTTCAATTTATTGATTTCATATATATTGTCCCTTAACTTGCTTGGAAAAGGAGTTAATTGCTAAGAACTGGTAAGTAAAGGTCAATTGATGTCTATCAAGAATGGATTCATTGGTTAATTTCATGTTTTAAGTCTGCTAGGAATGAAATTTAATCAGAAGATTGTGTTTAATGCATCTTTTGGGTAAGATTGGCTATGATAGAAATGTGACGCTAAGTTATCTAGAAGATAGGGATTCATGGATTGGAAACGAAGTGATTCTATATTAATCCTTTATGATGCCAAGAGAATGATTAGTTATAATAATGGTTAGGTACTTTAAAGTCGTGTTTGCCAAAATAATGATTTAAGTTACATACTTTTCCATTCTTGATATGTATATATTTTTATTTTTATTTTTATTTTATTTTCCTTTTTATTTTTTTTTCACTTTATAGAGTCAGTTAAACAATGAAAGAATGGTGATTAATGTCTACTTGTTCCTTGAGGATCGACACTCGTTTGAACCCTATGCTCTGTTAATGATGAGTACGCTTACTCATATGTGTAATTTGGGATTAACGTTTTAATTTAAACTTGATTAGAAATGCGCTTATTTTTATACCCAAATAAAATACACATCAAAATTTTGGCGCCATTGCTAAGGAACAATAGCATGAAAGCTTGAATTTTGTTGATTTAACCATGTAAATATGTAAATATGTATAATTGTTCTTTTTGCAAAAATGTGTTATCTTGTGTGTATCTTGTATACCCTTGTCACCTAACCTACTGACTTTGACTAACATTTACTAACTTTGCAATCTTTTAATTTTGTTTTAATCTAACTTGCTTCTTGTTCTCTTAGGTGTTATTCTTGGTACATGACTCGAAAATCCGAAGGCGAGATAGTCGATTTTGACCCTGAAATCGAAAGGGCACTGTCAAAGATCTGCCGGACAATCCAAAGGAACTTGATCATCGACATGGAGGGTGTGCAAAATAACAATACTGGGAATAATAGGACGGTTATGGATGACTTTGTGAAACTCGCAATCTTAGGCACAGGCTCGAGTATCACTAGGCGTAGGATAGATGCAAATAATTTTGAAATAAAGCTCAACATTATCCAGATGGTTCAAAACATGGTTCAATTTGATGGGCTACCTGAAGAAGATCCCAGTGCTTATTTAGCCAGTTTCCTTGAGATTTGTGATACTTTTAAGATGAATGGTGTTTTTAAGAATGCCATAAAGTTAAGACTTTTTCCTTTTTCTTTGAAAGATAGAGTCAAATCTTGGTTAAAGTCTTTACCTATCAGCTCCATCACTACTTGGAATGCCCTAGCTGAAAAATTTCTGGCCAAATATTTTCCTCCAACTAGGATAGCCAAACTTAGGAACGAGATCTTTGCCTTCCAACAATTAGATTCTGAGCCTTTGTATGAAAGTTGGGAGAGATTCAAGGAGATGCTAAGGAAATATCCACACCACGGATTTGAATTAGGAATGTAGATGCTAATATTTTTGAATGGCCTTACGTTCGCAGCACGCCAAGTGGTGGATTTTCTGCAAGGGGTTCCATCAATGATAAGACTCCGGAACAGGTATTCGATCTTATTGAAAATCTAGTTTCTAATAACTATTCTTGGGGAAGCACAAGGTCTAGAGCTCGTGTGCAAGGAGTACACAAAGTGGATGCTGTGGCAGCATTAGAGGCCAATGTGGACGCCTTAACTCAGAAGATGGAACAAATGGTAATGCAATAAGGTCAAGTATTAAACGTAAGTTGTGATTTTTATGGAGAGGGATACCCGAATCATGAATGCCAAAACATGGGGTCATTCCAAGAAACCATGGAACAAACGGCCTTTGTAGGTAATGTCCGGCCAGGTAACAACCCTTATAGCTCTACTTATAATCCTGGTTGGAAAAATCATCCTAATTTCTCTTGGAGCAATGGAAATCAACCTAGGCAGGGTTCTTTCAATTTTGGAGGAAATCAAAGGAACCAAAACCCCATGAACAATAATGCAACGCCTTCCAAGCCACCATGGGAAGAATTGATTGGCCAATTGGTAAGTACAACGGAGACAAAGTTCCAAGGGGTCAATGTTACAACAAGGAAATTCAAGGCCTCCATACGCAACTTGAAAAACCAAATTGGTCAATTGTCTAAATTACTAGGGGATCGTCAAGTCAGAACATTGCCAGGAAACATTGAGGAGAATCCACGAGATCAAAACTATGGAAAACATTGAAGTCTTTTTCTTTTACTCTACTTTCAGTTTTGTGATTGAGACAATTTTTATTTCTGTCGTTTTGATTGATTGTTTTTCATAAATTAGAGTGAATTATTTATTATTATTGTGTGTTCACCATTTTATTAATAAAAAAAAAATAGAGAATTGACAGAATGCAACCGGCGCCGGCTAGGGCTAGGACTGGTGCTGGCCCCTATCAGTAAGGTGCACATATAGGTTATTTTGGCCATTTTTTCTTCAAAATCTCCAACTTCCCTCTCAATTCCTCTCTAACCCACGCTGGCTTCCCCTCCCCAACTTCCCAAAATTTGATTTTTCACCTCCTAATCACTTCTGTAACATCTATCTTTCTCTCTTTTGTTGATCCTACGGATCAAAAATATCAAAATCTTCTATTTTGTATTGTAAACTCATCTTCAATCCACAAGTAAGGAGTTTGGATTTTTGCAAAAATCTTATATCTTTTGCTTGCCCATGCATACACGAGCACAAAGGTATGATTTTTATTCCATTCTCACGGTTAAAATGGTGTATATAACTCTTTCTAATTTTAGGGACAATTTTGGCGGAAAATTGGAATTGTTTATGCTATCTTGAATTATGCTTTACTCCTTGAACTTCATGATTTTGAATACATTAGGAGTTAATGGTTCTTGATACTTGCTTCATGCACATGATCATTTGGAACTTCATGTATATATATATTTAAGGTTAGAATTGTGGCTATTTATGATGGTTGAATAATTGCTACATATGCACTTCACATTATTTTTCACGTAATGCTATGATAATGCCTTCATTCACATGATCATGTATACTCGAATGCATTGGGGATATTCAACACATTTGTTCTTTGCAGTGAGCTTTACATGTATTGTTGCAGATTGTGTTGGATTGATTGGAGGAGATTGAATTGATTGTTGATTGGAGTGTATACATTGCAAGAGTTTGGGCTTTGAGGTTGTGAGATTGGTTGAGGGTTGAGTGAGTTGAGATTATGTTTACACCCTATTTGAAGTCTTTCAGCTCATTAATTATAACCTCCTATTTTCACCACTCCTTATTTGATACCATGTCTAGAGCATGGGGTCATTCCTCTAACAGGGCAAAAGCTTCCTCTTCCTCAACCCCTTCATCCATTGATCTCTTGTTCCTTAGACCAATTAAGTTTATTAATCCATCATGTGAGGAATGGTACAATAGGAGAGCATCCAATAAAATCATTGTAGAATGTACTTTCGCACCTACCCTAGACCATACCCTTAAGTTAGGAATGATGTTTAGGAGGCTAGGATGGGGTTCGATAGTGTAGCTAAAAGGGAAGTATTGTCCTGTGCTCATTAAGGATGTTATGCCAATATGGTTGATAAGGGCAATAAACACCTTCCCCATATTGAAACAAGAGTGAAAGGAATCCCCATAGTCATCACACAAAATCAATTAGCTAACCTTCTTCAGGTGTTTGATGATGATTCATGACAAGAGATAGACGTGAACAATCAAAAAATTCTTTCTGACCCAAATTGGGATGCCCGAGGGACTAGAGCCACTCTAGGGTTGTATAAGCATAATGCCTTTCAAGCCAACAGTTTCTATTCGAATAATGATCTTGCTGCCAACTTTAGAGCTCTAGTCTATATGTTTGGGTTTAATGTTGTACCCCGTGCTAGTGGTTTTAATGAGACTCGACTTATTGACACTTACATTTTGCATCGGATGATGAACACTCTGCCTATCCCTCTTGCACCCTTGATTATTCAATCTATTAGGGATGCGGTTCATCACCGTCTTTCTACAAAAGCCTTCGTCTTCCCCCTGGTTATAATGAAAATTCTGAAAGACTTTGGTGTTAGTCTTGAGGGAGAACTGATGGAGGCTACCACTGAGCACGATATGGTGACAGAACAAACATTGACAAGTTGTGGGTACAAGTACAACCCGAAATTGAAAAAATGGCTAACCCCACATGAGGTCAGACATCCCGGATAGGTTAGGCCACCCACCGAGGAGGAGGAGCACCCCCCACCGCCGTTGGCACGTGCACGCGCTAGCAGTTCTCAATCCCAACCCCAGACTGACTTTGACACTGCCATGCTGGGATGATTAGACCAGCAAATGAATGTGCTCCTACGCTTGCAGGGATGCATGGATGACATGGTAAGACGACAAGCTACTATAGAGCAACAATTGGCGGAATTGCGTCAGCAATCTTCCGAGTGACATGGTGGTGAGGGAACTTCTGCACCAGCTGATGATGATGCGGAGGACTGATTGTGCCATATTTTCTCTTCTTGTTAACTTTTGTTTTTCTTTTGTCTTTTCATGTCTTTTCTAGTTAGTTTTTGATTTCTTTCCTTTATTGTACTTCTTTCTTTCTTTTGTTTTTGATTTATTTTTCTTTTCTAGTTTTTACGCTTTGGTGTGCTCTTTTGTATTTTTCTTTTAGGTACTTTGCCAATGCCTCATTCTTCAAGCATTCGGAGCTTGTACAACACATTACACCATCTATGGAAGTATTGGCTTTCTTATCTCTTCTCCTGTATATTTTTGGTCCCATGGCATTGTTTAATTCTTGTTCTTTTTATTTGGCTATTGAGGACAATGTCCAGTTTAAGTGTGAGGGAGTGATTCGATTGAAAATTCTTCTTGTGCATATAATCTAGCCTTCTTGTGAGCAAAATTTTCAAAATTTTTCTGACTTTCTTTGAGATTTCAAACTATATTTTTAATGCATGTTTTTATGATGGATTATAAAGCATATGTTCTAGATCATTTATGGCTTATGCATGACTTTTTGCACTCACTTGGATGAAGTAGTTCTTGATCAAATGCTTTATATTGTTCTTAAACTTAATTTTCTACTAAAATTCATGGAGCATTCTAGAACTTACTTAAATATCTCTCGAGGCGAAATAAGAAAGACAGTCATGATTTAACTTAGCGATGACAATAATAGGCCTTCTTTGGATAGTTTGAGCTTTTTAAGCCTACCTATTTTTACATTATCCATAGTGTCTATTTTTTAGCCTAATTTTTTATTTCTTTCTTTAAAACCTATCACAATACTTTGTCCATTGCTTGTTTTTGAGAGTTTGATTAATTTTCCAAATCTTTATGCTCTTGATGAATGAAAGTACATGAAGGAGAATGTGCGTGAGAGTACGTACTTAGAGAAAGATCATGACTCGTTACTTGCAGTCATGTATCAAGAGTTGAGCTGAGTTGGAAAGTAAAAAGAAAGTAAGGAAAGAAAAGAAAGAGAAAGAGAGATTGAACACAAGAAAAGAAAAGAAAAAGCTGCTAGAAAAGATAGAAAGAAAGAAACTGAGAAAGAAAAGAAAGGCAACAGTGAATGACAAAAGAAGAGAGAGAGAGAAAAAAAGAGAGAAAGAAAAGAAAAATTGTTGAGAAAAAAAAAAAGAAGAAAAGAAAGATCACAAAAGAAATAGTAATTGAGCTGTAAAAGTTGAGTTCATATCAAGTCCTTAACACCATTGCTGAAAATTTGAGTGATCTTGTGGGAAAAAAATAGAGAAGAGTTGATGAAGAGAGAAAAAGAAAAAAATGCGAGATTTTCTTGAGTTGCACTGGATTTGCTAAATAAGGTTATGGTTTTGATTTATCTGGGAATAGAAGAACAAGAAGAGTTGGAAATTATTGATACATTTTGTTTATCCTTTTCTTGCGAACTCTCAGCTTCTTTGACATTTGAATCTCCTATATCTTTCATTTGATAAACTACATTACAAGCCTTTAGCCTTATATTACAAACTTAAAAGTCCTACTTGATCTAAGTAGAATCATAATATGTCTCGGATTAGTGGAGAGAGTTATGAAAAGTAAGCTTATGGAATGCATAATCTTTTTGAACTAAATTCTTTTTAATGGTTTGAGAATATTGTTAAGTATTGGGATGGTTCTACTAAGTCATTATTCACTTATACAAGTCTTGCATTTATTGTGAAAGATGTAGTAGCATGTGTTTTATGTTCTTGAATGAAGGAAGTATTGAAGATATTATTTTGAAATTAATTGAGTGATTGTTAAACCTTGTATTTTCCTACTTGTCTTTGATACTTTGCTTGAGGACAAGCAAAGAGCTAAGTGTGGGGAAATATGATAGGGGCTAAATTAGTCATATGTTTCCTAGTTATTTGAGACTCTTTTATGATATATTTTATTTAATAACTAGCCATATTCCTTCATATTTGAGATTTTACCATTGGAAAGGTATTTTGTTCATTATTTTAGATTTTAAGGGTAAAACGAAGTAAAAACGTTGCAAAACAGAATAGAGACAGCGCTGGCCAGGACAGAGAAACCGGTGCCGGCCATGTGCTAATGACACGAACTTCGAAGCGACAAAAAATTGTTGAAACGAGACTGGAACAGAATGGAACCGGCGTCGGCTCCAGTAGCCAAAGCGGTGCCGGCTGCACTCTGGACAACATGGTGCTGAAATCAAGAAAAAATTAGCAAACGATTGAAGAAACAGAACACAACCGGCCTCGGCTCCAGTAGCCAAGGCGGCGCTGGCTGTGCTCTGCAGTTAAGGCGGTGCTTTGATTTTTCTACGCGATTTTTGGTAATCTGTAGAGTTTTAGTATCTTCCTACTTTTACTTGGCTAAAAATCCTACACCAACAAGTTTAGGCACTTCCTAAATAGATGGAAAATACAAGGAAAAAGGAGAGAATTCATTTATTATAATAGAAAATCACTCAAATCAAAGGAGGAATTCTTCAATTCAAGGAGGGTTGTACAAGAAGGTCTTCAAATGAAGAAGAATTAGGCTTGTCTATGAGTACTTTCTTTTAGTTTGTTTTCTTTTTCTTGAACAATGGTGCATTAATTGTTTTATTGTAATTTGACATTGTTTTAGGTGTTCATGATTTTTAGAGCTATTCAATCTTTTAATTAATTGATTGTTTTCTTGGTATTTAATTACATGGGTCGATTACGAGATTAATTTGTTATTTCTTCCTATTAACTTGCTTGGAAAAGGGGTTGATGGTGGTTTCAATTTATTGATTTCATGTATGTTGTCTCTTAACTTTCTTGAAAAATGGGTTAATTGCTAAGAACTGGTAATTAAAGGTTAATTGATGTTTGTCAGGAATGGATTCATTGGTTAATTTTATGTTTTAAGTCTGTCAGGAATGGAAATTTAATCAAATGATTGTATTTAATGCATCTTTTGGGTTCGACTAGCTGCGACGGGAATGTGACGCTAAGTTATCTAGAAGATAGGGATTCATGAATTGGAAACGAAGTGAGTCTATATTAATCCTATATGATACCAAGAGAATAATTAGTTATGACAATGGATAGGTACTTTATGATCGGGTTTGCCAAAATAATGATTTAAGTTATATACTTCTTCATCCTTGACATGTATATATTTTTATTTTTATTTTATTTTCCTTTTTATTTCGTTTTCACTTTATAGAGTCGGTTAAACAATGAAAGAAGGGTGATTAATGTCTGCTTGTTCCTTGAGGATGACACTCATTTGAACCCTATGCTCTGTTAATGATGAGTACGCTTGCTCATATGTGTAATTTGAGATTAACGTTTTAATTTAAACTTGATTAGGAATGTGCTTATTTTTATATGATTTTTATACCCAAATAAAATACACATCACCCTTGAGTTTGTCTTTGGGTTGGGTCTTGGGCTGGACCGCTGCGTTTCTCTTCTTCTTCTTGAACGTTCTGGACTTGGGCCCAGTTTTAGAAGATGAAGCCTTAGCAATCATAGTCTTAGATTGTGACTTCATAACCTTCTTTGCCATCTGGAGCTCCTTCATCAACTCAGTCAAACATATGTTCAACTTGTTCATGTTATAGTTCAACTTGAACTGAGTAAAGGAACCCGGTAGAGATTCAAGAACCATATCCACTTGGTTCTCGGGGTCAATGATAGCCCCTAAGATTTATGCCTCCTCGAAAGCAGCAATCATCTTGAGCATATACTCTCTGACTGATGCTCCCTCAGCCATCTTAGTGTTAATGATAGTTCGAAGAGCCTCCTACCTTGTGGGCCGGCTCTTATCCGCGAACATGGTGGCTAATGATTGGGTTATGTCATATGCAGTGGTCATGTGCTCATGTTTGGATTGGAGCACATTAGACATGGAGGCCAACATGTAACAATGAGCCATCTCGTCGGCCTTCTTCCATGCCTTCTCAGCCTCATGCTCCTCGACGATGGAACCCTCCCCGATAACAGGGCAGGTTTTGTAAAGGACATACTTATACTCTTCTGCTGTGAGTATTATGTTCAGGTTCCTTTTCCAGTCTACATAGTTTATTCCAGTTAGCTTATTCTCTCAGAAAATAACAGCCAATGGACTAAAAGAACCTCCCACCATTTCTGAAAAATTGAAAAATAAAAGAAAAAAGATTTTTGTGAAAACAAAACAAATATGTGCACTTTATCCTTATTATCAAAATTGATAATAATCAACTTGGTTCCTAGAAAAACTGATATAGCTTCTTGGGAAGATTAACAGTTTCCTAAGCTAAGTGTGTTAACCACCACAAATTAATTTTCCTTCTAGGTAATGATCTAGAAGATAACTCCATCGAGGGGATGGCCGTTTCCTCTCATTTCCTCTGGACATACTTGGCACTATGACCTCCAATGAGGGGCTGGCCGATCATAGTACGTATTCCGGGTTATTAATTACATCCCTCCATTAGATCTAAATCCTTGTAGTATCCCCATCCTATACGGGTTCACTCATAGGGTGACGCAAGGGGACCTACGATCTCTAATAAGGATTGTGATGGAAGCTGTAGGGCCGTTGGAACTCCTCTCCCACTTAGTCTTTTAAAACAAAAGTTTTTTGAAAAATATCCTTTTAAAAATTTTCATTAATTTTTCCCTTAACTCAAAAATAAAATGTCTAAATCCATAAAAATCTCTATGTCAAGACTTATATCCTTTGAGAATTTTTCCCATGGACTAATTTTATTTAATTTATAAACTTAATGATTTCAAAAAAGTTTCAATTAAAACTTTCTAAAGACTTTGGTCTCAAGTTTATTTGACAAAACAAATTTTCTTGTGCCAAACTAAAACAAAATGGCTTTCTATTTTAACCTTACAAAAATATCTAAATCCAATATATTTTCTATGTCAAGGATTAAATTCTTTGAGAAAATATCTAAGGATTAATTTTTGTTCAAGCTAAAATAACCATTTAATTTGTAGAAAAATATTTTCCTTGTCAAAATATTCCCAAAGACTTTGGTCTTTGAGAAAACGTGCACATAGGTACCAAAAATAAATAGCACGCTAGAAAATAGTAGACGTTTTGATGCTCTTCTATTTTTAAACCAAAGTGCCCAAATAATAGAATTAAACACATTAATTAATTAATTAATGATCTTGTTTAATCCTAAAATCCCTTACTAATATTTTTCATGCAAAATATTCCTTGAATATTAACTATTGTAAAATATTAACTTCGCCTGGTATGGACCCCAAAACCAAAAGAAATTGCAAGGAAAAATTAAAAAAAAAAAAATTGCTTGGTCCACTGCACCCACCGCACTGGATCAGCCACCCATCTAAACTGTGATCCACTGCACCCGTCACATAGAACCAAGATCCACGAGAAAACAATGCGGACCGGCCTTCTAGACCCTAGCCGGTGCCGGTTCGGGTGGTCTAGCCGGTGCCGGTTTGGTTCTGGACAACTCATTCCTGCAGTTTTTTTTTTCTTGCGAATTTTTCCTGTTTTTCTGCACGGTTTCTGGTGCCATTGGCTCTCTGATTTCAATCATAATACAATGAAATCAATCAAAACCAACAATCGCCTATACCCATAAACATTGGGCTTACATGATTTACTCAGAAAAACAGTAAATTACAGATTCCTATACATCCACCTGCGAGGTTTAACAGAGAATCTATTCATATCATAAACAGCGAAGGATCACAATTTTAATCACATATATGTGTCCAGATTTATTCATCTAGATGCACACTTCCTATATTTTCACAAAACCTTCATTCTTTGATACTAATTGAAGGCACGAAAATTGGAAAAACACAGGGCACGCAGCGGAAGCGAACATAAAAAAATTGGAAAAACATAACAGGGGATTCCAGGACAGGGCTGGCGCCAGCTCTGGCTGCCCTAGCCGGCGCCGGTTACACCCTATCCAAATCCCGAGGTTTTAAAATTTTTACCTCTCCTTCTGGTTCTCAAAGGTGGCTGGACCGGAACGTGCACAACCGGGGTAGGTGTGCTGGTAGAAGCCTCTGGTGCGATTCCTGCAAGCCTCCTACTCTGCCTTTACATGTATATGAACGCCAAACTCTCGGTCTTCTAGTATATGGCTTGCCTAACTACCGTTTGGTGAACAATTAACAGACTAGGGAATTTTTTCTGGAAAGAAAGAGAGAGAAAGACGCCTGGCCTTTCACATAGAAGAAGCCGTCTCTAAGAGTATGTGTTTTGTAACAACGACGTTGTTTCCAATTCTCCTGTTTAACCTAAATAAAACCCTTGGTTAAACTAGACTAGACCATTGGACTCTTAGTTTAACCTTTTGGGCTTAATTAATTATTCTAATTAGAACCAACCTAATGGCCCAATTAATAATTAATCTTTCAACCCAAATAAACTAGTCCAATTAATAAGTCTATATTAATTTAGTCCCAAGTTAATCTTTAATTATTCAAATTGTGTCAAATCCCTAAATAATTAATTAACCCATTAAACTAATTTAATTAATTCTCTCTTTCTATGGATCTTTATTTTATTCTAACCTAATAATTAAATCAGGCTACTTAAATAAAATAAATTCTATTTAATTAAGATCAATTTGTTAGCCTGTATTTAATTTGGGCTCACAGTCTATACTGGGGACTAAAAGACACACCGCCTTGGCTACTAAAATGACCAAAATACCGTTGTCATATAAATAGTTGTATTTTCCATTTTAAATATTTTCTGATATCACCATAAGGAAATATTAACCTCAAGGACAGTACTGCATTAGCAAAGTCTCCGACCTACAGGTATAATGACTAAAATACCCCTCTATACATCACCGTACATTCAGAGAGGAAGAAGTGTACTAACACCTCTCTAAATGACATCTACCATCCTTAGGCCTCTAGTCCAATGATCCACGACTTCCTGGATTGTTTCTGTTTTCCAAGGGAACTACCCTAAAGCAAACATCCAAGTCATGTTTCCTAGGGCCCTGGATATTTAGATCATTAAGATAACCACAAGGGACGATATAGTATAGAAACTATCTTGTACAAGTTTTCCTTAACTAACTAATCACACATACCCAACATGCAAGTATATTGGCCCTACGATAGAACCTCAACTATAGCATATCAAAGCATATGCTTCCAGCTTCGTCAGACCACCAACTCATATTCAAGTCGTAGAGTACTAGTCCATGCTGTAGCGGTAGTAGTCTAGGTTTCTACCATATAGTACTTTTAGAAACCACTACTACAGGTCCTATTCTACGTATTCGAAATACGCTTATGTCATGAAGTGAGTAGACTACTCACTGGCCCATTCCCTATTTAGAATTCACAACATAATAACCTAGACATGATGAAATTCTCATTTTCGTCAATCGGTTAAGAACAAAAGTTTATGTGTTAAGTAACTCATGATCCATTCCTTACTATGAAAGACCTCCATTCACATGGACCACTTACTTAAATACAATGGGTCTTTTTCAAACGTAATTGTATATAAATAAAATTAAAAATTCACAAACAATTTCTGAAAATAAATTCTTTTATTAAAATATTCGGTTTTTTTTTTTTACATAAGAAACCTAGTCTAAGAGGGCATACATCCCAACATATAGATGATGCAATTCCAAAGCCCTTGCGAGATCTAATAGGAAGAGAATATATCTGCCAGGTGAAGTTCAATGAGGCTACTAGGGGCACGTTGAGGGAGTGCTATACAGTCAGCCGTTTCTATGACCCACCTAATATCAGGGAGAACGTGCAAGATGATATTGAGATATTACACTAATAACTGAGACAATTTGAGTTTAGATGAATTTTAGTTGCATCCTTATGTGAACATGTTAATGAAGCAGTATATGTTTCCTATCATACTACACAGACGTAGAATCCACCATCTGAAAATAGCAAAGATCATGAAACAAATGTTCTTACACCAAAGCAGATAGGAGAAAAAAGAGGGACAACAACATGGTAAGATTGTGACTTGATTTGTACAGAGCATAGAAGAATCAAATAGATATTAAGACAGTGTTAATAAAAATGGCAGAAATCGAAATGATGGTGAAGATGTCGAGGTATGGAAGAAGATGGCACCATCAAGTTCAAGGAAGAAAAGAGCAATGTAACAAAAGTAGCAGCAACAAGAGTATTGCTCGCCGTATGCATAGTAGTAGTGATAGTGTAAGCAATAGCAGTAGTAGTACTTCTTGTAATTTAAAATCAGCTAAAACTGCAAGGACAGACAGTGTTAAAAAAAATGGCGGAAATCGAAATGATGCTGAAGGTGTTGAGGTATTGAAGAAGATGACATTATCAGGCTCAAGGAAGAAGAGAGCAGTGTAACAAAATTAGCAACAACAAGAGTATTGCCCATTGTATGCATAGTAGTAGTGATAGTGTAAGCAATAACAGTAGTAGTACTTCATGTAATTTAGAATTGGCCGAAACTGCAAGGACTTCCAATGTATATATTCAATTTCAGAAAATATAAATATGATCATATATAAGCCTCTATTTTGCAGCTGCCTTGCCCAGCTCTGTCTCTCTCTCTCTCTCTCTCTCTCTATTATTTTAAGAGGAATTGCAATTTATGTTGGTTGTGATGAGCTGCATTAAGTATCATCAGATCTCATACCACACAGATTATGAACACCTACTTTTTGCGTGACAAAAACTAAATCAAGTTGATAGAAAAACAAAGGTATCAAGATATCTTATTTATCCTATAGAACAAATTGATCGGAGAAGTGAGATTAACAACTTGTTGAAATGGTAGTAACAAATTAGCATCATACTGAAAACGAACAAAAGCGAAACCTTTTTATACCAAGAATCAACAATTGTTAGGAGTCGCACTCTGCTTCATGACTGAGCTGGTGTTGTTAGCAATTAAAACTATGCCTTTACTCAAAACAAAATAGTTCCCTGATCTTTATTCATAGCCCTGTGATATTATCTTCACATTGCCAAAATTTCCTGTTTCTATGGTGATAATCTATGGCTTTGTTAGGCTTAAATCCATGGTATCCCTTTTACGGGTATTTTGAAGAATTAATTTGGATCTTTCTTTTCTTTTGCTCATCTCTAGAAAAAAAAAAAAACACCTGGCTTCCAAAAGAATGCCCCACTTTGAAATTCTATTTCCCACAAAAAGTTCTTCCCCAAAGGCTACCCTTTTATTTGCCCCTTTAATATCATCCTCCCCCCCAATTAAATTTCCTAACTCTTCTTTACAAAAGTACAATTAATAACTATGCACTTCCTATATGAAATTAATGAAAACTGCACATCTGATGGCATACAAACACACAAACACACCATAATAATTTTCCAAGAAATGAAGCAAATATGAACTTTAGTAGAAAATTTTAGAACATCCAGTGATGCCACTTTCTAAAGATTAAGAAGACCATCTGATGGCATACAAACACACAAGTTCTTCACTAGTACTTGATTCTTGACTTATTTGACAAATCAAGGAAGTCCACAAGAGGCCAATCAAAATCAAACATTTAAGGTTCCGAGTATAGTTTATTGATGCCACTAATCATGTCCATCATCATGCAGTTACCTTATAATTTCTTAAATGTCAATTCTCAAAATAGTCATTGCTTGTATCTTTCAGCTCTCCTCCTCCCCCCCCCCCCCCAAACAACAACAAAAACACAACATGCAGTAATCTATAAATTACACTTAAATTCAACCACAAAATATGCAACACACAAGTTAAGGTGACTACAATAAAATGAGAACTGTGCACAGGAAGAAGAGCAGAAAACCAAAGTCTCAATCAGACAAAGCTTCGGGGTTCACAACTTTTTACAGTAAAATGTAAAAACGGAAAATCAAAGTCTCAATCAGACAACATCTATTGCTGAAACAGAAAATCCACAAGCACCCACAAATCTACACTAAGCTTCCATTACCCATGAGTCACTTCATTTTATGCCAAAACTAACACTTAAAATCACTATTGATAATTATGAATAACAAAGAATGATGGTAACAACTGCAAGAACCCATGTAGAAACACAACAAAATCAACTAAAATAGAATAACTTCATCTCAGAAACACATACACATAAAGGGAGAATGTTGAACTGTTGAAGCACACTAGCAAGAGCCCCGATACAAATCACATTCAAGAACTCTTTTTTTGGAAGAATCAGACAGTAGGAATATAAGAATAAGGTGCAAACCCAAATGTAAACAAATTGCACAGAAACCAACAATGCAAGGACTGAAGACACAGACTTGCACCCTTCAAGAAAATGAGTCGGTTCTGATTTATTCAGAGAAAAAAAGTACAAAATACAAAATAAAATTACCCAAAAAGCCGAGGTTTGCTCTTACGTGCCTACTTGTTTTGCTAGAACTAGTAATGACATAGACATTTTATAGAACAAACTTCACAGAACTACCAAACAACATCATGTCAAATAACAAAAAATGCCCATTATCATATCTTATAGTCTAGATCTCACCCCAAAATTAACCCTAGATTTACAAATTTTCTCTTTGCAGAGGGAGACAGAAACTTAACTTTCTAAAGGTTAGAACTAGAAAACCCCAAAACAACTTAACTCACTTAAAACTTACTCCGATGCACAAAGCAGAGAGAAATTTCAAAAGTTGACTGATTAACGGGATGAGTGAGCAAAATATATTGTACAAATCTACTCAGAGATATTTACTCATATGGCAATAGAAGTCCAATATAGCATGACGTCAAGGTCAAGCTACAGCTTTCTTTTCGTTGTTGGGAGGGATTGGTAAGTATGCATTAATGAAATTTGTGGCATTAGCATTCAGATTGGAGGTCTGGACCCAATAAACTCAAGGACGATGGTAACACCAATCCAACTATTAGTCCAAGCATACTACAATTTTCACAACAACAATATCCCAGATTACCCTATTAACAATATCCCAGCGTACAGGGACTCAAAAACAGATTCACAACAAGAATATCCCAACATACGGAGATCCAAAAAGAGTTTCACTACAACAACCCACCAATTTTTTCACAACAACAATATGCACAAAAAACCGAATTCAACTTGGCCAAATTTAAGCCTCCAAATTTCAGAGGTAAACCGCCTCAATCGCAGCAAAATTAAACAAACAGATGCACAGAAATGCAAATCGACCAAAGAATACTTACCACTCTAAAGAGCGGTGTACAGACCACAGCTAAATAATGCCCCTCTGCAATGTCGATACCGCTTCACACAGTAGTAGAGCCGACAGAACCACTTCAACTAGTTGTGCAGAAAAGATGCTGTGACTCGCGCAGAGGAGTTTGGGTTGAAGAAGCTGCGAATCAAGCTCTATTTCGTCCAATTTCCCTCACTGATTTGAAGGAAAAATCCAATATCCTTCACTGTCCGCCATTGTTGTTGCTCGGCGCCTTCTTGAAACACAACCCTCGTTTTTTTTCTTCCCTTTAATGACTCGCGTGATTTTTTTTTGTCAAAGTGTTATGCTCGCCTGAGGATCCTAAAGTGTTCGGAAAAATCTAATTTTTTTTCTTGACACAAAATTATGTCATAATAGTATATCACTTTAAATGAAATTAATAAAACTACGTCGTATTGATTCAATATAATAACACTTAAAAAACTAGTGTCATTATAAGTATTATATTATTACACTTTATAAAAAGTGTCATTAAAAATATGTTAGTAAAACCTTTTTTTCTAGTAGTGACAGCTTCTGAAGAAAAAAAATACATTACCTCTATTTCGCCCTTTTCATATCAACCCTCCCTCCTAATTGAATTTCCCAACTCTTCTTTACAAAAGAACAATTAATAACTATGCATTTACTATATAAAATCAATGAGAATTGCACATCTTCTGAAGAAATAGACATTATCTGTATTATATTTAGAATACATTAAGTACACTATGAATAAATGCAATGTTATTCAATGGTAGATTTTAAAAACCTTAGAATTTGAAGAGCCCATGTATGATAACTTAGGCATTCTTATTGATAAACGAATAATATAGTTGCATCTAATATCACAATCCAAAGACATACATGTTTTCAATATCCAAAACAAAATGACCAAGAGCATTCTCTCACGGTAATTATGATCCTATTATGCAATAGTCGTAATTATTGTCCATAAATTCTGCTATTCCTTTTTTAAAAAAAAAATAAATATTGGCATATTAAACAGCAAAAATCCAAAAAGGTACATATTTTCAATATCCAATACAAAATGACCAATAGCATCTCCTTATGGTAAAGGTTAATCAATTCTATAACAAATGTAATTCTCTATAAATTCTTCTATTCCTTTCCATTTTTTAAAAACAAACGAAACCTAGATTAAATTTTATAAAACAATCTACAACTATGACAGAAAATTCATTTCAAGAATTCATTCTACAACCTTCAGGTATCTGGATCTCATACCTTCTACTACATAGAACACATTATGTTGTGAAATATTCCATTACATCATAATTTAGTATTCATATGTCTTATTTAAAAAAGCATCAAACTACAATCCTTCGAAAAAAAAAAAAGAGGAGAGAGTGTATTCTAATAACATTTACATAACAAAATATTTTTTTCATAAAGTACAAAATCAATAATAATATATATGATAATTCTATGACAGAAAATGCACATTTGTGGAGAAGATTACACAATGGAATCCTGGCTTCTAGGAAGATATGATGTACCAAAAGTAAAACTCCTTCAAATAGTACTGCAATTTCAAAGAGATAATTAATAAGGCTTCCATTAGGTAATTCTGAGATATAATACACTGTGTAATGCCAAATTAAAGTTAGAAGGTTCCCTGTTTCTATAACATATAGTTACTAATTGCAGAACTAAGAAATCCAGCAAAATTCTATTATGAAAAACTAGCTCATAGATGCAATTATTGCCAAGCAATATTTTGGGAATAAGAACAATTAAAGAAGTCTGCAAAAAGAAGAAGTCCAGTTCATAAGCTTTGTTGTAAGGAGGGGAAAATCAAACTACCAAAAAAAAAAAAAAGGAGAACCTCCAAAGACCCTTAGATCATTATTAAATCTTGAGTTAGGTAACTAGTCAACTGGATTTCTTGAAAATATTAGAGCATATAATTTCATGTTTTCAATGACTTTTATGGGGACCAAAGTTGATAACAGATTTAACCATCAATCTGCCATACATATATAGAATTAATGGTAAAAATTATCATCGTATAGGATCTTTGATTCCAGCCAGGGAAACTAGTGCTCATTTTATCTAGCTATATTTTTATGACACCTCAAATGAAGTTCAAAATAGGCTGAAAGCAGTGAATCAAGGAAAGTACAATGAAAACCTTAGTGAAAGCATAACAAAATATTTGATCTCTATGCATAATGAACACAATGAATTGGTGAAGGTTTTTAAAATGGCCAGAGATAGGTACAATTCTTCAGAAATCTCAAACTTCACCATTAGATTATTCCACAAAAGAACTTTTAATCTAATGCAATACCTTGTTCCCACAGCAAAAGAAATAGTAGCATTAATTGTTGGTGATATATCTCAAGGAACAAGAGATGGAGACATTGTTTTACAATCTATATCTGGAAGCTTACAAAGAATCAGCCATTTGCATCCTTCTTATATGGCATTACAGTATCCATTGTTATTTTCTTATGGTGAAGATGGATTTCATCCTGAAATACCATATGCAAGGAATAAAGGTCGAAGACGTACAAAGCGCTTATATGTGACTATGAAGGAATTCTATTTCACGTTCTACAGTACAAAAAATCAGAAAGTACACTGCTATTCCAATCTAGAAGGTTATTTCAACAATACATTGTGGATTATTACACATTAATTGAACAGTCACATCTACAATGGATTTCTCAGCACCAAGGAGATCTAAGGACTGAATTGTACAAAAATGTATATGATGCAATTGAAAGAGGTGATAATAATGCAAGCAAATTGGGAACAAGAACTATCTTACCATCATCTTTCACAGGCAGCCCTACGTATATAGCACAAAACTATCAGGATACTATGGCTCTTTGTAGGTGCTTTGGCAATCTAGATCTCTTTGTCACATTTACTGCGAATCCAAACTAGCCAGAAGTCCAAGAGGTATTATCTGATTTACCAAGGCAGAAAACATAAAATACGCCTGACATTGAAGTCCGAGTATTCAAAATGAAACTTGATGAAATGATGGAGGACATCATTCAGAATGAAATATTTGGAAAAGTAGATGCAGGTATTCTAAATTTATCAACTACTATTAAATCTATTATATTATATTCATAGAGTAATACTTATTATTCTTAAACAAAGTCATAGTTTGCCATCATTTGATATCAACTATACATAATACTGCCATCTTCTCTTTACAATACAGTTGTATATACAAATGAATTCCAAAAAAGAGGCCTACCACATTCACATATCATCATTTAGATCAATCAATGTTCAAAAATTCAAAGTTCAGAGCACATTAACAAAGTCATTTCAGTTGAAATACCTGATCAAATAAGTTATCCAAAAGGGTATAATACGGTCACACAATTCATGATGCATGGTCCCTGTGGTGTTGGATATGAAAATTCACCTTGCATGGTAGAAGGTAATATTCAACAACATTACTTTACATAGCAGTTAAATTAATGCACAATTGCATACACTGACAATAAGTCCATCAAGAATTTACTATGAATAAATTTTGTAGGACACTGTTCAAAGCATTTTCCGAAGGCATTTCAAAATATGACATCAATTGATGAAAGTGGATTCTGTGTATATAGAAGAAGAGACACTGGCACATTCATTGAGAAAAATAGCTTTGATTTAGATGATAGATTTATTGTTCCATACAATAGATTCCTAGTACTCAAATATCAAAGTCATATAAATGTAGAATTCCGTAATAAATCACTGGCAATAAAGTACTTATTCAAATATGTCAACAAAGACTCTGATAGAATTACTGTAGTCCTTGAGTATAATATACGGATTGGAGATGGTCTTGAAAATAGTGACGAAATCAGAGAATTTTTAGACTGTAAATATATCTCAACTTGCAAAGCATGTTGGAGGATTTATGAATTTGATGTCCACTTTAGAATCCCAACTGTTGAAAGATTGTCATTTCACTTTGAAGATGAGCACAACATCTTTTTCAAAGATACTTCATCTTTAAGTTTCATTGCTCAAAGTGAAGATGTAAAAAGAACAATATTTATAGAATGGTTTAAGTTCAATAAGAGGGATGCAGAGGCAACATAATTAACTTATGTACAAATACCTAAAAAATATACTTGGAAAAAAGCTGAAATGATTTGGAAAAAGAGAAAAGGGCCTAAAAATATAGGACGGATAACATTTGTATATCCAGCATTTGGAGAAAAATATTACCTAAGGAGGTTACTAAATCATGTCATAGGTGCAACTACTTTTGAAGAAATCCATCTGTACAATGGTCATGTCTATAACACATTTAAATCAGCATGCTATGCAAGAGGACTTTTACAAGAAGATTGTGAATGGAATGAAACTATGGAAGAGGCTTCTCACTAGGCTACTGCTAATCAATTTAGAGATTTGTTTGCCACAATTCTTTTGTTTTGCACTATAGCTGATGTACAAAACTTTTGGGAATCAAACTGGTCCAAGATGAGTGATGATATTCAATTACGACAAAGGAAAATCTTGAGATGCCCTCGACTAATTCTCTTTGAAGAACAAGTGAAAAACTACACATTAAAAAGAACTAGAATTGATTGTCATGAGACATGGAAGATCTGTGGAGGAAATACATGGGATGCCATCTCCAGATAAACAACTCTTAAAAGACATTCAAAGCAATTGCATTAGGGATGAGATAATGTATGATAAAGATACACAAAGCCAGGAGCATGACAATATAGTTCAAACTCTAAACTACAATCAGCCAAGAGTATATGAAACTGTCATAAGCACTGTTGAGAACAATAACAACAAGCTATTTTTCTTACACGGATATGGAGGAACTGGTAAAACATTTGTATACAAAACCACCATCACCAAACTCAAATTTGAGGGAAAAATTATTTTGGCCATTACTTCTTCAGGTCAAAGAATAATGCAATTAACATTATTCTTAGCTAACAATGTAACTATGACAATTATCTAAACACAGTTATTTGAATAGGTATTGTGTCGTTGCTTCTGCCAGGAGGAAGAACTGCACATAATAGATTCAAAATTCCTTTAATCACTAATGTTGAAACAACCTGTTGCATAAAACTAAACACTCAACTTGCTGAACTGATTCAGAGAGCAGCTCTTATTATCTGGGATGAGGCTCCAATGAATTCAAGGTACTCAATTTACTTAAAATGTCCATGTTCCATTATCTTTGCCTAAACACTTTTACTACTTTCTCAACTTAATGCAATGATAAATAAATAACAACAACAACAACAACAAGAACTTAATGCAATAAAATAAATATCAGATTAAAATTAGCACGTTTGAATAATAATAATATAAAAAATCATCCATTTCCATAGGTTTGTTTTTGAAATAGTGGATAGAATGTTCAAAGACATATTAAGAAGATCAAAAGGATACAATGAATACAAGGCATTTGGAGGTAAAACTATCCTTTTAGGAAGAGACTTCCAACAAATTTTGCCAGTTATTCCTAAAGGTCAACGAGCCGACATTATACACTCATCACTGAGTCAATCAACTCTATGGAGTCAGTGTGAAATCCTGCTCTTAAGTGAAAATATGAGACTGCAGAATATAGATAGAATTGAAGAAACAGAAAAGAGAAGAGAATTTGCTAATTGGCTATTATGAATAGGTGATGGGAAAGAAAAGGCTAGAGCTCGTAGAGATGATACAAAGGCAACTTTGATCAAAATCCCAACATACTTCATTCTTCCAAGAGGAGAAAATTTAGTGGCAACTATTTTTCAGTCTACATTATCCATCCATTGAGCAGAAAATGATTGACATCACATATTTAGTTGAAAGAGCCGTGCTTACACCAAGAAATGAGACAGTGCATGAAATCAATGACTCTGTACTAAACAAAGTCCCTGGAGAAGAGCATGAATATATTAGTACAGATAAAATAGACAAGGCATCAGGGAATTTGGTGGATGAAGAAATGTTGTATCTAACGGAATTCTTAAATAGCCTAAGTATTCCAGGTATACCAAGTCATAGACTAAAGCTCAAGAAAGTGGTTCCAATAATACTGCTAAGAAACATTAATCCTACCAAAAGAATATGTAATGGAACCAGAATGATTGTTACTCAAATAGGCAAAAGAGTGATAGAGGACCAGATTATTTCAGGATCAAACATAAGATCTAAGGTCCAAATTCCTAGAATAAATATGTCAACAATGGATACAAGACTCCCATTGACATTGATAAGAAGATAATTCCTAGTTAGTATTTGCTATGCAATGACTATCAACAAAAGTCAAGGTCAAACATTGTCTAATGTTGGCATTTACCTACCACAGCCAATATTTAGTCATGGTCAACTGTACGTTGCACTGTCAAGAGTGAATTGAACAGAAGGTTTCAAAATGTTAATGCTTAAGGAAGATCCAGAGTACACAAACTATACTAAGAACATTGTGTATAATGAAATATTCTCAGCCATGCCAAAGGTATAGAATACTTCAGTAACTAATACATCTTCCATTCAATCATTTCTATTTCAAAAGATTAATTTTCATTTATACTTAAACAATGTTGTCTTCATAATGATTTTGTAGTGATAGAATGACAAAGGCAACAACTTCTGGAAAGATAACTTTGACCATTGCACAAGAAGTGGGAAAAAAAAAAAAAGCCAAATACTAAAATGAATAATTTTCTTCATGAAATTCCATTAATGAAATTGAATATTTACTGAATTTAATGTATTATAGCATACTTCGTGTTATCAATTCTATATTGTTAAAGGAATCCGGTTTCCAATTGGTCTCTTGCACAATATTAATGTAGTTTTGTATTGTCATTCCTTTTTGAAAATTTTATTTATAGAATAACAAACTACAAGTCTTCTAGAATTTTAGATCTGACACATTGTTAGTTTCTAAAAAAATATCACATTTCAAATGCATTTTACATTCACACAAGATATTTAACATTTCAAAAGTTTTATTTCAAATGATATTCTGATATTCAACACACTTAACATTAGAACTACAGAAACATATAGTACACAAAGAACGTTATACTGACCTATGAAATGACAAAACTAGAATGCCCAAAAAAAAAAAAAAAAAACTCATAAAAGACGATTTCTTATTAATCATCATAAGGAATGACTTCTTTATTCATGCCATTACAATCAAACCTATTTCTTATGAATCTTAAACTTTCTGCAAAGCCACTCATCTCCTACAGCTACCATAACTCCTACACATCACATCAATAATCTCTGTTGATACACTAGTAATTGAATTAAAGTTGTATCAATATTTCACTTCTATTGAAACAAATAGCTACTATTTACATAGATAATGTTGAAACTAATTAATTTAATGCTTGGAAGAGTAAAATCGATGGACATAAAATTATGAATGTTTCATAACGAAGGCTACAATTAGATAAATAGAATATCTGGAGGGTGGTAAGATTGTACGTGATCACTAAAAGGAGGAAAGAAAGAAAAAATGACATGAAAAGCTATTACGAATTGATTCTAAACTAACTTACTGGCTCCTTTTTTGCTCAAAACTGGAAGGAATATGTCTTCATTCTGCCATGAGAACTGTTATTAGAAGAGGATTATAAGAGGAACATACACTTAGTTTGAACAAATACTCATACGTGAAAAATAAGAGAGCATGCCACCACGTACTTTTACCCTTCAATCGCATTACGTTACACTTTTTGTGTCAACATTGCCCAAATGAAGACAACCTAAAAAGAAATTAAAATAACTACATCTCAACTAGCTTTTATATGCTTCTTCCAAAAATTTAGTGTCTATATTTGGTTTAGCACCATTCTTTTTTTTATTGTGATTTTCATGTTTAGAAGATCTTTTAATCATATATTAAATTATTATGTTAGTCCTAGTGATTGAGAAAGTTGATGAGGGATACACACGTTACACGAGATTTATGTCTATAAGAATAATGAATTTCTTAATGAAAGCTAATAAATAAAAAAAATGTTTATATTTGAAACTAGACGAGCAATCCAAAATAGAAACCTAAATATTTATTCATATTTAGACAGATGGAGGAATATATAAAAAACATCCTAACTTTGACCCAGCAAAATGATAAATGCAAAATTGTCTTAAGCAAATCCAAGGGTACGTATGAATCATGATAAGTTCAAAAAATTGTTATAACCAGTGTAAATAGACGCACCTGCCTTGGTGTAAAAAAATAAGGCCAATAGGGCAAAGGATTAAAAAAAATTAAATAGAAAGTAATTACATAAGTGGACAAAAATTGCCAAGATTGTACTTCTTCATCTCCTCGGTCAGCTTCTGATGTCTGCAAATTAAATAAATGAAATGAAAACGCAAACAAGTTATCACTAAAATTAATCTTAGTAGTTGTTGACGTCAACTCTGTCGAGCCGACGCAACGGTTACTTTGAACTAATACTGATTGAATAAATTGGAACGAGCCGATAAAGTCAACCATTCAAGCAGCCGATAGTCATAGTCAACATTGGCACCACGGAAACAATAAACAGATTCCTGATCTTTCGGCGCGAGAATCCTACACGACCAATGGGAGCATTCTTTAGCCGGAAGAAACTCCACGATCTATTAGTGACTCGTTTGCAGCAAGTATAAAATAAGGAGCATCACCCAGAACGAGAGGACAATCAAACTATCAACTAGTAATATTCAATTTCGATTTCTTTTACTTCGTCATCATTTACAGCTTTCTAGTCTAGGATCTCAATTCCTTACGGCTTTCTTACTGCTTTGTTATAGCTTTTTTTTACAGTTTCCTGTTCGTATTTTTCAATATCAGACTTTTTATATACTTTCTATTAAGCAGGTTAATACAAGTATTATTCTATTTTCCTAGAAAAGTCCTTCCATTTAGCATTCTTAGCTAACTTTTTTGAACCATTTCTATAATAAATTCAAGGAACCCGGTCTATAATTCAAAAAAGATCGATACCATTTTCTGTTACGCCATATCGGATCGTTTGTATTTATCGGATACGAAGTCGATCCCCGTTTGCATCGACTCCCTATTTTGACAGCAACACAGATTGGCACGCCCAGTGGGACCTGAGGTTAGTATTCACAAGCTATTGTGGTCAGGATGAACAATGGCAAACAACTCATAGCAGCCGCAGGCACCGGAGACATCTGAGCGACCCCCAGTTCGTGCTCTCCGGGGAGTATTCGACCCATTAGTTACTACTACCAGTTGTCTTCAAGGTACTTCTGTGGAGCAAGGGGGTCAGTCCTCACCCCTGCCACCGGCATCTTAGTCGATGTCCACCTCATTGACTGCCATTCGACATACTATGGAACAATGTACTGGTGAGCTCTTACAGGGACTTATTCTACAATTCGCTACTATTTTTCGACCCCCGCTTCAGAATGAGCTTCAACAATTTGCGCAAAGGCAAAATGCGCAAACCGGTGTTCAGCCATTGGGGTACTATGCACAAGGAACAAACATGGCACCTGCATACCCCGTGCCATCGGCTGATTGTGCACTCTCTCATGGCTCAGTGCATTTCCTGCGAAGAGAAATGGGTTTCCCTGCTACCGGGGGGCATCAAGTTCCAGGAGTGTTGGCTTAAAATACGTTGCTAGCAAAAATATTTCTAGGCAGAAGTCCAGTCCCGTTTACAGGGTTACCGTCGACGTATGAAATAGTTCTGAACCTGATTAGGGGAAACATGCCGCCATTTGGGGGGCAGCCGAATTACTCTGTTCCTTACCCTCCTTCATATCCGGTACTCACAGCAGCTAACCCAGGGCAAGGGATTGGAAGTACTGAGCCGTCTATAGGATAGGGTCCCAAACTTGTCATGCCAACTCCCTTACCTTAGTTTCAACAGCCGTACCAGCCGGTGGATATGGGAGCGAAAATGTTCCGACGACAGTCACAGGATCGGCTCGTATACCAAAAATCTTACTTTGAGTAGGTGGACTCCACGGCGGTACTTCCTTGAGGCTACAAGCTGCCGGAGTTTTCAACATTTTCTGGTGAAGACAACAAGTCCACCATAGAACATATCGGGAGATTCACAGCACAATGTGGTGAGCTGGGGAACAATGAATGTCATACGTTACAATTGTTTTCGTTATCTTTGATAGGAGCAGCTTTCATATGGTATGCCAATCTAGTTCCTAATTCTGTATACTCATGGGCTGACATGGAGAGAATGTTCCACCAACGTTTCTTTAAACCGGTATCGGAAGTTTCTATCGCGGACCTTTTGGCCATAAGACAAAAGGGATCAGAAGATGTGGCGGATTTTATTGAACGTTTCCGGCAAACTAAGTCCAAATGTACAACCCAGTTGCCTGAAACAGAATGCGCAAGAATTGCTATTAGCAGGATGCATTCGCAGCTCAAAGAACGACTCATTCTCCAAGACTTCTCAGATTTATCCCAGCTATTATCTCACGCTGTCAGAATAGAAGAGATGATCAAGGAGAAAGAGAAGAGGCATTCCGTCAAGTTCTCTCATGGTCAGACAATGATATCTGTCATAGATGACACTAATGATAAAGACGAAGAGCAGGCGATAGAGGTGATGGCAGTGGAATTAGTAAAGGATGCATCATATACGTGTCCTCAATTAAAGCCCGACAAAGGAAAGGAGGAAATTGCCACATCAGGACCCTCCTATTCATTTGACGTCTCAAAAGCTGAACAAATCTTTGACCAACTGGTGGATGATAAACAGATACGTCTGGCTTATGGACATAAGATCCCCAGCCCAGAAGAATTGAAAGAAAAAAGGTATTGTAAATGGAATAACTCTTTCTCACATAGTACTAACAGTTGTATTGTCTTCAGGAACATCATTCAGAAGGCTATCCAGGACGGAAGATTGAAGTTTGCAGACAAAAAAGAAGAAACTTTGGTAGACACAGATCCATTTCCGTTAGCTGATGCACACATGCTGCAAACAATCTATGGGAAACAACAAGAGCATACAGGAAACAACAAGCTTGAGGGGATAGAGTAAGCATTCCAGAGATTGGATGGTAAACCGTCAGTGTTTACCCGTTTATCTCATCCCTTTTTTGCAACACATTTTCATGGCAAAGAAGGGAAACTAACAGTGCAGGTTTCCCAAAATGAGACATTTTTGTCTGGCTGTTGTTCCCGGCTATCCAAGTCCCAAAAAAGAAGGGAGCAGCGAAAGCGAGCACAACAGAGGCAACTGATTAATGCCTGGGTTGAAGAACAACTAGCCCCTGATAATGGCCAAAATATGCTCATCATCTTGCCATCAAGTTTCCGAGCTACCCCTCGTCAAGAATCCATGGAAGAGGATTTTCATGCGGAAGAAAGAGCCGCAATAGAGCTGGTAGATGTCCAACTTCCCCCCAGAGGGGATGCTCTTTCCCATTTCGACAACCCAAAATGTCAACCACCTCAAGCCTCTATATATCAAGGCACATGTCAATGGCAAGCCACTTACTCGGGTTTTTGTTGATGGTGGAACTGTTTTAAATGTAATGCCTTTCTCTACCTTGAAATGACTGGGAAAAGATAAGTTGGATTTATCCCTTACTGATGTACAGATGGTTAATTTCACTGGAGAAGCAGCTGCGACAGAAGGCGTTATCACTTGCGAAGTGGCAGTCGGGTCCAAAACCAGTAAAACGATTTTTTTTTATAATTGATGCAAAGCCAGCCTATTCCGTTTTATTGGGTAGGGACTGGATTCATGCAAACCATTGCGTAGCATCCACTTTACACCAGATGATGCTGATCTGGGATGGAGAATGGATAGAGCAAATCCCAGCCGATCCTAATCCGTTTTCAATCGAAATTCACATGAACGAAGCTCTATTTTATCATCCGACTTTTGATCTAAGCCAATATGCTAAGTTAACGATGGCCCATAATTTGATCACCACTGAGGAACCAAGCGGACTACGGCCTGAAGATCCGGAGGTCCGACGAGCTCCTGGCTTCGTTGCTCAAGATTCGTTAATAGAAGTCGACATAGGAGAAGCAGGGGAGAACAGAACAGCCAAGGTGAATTTACATTTGACTATTGAGTAAAGAGATAAGATAGCCTGTCTGATCCGCATGTATAAAGACTGCTTTGCGTTGGACTATTATGAGATGCCCGGTTTGGACCGAAGTATTGTGGAACATCGCCTACTGTGAAAGAAGGTTTTAAGCTCTATAAACAACCTGCAAGACGTTTCAATCCTTCATTACTACCCAGGATCAAGGAGGAGGTAGAAAGGTTACTCTGGTGCGGGTTCATCCTTACGTGCCGGTATGTAGAATGGATATCTAACATTGTGCCGGTCATTAAGAAGAACAGTCAACTACGTGTCTGCATAGACTTCAAAAACGTAAACTTGGTCACGCGGAAGGATGAGTATGTAATGTCAATAGCAGATATGTTAGTGGATTCTACTGTGAGTAATCAGTTTTTGAGCTTCATGGATGGTTATTCAGGGTATAACCAAATATTCGTAGCGGAAGAGGACACACACAAGACAGCGTTTCGTTGCCCGGGGTCTATCGGCTTATTCGAGTGGGTGGTTATGCCATTTGGTTTGAAGAATGCTGGGGCCACTTTTCAACGGGCCATTAATCTTATCTTCCACGACCTTATCAGCAACACCATGGAAGTCTACATAGACGATTTGGTCTTAAAATCTCCCATGTTCCTACAACACTTAGTTGATTTGGAACAAGCATTCCTCTGGATGCGTCAACACCACTTGAAGATCAATCCGGCTGAATGTGCTTTTGGAGTTACGGCTGAAAATTTCCTTGGGTTCTTAGTACACCAGAGGGGGATTAAAATAGATCAGAATAAGGCCCGAGATATTCTATAGGCAAGACCACCTCAGACGAAGAAAGAGATACAAAGTTTCTTGGGGAAGATAAATTTTTTACAGCATTTTTTTGGCAAACGTTGCAGGTAAACAGAAGGTATTTTCTTCCTTGTTATGTTTAAAGTTATCTCAAGAGTTTATCTGGCAGCCTGAGCATCAGATGGCGTTTGAGCAAATAAAGGTAGCTTTATCACATCCATCGGTGTTAGCTCCTCCCTATGACCAGTCCCCCATGAAGTTATATATATCAGCTGCGGAAGGATCTATCGACAGTTTATTGGCTCAGGATGATCAGCAAGGGATAAAAAGAGCGGTATACTACCTTAGTCGAAATCTATAGGATACGGAGACCAGGTACACCCCTATTGAAAGTTATGTTTATCTCTTCACTATGCATGCACAAAGCTAGATCATTACTTGTTATTTATGGAGGTACATATCCTATACAATGTAGATTTAATCAAACTTTTGTTGAATTGCCCTTTACTGAATGGGCGGCTTATGAAATGGGCGGTCAAACTACATGCTTTTTCTCTAACTTATGTGCCACTGAGGGCTGTGAAAGGATAAGCTGTTGCAGATTTTTTAGCTGAACATCCTTCTCTGGAGATACCACAAACAGCTGGAGACAAGCCGCAGAGGTACATTTCTTTGAAACCATGGGTTTTACAATTTGATGGCTCAAGTACCCAGCAGAAGGCTGGTATTGGTCTGGTCCTTGAATCTCCAAATGGACAGCAGGGCAAGGTCCACTTTGAGTTAAAAAAGGGGACAAATAATAATCAGGCGGAATATGATGCCCTTTTGTTAGGATTGCGGATCCTAAAAACACTGGAAGCTCGAGTAGTCAGAATTGTAAGTGATTCACAAGTGGTTATCCGACAAGTAGTAGGAGGTTATAAATGTGTTAACCCGTTGCTCTCAAGTAAGTTACAAGAGGTAAAAGGGTTACTTCAGCACTTCCTGGAGGTCACTCTAGTTCATGTTCCCAGGACAAAAAACCAAAGTGCTAACGATTTAGCTCAGCTAGCTTCAGGTTTTAGGAAAGCAGTAATGTGCCAACAGATAGCAGAGACAGAGTGTTAGGAAGATTGGCGACAGGAGATTGTAGATTATATAAGAAATCCGACTGGACAAACATCTCGAGAAGTGAAACGAAAAGCCCTCAGCTTTACATTGGTAGGCAATGGTTTGTTCCGGCGTAGTCACACCGGAATCCTTTTAAAGTGTCCCTCCAAGGAGGAAGCTTTACGGGCTATGGCAGAGGTGCACGAAGGTTTATGTGGAGCATATCAAGCGGGCCCAAAGTTGAAGTGGACGCTTCAACGTCATGTTTCTTTTGGCCGTCAATGACTACAGATTGTAATGCTTATGCGGCTGGCTGTAAAGCTTGCCAAAAGCATGGCCCTTTATTGCACACTCCTTCCACAGAATTGCATCCGATCATTAAGCCATGGCCTTTCCGTGGATGGGCCTTGGACATCATCGGAAAGATTTATCCACCCTCAGCAAAAAGGCACACATTCATATTAGTGGCAACATATTACTTCACCAAGTGGGTAGAGGCGCAACCATTGGTCAAAGTAACACAAACAGCAGTCATCAACTTTCTCCAGCAAAGCATTCTCTTCCGTTTTGGAATCCTAGAGACAATAACAACGGATCAAGGGACAGTATTTACAGGGGACCAGGTACATAATGTCCTAACACAGTTTAAAGTTAAGTTACTCCATTCTTCTCCTTATTATGCACAGGCCAACGGACAAGCAGAGGCAACAAACAAAACCTTAATCGGCATGATCCGCAAGGCAGTAGAAGACAATCCAAGAAGATGGTATGAGACGTTGCAGGAAGCATTATGGGCCCATCGGAATGCTGCTAAAACTACAACTGGGTTCACTCCGTTTAGACTAACTTATAGGCAGGATGCTGTGTTACCTATTGAGATATCATTGCAGTCAGCCCGGATAGCCTACCAGCATGGTCTAACGACTGAAGATTACCAGTTAGCTTTGGCCCTAAGCCTAGACCAAGTTGAGATGGACCGCTGGGTTGCCTTGGAGAATATAAAACAACACAAGGAGAAGGTGGCAAGGGCGTACAATCGGAAAGTTCGAGAAAGAAGTTTCTAAGAAGGAGACATGGTATGGAAGACTATTATTCCTGTTGCTTCAAAAGATCCGAAGTATGGTAAGTGGTCCGCATCCTGGGAAGGTCCCTTCTTAGTAACGCAAGTTCTTGATGAAGGAGCTTACCGCATAATGACACCCGATGGAAAGGAGGCAGGTAAAGCGATTAATGGTAAGTTTTTGAAGCGATACTATCCGACGTTCTGGGAAAGGACTAGCAAGTAAAAAAAAATAAAAAAGAGAGAGAGAGAGAGAAGAAAAAGAGAGAGAAAAGCGTTTTGAGCAAAACTTGTTGGCCTGATATTTTGAACAGATCACAAGAGGCCGATCAGATAGCCGTAAGTGCCATTACAAGAGAAGTTAGCTATCATCGGAAAGGGGTGGGGGCAATAGTGTTGGCCGATAAAGAATAATCGCCAGTCGATTTGGATCTGCTGATTCGATGGGCGCTTGACTAGACATCATGGCAGCTTCCATTGGCTACGAATCAGGAATGGGGAATTCTTCTTCAGCCCTCTCAGCCTCCATTTATGCTCCTCTTTCGGAAGGCCGGACCACCTCTTCAGCAAACATCTCTTGAACCCCTGTTTCGGTCACCGAAGGGGTAGTGTCTTTAGCTTGAGTCCTGGAAGGGCCTAGTTCGTCAGAAGGCGAAAGGTGTAAAGCCTTTTTCAGCTTAGCCACAAAGTGGTCCCACCCGGACCTCATCTCGTTCAGCAGGGCGGTTGAGTTCGATAATTCAGTCTCGAGCAGTTCTTCTTCCACCTCCAACATTAGTCGTTCGTCATTATGTTGAAAAAGGGAGTCATTAATGGCCTGGACTGTCTCCTGAAGCCCTTTCTCTAACACAAGCCATTACTCCAAGGCCTTTTTCTCAGAGGCAAGTTCTTCCTGGAGTTCAGATATCTGGCGTTCAAGCCGTTCAATCTTCCCATTGCCCTCCGCAATGTCGGCTCGCAGAAGGCTAAGTTGACCAGTGAATTCCTGACGATCTTTTTCTGCAAATGCTGCGTTTTCTCGATGCAGCTTCAGAAGCTCTAACTGGTCATGTGCTTCATCCCGACGGCACTGCGTATCAAACAAGAAGCGATCAGTGAAGCGCATTTGCCCCAGACATCCATTTGCCAGGTCCCGAAATGCAAGGGGCATGTCGGGGTCGACCGACTGAACAATTCGCAGAAGGGCTTGACTAACATTGTCCAGAGTGGCCCTTTCAGTAAGCAGGGAAGTCCCAAGGAGGCCATCAAGGAAGTCCAGCACCGAAGCCAACGTCAGCATCGGTAGGGAAGCAGTAGTTGCTCCAATTCCCTGGCTGGGGGGAGGCACCGTTGTCTCGACATCTGCAGCCACTGGTTGTTTTTCAGGCCTTGGAGGGACAGAAGATGGACTTTCAGAAGTCGGAAGCTCAGTTGACGGAAGGGTTGCCGCGGGTAAGGAGGCCGAAACGTCAGTTGCGGAAGGAGGAGCCGTAGCCTCCACCAACAGGGTATCTGCCGTTGGATGAGCAGTCCTTTCAGCCGCCCTTTCGGCTAAAGTTCAGAGCGGCATATCCTCCTCCGAGTCAGAAAAAGTGTCGATGATAACGGGACGGCTTATCCTTTGTTTGCGTCTCTGCAGAAAGGATGACGCCATTAGACAAAAATTAAACATTGGAGGAACCGAGCAAAATAAGAATTGCCAGAAGCAAACCTTGGAAGCAAAAGGAGTCAGTGTTTCTTGTTTCCTCTTTGATCGACGAAGCAGGGGCAGGACCTCGATCTCTTCTTCCTCTTCTTCTAGGGCAGTTCTTCTAGGGTAGCAGAAGCAGCAGCAGAGGTTTTCTGCACCAAGGGAGTATGTAAAGTTAACATTATTATAGGACTTACATGGTGTTTTACCTATTTTCCCTTTTTAACAGATGACGGTTCAAGCAAAGAGACGGTCGGCCCAGGAATTCGCAGGAACCAGACGCCTATGGGGGCAGAAAATAGGGCCCCGCTCAGTAGTCTCCAGCACCACCTGGAAGGAGTTAAACACAAAGGACCTCAAAATGGCATGAGTGCGTTCAGCTAAAATTTGCACATCTTCAGCCAATAACACCGATTTCACAGAGGAGAAGACGTGTCCCGGATCCGCCGGAATGTCCTGTATCAGCCCAAACTGATAGGAAAAGCAGTGAGGATTGTACCTCTTATAGGAGGTTTTAGCACTCCGAGCTCCTGGCTTAGCCCCTAGAAGAATTTCCCGAGGGCACAGAATTCGGGCCCAGAGAGTTTCCTGGGTTGCTTCGGGGCTTTCCGACAGATGTTTCAGCTAAAAGGGGCCCTCTTGGTGAGCCACATACGGAAAGAAGATAGCACCATAGAAGTCTCGACATCGGTAAAAGTACAAGACGATGGTTTCAGCAAAAGCAGTGTTTATAGGGACTCGAAGTAGCTGATGGCCGGTCGCCCGTTTAGTAGAGTCCGCCTGGGTACTCGCAAGTCGACTGACGCTGAAGTTGGGTAAATACTGATACAGCCAGAGTGGACCCCCAAGATTGGTAGGATCTTCCCCAGTGGCAAGAGCAGCCATCAGCTAGTTAATGGTGTGGTAGACTAAGGCAAGGACCAGAGAAGCAAGGTCGCAGCGCCTTTTGCTCCGTAAGAGAGCCGATACATAATATCGGTACTTATTGCTGACGCCGGCAAAGTGGGAGCAGATGACATACTTACACAGCCAAAACCATAGGAAAGCCGCTTGTTCTTGGTTTGAAGGAGTGTCCTCCACTCCTCGTTAAGCGCTGATGAAGTTGCCAGATGAAGAGGAGGCCTTGTCCAGACGAGCCTTAACGGCTGGTAAGTTTTCCTCGTCATGAAGTTTCAGAATTTCATCGCCTTCGCATCAATAGCCGAGGATGGTGCAGATGTCAAGAATGGTAGGGGAAAACATCCCGTGCGTGAAAATGAAGCCATTTATCACCGAGGACCAAAAAGGGAGAATGGTGGCAAACAGATTGCGGTCAAACGCCATCTCAAAGTCGGTCATCATGATGGCATCCAAAATTCCCTATTGCGCCCAGATAGCCCCAAATTGGGCGTGGCAGCGGTCTCGCCATTCTTTGTAATTCTTGAGTTTGCGGGGCCAATGGCGAAAAGAAGATGGAAGATTGGCGGTTGTGAAAGTATCCTATTGCAAAGGGAATGTGAAACTAACCGGCAGGACAAACCGCAGATGTTCAGCGGTAACCTTTGCAGGCAAGAGACGCGAACCCAAGGCAAACAGTCTGACATCGACTTAGACCAGAGATAGAATATTCTTATCAGTAGGGGTTGCCATTGCAACATTTTTACCGAAACGAACTTACAATTTGCAGGGAATTAGGGCAAGAAGATCGATGAATTGCTCAAGTAGTAGAATTCTGAAGGAGATAGAAGTCGTAAGGAGTAAGGAGTTCCGATTGGGGACCACTGCAATTTATAAGTTTGAAATTGAGCTGTTCGCAGGTTCTAAGGCCGGGGCGTCACAACGATTCCATAACGTTCGGGACGTTTTGATTTTGTTAGAAAAAGAACGGCTGTCATTAATAGTTGTACGATTCCCATCGTTTCGCTAACTCGCGTCTGCCGAAATAACGGGACTCGGGGGGGCATGTGTTGACGTCAACTCTGCTGAGCCGACGCAACGGTTACTTTGAACCGATACCGATTAAATAAATTGAGACGAGCCGATAAAGTCAACCATTGAAGCAGCCGATAGCCATGGTCAACATCAGCACCATGGAACCGATAAGAAGGAAAACAGATTCCTGATCTTTCGGCACAAGAATCCTGCACGACCGATGGGAGCATTCTGTGGCTAGAAGAAACTCCACGATCTGTTAGTGGCTCATTTGCAGCAAATATAAAATGAGGAGCATCACCCAGAACGAGAGGACAATCAAACTATCAACTAGCAATATTCAATTTCGATTTCTTTTACTTCGTCATCATTTACAGCTTTCTAGTCTAGGATCTCAATTCCTTACGGCTTTCTTACTGCTTTGTTATAGCTTTTTTTTTTTACAGTTTTTCTTATAGTTTCCTGTTCGTATTTTTCAATATCAAACTTTTTCTATACTTTCTATTAAGCAGGTTAATACAAGTATTATTCTATTTTCCTAGAAAAGTCCTTCCGTTTAGCATTCTTAGCTGACTTTTTTGAACCATTTCTATAATAAGTTCAAGGAACCCGGTCCATAATTCAAAAAAGATCTGATACCATTTTCTGTTACGCCATATCGGATCGTTTGTATTTATCGGATATGAAACCGATCCTCGTTTGCATCGGCTCCCTATTTTGACAGCAACAATAGTAGTATTGGACGATAAGATATACCAAAGATTCCGACTCCGAAAGGAAGGGAGGTGGGATAATTCAAATAGCCATACTTGATTAAAAAAGGAAAAAAAAAAAAAAGAACATAAAACAAAGCATGGGGAATTTCTCGAAGTGTCAGGCGAAAACTGTACTAAACTTTCCAATCAAGGTTAAAAAAAACATGTGGAATTTCTAGAAGTGTTAGGCGAAAACTGTACTAAACTTGCTTTCCAATCAAGGTTACAAATCTGGAAACAAAGGTACAAACATTTCCAGGAGGAGGAATGAAGTCACAAGAATGAGAATAAACGAAGGGATAGCAGTGCAATGGTGGAGGGAGGGAGACGGAGAGTAGAGACCGGCCAACTTAAGAGATAAAGAGAAGGGGATGGGGTTGGGTTTGGAAAGGAGAAGAAGAAGCGGTGAATGTCATCGTGAATTGAATTTTCAAACAAAAAACAATATATATATATATATATATATATATATATATATATCTCTTCTAAAGTTGGGTAGAAATGCGTACAAGATCCAGTAATGTCTAAAGCAAGTTTTCGTTTCTCCATTGCCAGTTGATGAAGAAGACAACATAGAATAAACAATATTTAGATTTTCTTGCAAAAACCATGATTTTAAACAGATCTGTATAGTTTTTTCTCTAAAAATAATAATTGACGAAAAAGAATTGTACCTCTGTAGTCGTCTTATGTTTCTTCGGTTTGCAGGAAGATACAAAACCAAGAAATCAGATGTGAGATTTGGCATCAAAATCCCAAGACAATAGAGGGAGAAGATATCTTTCCTACCTCTGAAGTAGGTTGAGCCATTTTTAGGATTGTTTTTTCTACCCTAAGGAAAGCTGCGTGTGAGTGTATTGGGGCTTGTAGCTCGCAACCACCCACTGAAAACTTGGGGGCAGTTGAGGGTTTAAGGATTGCAACAAGCTGCTGAGTAAGGCGCAGGTAAAAGGACGGTGATAATATTTCAGTTTTAACTAACTGAATATAATCACTGTACATGAGCTCTTATTTTTTATTATTTTTTTTAGCAGATTTGATTTTTTTTTTTTCTGTGATACAAACTTTCTAATAATTCTCAAGTACTAATGCAGCACTGACAACAAAAATTAACATGGTTACATCTTCTTAAATACTAATTTCGAGTTTATATTTCATGTCCTTCTTAAACCTATTAAAACTAATTATTTTGTAATGATATTGTGTTTTTAAATAACAAGATCAATTTTATTGATAGGATCTACTAAAAATAATTGTCAGAAATGACAGAAACAGAGGGAGAGGGAGATGGCAACCCAAAACTTATTAGAATATGCAATTTTTCTTAGAAAAAATTAAAAATTTTCAAAAAAGTCCTTTTAAATTCTATTTTTGCCCACAAATATTTTTCAAAAATTATAACATTATTTTTTGACAAAATTTCAAATTTTTGGTTCCGTCCATAATTATCAAGTATGTTAGTTAAGTATAAGTTATTCTTGGTATTTATACCTATTTGGCAATACGTCATCTTTCTTTTGTGTCCTTCAACCCTATTTCATAAGTACAATCAAACTAACAGCAATAAGCTACACCCATGCGAGGAAGGATTATAAAAAATTATTATTATTATTATTATTATTATTATTATTAGAAAATTTATATTTTATAATTGTTCCCGACAAAATTTCACGCTTTGAAATTGTTGGATGATGAATTTAGTGTCACGTCATTAAATTAAATGATGAGCTTATTGTCGAATTTAATTTTGTTTTGCCCTGAACAATTTTGCACATCATTAATGTCCTTTTAAATAGGTATCCAGTCATTACTATAGCATTATATACCATCAAATAACCATTTGGAACATTGTAAATATTTACAACAAAAATTCCTGGATTATTACGAAAAAAGAATAACATATACACACATAAAATTAGATGCCAAACTTCCTCTCAAGGACAAAGATTGTGGGAAATTACCTGTATTTTTCTTTGAAAGAAATCATGGCCACCTAGAAGTGCTTGTAAAAACTCACGATGGAATTCCAAGGTTTTAATAGAATAATTATCTTTTTTTTTTCTTCCTGGTGATGAGGGAGTGCATTTAGAGGTGTAAACGAGTCGGATCAAGTTCGGATTGCTTTGTCTTGGACTCGGACTAGATTAGTAAATCTGATATCGGATCTGACTCGAATACTCGTCAGATATGATATAAAGAGACCTATATCCAAATACACAGGTATCAGGTCCGAATTGGGTGAAAATATTCCTATATAAAATATCTCCGCTATGTGGTAAGAAAGAGAGGGAAATTTTGATTATAAATCCCACGTACAAGTATGGATGAGCAAATACTACCATTTAACTTTTTACAAGGCATATAAAAAAGTCTCAAAAACTCCAATTTAATAACATGTTAGATAAGTTTAACCAACAAAAGTAGAAGTCATAAATATAGAAAGGATATAGTTATTAGTTGGGTAGAGATAATGCTTTTAACAGTGAGTTTGCTGACCAAGAACAAACTAGTTTGAAATCCTGGAAGAGAATAATTAGTAGCGCGACATAACTTCTCCCAAATGATATGATACACACACAATATCACATATATTATAATATTTAAATTAATCAGGTAATCGAGTAAACAGACACATGTATTATAATTCCATACCCATACCCATACCCAATTATATAAGCTAAACGGGTAAACGAATTTGAATCGAATCGAGTAATAAAACTACTATATCATGCCCAGAGTAAGCGTGTTTCAGGTCAGGTCGGATCGCAGGGGCGAAACTACATCTAGGGTTGGGGGCCCCACAAGAATTTTAAAAAAATTATATATATATATATATATATATGTATAAATTGGCCCCTCCAAATATATAAAATTAATTTTATAATAATGTAATAGTAAAAAAAAATAATTGAATATTAGACTTTATTGTAGGTGAAATGATATAATTAAAAATGTAATTTGATTATTTTCATCATGTGATACGAATTCTTAATTTTGAAAAATTATTTACTATATTTGAATTGTGTCAATAGATGGTCAAGATAATGAAATTTAAAATTTATATATATTATGGAGTTTTTACAGTTACTACGAAATAATTTTTTTCAGTTATGAATATGATAAAAATCAAACTTTGAGGTAAGATGAAAAATAATTTTTTTTTCAAAAATTTTAATAGTATATATTAAAAAAATTGTAAAAAAAATTTTGACTAATAAGGCATCAATTGACTCCCAAAGAATTAGTTCTGGGTCCACCCCTGTCGGATCGAGTATACCCAATTCGGTGCATTTGGCAAGCAATTCAATTGATAAAAATTTCTCAATTCAAGTAGAAAATTTTCAATTCAAATAATTTTTATATTTTAGAACAATTGTCATCTACTCGTAAAATTTTATATTTTCTCTCCTTGACCCTATATGTTTTTCTTATAATTCAAATTATTTTTTCAATTCAAGCCATTTTTCCTGACAAAAGTTGCAATCCAATATTTTCACTTTAATAAAATTTTCCACCTGACAATTTTTACGAGAATAATTACTACTGAATGCATAAAATATTATTCTAGGCGTAAGTACTTATTTGGTACTATTTCGTCTTCTTTTTGTGTCCTTCAACCCGATTCTATATGCACTATATATCTACGTAGACGACACCATTGCGAAGAAGGATTATAGAAAATAACTACACTTACTGTAATTTTAAAAACTAAAATTTTATATTTGTCATCGACAACATCTCACCTTTTGAAATCTCTAAATGGTGAGTCCATTAGCAATTCGATTAAATGATAAAGTCATTGTCAATGTTAATTCGATTTTGCCTTGAATAATTTTGCACATTATTATTTGGCTCAGAGAGAAAGTGGTTGCTTACGAGAAATTATTTTTCTTAAAAAATTTATCCCATATCATCTTCAAAAAAAAAAAAAAAAAACAATTGCTTAAGAAAAGTATAATTAAACGAATCTCAATATCTTAACCTTTATAATTGAATAAATTACTTCATAAAACACAAATCAAGACATAACTATACTGGCAGGTCAAAGAACTAATTCAGCTTATTGGAACCTAATTAAAGATGATCTAAATCAAGTTAGTGACTTTTACTAGCGAAGGGAAAACCATGCTTACATATATAGGGAGAGAGAAATATATATATATATATATATATATATATATATATATATATATATATATATATATAAGATATGACACCCTCCTATCTTGAGACATAGGACGTTGAATTTAAGAATTTTTTTAAATTTTATTTTTCGTATGAAGAAATTTTAAAAGTTTTTTTTAATAGTAGAATTATATAAATTCATTGAAGTCAGATAAGATAGAACTTATCTTATCTGAATTCAATGAATCAATTTCCGTTGCTTAGTTTCCAGTAGCAGACTCTATAAATATATGCCTCTCTGCAAATCACCCCGATAGCTTCAAGCTTATATTCTCTTTTAAACAAGCAGAGATTATAGAAAATTAGAGGGAAAGATGGGATGCCAGGTTAAAAGAATTGTTACCAATAGAGTCTTTTCAGCACAATGAAGGTTCTTTTGTTGTTGAACGGAGCACCAATTGTTGCAGTCGGCCTTCTTGCGCCATGGTTGCTACGAGGGATACTGACGGCAGCATTAACAACGAAGACATTTTGGATGGTGGTGTTGATGGTACTTGGAAATTCGCTTCTTGCAGAAGGTGCCAATACCAACCCATCTAGGAGGCCTAATGTTGTGAATTGGTCCCCCATCTTCCGTCATGGCTGACGTGATATTCACATTGCAAATGAGCTCCAGGGTCCACTATGATCTATTGCAGCCAAAGACCCTATCCTCACCTAATGAACTCTTTGATCAGATGGCTCCTATAGCAGAAATTGTAAATTGACTCCCCAGAAGATTTCAAATGAAATAATGCAGATATAATGTAATTGGAAAAACAGGCCTGACAGAGACGCTTCTCCTCATTTTTTAACAATTTGCAGCAAGAAACGACACCGTTTCATTAAACCCATCTGGAGTGGGTTCACAACCCGATCCGGCAGCCTCTTCTTTAACTACCAAACTGAATTTCAAACCTCTGTGTTCTCTGTATCATAACACTAGAGATCCACAAGTTCTGTAAAACCGTAACGACACATGAATTACACATTAAAACAATAGCAACGTCCAACAAGCGTCTGCTTTTACAACCTTCTAACGTGAACATCCAACAGGAAAATAGGGACAGAAACACCATTCAGTCTAATTCCAAGAACCAAAAATAAACTAAGTATGGAGATCAACTCAAGCACATAAGCTACACAGAGAATTTTGCTGACCATCCAAACAAGGAAAAAATAAATAAACGAAAGGGGAAGAAGAAAGATCAGATTACTGCTATCTATGAACAAAGAAAAGATCCCGAAAATCAAAGCCAGCAATCGAAGCCCACGAGATCATCGGAACTTGAAAAAAAAAATCAAAATAAGAATTGAAGTACCAAAAACTTACAAAATTCATATCTTTACCAAACACCAATTCAGGCACACTTCACACAACACAAAATTACACAATCAACCAAATTCAAGTAAATCTTTTCTAACTTTACAATAAAAACCAAGAATTCCAAGCAAAAGCACACTCCCAGTAGACAAATACGTCGCAGCAAGAAACATAAGATAACCATAAACAACAATCAAAAACAAATTCCCCACGACAGTAGTGGTGCAGGGCAAGAACCCATAAGTCTGCTCACACTCCGCCGCCCCAAACAGAATAATACCGGACAGGGAAGGAGCGAAGCAAACAGAAGGGTTTTCCTTAGAGCCCAAATGAAATTTGTTCCAAAGGTCGAACTAAATTCAAACCAGACGCTATCTAATTCTATCAGACAGTCACGTTCAAGCCAATCCGGTGCCGCCTCTAGCAGCGATGGTGCAGTAGCGGAGAATAGGATTAAGATGGGGAACGATGGGGAATGAGTTCAAATAGTGGAATACACCGTGGCAATTTTGTAAATTACTTACCCCAGGACGAGGCCGTGGCTTCGGGTCTTAGCGCCCGTGAGGGTGGGTTGGATCCCTTGGAGTCTGAGCGAGTGGGGGATCTTTTGAATACGGAGCTATCTCGCCTGCGTAAACTGAAGCCCATGAGGGTGGGTAACGGGTTATCAGTGAACCAGTATTCGTGGTAAAATAATAAATATAGGACCGTTTTTACTTTTACTGCTAATACTATAATACTCACCCTTTCCCATTTGTCCTCACTCCTAAATTGACCGTTTCTTAAGGTTGAGGGACTTTTTATTTGCAGATGATAATAAATGATTTTAAAATTCAAGTTTAAATTAAGTGATAAAATGGATCCATAGTTAAAATTATTTTGTCAATATGATTGAAAAAGGCATCCATTATACATACATAATATATATATATATATATATATTCTTTTATTTTTAATTCATATAAATAAATAAGTTTTAACAATTATAAAGTTTAAGAGAAAAAATTTGTATTATTTTTATAAAAATTATATAATTATTTTAAAATTTTAAAATTAATATTATAATTTAATAAGTTGATAGATAATAATCTCATTTTATTTCAAGTAAATTGATAATAATTAATTTGATGTAAAATTTTATATAAAATAAAATTTAAAATATATGAATTTCGAAATATTTTATATTGAATATAAATATATATTAATTATTTTATAATATATAATATATAAAAATTTTAAAAAATATTAATTTTTAAAACAGTATAAAATAGTAAATTAATTAATATAAATAGAATAATATAATAAAAAAATATTATTCACTTTAAAAATTATCATAGCGCCTAGGGAATGCAAGTTTGATCGAGGGTTGGAGAAGAGATGCGGAAGAAAAGGCTCGGGACTGCATAGGTTTCTTTTTTGCCCTAATGATGTGATGCAGTGGCTATATGTCCCTGGAGTATGCAATGGAAGGGATATTCTCAGCAAAATTAGATGTGATTGGACTACACAACTTAAGATTAATTTTCAACAACTTCCATACGATAAATTATGCATCATAAATTGTGATGATAAATACACCGTGCAGATCATACGTCAAAACGTATTGATTATAAATTGAGTGGAGATTATTTGTTCACATTCAATTCTATTAACGTATGATGCGCATACTCTCATAGTTGGGCAGGAAGAATACATGTGGATATATAGATTTTAATATGAATACAAGTTATACCCCGTACATTATAAATAATAAATTTTTCTCTCGTACAACGCATGAGTATCAACCTAGTTCGCTTAAATAGTCCCAAATCATTTTTTTCTTGGGGTCCACGCCACCATTTCCGTAGTGGAAACTGGTGGACCTAAGCTTGTGAGGCTCGTGTTTGGATCTGTTGAAGGGTAAAATAGTCAAAATAAAGAATTTGCAAAAATAGTCCCAAATTTTGTTTTATTTTTGCCAATCTAATCCTATATACTTTTAATATTTTAGTCTTAATTCTATTTTGTTTCGGTTTTTTTTTTTTGTGTGCCTATGTGGAGGAAAATTTTCCTTCTCAAATGCTTAAAAATTTTGTATTTGATGAATGAATAGAACAAAATAAAATAGATTGAACACACCACTCAGTTAAGGTTTCTAATGATCTTTAAGGTGCCTATAGTTAAGGTTTTATTGAAACTAAATATTCAATTATATTTTTACTCCTTTAAACTATTAAATTCTATACTATAATTTGGAACTTGATTCTCATTCTATAATTATAATCTAGAATATTTTTGATTCATAATTAAGTTATGTTATTAGCAAGTAAAGATCTCCCGATAATGTTCCATCCTTTCACGCCAATAGATATGGGCGAACACAGAACAAACATATGAGGGGCTGAAATTTAAGTAAACAAATATTAATTTAATTAATCAAAATATAAATTGTCACTTCTTCAAGTTACGAAAAATATCTATAAATGAATATATACTAAAATTTTTAGTAATTTCTTTTTCAATATATACTAGTAAACAATCAGAAAGAAAATTACCTTTCATTTTACTGCAAAACTTAATCTTGACTTTCTTCATTGCAGAGAATGATCGCTCACGGTAATTATAGAAACTGAAAAAGTAAGAATAAGTGCTTTAAGTATTCTTCTGAGTACTTTGGTGGGCTTAAGAAGTACTTTAAGTTGGTGGGCTTTCAATTACTTTAAGTCGATAGACATCAACAAGTATTTAAGTATTTTGATAGGTTAAAAAATATTAAAATTTAATAAATACAAAAAAGATAATGATTAATGGATTTTGAAGAAATCTAATAGTATTATATATATATATATATATATTCATAATTGAATAAACTAGTACTAATAGGGATTTAAAAAAAAATGGGAGGGCAATAGAGACCGAAATCGATCGCAGAACAGATGTTGTTAACGACCAAAAATATTCCGGTCACTAAAAGCAGTCGCAGATATTACTATTTTTTGTACTAGATACTGTTATCCATTTTCTAGCTCTTCAATGACAGTAGGCAATCTCGAAGGCTTTGCCCTCTTTTCAATCCTTTTTTTCCATTTTGCGAACAAAATTCTGAAAGGACTTTGTTAGCGACCAAAAATATTCTGCTCGCCAAATGCGGTCATAAATATGACTATTTCTTGTAGTGACACTGTTATCGATTTTCCAGTTCTTCAGTGACAGTAGGCAATGTCGAAGGCCCTCTTTTCATTTTGTTTTTTACTGCAGGTGGTACAATAGCTGGGAAGGTCATCATAAATAACGCTTGAGTAGAACCCTGATTCCCCTTTCCCAATCCAAACACACGATTAGGCAAAACAACCAAGAGATCGGCTTTGACACATATCCCGGTAACACTAGGGGCATGACAAATTGATTATAACTTCATCAGGCTTCCGTGGATAACCAACCACAGAAGCAAGCGAGAACAAGACCTCCTTGAAGAGATGAATTGAAAGATGGTTGAAGGACATCTAAAGATGGGACGATGGTGGATGTTGCAGAGATGGAGAAATTAGGGGTCCATTTAAAAGCTCTCATAGGAAACCCCATAAGAGTACCCTTGCCCCTTCATGCAAAGATGGAAGCGACCCTTTTCTAGTTCAACTTGGATTAGGACATGGCGGAAATTTAACCAGCCTATTGTGTAAGAATCATTAAGACCAGTCGACGAAAATGCTTTCCAAAGCGCCTCAATATTTGGTCATGCCATGTGGGAATATTTTGGTAAGGGCAAGCTGAAATGGTTTTGCTAATTTTGGATTTCTTCCTCACTGAAAAATATAGCCGGATCACCTTTGAATTGGCTCACAAGTTGAGGAGCAATGTTGGCAAGAGATTGAGATGTGAAGAGACAAGCAACTCATCACTTCATGCTGCTTTTAGCAAAGTTGAGAAACCCAGGTTCTTGCCCAAGGAAGGAAGAAAGCAAGGAAGTAAGGAAGTCATTGACTAAAGAGAGAATAATTTTTTTTAAAAAAATGTTTCTTTAAAAAATTCAAAGGAAAAGCAGAGATGGGGCTTCGCCTGCTAAATTATTAACAATCGAAAATGAAATGTATTAAAAACTCATACCAAGTTATGGAGTGTCAAACATGGTAACATATGGTGTTTCATCCTTACGGAGAATAATTTCAATAAAATTGCAGCTATAACAACAATCTAGAAATAAAACGAGGCCTAGAAACCAAATTAAGGATTCTCAACAAGCGATTAAACAACAATTGGTGTAGCATTTACTGCTGCTGCACAACATGATAAATGACAATGATCACATGATCGATATCTACTTTCGAACTCCCTTAAAAAGAAGCAAATAAAATTTGATAAGCTATAATGACAGAGGAAAAGTAAGCATACACCTAAATCTGTCACAAAATCACATTATCAGAAATAGGTAGGCTGTGTTTCTAAACAGACAATAAAACTATCATTATCATCCTTGAAGGCTTTCACATACACATTTCTCCCTGAAACCTCTGTTTTTAGTTCCAAAGAAAGGAAAAAGAAGCAATCTCTATTCACAACATGAAACGAGTAATTCTTAGTTCAATACGAGACAAGACATCCATTTTTAGTTAGATTTCCAGGAGAGACATCTTCAACCAGGCATCCTTTGGCATTTTGTTAGAACTTCAACTTTATTTTTGCTTGCATTCTTCTCATGTTTCCATGAAAGACATCAAATATAATTAACAGAGCACCAAAAAGCACATTGACATGGGAAAATCCCTCACTTAGTATACTAAAGCAACTTGGCATTGTCATGAATTCCTGAGCAAACAGAAATCAAAAGCCTAAAGTAACGGATTCCAAACACTGAGCAATAACCACTCAGGAAAAACCCATCTTCGTTTTCTTTTTGATGTAGTAAAAGATGGAAAAGAAGAGGTTAACCAACTACGAAACTTATACCACATCTTGCACTGCTTATTTTACAGGACAATTGATACCAAAGTTCCCAAATTTGGGTAGCAAGGTCCAACAGCTGGCCTGGTAGGTTTCAACCTTCTCAGACAGGTAACTATCTAAGGGTTGTTTCATATTAAGCTACAAAACATAATACATAGATATGGCCCAAGAATAACTGATAAAGCGAAAAAATTAGCTAAGTTAGAAGACTTAAATTGGTAAACTTAGGGGCAAACAAGCTTGTTCATCACATGCTTCTGCGTATAATTTTTCTAGACAAGAATCCAGTTCAATCATGCCAAAAGATACATATAAAAAGCCAGAAAAACTAAGCAAAAAAGGTCTAAGCAAATCCATTACTGTATATTAATCACCAAAGAAAGAGTTAATAGCAGAAAATACATTTTAGCGAGGTCCAGCCATATGAATTCATAGACAGCAGCCGCACCAGCTCCCATTAAGCATCTATTTGACGGCAAATCTTTTACGCGTACAAAACGTAATACGAATTTTTTCGATTCCCCAAAAAATCTTGGTTTGGAAGGTCTCCACAGCATCATTATCAGAGGCTTCAAATGCTTCAAATGTGATACTCCCTCCGTCCCATAATATAAGTCGTTTGACTTAATTTCACACATATTAAGTTCTTGAAAATAATGTGACTTTATGTTTTTTCTTCCTAAAATACCCCAATTTAAATGTCTTGGAAACAAGAGGAGAGAGGAGAGAGAAAGAGAGGGAAAGAGAATAATAAATAAGGACAAAAATGTAAAAGCAGTTTCAAAACCTCCTTGAAAAATCCCCAACAACTTATAATTTGGGACAACAAAAGTAGCTTTAAACGACTTATATTATGGGACGGAGGGAGTATAATACATGATACCCTCCGCACCCTCTGAGTTTACACTGACGATTTCCTTGAACACAGAATCCTTGGCCCTTCTGGTGTTGTATCTCTCAATTGCCCTGCTTGCAAACTTGGTAGTTGTCTTACAAAGGGAAGAATACTTGTGGAAATCTAAGGGAACAATTGGGGTACTTTCGCACAGCCCTGGAAAGTCCTTAACGTCGAACCCCTCGCTCTCATCTATTTGTCTCCAGTACCTGATCCATACTTTATGATTAACTGTCCCGTTCTCTTCACCGGATGGAAGAAAGTCTATATGATGGTCACCTATTTGAGCTCTAAGCTTCTCTGCCGCAACATCGGATGATTCCTCCTCTTCTTCTCCTTCTTTAACTTTTACTTCATCCTCTCTGTCCCCGGTGCAATCAACTGATGAGTCATACTCTTCTTCTCCTCCTCCTCCTCCTCCTTCAAAATCATCATCATCAAATTCCACCCCATCGCTATCAGCATCACCATCATAATTGTGTATCTCAGATTCAGATAATATCTCCAATTCGTGTTTCTTCTCCAATGGAAGTTGGATCTTGTCCTGTCAGCAGCAGCAGCTGATTCAAAATCACGCAGAGTTATAGCTTTTGCTAGGTATTTTCAGATCCCAAAAGCCAAAAATTGCATATTCCCCAACCCCAGAGCGCGATATATAAAGGTGCAAGGAATAGGATCTGAATGATTGGGGGTGTTGGGACTATCTCGACACTGGAAATTCTTAGGTAAACCCGGTGCACGGCTCCACCTGTTCACCGAGTGGGTCCAACTGCTCTCAAAACTTGACACCGGGCCATTTGAAATAAAATAATTGAAATAATTTTTTCTTTTTTCTTTTCAATTTTTTCCTTTTCTTTCACCAACCACAGTTAACCATGGTTGGTGAAAATTTTCCACTATCTTGTCCTCTCTGCACCAGCAGATGTCTCTTTTCTCTCCAAAATTCAAACCGGGTCTCGATGGGTCTCTCTCTTCTGCCCGATGTCTCTCTTTCTTCAACTTCAGCAAGCACGCCACCACCCCAGCCCTCCTTCGGACCACCATTGGCCACCGACCGCGACTCACCCCTCTGATTACTTCACCACCCACGCACGTGACCACCCCACCCCTCCTCTAGACCACCACCGGGCACCGAGCCCGACTTCCATTTCTCTCTCTCGGTGTAGCTTCAGTAGTCTACCACACCACCCCTTCCTCCCGACCACCACCCCATCCCTCATCCGGACCACCACTGGCCACCGACCGCGACCCATCCCTTTTCCGCCATCACAAATTGTTGAAACATAATCTCTCACTGCTCTCAGGTCTCGCTGAGATCTCTTCTCCTCTTCAGGTAGTTATGTTAGTGTTGTTTATTGATTTCTTTATCTTTTTTTGTTAAGCCCTTTAATTTCTGGGTCAAAGATTTTCTTCCATATTTGGAATTCTGCGCTTGAAGGGCATGAGTTTTTGTCCCTCATTTGGCTTTGTTAAGCTCTTTCACACGCCGCTATGCACTGTCGGCTGTGAAGGAAAGGAAAAATCCAATCTTCACCATCAGCCGTTGCTGCAAATCACTATATTAGAGTGGATTCTTTGTGAAAAGGCAGTCCAATCATGATGGCTGTGTTAGGGATATATCCTAGAGTCAATTTGTACTTATACTATTGTCGTTATATTTTATATAATAATATGAGATTTTTCTTTCCATGAATAGTGCATTTTATTTTGTGGTCATCAAGTACGTGACTTGATAGTAAAACCCTACAATGAATACAATGACTATTCTAAAACTGCCCTTGATCGATTATTATTATTGAAACAATAATAAATTAAGATTAGTATGTTTGTGACTTGATGATTATGTTTTACTGGTCATGGATATTTGTGATATCGAGTCAAAACATAAATAAATGTTAGAGAACATTGTATTAGACATGACCCACTGTGAGAGTAGTTCATGGAACATGTCATAAGTACTTTCTAGCCATAATGATATTAAAAGTCCATTGACCTAAATTCATCATAGTTTCCTACTTGATAAATTCTATATTTTTACGTTTTCTAAAGTTGTCTTTAATAAGATAATAAATTAGACTACTGTTGGATATAGAATAAATTAATGAGAAGAATATGAATGATAGTGAAGGAATTTGTCCCTCTCAATTATGGGAGAGATATCCATGGCCCCTTGATAAGTTAGACTGTTAAAATGCATTGCCGTGCTCAAATATATCAATCTAAGATATTGATATCATTTGTTTGAACAGTCTACTATGAAATCAAGAAATAATTGATTAAGCTTAATAAGGATGACATGCTCTATGCCTTATGCTTAATCTAAATATCATGTGACAAAAGGACTAAATATAAAATTATGGTTTAGTTCAAAGAGATCATCGATCTTCATTTAACCTGGATAGTTATAATATTTTGCTAGAAACCGCTTATAACTTGTGCGCCATTTAAATATGATTTGCGCACACTGCCAGTGTTAAATGAAGCTATATGGTCACATAATAAGCGAACTTGTTAGGTTATTTTTCTGGTAACCAGATTTGATGAATTTGGAAATATGTCTAAGTTAATCGAACTTAGAAAATTTACTAGATACAATAAATTTGAAAATATGTCCACATTCGATGTATCTGGATAATGTCCAAATTATAAGAATCTGACTCGGTAAATTAATTGTTAAATAACCGAGATAATGGCAGAATCTTATTATATCAGTTTTAATTTAATTTGAATTTAAATTAAAATATGATAAGATATTATTAGGGTTGGACTCTAAGAGATTCGGGGGTTTTTAAGAAAACCCTAACCGTCTTTTCAAGAGTCTAATTCTGTTCAGAACATTCGTGCCATTCTCTACCAGAAAAAAACCCTTTCAAACCCTAGGCGCTAGCACTCCCCGGGTGACGAGTGAGTTCGCGGTGTGTATTTGATAGAAGACGTTCGCGCACTGCAGCGTCTAGTGATCATTCGGATTGCACGTGTAGCAGCACCATCGGAATCGAAGGCTATCAATTTCACCAGCCAGAGGTAATTCTGCAAACCTACGATCTTCTTAATCGTTTACTTAGATCCTCGAAAGGGATTTGTAGATGTTTTTCGCGTTTAGGAGTCCTCGAATCCTAACAGGCTGGCATCTCTTTACTTCCCTTACATGAAAATTATGATAAAATTTTCCTTTCCTTGATCTTCAAATGTCTCGGGCTTCATGGATTAATTTTGAGGCATCTTTAATTTGAGCTTTATAAGTTTATATTAAAAATGTTTAGATTTTATTTTGCTTGGGTTGAGCTTATTGTGGTTTATTTTGCCTAGAATATGCTATATTAAGTTAATGTGTGAATGCTCAAGCTATCTTGTGAAAAGTTGTTATTGATTTTGAGGGGTTGAGATGGTGAAAATTGAATTCATATTATGTTGATTATAATTGGTGGGTATTTAATTTTGTTGTGGCATTTGAAGTGTCTTATGCTAAATTGCTAGGAAGACATTGAGCATATGTAGCTTTGAGAAGGCATGTTATGTTAATATGATTTGGAGGGGGATGGGATTTATTAGTGGCGTTGTTCCTTTTGGGATTGACTTGTGCTATGGGAAATTGATTTTAACGTTGATCTATGGGTTGAGGTTTTATCTCTGAAATTTTGTGAATTTTTGAAATCTATTTTCTATTTCATGGAATTTGAATTTCATTCAAGGAGATACATGCACATTATATATATAGGGTCATTGTCATTGCAGTTCAGAATTTGAAGTTATATATGCTACACAAAACATGCAAGAATAATAGATGGAATTTCATGGCCGTATGAATAAATTGAAATGAAATTATAATGTAATGAGGTAGGTAATTTCAAATATTGAATTACTTCCAACTGTAACAAAATAAATCTTGCTTTTAAAATATTTCCATTGATGGTTGTTTATTTATTCATAAGTGGTTATGCAGTTATATTATCTTCTATTTGTAGTTTTTCGCTAATCGGACTTATTGATACAAGGTTTTGCACATATATGATGCCCTCTTAGCACAAATTGTTTATTTCCTTTGAATAAAATTGAACAATATATTCATGGTCTTCTCTCATTAAGAGAAAATTAGGAAAAATGGCAATATGAAAGCATAACCAGGAGCTGGTAATTGACTTGGGATAACAATGCCCAGATTTCCTTCAATTTTTAGTGAGATAATACCTTGCTGCAATTTTGAATCTCTAGTGTTGCTCTTGCTTTGTGGATTAGTATATTAAATTATTTTACCTTAATCTTATGTATAATTTTCTTGATTCGGATTAATCTTCACATGGTGAAGCTCTAGCATTAAGCAAACCTAACTTGACTAAAAGTTAGACTTTACTCCTGAACATTCAATATCTTTTGCACTTTAATTTTTTGTCATTAGAGGTGAAGAGCATTCTAGTGAAGAGCATCCTGAAAAAAGACTTATAGTACTTTCAAGCTTTGCACATTTTGTCCTTCGAGTGCATCCACGATGTATGTCACCTGCATATTTCTTTGATCTTGAATTGAAAAAAAAGGCGATGGAAGGATGAAAGCCATCTTGAAGTTATTGTCAACTGCACATTTTTTTAAGCCTGGACTAACAATTGTGGAATATAATGTCAGGGCTGGGGAGTTGCTATTCTTGTTGGTGTACCACATAAGGATGCTGAGTTCAAGACACATCCTATGAACTTCCTGAACGAGAGGACGCTCAAGGGAACGTTCTTTGGAAATTATAAACCATGATCTGACCTTCCATCCATTGTTGAAAAATATATGACAGGGGTAAGGCGGCAAACACTTGAATCCTTTATTGAATTGCATAATGTTGAAGATGGAGCTCTCACATATCTCATTTTTTGTGATTTAGGAGCTTCAATTGGAGAAATTTATCACTCATGAAGTAACGTTTTCTGAGATTAACAAGATCTTTGAGTGCATGCTGAAGGGAGAAGGCCTTCGTTGCCTCATCCGAATGGAGAATTAAGTCAGATGAAGCCATTAGTGAACAGCATATGAAGCTTCTTATGCTTTCATTACATATGAGAATAAATGTGTTTCCGAATTTTCTTGATGTTCAAAGTTTTCATCGCAGTAAATTGTTCTGATCTTTGTGAAGCTACCATTATGTAAAGAATTTCTGCACTAAAAATCAGATGATTCTCCTTTTGCTCCTCTAGTTGTTATCATTTGTCTATCGGAAGAAGATCTCAAACTAGTTATCAAACTTATCAAAGATGGACTTTCAGAGGGCAGTTTTTTTATTTTATTTTATTTTTATTTTTTATTTTCATGATATTGTTTTTCTACTTAATGCCTATTAATCCTTTAAACCCGATTCTTGATATCTGTTGTCCTTCTGAACTTCAAACCCATTGAAATTTGTAGATCAAGTCTACTGAGGAGCTATGTCTTTCATTTAGATATAACAAACTTATATCTAAATAAGTCCTTTTGAACCACTAGCCAGATTGAGATCCTATCTGCTCTACAGATGAAGTGTACACAACTGACATGCTCAACATAATAAATTCAATAGAAAGAGCAACAAAACATTTCTCGGTAAAAACTTGAATTATTTTTACAGGAATTGACCATGGACAATTCAAAATACCACCAGCAACAAGGTTGTGCGTGAAGTTTATGAAAGTACTCTTGTTCTGCAATAACAACACTCATAGCAAAGAACCGTGGACAAATTTAAGTGTAAACAATTACCAAATCATATATACAAGATTGTAGTAATGACAATATTATCACTTAACAGAGCTAAGCACTGCTATTATATTGAAATTACCGCACAAACTACTGTATCGAAGTCATTTTTTGATCCAATCTAAATATGATAAAAATATGAGCTGATGACTATGGTTGACAAGATGCAGTTTCCATCTGAACAGACATGACCCTTAGAAGTGTTGCATCCTGTAAATATATCACAGTATTTGTTTTCTTGTCATGACATATCTTTGGATCAAGATCAACTTGAAAATCAGGCAAAGCTGACAGCCTTCATATCAACAAAAATACTACATTTTTGTCACATTTGAACAAAATAAATTCATCGCAGAGCATACTAAAATTTCCCAAAACATGCAACTTTACTTCGAAAAGGAGGTGGAGGAGGAGACGTAGGGGGGGGGGGGGGGGCACCATTCAAGAGTCTCCAATCCGAGAACCTATTCACTGTATCACTTTCTAAAAATTTCTCCTTAGCAACTAAATGGATCTTTTGGAATCAAAGAAGAAAAATTCCAACAAGGCTACTCCAAAGTAAAGAATTCACCAGCAAACTGTCAACCCCGTCACTGAACGTGAAGTTTATGAATCAGAGAAGGTTCTAGATTTTGCAAGTCAAATGAAGGGTGAACAACAACACTCCCTGTCATGAGTTGATCAAAAGGTGGTGTAAATTCCGAAGTATCATTAGCATCATCACCACAGTCAAGATTCTCCTCTGTCAGGTACACAACTTGCTCTCCATTCCTTTTGCCTAAACCACTCTCATGAAAGAATCTACACATCAAATATGAATCCTACAGCAAGCTAAGTGATTCACAAATAAAATATGGTCTTAAAGAAACAAAAATAGAGAAGCCAACTACTCAATCATATCAACAACGCAGAAACCACGACACAGTGCTCAATCATACCAACTGCTCAATCATAATATTACTCAACAAAATCATGGCAAACAATGCTAAAGATTTTGCCGACCAATTTCAGAAACCACAACACATTCTACAACATTAAATTAGCTAACATCATTACACACCAATGCCATCCAAATCCATACCCTACACCCTAAAATTGAAACAAACCTGAATATTTTATTCAACGCTTAATCCAACATAATAGTAAGAAGATAGAACATTTTTTCATTCTAGCTTTCCAGCATATGGAAAATGAGAAGTTGCTGAATAATGTGATGCCAAAATGCCAGAAGTTTCTTCATGCTAGTGCTGAAATAATGAATGTACAAATGGGATGTAAGACATAAAGGCCAATTAAATGAGGAAACGTTGACCTTATATGCATCTTTTACAACCCAATGAAGAATAGCTGAATATCAAACTTTGCTCACAAATATAAAATGATAAGAACAAAGAATCTATCAAGAATCACCACATTACATAAAATAGTTCAAAGATAATGTAGAAATGACATCTGGGAGCAGAAGATGCAGCTGCGACTTAAGTAACCCAAGTTGAAATCAGAAGCAAAATGGCTGCCGACAAGTTTAGATCTAAGTGGGCTTTGTCAGAGGCAGAGATGCGAGATAGGAGAGGCGTAGATGAGAGAGTGTGTATTCAAGAATTTCCCTAGGGCTGTGGCGGGATTTCTCAAAAAATATGATAACCATGGTTAACTATGGTTGAGGGGAAAAAATAAAAAAACTCAAAAAATTGATTTTTAGAATAAAATATTTCAATTAGAAAGGTGTCAAATTCTGAGGGTGTCTAGGCCCACCCGGTGCACAAGTGGGGTTGTGCACCGGGTTCACCTAAGAATTTCCCGACAGACACCAGCCTTTGTAGTTGGCCCATCCCTCTAATATTTGTTAAATTACAAATCACTCCCTCGTTTCTATTTTTTAAATTTTGTTAAACAGGCTTTTTTCCTTATATTTGTTAAAACAGGCCAAATTGTGACGGTTTTGTGACAAAATAAGTTTTTCATCTTATATTTTCTTTAATTTTTTAATTTTTATTTATGTGTTTGTGTTGTGGTGTATTTTAACAAATTTACTGAAATATTTTTAAGAACGTATCTCAAATGGTGCATTTTATTGTAATTGTGTATGTGTAATTATGTTTTGTTATACACTTAATGTATTACATAAGTAAATATATATAGTTACTTCTGTTATGTTATATAATTATTATAATATATAAGTAAATGTATATATTTATGTAGTATACAATGTATATAAGTATCTCTTTAGTTTAATATATATATATATTAATATATTATAACATATAGGTGTGTATATACATATGTCTAATTTTTTTATCTATCAATTTGATTAAGTGGTGTATAAAGTAAAATATATAAAAAATAATAATTTAAATAGTGTTGTTATTGTTGAGATCACTAAAAAAATATGGTAAAAATTGTAATGTAGAGATCGGTTTGTAATATTTTTCGTATCAATTTGCGAGAAATTAGCAAAGGTTTAGTTTTTTCATCGCAATAGCTAGGGATATATATATATATATATATATATATATATATATATATATATATATATATAAAATCACATTTCCTACCCTTAGAAAATTTTCACTTGCTTCCTTTTTTTTTTTTTTCTTCTTCTTCTTCCTTACCAAATTCTTGTAATTTGTGAGGATTTTGCGATGGATAGCTGCTAACCCTCGCAAAACCTTTGCAAATTTGTGACGGTTTTGCAACGGTTGATTATTTTTAATGATAAAATGTGTAAAAGAAATTTTTTTTGAAATATCCGTCACATAATCCTCTTCATTTGTGAGAATTTTGTGACAGAATTTTTCATATTTAAAAATAAAAAAAAAAGAAGAATCTAGTTGGTTGGCCATCCGAAACCCCTCGCAAATTTGCGAGGGTTTTGCAACGGTTAATTATTTTTATGATAAAATGTGTAATTTTTTTTTTGGCATGGCCGTTGCAAAATTCTCGCAATTTGCAAAGATTTTGCGATGGAATTTTCATATTTAAAAATAAAAAAAAGAAAAAGCCTAATTGGTTGATCATCGCTAAACCCTCGCAAATTTGCAAGGGTTTTGCAACAACTGGTTGTTTTTAATGAAAAGAAATGTTTAAATGAATTTTTTTTTTGAATGTCTATCGTAAAACTCTCTCAATTTGCAAGGATTATGCGACGGACTTTTCATATTTTTTTTTAAAAAGAGAAAAGTCTAGACCATTGCAAAACCCTCGCAATTTGTCATTTTGTGATGGCCAAAAACCATCGCAAAATCATTAGAAATCGAGTCTATAACAATTTTGCGATGGTTTTGGCCATCGCAAAAATGGCATCACTATTTGCGATGGCCAAGACAAACTGTCACTATTTTACGACAGTTTTTGCGAGGACAAGAAAAAATCGTCGCAATTTGCGACGAGTATTTTTTTGTCAAAGTTTAACGAAGTAGAAAATGCTACCGTTTTGCGACAAAATACATAAGTCCATCGCAAAATTCTCGCAAATTTCAATGGCATTGGGAGGGTCTTTGTACATTTAAAAAATTGGCCATTGCAAAATCATTGCAATTTGTGAGGGTTTTGCGAGGGATTTTTTTTGTTCCCTAACTTGGCTCTTGCAATACCGTCACAATTTGCGAGGGAATTTTTCATCACAATCTGTCATCCTAGCAAAATTGTCGCAAATTGAGAGGGTTTTGTGAGGGATTTTTTGTTCCCAAAACATGGCCCTCGCAATACTCTCGCAAATTGCGAGAGTTTTGTGAGGGAATTTTTCACCCAACGAGGATTTTGTGAGGGATTTTTAATTCCCAAAACTCGGCCCTTGCAAAATTGTCGCAAATTGCGAGGGTTTTGTGAGAGATTTTTTGTTCCCAAAACTTAGCCCTCGCAAAATCGTCTCAACTTGCGAGGGTTTTGCGACGGATCTTTTGTTCCCAAAACTTGGCAAATTGCGAGGGTTTTGCGAGGACCACGGCTTTCGGTGAAAAATTTTCTTGCAAAAGCCTCGCAATTTGTCAAGTTTTGGAAACAAAATATTCCTTGCAAAACTCTCACAATTTGCAACGATTTTGCAAGAGCCGAGTTTTGGGAACAAAAAATTCATCGAAAAACCCTCACAAATTGCGAGGATTTTGTGTGGGCCATGGTTTTGGGAGAAAAATTCCCGCGAGGGTCATGTTTTGGGAACAAAAAATCACTTGCAAAACCTTCTCAATTTGCGATGATTTTGCACAGGTAATGGATTGGGATGAAAAATTTCCTCATAAAACCGTCGCTAAACAGTTTGCGACGGTTTTGCTAGGGCCAAGTTTGGGAAAAATATTCCTTGCAAAACCCTCGCAATTTATGACGATTTTGCGAGGGCCAATTTCTTTAATGTACAAAGACCCTCATAATACTGTCGCAATTTGTAATGATTTTGTGACGGATATATGCATTTCGTGGCAAAATAGTAGCAAATTTTTTACTTCGTCGAACTTTAATAAAAAATACTCGTTGCAAAACCCTTACAAAACCGTCACAAATTGTGATGATTTTTTCTTGTCCTCGCAAAAATCGTCGCTATTTGCCACGGTGTGTCTTGGTCGTTGCAAATTGCGACGGCCAAAAATTGTCGCAAAACCATTGCAAATCTGATTTGCGACGGTTTTTGGCCATCACAAATGACAAATTTCCTGTAGTGCTTGATTTCAAACAGATCTATATAGTTTTTTCCCTAAAAATAATAATTGACGAAAAAGAATTTTATGTCTATAGTTGCCTTCGTTTCTTGGGTCTGCAGGCAGACACAAAATCAAGAAATCATATGTGAGATTCGGCATCAAAATCCCCAATCAACGAAGGGAGAAGATATGTCTTTCCTACCTTAAAGTAGGCTTAGCCATTTCTGGGATCGTTTTTTTTACCCTATGCAAAGCTACATGTGAGTGTATTGGGGCTTCTAGCTCGCAACCACACACTGAAAACTTAGGGGCATCAAGGGTATAAGGACTGCAACAACCTACTGAGTAAGGCACAGGCAAAGGAACGGTGAGAATATTTCAGTTTTAACTAACTGAATATGCTCACTGTATGTGAGCTCTTATTTCTCTCTCTTTTTTTAGCAGATTTGATTCTTTTTCTATTTTACAAACTTTCTAATACTTCTCAAGTACTAATGTAGCATTGACAACAAAAATTAACATGGTTAGATCTTTTTCAATATTAATTTCAAGTTTATATTTCATGTCCTTCTTAAACTTGTTAAAATTAATTATTTTGTAATGACACTGTGTTTTTAAATAACAAGATCAATTTTATTTTATAGGATTACTAAAAATAATTGTCAAAAATGACAGAAACCACTACAAAAAATTTGTCATTTTGCGATGGCAAAAAACCGTCGGAAAACGGTTTTGACCGACGCAAAAAATGGCGTTGCTATGTGTGATGGCCAAGACAAGCCGTCGCTATTTGCGACGGTTTTGCAAGGACAAGAAAAAAGTCATCATAATTTGCGACAGTTTTGTGAAGGTTTTACAACAAGAATTTTTCATCAAAGTTTGTCAAAGTAGAAAATTTGCTATCGTTTTGCAACGAAATGCATAAGTTCATCGCAAAATCTTCGCAAATTGTGACTGTATTGCGAGGGGTTTTGTACATTAAAGAAAATTGGCCCTTGCAAAATCTTTCCAAATTGCGAGGGATTTTTTTTGTTCCCAAACTTGGCCCTCGCAAAACTATCGCAATTTGCGAGGGTTTTGTGAGAGAATTTTTCATCCCAATTCGTTACCTCTCAAAATTGTTGCAAATTGAGAGGATTTTATGAAGAAATTTTTGTTCCCATAACATGGCTCTGTATAGTTCCCATGAGATCTGTATAGTTTTTTCCCTAAAAAAAAAAATAATTGATGAAAAAGAATTCATTGGGAAATATGCCATCTTAGATTAGGTTTCTGATGTAAACATCGAATGTTTTAATAAAAGAATTTATTTTCAGAAATTTTTTGTGAATTTACATTTTATTTGTGCACAATTACATTTGGAAAAGACCCATTGTGTTTAAGTAAGCGGTCCATGTGAATGGTGGTCTTTCACAGTAAGGTATGGATCACGGGTTATTTAACACATAAACGTTCGTTTTTAACCGATTGATAAGAATAGGAATCTCATCATGTTTAGATTATTATGTTATGAATTCCAAATGGAGAATGGCTTATCTTTAGTCAGTGAGTAGTCCGCTCACTTCATGACATAAGCATATTTCAAATATGTAGAATAGGATCTGTAGTAGTGATTTCTTAAAAGTACTATATAGTAGAAACCTAGACTACTACTGCTATAACGTGGACTAGTACTGTACGACTTGAGTATGAGTTGGTGGTCTGACGAAGCTGGAAGCATGTACTTTGATATGCTATAGTTGAGGTTCTATCGTAGGACCAATATACTTGCATGTTGGGTATGTGTGACTAATTAATTAAAACAGACTTGTACAAGATAGTTTCTATACTATATCGCCCCTTGTGGTTGTCTAAATGATCTAAGTATCCAAGGCCTTGAAAAACATGACTTAGATGTTTGCTTTATGGTAGCTCCCTTGGAAAGCAAAAATAATCCAGAAAGTTGTTGATCATTGGACTAGAAGCCTAAGGATGGTAGATGTCATTTAGAGAGGTGTTAGTACACTTCTTCCTCTCTAAATGTACAGTCATGTATAGAGAGGTATTTTAGTCATTACACCCATAGGTTGGAGACTTTGCTAATGCAACATTGTCCTTGGAGTCAATATTTCCTTATGGTGATATTATAAAATATTTAAAATGCAAAATACAACTATTTATATAGCAAGGGTATCTTGGTCATTTTAGTAGTCAAGGCGGTGTGTCTTTTGGTCCCAGTATAGACCGTGAGTCCTAATTAAATACAGGCTAAGGAATTGGTCTTAAATTAAATTAAATAAAATTTATTTTATTTAAGTAGTCTGATTTAATTATTGGGCTAGAATAAAATAAATGTCTATGGAGAGAGAGAATTAATTAAATTAGTTTTGTGGGTTAATTAATTATTTAGGGTTTTGGCACAATTTGAATAATTAAAGGTTAACATGGGACTAAATTAATATAGGCTTGTTAATTGTACTATTTTATTTGGGCTAAAAAATTAACTATTTATTGGGCCATTTATTTGGTTCTAATTAGAATAATTAATTTAGTCCAAAAGGCTAAACTAAGAGTCTAATGGGCCAGTCTAGTTTAACCTAGGGTTTTATTTAGGTTAAATAGGAGGATTGAATACAACGTTGTTTTTTTTTCTCGGCTTTTTCTCTGTGAAAAAAGAGACGCCTTACTCACTCTCTATCCAAGAAAAGTTCCTTAGTCTGTGAGTTGTTCACTAAACGAAATTGGGCGGCCATATACGGGAAGATCGAGAGGTTGGCGTTCACATACATGCAAAGACGGAGTAGGAGGTTTACAGGAATCGCACTAGAGGTTTCCACCAGCACATCTATCTCGGTTCCACTCATTCCGGTCCAGCCAACTTTGAGAACAAGGAGAAAAAGTTAGAAAATTTTTCCCTCGGAATTTGGACTACCCTACTAGAAAAAGCTATGATTAAGATATTTCGAGATCTACAACTTAAAATAGTAGAGTGTTACGTGGATGACCTCGCAATTAAAAGCAGAAAGAAAGAAGATCACCTTGCAGGTCTACGAAGGGTCTTCAAGATACTTCGAAAGCACAACATGAGGATGAATCCCCTCAAATGCTTTCTGGCGGTAGTAACTGGAAAGTTATTAGGTTTTGTTATTACAAGAGATGGAATCACAGTTAACCCAGCCAAAACTAAAGCCATTATTGAAATGAAAGCACCAACTAACCTCCGGGAACTCAAACGGCTACAAGGACGCGGGCCTACATCAGAAGATTCATCTCCAACTAGATCAAAATTAAAAATGCCATCTTGATATCCATTTGCCATATCTCGTAGTTATAATGACATGCGATGGTAAGGAGAATACGAATGGACTTAAGCATGGCTACCGGGGAAACGGTCTTCTCATAATCGATTCTTTTTTTCTGAGTATACCCTTTCGCCACAAGCATAGCTTTGAAGGTTTTTACCTTCCCATCTACTCTCCTCTTTCTCTTGTATACCCACTTACATCCAATAGGTTTTTATTCCTTCAGGTAAAGCTACAAGATCCAAAACCTGATTGAAGTACATAGACTAAATCTCGGCTTTCAATGGTTCATACCATAGATTTGCATCGGCGTCAGCAATAGCCTCCTCGTATCTAGTGGGGTCTTGATCCTGATGGTCGGAGACTAGCTCGAAAGCTTCTCCAGTCCATCTCTTTGGAACTCTAGACACTCTCCTACTACGACGAGGCTCCATTTGCACAGACTCTTGAGGCTGTGCCTCTTCTTGTTCCACGATTGATTTAAGAGAAGTTGATTCCGAAGATAACTTCTCCTCAAGTTCCAACCTAGTTGAACTTTTAGTGGAGGTACTCTGATTATCCTTTAAGTATCTAGCATTGATACTAACTAATACTTTTTGCTCCTTAGGGTGATAAAAGTAACCATCCTTTGTTCCTTTTGGATACCCAACAAAATAGCATAATTCTGATCTTGGTTCCAACTTGTCTTTCTTGACTAGTACATAAGTTGGACAACCCTATATTCTGAGTTTATTCAGACTTGGCTTACACCCAGTCCACATCTCATAGGGAGTCTGAGGTACTGACTTGGAAGGCACCAAATTCAGAATGTATGCCACTGTTTCCAGGGCATATCCCCAAAAAGACATTGGAAGAGTAGCATGAGACATCTTATTTCGAACCATTTCCATTAATGTCCTGTTCCTTCTCTCAGCTACTCCATTCTGTTGGGGTGTCCCTGGCGCAGAGAGTTGGGATACTATCCCATGATGTACCATGTAGTCATTGAATTTACCCAGGAGATACTCTCTACCACGATCCAATCGTAAGGTCATGATCAATTTACGTGTCCAACGCTCCACTTCAGCCTTAAACTCTTTGAATTTGTCAAAAGAGTCAGAATTGCGTCTCATTAGGTAAATGTAACCAAACCCTGTACAATCATCCGTGAAAGTGATGAAGTACTCAAAACCCCCTCTAGCTAGTGTAGACAAGGGACCATACACATCAGTGTGAACAAGAGTCAATACCTCCACAGCTCTATCCGTCTTAGGGGTAAAAGACCTCTTGGTCATCTTTTCCATTAGGAAGGATTCACACTGAGGCCAATTTTCCAATCTCAATGAGCCAAAAGGCCTATCATGGATTAACCTCTGAATCCTAGTTGAGTTGATATAACCTAACCTTAGATGCCAAAGATAAGAGTCATTGCCATTGATCTTTCTCTTCCTTGTTAAATGTTCAGATTGAGCGTTATTTAATTGATTGTTAATAGGGTTTAAGAAAAATAGATCCCCATACATGTACCCAGTACATAAAATTTCTCCATTTCTACTGATAGAAATACCAGAATGGAAATATACTAAATATCTTTGATTTATTAGTTTCGCAACCGAAATCAAATTCTATTGAAATCCAGGAACATATAAAATATCTTTCAAAACTACTATTCTTTTACAATAAAAAATAAGATCCAACACTCCTACTGCAAAGGCCCAAACTTGTGCTTCATTTCCCACACGTAGTTTATGTTCGCCCTTCTGGAGTTTTTTAATCTTTCTAAACCCCTATAAGGAGTTACAAATGTGATCAATGGCTCCTGAATTAACAATCTAAGTGGAAGTTCATCCAACTATTGATATAGACTCTAGATAGAAAACATTACCTGTGGGGTTTTTCTTGACTTGAAGATCTAGACACTCATTTTTTTAGTGTTCCTTCAGTCCATATTTGAAGCACTTGCCTTTGGGTTTGTCTTTGGGCTGGGTCTTGGGCTGGGCCGTTGCGTTTCCTTTCTTCCTTTTGAATTTTCTGGGCTTGGGCCCAGTTCTAGAGGAAGAAGCCTTAGCAATCATAGCCTTTGATTATGGCTTCATGACTTTCTCCGCCATCTGGAGTTCCTTCATCAACTCAGTTAAACTCATGTTTAACTTATTCATGTTGTAATTCAACTTGAACTGAATAAAGGAACCCAGAAGAGATTTGAGAATCATGTCCACTTGGCTCTCGGGGTCAATGACAGCCCCTAAGATTTTTGCCTCCTCGAAAGTAGCAATCATCTTGAGCATATGCTCTCTGACTGATGCTCCCTCAGCCATCTTAGTGTTAATGATAGTTTGAAGAGCCTCCTGCCTTGTAGGCCGGCACTTATCCGCGAACATCGTAGCTAATGATTGTCTTATGTCGTACGCAGAAGCCATGTGCTCGTCTTTTGACTGGAGCACATTAGACATGGAGGCCAACATGTAACAATGAGCCATCTCGTCGGCCTTCTTCCATGCCTTCTCAGCCTCTCACTCCTCAGCGGTGGAACCCTTCCCGATAACAGGGCAGGTTTCGTAAAGGACATACTTATACTTTTCTGCTGTGAGTATTATGTCCAGGTTCCTCTTTCAGTCCACATAATTTGGTCCCGTTAGCTTATTCTCTCAGAGAATAACGGCTAATGGACTAATAGAACCTCCCACCATTTCTGAAAATCGAAAATAAATGAAAAAGATTTAGTTTGTGAAAACAAAACAAATTTGTGCACTTTTTCCTTATTATCAAAACTGATAATAATTAATTTGGCTCTTAGAAAAACTGACATAGCTTATTGGGAAGATTAACAGTTCCTTAAATTAAGTGTGTTAACCACCGCAAATTAATTTCCCTTCTAGGTAATGATTTAGAAGATAACTCCATCAAGGGGATGGTCGTTTCCTCTCATTTCCTATGGACATACCTCGCAACGAGAGGCTGGCCGATCATAGTACGTATCCCGGGTTATTAATTACATCCCTCCATTAGATATAGATCCTTGTGGTATCCCCATCTTATACGGGTTCACTCCCAAGGTGTTGCATGGGGACCCACGATCTCTAATGAGGATTGTGATGGAAGTCGTGGGGCCGTTGGAACCCCTCTCCCATTTAGTCTTTTAAAATAAGTGTTTTCTGAAAAATATCCTTTTGAAAATTTCCATTAAGTTTTTCCTTAACTCAAAAATAAAATATCTAAATCCATTAAAATCTCTATGTCAAGGTATATATCATTTGAGAGATTTTTCCATGGACTAATTTTATTTAAGTTAAAAAACTTAATGATTTTAAAAATTTTTCCAATTAAAACTTTTTAGACACTTTGGTTTCAAGTTTATTTGACAAAACAACTTTTCTTGTGCCAAAATAAAACAAAATGGCTTCCTATTTTAACTTACAAAAATATCTCAATCCAATATATTTTCTATGTCAATGATTAAATCGTTTGAGAAAATATCTAAGGATTAATTTTTGTTCAAGTTAAAATAACCATTTAATTTGTAGAAAAATATTTACTTTGTAAAAAATATTCCCAAAGACTTTGGTATTTGAGAAAATGTGCACATAGGTACATAAAAATAAATAGCATGCTAGAAACACAGTAGACGTTTTCATGCTTTTCCTTTTTAAACCTATGTGCCCATATAATAGAATTAAATACATTAATTAATTAATTAATTAATTAAAGGTCTTGTTTAATCCTAAAATCCCTTACTAATATTTGAAGTTAATATTTTTGCAATATTTAATATTCATGAAATATTTTTCATGCAAAAATATTTCATGAATATTAAATATTGCAAAAATATTAACTTCACTCGGTATAGACCCCAAAACCAAAAGAAATTGCAAGAAATATTACAAGGAAAATTTAAAATTTCTCCTTGGTCTGTTGCACCCGCCGCACTGGATCAGGCACCCATCTGCACTGCGGTCCACTGCACCTGCCGCACAAAACCAGACCCCGTGGGCGACTAGCGTCGGACCGGATCCCAAACCTGAGCCAGCGCCGGTTCGAGCGGCCTTAGCTGATGCTGGTTGTGGTCTGTTGGGTCATCCTTTTGTGATTTTCTTGCGATTTTTCTGCAGCTTTCTTTCTGGTTTCTTGCAACTTTCTTCCTCCATTGGCTCTCCGATTTCAACCCAAATACAATGAATCAACCAAAACCAACAATTGCCTATACCCTTTAATATTGGGCTTACACGATTTGCTAAGGAAAACAGTAAATAACAAATCTCCTATACCTCCATCAAAGAGGTTTAACAGAGAATCTATCCATACTAAAAATAGTGAAGGATCACAGTTTAATCACAGATATGTGTCGAGTTTTATTCAACTAGATGCATGCTCCCTATATTTTCACAAAACCTTCATGCTCTGATACCAATTGAAGGCCTAGAAAAGGGAAAACACAGAGCACGCAGTGGAAGCGAAAATCGAAAAACTGGAGAACAGGGAAACTCCGGAACAGAGCTGGCACCGGCTCCAGTAGCCCTAGCTGGCGTAGATTGCGCTCTGTCTAGATTTCGAAAGGAAAAATTTCTAACATTTTCTCCTTATTTTTAAAGTTGGCTGGACCAGAATGAGTGGAACCGGGGTAGGTGTGTTGGTGGAAACCTCTGGTGCGATTACTGCAAGCCTCCTACTCCGTCTTTGCATGTATGTGAATGCCAACCTCTCGATCTTCTAGTATATGGCCTGCATAATTCTGTTTGGTAAACAACTCACAGACTAAGGAACTTTTCTTAGAGAGAGAGAGAGAGAGGCATTTCTTTTTTCATAGAGAAAAAGCCGTGAAAAAAAAAAACAATGTTGTATTCAATCCTCCCGTTCAACCTAAATAAAACCCTAGGTTAAACTGGACTGGCCTATTGGACTCTTAGTTTAGTCGTTTGGACTAAATTAATTATTCTAATTAGAATCAAATAAATGGCCCAACAAATAATTAATTTTTTCCAGCCTAAATAAACTAGTCCAATTAACAAGTTTATATTAGTTTAGTCCCAGGTTAATCTTTAATTATTCAAATTGAGCCAAAGCCCTGAACAATTAATTAACCCACCAAACTAATTTAATTAATTCTCTCTCTCCATGGACCTTTATTTTATTCTATCCCAATAATTAAATTAGACTATTTATATAAAATAAATTTCATTTAATTTAATTTAAGACTAATTCCTTAACCTGTATTTAATTAGGACTCACGGTCTATACTGCGGACCAAAAGACACAAATCCATGGCTACTAAAATGACCAAGATACTCTTGCCATATAAATAGTTGTAGTTTGCATTTTAAATATTTCATAATATCACCATAAGAAAATATTGACCCCAAGGATAATGCTGCGTTAGCAAAGTCTCCGACCTACAAGTGTAATAACTAAAATACCCCTCTATACATCGTCGTACATTTAGAGAGGAAGAAGTTTACACCTCTCTAAATAACATCTACCATCCTTAGGCTTCTAGTCCAATGATTCACGACTTCCTGGATTATTTTCGCTTTCCAATGGAGCTACCCTAAAGTAAACATCCATGTTATGTTTCCCAGGGCCCTAGATACTTAGATCATTTAGACAACCACAAGGGGAGATATAGTATAGAAATGATCTTGTACAAGTCTATCTTTACTAATTAGTCACACATACCCAATATGCAAGTATATTGATCCTACGATAGAATCTCAACTATAGCATATCAAAGTACATGCTTCCAGCTTCGTCAGACTACTAACTTATACTCAAATCGTAGAGTACTAGCCCACGTTATAGCAGTAGTAGTCTAGGTTTCTACCATGTAGTACTTTTAAGAAACTACTGCTATAGGTCCTGTTCTACGTATTCGAAATACGCTTCTGTCATGAAGTGAGTGGATTACTCACTGGCTAAAGGTAAGCCATTCTCCATTTGGAATTTATAACATAATAAACTAAACATGACGAGATTCCTATTCTCATCAATTGGTTAAGAACGAATGTTTATGTGTTAAGTAACTCGTGATCCATACCTTACTGTGAAAGACCACCATTCACATAGACCACTTACTTAAACATAATGGGTCTTTTAAAAACGCAATTGTACATAAATAAAATGTAAATTCACAAATAATTTTTGAAAATAAATTCTTTTATTAAAACATTCGATGTTTACATTAGAAACCTAGTCTAAAAGGGCATATTTCCAAACAATCTCCCACTTGCACTCTAAGACTAAGTAAGTCCATAAGTGCCTACCCCTATGGTGTCTAAGTGTCTTTTGAAGACTATCTCAACCAAAGGCATGGTGAATGGATCAGCCAGATTGTTTTTGGAGGCAATTTATTCCACCACGACTTCCCGTCTCTGGATGAAATCCCAAATCAGGTGGTACTTCCTTTCGATATGCTTCCTCTTCTTGTGGTTCCTAGGTTCCTTGTATTGTGATACTTCTCCAGTGTTGTTGCAATACATCACGATTGACCTGTCCAAGTGTGGCACGACTCCAAGTTCTGAAAGGAACTTTCGGAGCCAGATTGCTTCCTTGGATGCCTCCGAAGTTGCCACATACGCAATTTCCATGGTTGAGTTAGCAATGCAAGATTGCCTGATACTCCTCCATGAAATGGCTCCTCCAGACAAGGTGAAGATATATCCACTAGTGGATTTTCTCTCATCCTTATCTGCTTGGAAATCTGAGTCTGTGTATCCTGTAGGAACTAAGTCATTAGTCCTGTAAAACAGCATATAATCTCTCGTTCCCTTGAGGTACTTGAGAAAATGCTTTACAGCTTGCCATTGAACCTCCCCAGTGTTTGACTGATATCTGCTAACCAAGCCTACGGCAAAGCAGATATCTGGCCTAGTACACAGCATTGCGTACATGAGACTTCATACAGCCGAAATGTAGGGAATCCAACTCATTCTGTCTTTTTCTTGTTGAGACTTATGACAGTCCCTTGAAGAAAATGACAACTCATGTCTACATGGAATTAGAGCTTCCTTGCATGAGTCCATGCTGTACTTGGCCAGCATCTTGTCAATGTATGCCACTTGGGATAATCCTAATATTCTCTGTTTCCTATTTCTAAGAAGTCAAATCCCGAGAATATAGCTGGCTTCTCCCAAGTCCTTCATACTGAATTGACTAGACAGCTAAACCTTTGTAGATGATGATGACTTTACATCATTTCCAATGAGTAGAATATCATCCACATACAAGACAAGAAAAATCACATTAATGTCTTCAAGTTTCTTGTACACGCATGGTTCATCCTCGTCTTGAACAAAACCATAGGACTTTACAGTCTCATCAAAACGAATGTTCCATGCCCTTGATGCCTACTTAAGTCCATAAATGGACTTTTTAAGCTTGCAAACCATATGCTCTTGTCCTTTAGCAATAAAACCTTTCGGTTGGGACATATAGATGTCTTCACTAAGATGGCTATTTAAAAATGCCGTTTTGACATCCATTTGCCATATCTTGTAGTCATAATAACATGCAATGGCAAGGAGAATACGGATGGACTTAAGCATGGCTATTGGGGAAAATGTTTCCTCGTAATCGATTCCCTCTTTCTAAGTATACCTTTTCGCCACAAGCCTAGCTTTGAAGGTTTCCACCTTCCCATCTATTCCCCTCTTTCTCTTGTATACCCACTTACACCCTATGGGTTTTATCCCTTCAGGTGAAGCTATAAGATCCTAAACTTAATTGAGATACATAGACTTAATCTCGGCTTTCATTACTTCATGCCATAGATTTGCATCGGCATCAGCAATAGCCTTCTCGTATCTAGTGGGGTCTTGTTCCTGATGGTCGGAGACCAGCTCGAAAGCTTCTCCTGTCCATCTCTCCGGAACTCTAGACACTCTCCCACTACGACGAGGCTCCATATGTACAAGCTCTTGAGGCTGTGTCTCTTCTTGTTTTACAATCGTGTAAGAAGAAGTTGATTCTGAGGATAACTTCTCCTTAAGTTCCAACCTAGTTGAACCTTTCATGGAAGTACTTTGATCATCCTCTAAGTATCTAGCATTGGTACTTACCAGTACTTTTTGCTTCTTAGGATAATAAAAGTAACCATCCTTTGTCCTTTTTGGATACCCAACAAAATAGCAAAATTCTAACCTTGGTTTCAACTTGTCTCCCTTGACCAGTACATAAGCTAGATAATCCCATATCCTGAGACGATTCAGACATGGCTTACGCCCAGTCCACATCTCATAGGGAGTCCTCAGTACTGACTTGGAAGGCACCAAGTTCAGAATATATGCCACTGTTTCCAGGGCATATCCCCAAAAGGACACCGGAAGAGTAGCATGAGATATCATGCTTCGGACCATTTCCATCAATGTCCTATTCCTTCTCTCAGCTACTCCGTTCTACTGGGGCATCCCCGGCACAGAGAGTTGGGATACTATCCCATGACGTACCATGTAGTCCATGAATTCACCAAGGAGGTACTCTCTATCACGATTTAATTGTAAGGTCTTGATCAATTTACCTGTCTAATGCTCCACTTCAGCCTTAAACTCTTTGAACTTGTCAAAAGAGTCAGACTTGCGTCTCATTAGGTAAACGTAATCAAACCTTGTACAATCATCCGTGAAAGTGATAAAGTACTCAAAACCTCCTCTAGTTGGTGTAGACAAAGGACCACACACATCAGTGTGAACAAAGGACCACCTCCTTGGCTCTATCCACCGTAGGGGCAAATGACCTCTTGGTCATCTTTCCCATTAGGCAGGACTCATACTGAAGTAAATTTTCCAATCTCAATGAGTCTAAGAGCCCATCATGAATCAACCTCTGAACCCTAGTTGAGTTCATATGACCCAACCTTAGATGCTAAGGAAAAGAATCATTGACATTGGTATTTCTTTTCTTAGTTAAATGTTCAAATTGAGCGTTATTAATTGATTCTTAATAGGGTTTAAGAAAAATAAATTTCCATACACGTGCCCAGTACATAGAATATCTCCATCTCTACTAATAGAAATACCAGAATAGAAATATACAGAATATCCTTGATTTATTAGTTTTGCAATTGAAATAAAATTCTGTCTAAATCCAGGTATATATAAAATATCTTTCAAAACCACTATTCTATTACAATAAAAAATAAGATCAGCTCTCCTACTGCAAGGGCCCAAACTTGTGCTCCATTTCCTACACTGATGGAACGCAGAAACAGGGGAGCATGCACCGTGCCAATTAAAATTGGAGAAAAATTAAAACGCCAGCCATAAAGGCCATGTGGAAGCGTGAAGATCATACCTTTGCGCTCCTTAACCCTTCTAGGTTGAGTAAGAGCGGATTGAACGACTGAAATCGCCTCGCTTTGTCCACTTGAAAGAACTTCCGGTTGAACACCCGCTAGCCTTCTACTCCGCCTTGTTTGCATTAACGCTTAGCTCTCCAGCTCTCGAGATATTCCTCAGCCTAACCTCTAGTTGGTGAACACTATGGTGAAGAGGAAGGGTCTCAATTCTCCTTGGTTTGCTCGCTATTGGTTAGCAAAGAACAAGGGAAAACAAGAAGAAAGAGAGAGACCTTGAGAGAGAGAGAGACCCACGTGAGTGTGTGGCTTGGGAAAGGAAAAATTAGGGTTTTTTTCCTTTCAAAGAGTTGTTTATATTTGGCCTAAACTAGGTCTCTCAATCTCTGATAAACATCTCCCCGGGTTTTCAAAATACCCGGATGTTATCTTGAGAAACAGTTTGGCCTAACCTTAAACTCCTCTTAACCGTATATGGAAAAAACCCTAAGGTCCAAGCTATTGGGCCAGATAAATATTTATTATTTTTCTTGGACCCAAAAAGGCCCAAAATAATAAATATTAATTATTTATTTCCTGGGCTTACATGAGTAACCTAATAAATAATTAATGAGCCCAAATGAACCATAATAATTAATCTTTAATTATTTATTTCTTGGGCCTATATAAATAACCCAATAAATAATTAAACATTAATTATTTCCCCTAGTTTAAGCCCAGGTTAATTTCTTAATTATTCATACTGGACCTAGGCCCTGAATAATTAATTAACCAAATAAACTAGATAATTAATTTCTCTCAACTCATATTTTATTTATTTATTTATTTATTTATTTATTTTATTCCAAATCCAATAATAAATTAGACTTCCCGAATAAAATAAAATAAAACAAAATAAAATAAAATCCTCTTCAACCGAGACCAATTCCTCAACCCAAAAATAGTTAGGACTTACGGGCTATCCCGAGGACCAAAAAGACACATCGCCTTGGCTGCTAAAATGACCAAAATACCCCTACTATATAAATAGCTGTATTTTGCATTTTAAATATTTCCTAATATCACCATAAGGAAATATTGACCCCAAGGACAATGCTGCGTTAGCAAAGTCTCCGACCTACAGGTGAAATGACTAAAATACCCCTCTACACATCGCCGTACATTTAGAGAGGAAGAAGTGTACTAATACCCCTCTAAATGACATCTACCATCCTTAGGCTTCTAGTCCAATGATCCACGACTTCCTGGAGTGTTTCCGATTTCCAAGGGAGCTACCCTAAAGCAAACATCCAAGTCATGTTTCCCAGGGCCCTGGATAATTTAGACCATTCTGACAACCACAAGGGGCGATATAGTGCGTAAACTATCTTGTATAAGTCCTGTCTTAACTAACTAGTCGCACATACCCAACATGCAAGTATATTGCCCCTATGATAGAACCTCAACTACAACGAAATCAAAGTATATGCTTCCAGCCTTCGCTAGACCACCAACTCATACTCAAGTCGTAGAGTACTAGTCCACGCCGTAGCGGTAGTAGTCTAGGTTTCTACCATATAGTACTTTGAGAAACCACTACTACAGTCCTGTTCTACGTATTCAAAATACGCTTATGTCATGAAGTGAGTGGACTACCCACTCGGCTAAAGGTAAGCCATTCCCCATTTGGAATTCATAACATAATAACCTAAACATGATGAGGTTCCTAGCCTCATCAATAGGTTAAGAATAAATGTTTATGTGTTAAATAACCCGTGATCCATACCTTATCGTGAAAGACCACCATTCACATGGATCACTTATTTAGACACAATGGGTCCGTTCCAAACGAAAATCGTGCACAAACAAAAAGTAAATTCACAAACAATTTCTCGAAACTAAATTCTTTTATTAAATAATTCGATTTTTCATCGAAACCTAGTCTAAGAGGGCATACAATCCAACAATCTCCCACTTGCACTCTAAGACTAGGTAAGTCCATAGGTGCCCACCCCTATGGTGTCTAAGTGTCTCTTGAAGACTCTCTCACCCAAAGGCTTGGTGAATGGGTCTCGCTAGATTATTTTCTCGAGGTAATATGTTCCACCACGACTTCCCGTCTCTCGGATGAAATCCCGGATCGGTGGTACTTCCTCTCGATGTGTTTCCCTTCTTGTGGTTCCGAGGCTCCTTAGATTGCGATATTGCTCCAGTTGTTGTCGCAATACATCACAACCGGCCTATCCATATGTGGTACGACTCCAAGTTCCGAAAGAAACTTCCGGAGCCGATCGCTTCCTTGGACGCCTCCGAAGCCGCCACATACTCGCCTTCTATGGTTGAGTCGGCAATACAAGATTGCTTGATACTCCTCCATGAAATTGCTCCTCCGGACAAGGTGAAGACATATCCACTAGTGGATTTTCTCTCATCCTTATCCGCCCGGAAGTCCGAGTCCGTGTATCCCGTAGGAACCAAATCATCACCACCGTAAACCAAAGATATAATCTCTCGTTCCCTTGAGGTGCTTGAGAATATGCTTTACAGACTTGCCAATGAACCTCCCCGGGTTTGACCGATATCTCGCTAACTAAGCCCACGGCAAAGTAGATATCCGGCCTAGTACACAAGATAGCGTACATGAGACTTCCCACAGCCGAAGCGTAGGGAATCCTACTCATTCTGTCCTTTTCTTCTTGAGACTTAGGACAGTCCTTCGAAGAAAATGACAACCCATGTCTACAAGGGATTAGAGCTCCCTTGCATGAGTTTATGCTGTACTTGGCCAGCATCTTGTCAATGTATGTCGCTTGGGATAATCCTAACATTCTCTACTTCCTATTTCTAAGAAGCCTAATCCCGAGAATGTAGTTGGCTTCTCCCAAGTCCTTCATACTGAATTGACTAGACAGCCAAACCTTTGTAGATGACAATGTCCCTACATCATTTCCAATGAGTAGAATGTCATCCACATACAGGACAAGAAAAACCACATTGATGCCTTCAAGTTTCCTGTACACGCATAGTTCATCTTCGTTTTGAATAAAACCATAAGACTTTACAGTCTCATCAAAACGAATGTTCCATGCTCTTGATGCCTGCTTAAGTCCATAAATGGACTTCTTAAGCTTGCAAACCATGTGTTCCTGGCCTTCAGCAATGAAGCCTTCCGGTTGGGACATATAGATGTCTTCGCTAAGATGGCCATTCAAGAATGCCGTCTTGACATCCATTTGCCATATCTCGTAGTCATAGTAACAGGCGATGGCAAGGAGGATGCGAATGGATTTAAGCATGGCTACCGGGGAAAAGGTTTCCTCATAGTCGATACCTTCTTTCTGAGTATACCTTTTCGCCACAAGCCTAGCTTTGAAGGTTTCCACCTTCCCATCCACTCCTCTCTTCCTCTTGTATACCCACTTGCACCCAATGGGTTTTATCCCTTCAGGTGAAGCTACAAGATCCCAAACCTGATTGAGGTACATAGACTCAATCTCGGCTTTCATTGCTTCATGCCACAGATTTGCATCGGCATCAGCAATAGCCTCCTCGTATCTAGCGGGGTCTTGTTCCTGATGGTCGAAAACCAGCTCAAAGGCTTCTCCAGTCCATCTATCCGGAACCCTAGACACTCTCCCACTACGACGAGGCTCCATTTGTACAGTGCTCTTGAGGCCGTGCCTCTTCTTGTTCCAAAATCGGGTCGAGAGAAGTTGATTCCATAGATAACTTCTCCCGCAGCTCCAACCTCGTTGAACCTTTAGTGGAAGTACTTTGATCATCTTCCAAGTATCTAGCATTGGTACCGACTAGTACCTTCTGCTCCTTAGGATGATAAAAGTAGCCTCCTTTTGTCCCTTTTGGATACCCAACAAAATAGCATAATTTCGATCTTGGTTCCAACTTGTCTCCCTTGATCGAGACATAAGTCGGACACCCCCAAATCCCGAGATGATTCGTACTTGGCTTACGCCTAGTCCACATCTCATAGGGAGTCCTAGGTACTGACTTGGAAGGCACCAAGTTCAGAATATATGCCGCTGTTTCCAGGGCATATCCCTAGAAGGATACCGAAGAGTAGCATGAGACATCATGCTTCGGACCATTTCCATCAACGTCTTGTTCCTTCTCTCGCCTACTCCGTTCTGTCGGGGGTTCCCGGCAGCAGAGCTGGGATACTATCCCATGATGTACCATGTAGTCCTTGAATTCACCTAGGAGGTACTCTCCACCACGATCCGATCGTAAGGTTTTGATTAATTTACCTGTCCGACGCTCCACTTCACCCTTAAACTCTTTGAACTTGTCAAAAGAGTCGACTTGCGTCTCATCGTGTAAATGTAACCATACCTCGTACAATCATCCGTGAACGTGATGAAGTACTCAAAACCTCCCCTAGCTGGTGTAGACAATGGACCGCACACATCGGTGTGAACAAGACTCAACACCTCCTCGGCTCTATCCGCCTTTGGTGTAAAAGACCTTTTGGTCATTTTTCCCATCGAGCAGATTCACACCGAGGCCAACTTTCCAATCTCAATGAGCCCAAAGGCCCATCATGGATTAGCCTCTCGAATCCCGGTTGAGTTAATATGACCCAACCTCGAGTGCCAAAGGTATGAATCATTGATATTAGTCTTTCTCTTCTTAGTTAAAGGTTCGGATCGAGCGTTATTTGATTGTTTGTTAATAGGGTTTAAAAAGAACAAATTTCCATACATGTGCCCAAGACATAAAATTTCTCCATCTCTACCGATAGAAATATCGTAATGGAAAGATACGTAATATCCTTGATTAATAAGTTTTGCAACTGAAATCAAATTCTGACGAAAACCAGGTACATATAAAATGTCTTTTAAAACCACTATCTTATTACAATAAAAAATAAGATCCAGCTCTCCCACTGCAAGGGCCCAGACTTGTGCTCCATTACCCACTCGAAGCCCATGTTCGCCCTTCTTGAGTCTTCTTATCTTCCTAAACCCCCGCAAGGAGTTACGTATATGATCAGTGGCTCCCGAATCAACAATCCAAGTGGAAGTTGATCCTACCATTGATATGGACTCTAGATAGTAAACATTACCTCGTGGGGTTTTTCTTGGCTCGAAGATCTGGACACTCTTTTTCCAGTTGTCCCTTCTTTCCACACTTGAAGCACTTGCCCTTTGGTTTGTCCTTGGGCTGGTTCTTGGGCTGGGCTGCCGCATTCCCCTTCTTCCTCTTGAACTTTCTGGGCTTAGGCCCAGTTCTTGAAGAAGAGGCCTTAGCAATCATGGCCTTAGACTGCGGCTTCATGACCTTCTCCGCCATCTGGAGCTCCTTCATCAGTTCAGTCAAACTCATGTTCAACTTGTTCATGTTATAGTTTAACTTGAACTGAGTGAAAGAGCCCGGTAGAGATTCGAGAACCATGTCCACTTGGCTCTCGGGGTCAATGACAGCCCCTAAGATTTCTGCCTCCTCGAAAGCAGCAATCATCTTGAGCATATGCTCTCGGACTGATGCTCCCTCAGCCATCTTAGTGTTTACAATTGTTCGAAGAGCCTCCTGCCTTGCGGGCCGGCTCTTGTCCGCGAACATAGTTGCCAACGATTGACTTATGTCATATGCAGAAGCCATGTGCTCGTGTTTTGACTGGAGCACATTAGACATGGAAGCTAACATATAGCAACGTGCCATTTCGTCAGCTTTCTTCCATGCCTTTTCAGCCTCTCGCTCTTCAGCGGTGGAACCTTCCCCGATAACAGGGCAGGTTTCGTAAAGGACATACTTATACTCCTCGACTGTGAGTATTATGTCCAGGTTCCTTTTCCAGTCCACATAGTTTGGACCCGTTAACTTATTCTCCCTGAGAATAACGGCCAATGGACTAAAAGAACCTCCCACCATTTCTAAAAATCGAAAATAAAAGAAAGAAATTAGTTTGTGAAAACAAAATGAAATTTGTGCACTGAAAATAATTTGGCTCTTAGGAAAACTGACATAGCTTCTTGGGAAGATTAACAGTTTCCTAAGCTAAGTGTATTAACCACCACAAATTAATTTCCATTCTAGGTAATGGTCTAGAGAATAACTCCATCGTGGGATGGCCGTTTCCTCTCATTTTCTATGGACATACCTCGCACTATAACCTCCAACGTGGGCTGGCCGATCATAGTACGTGCTCCGGGTTATTAATTACACCCTTCCATTAGGTATAGATCCTTGTGGTATCCCCATCCTATACGGGTTCACTCCCAGAGTGACGCGAGGAGATCCACGATCTCTAATGAGGACCGTGATGGAAGCCGTGGGGCCGTTGGAACCCCTCTCCTACTTAGTCTTTTAAAATAAAGGTTTTCTGAAAAATATCCTTTTGAAATTTCCATTAAGTTTTTCTTAACTCAAAAATAAAATATCTAAGTCCAATAAAATCTCTATGTCAAGGCTTATATCCTTTGAGAGATTTCCTCCATGGACTAATTTTATATAAGTTAAAACTTAATGATTTCAAAAATTTTCCAATTAAAACTTTCTAGAGACTTTGGTCTCATGTTTATTTGACAAAATCATTTTCCTAGTCCAAAACAAAACAAAATGGCTCTCCATTTTAATTTACAAAAATATCTAAATCCAATATATTTTCTATGTCAATGATTAAATCATTTGAGAAAATATTTAAGGATTAATTTTTGTACCAATTAAAATAACCATTTAGTTTTTAAAGAAAAATATTTTTCCTTGCCAAAACAAAAGGTTCCCAAAGACTTTGGTCTTTGAGAAAAAGCACACATATGTACATAAAAAAAATAGCATGCTAGAAAACAATAAACTTTTTCATGCTTTTCTATTTTTTAAACCTAAGTGCCCAAATAATAGAATTAAACACATTAATTAATTAATTAATGATATTGTTTAATCCTAAAATCCCTTACTAATATTTTTTATGCAAATATATTCCAAGAATATAAATATTGCAAAAATATTAACTTCGCCTGGTATGGGACCCAAAACGGAAAAAGGAAAAAAATAAAAAAAAATTGCCAAAATTGGCTGGCGGTCCACTGCACCGGCCGCACAAGATCCGCGCCATAATGGCCTGCGGTCCACCGCAGCCGCAATGCACCGCGCCGCACCAGATCGCACGCCAGCCACGACCGGTGGACTTCGCCCGCGCCCGCGACCCGCGCCCACTTGCCCTCTGCTGCCGACCCGAGTGTTGGCCCGTTTTCTGGCGTCCGGCCCGCGCACGACCCGCGCGAATTTGAAGTTGCAATTGCAATTTTGCAATTGCAAAATTAGCTTCAAATCACCTCCCAATTGGCTCGGCTTCGCGGCTCCAGAAGCACGGCTCCACTCACAGAACAGAAGCGGCTCGGCTCGACGGCTCGGCTCCAACGCGGCGGCTTATGAACAGTGTCATCTTCTTCGTTTTTCCACTGTCCGCGCGCGAAATTGCAGAACCTTCCTTTTTCGATTTCTTTCTTATTTCTTTGGCTTCTTTGGACATTTTTACTTACAAAAAACATCCAAAACAAAAACACAACCGCCTATACCCATTTAAATTGGGTTTACACGATTAAAACATCAAAGCCAAAAAATTTTACAGTGGCCTCCTATACTTCAACGATGAAGCTTACATCAAGCCTATCCCACACCAAAACAGCAAAGGATCACAGGTATAATCATCTTCTCCATTTTATTAACTACCATGCTCCTTATATTGATCAAAACCAGTGGCTCTGATACCACTTTGATGGAACGCAAAAACAGAGGAGCATGCACCGTGCCAATTAAAATTGGAGAAAAATTAAAACGCCAGCCATAAAGGCCATGTGGAAGCGTGAAGATCATACCTTTGCGCTCCTTAACCCTTCTAGATTGAGTAAGAGCGGATTGAACGACTGGAATCACCTCGCTTTGTCCACTTGAAAGAACTTCCGGTTGAACACCCGCTAGCCTTCTACTCCGCCTTGTTTGCATTAACGCTTAGCTCTCCAGCTCTCGGGATATTCCTCAGCCTAACCTCTAGTTGGTGAACACTATGGTGAAGAGGAAGGGTCTCAATTCTCCTTGGTTTGCTCGCTATTGGTTAGCAAAGAACAAGGGAAAAACAAGAAGAAAGAGAGAGACCTTGAGAGAGAGAGAGACCCACGTGAGTGTGTGGCTTGGGAAAGGAAAAATTAGCGTTTTTTTCTTTTCAAAGAGTTGTTTATATTTGGCCTAAACTAGGTCTTTCAATCTCTGATAAACATCTCCCCGGGATTTCAAAACACCCGGATGTTATCCTGAGAAACAGTTTGGCCTAACCTTAAACTCCTCTTAACCGTATCTGGAAAAAAACCCTAAGGTCCAAGCTATTGGGCCAGATAAATATTTATTATTTTTCTTAGACCCAAAAAGGCCCAAAATAATAAATATTAATTATTTATTTCCTGGACTTACATGAGTAACCCAATAAATAATTAATGAGCCCAAATGAACCATAATAATTAATCTTTAATTATTTATTTCTTGGGCATATATAAATAACCCAATAAATAATTAAACATTAATTATTTTCCCTAGTTTAAGCCCAGGTTAATTTCTTAATTATTCATACTGGACCTAGGCCCTGAATAATTAATTAACCAAATAAACTAGATAATTAATTTCTCTCAACTCATATTTTATTTATTTATTTATTTATTTATTTATTTTATTCCAGTCCAATAATAAATTAGACTTCCTGAATAAAATAAAATAAAACAAAATAAAATAAAATCCTCTTCAACTGAGACCAATTCCTCAACCCAAAAATAGTTAGGACTTACGGGCTATCCCGAGGATCAAAAAGACACATCGCATTGGCTGCTAAAATGACCAAAATACCCCTGCTATATAAATAGCTGTATTTTGCATTTTAAATATTTCCTAATATCACCATAAGGAAATATTGACCCCAAGGACAATGCTGCGTTAGCAAAGTCTCCGACCTACAGGTGAAATGACTAAAATACCCCTCTACACATCGCCGTACATTTAGAGAGGAAGAAGTGTACTAATACCCCTCTAAATGACATCTACCATCCTTAGGCTTCTAGTCCAATGATCCACGACTTCCTGGAGTGTTTCCGATTTCCAAGGGAGCTACCCTAAAGCAAATATCCAAGTCATGTTTCCCAGGGCCCTGGATAATTTAGACCATTCGGACAACCACAAGGGGCGATATAGTGCAGAAACTATCTTGTATAAGTCTGTCTTAACTAACTAGTCGCACATACCCAACATGCAAGTATATTGCCCCTATGATAGAACCTCAACTACAGCAAATCAAAGTATATACTTCCAGCTTCGCTAGACCACCAACTCATACTCAAGTCGTAGAGTACTAGTCCACGCTGTAGCGGTAGTAGTCTAGGTTTCTACCATATAGTATTTTGAGAAACCACTACTACAGGTCCTGTTCTACGTATTCAAAATACGCTTATGTCATGAAGTGAGTGGACTACCCACTGGCTAAAGGTAAGCCATTCCCCATTTGGAATTCATAACATAATAACCTAAACATGATGCGGTTCCCAGTCTCATCAATAGGTTAAGAACAAATGTTTATGTGTTAAATAACCCGTGATCCATACCTTACTGTGAAATACCACCATTCACATGGATCACTTATTTAGACACAATGGGTCTGTTCCAAACGAAAATCGTGCACAAACAAAAAGTAAATTCACAAACAATTTCTGAAACTAAATTCTTTTATTAAATAATTCGATTTTTCATCAGAAACCTAGTCTAAGAGGGCATACAATCCAACATACACGTAGTCCATGTTCGCCCTCCTGGAGTCTTCTAATCTTTCTAAACCCCTGCAAGGAGTTACAGATATAATCAGTGGCTCCTGAATCAACAATCCAAGTAGAAGTTGATCCAACTATTGATATAGACTCTAGATAGAGAACATTGCCTGTGGGGTTTTTCTTGGCTTGAAGATCCGAACACTCCTTTTTTTAGTGTCCCTTCAATCTACACTTGAAGCACTTACCCTTAGGTTTGTCTTTGGGCTGGGTCTTGGGCTGGCCCGCTACGTTCCCCTTCTTCTTCCTGAACTTTCTGGGCTTGGGCCCAGTTTAAGAAGATGAAGCATTGGCAATCATAGCCTTTGACTGTGGCTTCATAACCTTCTCCGTCATCTGGAGTTCCTTCATCAACTCAGTCAAACCCATGTTCAACTTGTTCATATTATAGTTCAACTTGAACTGAGTGAAGGAACTCGGTAGAGATTCGAGAACCATGTCCACTTGGTTCTCGGGGTCAATGACAGCCTCTAAGATTTCTGCCTCCTCAAAAAGCAGCAATCATCTTGATCATATGCTCTCTGATTGATGCTCTCTCAGCTATCTTAGTGTTAATGATGGTTTGAAGAGCCTCCTGCCTTGCGGGCCGGCTCTTATCCGCGAATATCGTGGCTAGTGATTAGGTTATGTCATACGCAGTGGTCATGTACTCATGTTTAGATTGGAGCACATTAGACATGGAGGCCAACATGTAATAATAAGCCATCTCGTCGGCCTTCTTCCATGCCTTCTCAGCCTCACGCTCCTTGGCAGTGGAACCCTCCCCGATTACAGGGTAGGTTTCGTACAGGACATATTTATACTCCTCGGCCGTGAGTTTTATGTCCAGGTTCCTTTTCTAATCCATATGGTTTGGTCCCGTTAGCTTATTCTCTCAGAGAATAATGGCCAATTGACTAAAAAAACCTCTCACCATTTCTGAAAAATTGAAAATAAACGAAAAAAATTCAGTTTGTGAAAACAAAACCAATATGTGCACTTTATCCTTATTATCAAAACTGATAATAATAAATTTAGCTCTTAGGAAAACTAACATAGCTTCTTGGGAAGATTAACAATTTCTTAAGCTAAGTGTGTTAACCACCACCAATTAATTTCCCTTCTAGGTAATGATCTAGAAGATAACTTTATCGAGGGGATGACTGTTTCCTCTCATTTCCTATGGACATACCTCGCACTATAACCTCGAATGAGGGGCTGGCCAATCATAGTACGTGCCCCAGGTTATTAATTACATTCCTCTCTTAGATCTAGATCTTTATGATATCCCTATCCTATACGGGTTCACTCTCAGGGTGATACGATGGGACCCACAATCTCTAATGAGGATCGTGATGGAAGCCATGGGGCCGTTGGAATCCTTCTCCACTTAGTCTTTTAAAATAAGGGTTTTCTGAAAAATATCCTTTTGAAAATTTCCATTAAGTTTTCCCTCAACTCAAAATAAAATGTCTAAGTCCATAAAAATCTCCATGTCAAGGCTTATATCCTTTGAGGGCTTTTCCCATGGACTAATTTTATTTAAGTTAAAACTTAATGATTTCAAAAATTTTCCAATTAAAGCTTTCTAGAGACTTTGGTCTCAAGTTTATTAGACAAAACAATTTTCTTTTGCCAAAATTAAAACAAAATGGCTTTCTATTTTAACTTACAAAAATAACTAAATCTAATATATTTTCTATGTCAAGGATTAAATCCTTTGAAAAAATATCTAAGGATTAATTTTTGTTCAAGATAAAATAACCACTTAATTTGTAGAAAAATGTTTTCCTTGTCAAAACATTCCCAAAGGCTTTGGTCTTTGAGATAATGTGCACATAGGTACCAAAAATAAGTAGCATGCTAGAAAACAGTAGACGTTTTCATGCTATTCTATTTTTTCAAACTTAAGTGCCCAAATAATAGAATTAAATATATTAATTAATTAATTAACTAATGGTCTTATTTAATTCTAAAATCCCTTACTAATATTTTACATGCAAAAATATTCCATGAATATTAACTATTGCAAAAATATTAACTTCGCCTGGTATGGACCCCAAAACCAAAAGAAATCGCAAGAAAAATTACAAGGAAAAATAAAAATAATTTCCTTGGTCCATTGCACCCGCCGCACTAGATCATGCACCCAATCTACACTGTGGTTCACTGCACCCGCCGCACAGAACTAGGACCCATCAGAAACCAGCGCACAGACCGGCCTTCCAAAGCCAAGCCGGTGCCGGTTCTAGCACTCCAAGCCGGCGCCGGTTCCGATCTGGATGCCGGATCCTGCAGTTTTTTTTGTGTGCGAATTTCTCTTATTTTTCTGCACAGCTTTTGGTGCCATTAGCTATTCGATTTCAAACCAAATACAATGAAATCAACCAAAACCAACAACCGCCTATACCCATAAACATTGGGCTTACACGATTTACTAAGAAAAACAGTAAATTACAAATTCCTATACCTCCACCCGCAAGGTTTACTAGAGAATCTATCCCTACCATAAACAGCGAAGGATCACAATTTTAATCACACATATGTGTCCAATTTTATTCATCTAGATGCATGCTTCCTATATTTTCACAAAACCTTTATTCTCTGATACCAATTGAAGGCATGGAAAGTGGGAAAACACGGAGCACACAGCGGAAGCGAACATAAAAAAACTAGAAAAAACAAGAATAGGGAGTCTAGGGCAAGGCTGGCACTGGCTTTGGCAGCCCTAGCCGGCGCCGATTGCTCCCTGTCTCAATCCCAAGGTTTTAAAATTTTTACCTATTTTCCTCGTTCTAAGTGTTGGCTATACCGGAACGTGTGCAACCGGTGTAGGTGTGCTGGTAAAAGCCTTTGGTGCGATTCCTGCAAGCTTCCTACTCCGCCTTTACATGTATGTGGATACCAAACTCTCGGTCTTCTAGTATATGGCCTGCCTAACTACCGTTTAGTGAATAACTAACGAGCTAGGGAATTTTCTAGAGAGAGAGAGAGAGACGTCTAGCTTCCACACAGAAGAAGCCGTCGTTCTTATGAGTAAAAAACAACGATTATTATTATTATCATTCCTAATCCTCCTGTTTAAGTTAAATAAAAACCCTAGGTTAAACTGGACTGGGCCATTGGACTCTTAATTTAGCCTATTGGACTTAATTAATTATTTTAGTTAGAACCAACCCAATGGCCCAACAAATAATTAATTTTCCAGCCCAAATAAACCAATCCAATTAAATGAACCTAAATCAGTTTAGTCCCAAGTTAATCCCTAATTATTCAAACTGGGCTAAAGCCCTGAATAATTAATTAACCCACCAAACTAATTTAATTAATTCTCTCTCCAAGGACCTTTATTTTATTCTAACACAATAATTAAATTAGGCTACTTAAATAACATAATTTCATTTAATTTAAGATTAATTTCTTAACCCGTATTTAATTAGGATTCACAGTCTATACTGGGGACCAAAAAACACACCGCATTGGCTACTAAAATGACCAAAATACCATTGCCATATAAATAGCTGTATTTTGCATTTTAAAAAATTTCTAATATCACCATAAGAAAATATTGACCCCAAGGACAGTGCTGCATTAGCAAAATCTCCGACCTACATGTATAATGTCTAAAATACCCCTCTATACATCATCGTACATTTAGAGAGGAAGAAGTATACTAACACCTCTCTAAATGACATCTACCATCCTTAGGCCTCTAGTCCAATGATCCATGACTTCCTAGATTGTTTCCACTTTCCAAGGGAGCTACCCTAAAGCAAACATTCAAGTCATGTTTCCCAGGGCCTTGGATATTTAGATCATTCAGACAACCACAAGGGGCGATATAGTATAGAAACTATCTTGTATAAGTCTGTCTTAACTAACTAGTCACACATACCCAACATACAAGTATATTGGCCCTACGATAGAACCTCAACTATAGCATATCAAAGTATATGCTTCCAGCTTCGTCAGACCACCAACTCATACTCAAGTCATAGAGTACTAGTCCACACTATAGCAGTAATAGTCTAGGTTTCTACCATATAGTACATTTAAGAAACCACTACTATAGGTCCTGTACTACTTATTCGAAATACGCTTATGTCATGAAGTGAGTGGACTACTCACTGGCCCATTCCCTATTTAGAATTCACAACATAATAATCTAGACATGATGAGATTCCCATTCTCATCAATCGGTTAAGAACAAAAGTTTATGTGTTAAGTAACTCGTGATCCATACCCTATTGTGAAAGACCTCCATTCACATGGACCACTTATTTAAACACAATGGATCTTCTCCAAACGTAATTATGCACACATAAAATTGTAAATTCACAAATAATTTCTGAGAATAAATTCTTTTATTAAAACATTCAATTTTTACATATGAAACTTAGTCTAAGAGGGTATATTTTCTAATAGTCTCATAATTGATTCCCTCTTTCTGAGTATACCTTTTCGCCATAAGCAAAGCATTGAAGATTTCCACCTTCCTATCTACTCCCCTCTTTCTCTTGTATACCCACTTACACATAATGGGTTTTATCCCTTCAGGTGAAACTACAAGATTCCAAACTTGATTGAAATACATAGACTCAATCTCAACTTTCATTGATTCATGCCATAGATTTTCATCGACATCAGCAATAGCCTCCTCGTATCTAGTGGGGTCTTGTTCTTGATGGCCAGAGATCAGCTCAAAAGCTTCTCCTGTCCATCTCTCTGAAACCCTAGACACTCTCCCACTACGACGAGGTTCCATATGTACAGGCTCTTAAAGCTGTGCCTCTTCTTGTTCCATAATCGGGCCAGAAGAAGTTGCTTCTGAGGATAACTTCTCCTCAAGTTCCAACCTAGTTGAACCTTTCGTGGAAGTACTTTGATCATCCTCTAAGTTTCTAGCATTGGTACTTACCAGTACTTTTTGCTTCTTAGGATGATAAAAGTAACCACCCTTTGTCCCTTTTGGATACCCAACAAAATAGCATAATTTTGATCTTGGTTCCAACTTGTCTCCCTTGACCAGTACATAAGTTGGACAACCCCATATCCTGAAATGATTCAGACTTGGCTTATGCCCAGTCCATATCTCATAGGGAGTCCTAGGTACTGATTTGGAAGGTACCAAGTTCAGAATGTATGCAGCTGTTTCCAGGACATATCCCCAAAATGACACTGGAAGAGTAGCATGAGACATCATGCTTCGGACTATTTCCATCAATGTCCTGTTTCTTCTCTTAACTACTCCGTTCTGTTGGGGTGTCCCCAGCGTAGAGAGTTGGGATACTATCCCATGATGTACCATGTAGTCCTTGAATTCACTCAGGAGGTACTCTCCACCACGATCCGATCATAAGGTCTTGATCAATTTACTTGTCCGACGGTCCACTTCAGCTTTAAACTCTTTGAACTTGTCAAAAGAGTCAGACTTGCGTCTTATTAGGTAAATGTAACCAAACCCTGTACAATCATCCGTGAAAGTGATGAAGTACTCAAAACCCCTTCTAGCTGGTGTAGACAAGGGACCACACACATCAGTGTGAACAAGACTCAATACCTCCTTAGCTCTATCCGCCTTAACTCAAAAATAAAATATCTAAATCTATTAAAATCTCTATGTGAAGGTATATATCCTTTTGAGAGATTTTTTCATGGACTAATTTTATTTAAGTTAAAAAATTTAATGATTTTAAAAATTTTTCCAATTAAAACTTTCTAGAGACTTTGGTCTCAAGTTTATTTGACAAAACAATTTTTCTTGTGCCAAAATAAAACAAAATGGCTTTCTATTTTAACTTACAAAAATATCTAAATCCAATATATTTTCTATATCAAGGATTAAATCCTTTGAGAAAATATCTAAGGATTAATTTTTGTTCAAGTGAAAATTACCATTTAATTTGTAGAAAAATGTTTTCCTTGTCAAAACATTTCCAAAAACTTTGGTCTTTGAGAAAACGTGCACATAGGTACCAAAAATAAATATCATGCTAGAAAACAGTAGACGTTTTCATGCTCTTCTAATTTGAAACCTAAGTGCCTAGATAATAGAATTAAACACATTAATTAATTAATTAATGGTCTTATTTAATCCTAAAATCCCTTACTAATATTTTTCATGCAAAAATATTCCATGAATATTAACTATTGTAAAAATATTAACTTTGCCTGGTATGGACCCCAAAACCAAAAGAAATTGCAAGAAAAATTACAAGGAAAATTTAAAATTTCTCCTTGGTCCGGTACACCCGCCGCAATGGATCAGCCACCTATCTGCACTGTGGTTCACTGCATCCACCACACAAAACTAGGACCCATGGGCAACCAGCGCGTGGGTCGGATCCCAGACCCGAGCCGACACCGGTTTGGCAGCCCCAGTCGGCGCTAGTTGCGGTCTACCGGGTCATCATTCTGTGATTTTCTTGCGATCTTTCTGCAGCTTTCTTTCTGGTTTCCTGCAACTTTCTTCTTCCTTTGGCTCTCCGATTTCAACCCAAATACAATGAAATCAACCAAAATCAACAATCACCTATACCCTTTAATATTGGGCTTACACGATTTGCTAAGGAAAACAGTAAATTACAAATCTCCTATACTTCCATCAAAGAGATTTAACAGAGAATCAATCCATACCAAAAACAGTGAAAAATCATAGTTTAATCACACATATGTGTCCAGTTTTATTCAACTAGATGCATGCTCCTTATATTTTCACAAAGCTTTCATACTCTGATACCAATTGAAGGCCTAGAAAAGGGAAAACACATAGCACGCAGTGGAAGTGAAAATCGAAAAAACTGGAAAAACTGGAGAATAGGGGAACTCTCGTACTGAGCCGGCACCGGCTCCGGCAGCCCTAGCCGGTGCTGATTGCGCTCTATCCAGATTCCGAGGGGAAAATTTTCTAACTTTTTCTCCTTGTTCTCAAAGTTTTTCCATTTTTTTCAATTTTTACTTCCGCTGTGTGCTTTGTGTTTTCCCTTTTCTAGGCCTCCAGAATTGTATCGCTATTGTCGCCTTCTTTTCTTGGGTCTGCAGGTAGACATAAAAAAAAAAGAAATCAGATGTGAGATTTAGCATCAATATCCCTAGATAACAGAGGGAGAGATTACGTCTTTCCTACCTCTTAAGTAGCTTGAGCCATTTCTGAGATCGTTTTTTCTGCCCTAAGGAAAGTTGCGTGTGAGTGTATTGGGGCTTCTTACTCGCAACCACACACTGAAAACTTGGGGGCAACTGAGGGTTTAAGGACTGCAACAAGCTGCTGAGTAAGGTGCAGGCAAAGGGACAGTGAGAATATTTCAGTTTTAACTAACTGAATATGCCCACTGTACATGAGCTCTGATTTTTTCTTTTTTTTTTTAGCAGATTTAATTCTTTCTCTGTTATACAAACTTTCTAATAACTCTCAAGTACTAATGCAGCACTGACAACAAAAATTAACATGGTTACATCATTTTAAATATTAATTTTGAGTTTATATTTCATGTCCTTCTTAAACCTATTAAAATTAATTATGTTGCTATTACATTGTGTTTTTAAGTAACATATCAATTTCATTTTCTTAGATCTATTAAAAATAATTGTCAAAAATGATAGAAACCACTATAGGGAATTTGTCATTTGGCAACGGCCAAAAACCGTTGCAAAACTATGGTTTTCGATAGTTTTGGCCATCGCAAAAAATGGCATAGCTATTTGCTACGGTCAAGACAAACCGTCACAATTTAAGACGGTTTTTGTGAGGACAAGAAAAAATCGTCGCAATTTGCTATGGTTTTGTGACGAGTATTTTTTATCAAAGTTCGATGAAGTAGAAAATTTGCTATCGTTTTGCGACAAAATGCATGCAAAATCTTCGCAAATTGCGATGGTATTGCAAGGGTCTTTGTGTTAGGGATATGCCCTAGAGTTAATTTATACTTATACTATTGTCGTTATATTTTATTATTTGTTTGAACAGTCTACTATGAAATTAAGAAATAATTGATTAAGCTTAATAAGGATGACATGTTCCGGACCTTATGCTTAATCTGGATATCGTGTGACAAAAGGACTAAATATAAAATTGTGGTTTGGTTCAAAGAGATCACTGATCTTCATTTAACGTGGATAATTATAATATTTTGCTAGAAACCACTTATAACTCGTGGGCCATTTAAATATGATTTAGGCACACTGCCAGTGTTAAATGAACCTATAGGGTCACACAATAAGCAAACTTCTTAGGTTATTTTTCTGGTACCAGATTCGATGAATCTGGAAATATGTCTAAGTTAATCGAACTTAGAAAATTTACTAGATACAATGAATCTGAAAATATGTCCACATTCGATGTATCTGGATAATGTCCAGATTATAAGAATCTGACTCGATAAATTAATTAGTTAAATTACCAAGATAATAGTAGAATCTTATCATATCAGTTTTTAATTTAATTTGAATTTAAATTAAAATATGATAAGATATTATCAGATTTAGACTCTAAGAGATTCGGGGAGTTTTTAAGAAAACCCTAGCCGTCTTCTCAACAGTTCTGTTCTGTTGAAAAATTTTCGTGCCTCTATTCACCAGGAAAAAAACTCTCAAACCCCCCGAATCTGTTGAAAATTTTTCGTGCCTCTATTCATACAATATGGATTGAGTTAGAATAGTCATCTTGATGAAGTATTGTCATTGTTATCTATGATGGAAAATAATGAAGTGGATCTCTTTATTAATTATTACAATATAATCATACATGAGTTGTGCACAATTTCTGGCTGAAATTAAGTACTTGATCACCTCCACTAAATAAGAAAAATGGAATTCTGCTTAAAACTTCAGCCTTCTCACACTACAAAAATGGCAGGAATTAGTAAGGGATAAAATCCGTTGCTAAATCTGCGAGGGATTAGCGAGGGAAAATGAGATAGGCACACATATTGACTTTCTGTTGCTAATCCCTAGCTGATTAGCGACGGATAAGCATTAACGAGAATCCCTTTTAATTTTGCGAGCGATAATAAAATCCCATTCTAATCTGTCGCAATTTGATAGGGATTTGCGACAAATTTTTTTATTTTTACTTAATATTCGTTGTAAAATTTTAGTTTCGGATTTGCAACTAAACCCAAGATAATCCCACGCTAATTTGTGAGAGAAGAGCGATGGAATTCCTAAAATTTCTAAATTATAAAAAAATTATAATCCCTAGCTAATCGCTCATAGTTTTGCGATGGATTAGAATGGGAATTTTTCCATCGCAATTCGTTGGCTGATTTGTTGCGGATTAGAGTTTTATTGGTGAGGAATAATTATTATCCCTCACTAGTCTGTCGCTAATGAATCCGTCACAAATCCCTAGCTAATTTCCAAGGGATTCCGAATTTTGTGGAATCTCAATTTTTTTCCTCATGATACTTTTGTGTGTGGTAAATTTGTTTATGTAATATCCTTAAAAATACTAAATTATTTATTATCTATTGAATTATAACCAATATATTTGCATTCAATATATGTGTAATTACCATCGACAAGTTTTGAATTATAGATTATAATTAAATGATATGCATACACTATACCTCTGTACAAATCCGCCATGTGTAGTATATATATAATACATTGGTCACTTTATATACTTTTCATATATTTGCATATATATAGTAATTAAATGTGTGTTCATATTTGCACATTTAATTACTTTATATACTTTACATATATTTGCATATATATAGTAATTAAATGTGTGTGTGTGTGTGTATTAAATATGAACACACATTTAATTACTATGAGAGTTATGTGTACAATCGAAGTTCTATATATTACATTTTATTACATTTGATTTGGGTAATAAATACAATTTTAGGATATGAAAACACGACAATACTAATTAAACCTGTCATATTAGTAAGCCTAACAGGATCGATGTTAATTAAACCTAAACAAACACCATGATGATTATTTAGAATTGTTTAATGGCAAAATATTTCATACTCTTAATTCGTAGCTAAGTAGGAAGTAGCTAAGTGTTGATAGAAATAAATATGTTTTCCTAGTAGAGTATTGAAAAAAGTGAAGAAAATGACATATCCGTCGCTAATCTGTTTCTAAATAGTGATGGATTAGCAACAGATAATAACAGCGAGAGATTTGAGTGGGATTAGCGAGGAATTCAAAACTTATAACTTCAAAGCAACACAAAAATTTTGAGCGGAATCTGAAATTTAAAAAATCCCTCACTAATTGCTTTCTAATACAACGCAATTAGCGAGGGATCAGAAAGGCATTAAAAACTCCGTTGAGGTCAACCCTTGCTAATCCATCGCTGAATACTTCCCTCGCTAATCACATGCGAATTTGCGAGTGATTAGCGAGGGATTATATTTATTTTTTAGTTTTTGTCGCAAATCCCTCGCTAATAAAAAGGGATTAGTGACGAAAATTTCCCTTGCAAAGCCTAATGACTATAACATCCCTATTCTGTCTTCTCTTTCATTATGTTCTTTCCCCTTTTCTCTGTCTTCTCTGGCTAATCCCTCTTAAATCCCTTCCAATTCCGCTGACGACCTTACCCCCTCCTTGCCTGAACTACCACCAAAAGACCATCTGACCAAAGCTGCAATTCCCTTCCACCATTAAACCACCGACGACCTTTATCAAGCTGTGGACGACTGCTGCCGGCGCTGTTGCATCTCGACCTCAACCGCTGTCACCAGAGCTTGGGCACCGCACTGGACCACAATTGATCTAGATATCTGTCAACTTTTAATGGATTCAAATGAAATTTATGCTACTGAGTTGAATTGTTGAGCTATGTGCTGGCTGAGTTAAATTGTTAAGCTATGTGCTATTCAAATGGAACTTTTACTGGTTTTATGCTTGTGTTGACTGAATGGTGTGAACAATAGAACCCGAAATTTTGTAAATTGGGGTGGAATTATAAGTTGTTTTGGTTGAGAGTTTGGAGGAGATATTCAAGCCTTTTGATTTCCAAATTCAAACGAAATTGAATAGAGGAAATTTAGGAATGTTTGAAGATGTAACAATGGAGATTTTTGGCTTTCATTGGGCAAGGAAGAAAATGATCAGCTTTGGTGCTCAAGAAGGCCGAAATAATGAAGAAAAAGGAGGTGAGAAAAACCTGATTATATGGCACCAAGAATGTTGAAAAAAATCTGGTTATATATGAGTGAAAGTTACTAGGAATTAGTTAGGGTTTTGAATTTCGTTACAAAACATTTTGAATAAAGTGTTTTAGCTATGACGTAGAAGGGTTTTGAGGTGCTACGATGTAGGCTTCAAGGGTTATTTTGATATAGAAAAAATGAGTGAAGTAGAAGATGGTTCTTGGGGTTTATTGCTTAAGGAATTCCAAAGCTGGTAGATAAGAAGTATGCATAAGTAGAAGCCAGACAAAATCATTATGTTTTGATGGAAATAATCAAGAGTAGGAAAGCTATTTTTGTGTAGTATGGTTACTTGTGTTTGGTGTCTAAATGCCTCGGTTAAGGGCTGAAATCAAACAAGAATATGGGTGGAACAAGTTCTAGATTTTGCTCATTATAAAGGAAGTTGCTTTGCCAAAAGAAAGAAAAGCTTGTTGTAATGCTTTTGGTCACAAGGACAAATGGTGTGACCGAGTAGCCTAAGGAATTGAACAAGAAAAATTTTCCCATTTTTCAACTAAACCAAGAACCAACAATATGAAGTTCCCTTAGGAGATAAAATAGGTACTTCAATTTTGAATAACCAAGAATAAATTCTAGAAATTCCATTTGGTTTTTACACTTGGTTTTTTTACTGATGAATTGTTCCTCTTTAGGGAGGCTTTACTTGCATGATGATTTTCTATACTTACAAACTAGACTCTATAATTCATGATGTGTATACTTATCTAATTGTGTGTGTATTTGAGTAAATTGGTATTTTATTTTTAAAACTTGATTGAATTTGGATTTATTTCTTTACATATTCATATTGGATGCATAGTGTCCAACACACACCAACAAAGCTTGAAGGTAAACCATCCACCATTCTTGTCTTCTTCATGTAGAAGAAATTGTGGCTGCTGTCTAGCTGTAAAATCTAAGATTTTATGATTTAGTTATGTTGTATTTTGATGCCTAAATGTTGTATCTAATCTAGGGACTTGAGATATTAAGTGAAAATGGCTTCTTGTATACAAAGAAATGCATTTTTCCTTATATTTAAATTGCTGGACTAAAATCTGCTGTTATTTTACAGCTTGTTGAGATCTGCTATATGTACTCATTTAGGGTGTGATTTTGTCAAAGGAAAGATGTAGCTATGCGGTGGATGTGTCATGTTATGTGTGGCTGATTGTATATGTGGTGGATGAAAAGATTTGATGTTGTTGAGGAGTTTGTTTGATGGTGTTAAAAACAGAGGAATGCTGGTTTGTGTTGGAGCTGAATTGGGTCTTGTTTGTGAAGTGACTTTTGTTGATGGCTTGATTAATTTTAAGTGTCCGAGTATTATTTTAGGTTCTAAGATTGAGTTTATAGTGGTGCTATGGTTGAGTTAATTGAGATCCTAACTATACCTACAGTTTGCTTCCTTTTTATTTCCTTTACTTCTTTTAGATTTAATCATACTTTACGTAAAACTATAATGGCCTTAACTATATTTGAACTAATATGGGAGTTTTTCTAAAGTCTTCTTGATTAAATAAATGTTGAGTTATTTTTCATTGTTGAAAGGAAATAATATGATTTCTACCATATTTATATTCTTTAGTTTTTATTAGGAGTAATGTATTTATTTCATGAAGGCATAAGAGTGAAATTTGGAAGAATGCATTCATAAGCTGTGATATAGCTAGGAAATAGATAAAAATGATGGAATTAAGGGAAAATGAAACATCATTTGTAACTGAGACTTGATGGATTATTTACTTACAACTTTATTAATTTTCTAAGTGTAAAGGTATGACTTTGTCTCTAATCCTTTGTTTTAGCCTCCTTTGGACATTTTGAACTCAAAAGTTCACTAATGGATAATGTCTTTTAATCTCATTCTGTTTACTTAACTGATTAAGATTTCATTCTATCTTATGTCGAGACTATTTTAAACTTATAATTTGTTCTACAGTAACCCTAAGTTATTGTTACGCACAGGTTAGACATACAGTTCTTCATTGATTTGACTATACAGAAGAGCTCTTCTTAGGTAAAAAAAACCCTCTAATTGCATCTTTAGAATCCTGTGAGTGATGGGTGATCATTCCCCGTAAGTAATGGGTGATCATTTCTTATGGGTAATGGGTGATGACCCTCATAGTTAGTATTGTTGATTAATTGTTTTGAGGTTATTTGTGTTTTGTGTATTTTTTACAATGAATGTTGGGTGAATTGAGGTGGCTTTGTGCCTAGAAAACGTTCAAGTTATAATGGAAACTCTATCATTTTTTTTAAAAAAATGAGGTGGCTTAATGCCAAGAAATTCTTATTATTTCTTACCTAGTGTATTTCCATATGTTCTTTTCATTGTGAACTTGATAGTCCTTCATCTTAATACCTCCACTAAGTCCCACCTTGAGAAAGCTTCAAAACTCAAACTAAACCCTTTTCCCTTGAACAAAAGTTGATTTATGCATGGTGAGAAACATTTTGATATAAGTTTTAATGGCTAAAGCTGAATGAATTCATGATGGAGAATTTGAGAAAAATTCTATTTGTGTGCTGTTTGTGTAGGATGTTAACTAGACTATTTGAGAGTATTTTGCTGTGATTTTTCAGTTCATTTTATGTGTTTTGGTGTGAAGAAAAATCAGTAAAAAGAAGAGCAAGAACAAAGTACATAAACTCCATATAATATAAAATGATAAAGCTGAAAATAAAATGAAGGAAATGCATTTGTTCATTGTTTGTAGCTATAAAATGATTGTAGTTGTAAGGTACTGAGGAGCAATGCCTAAACCAAAGTATGGCCTGAGATGTTAGGAAGGTTGTGGAACTGATTTGGGGAGGTTTTTGTTGTCAACAAAGTCATAGGAAGTGAAAGAATGAAATCTTGTTGCAAAATATTCATGAAAATGCTGTTTTGTTATATCTAATCATATGGACTATTTGAATAGTTTTAAGGGATCTGAGGGGAAATGGTGATTGAAACTCTGTTATTTAGGTTTGAAATAAGATCTAAGTAAGTTTATAAGTGATGGATTATATGGAAAAAGGTTGTTGAAACTCTGTCCTAGGTAGAAAATATGTTCAAATTAGAATTCTGATTTTGCAGTTTATATATGTTGTCTGTTTCAGAATTAAATTGTTACAATTCTGCTTATTTTTAGGATTTCATGAACTGGGCTTTATATATATATGTCCTACGAACATTTTGGGATATGTTTTGCATGATTTGGATAAATAGATGGAAAGTTATGGCTAAAATAAGTAAGACTGCCATTGCTGGAAATACTATTTTGTTCAACTAGAGGATGCATGCTGTTTTGGATCATTGTGGCCTAATGGATGGTTAGGAACTCTAATAAACTGAACCTACTTCAAGTATTTGAAGTTAGGAAAAATATGGTATGGAACTACTATTAGTACATTCTGTTTTGCACTTTTACTATAACAACCTTATATTACCTAGGTGAAACTTCTATATATTTCTACTATAACCTATAACTTTTAACTAAGCCAATTAACTTACATAGCTTAAGGTTTAAAATACCTTTCTTGAGTGTAAAGCTTGAATTAGGAAATATATATGGAAATTGCTAATTTCCTAGTTCTCCTATTTCTTCTTGAAATAGTATTTCTTCACATAATAAAACCCCTTATTCACAGGAGTGGACATGGAATTTTACAATTGGTTTTTTTGCTGATGATTTGTTCCTTTTTAGGGGGGCTTTACTTGCATTGTTGATTAATTGTTTTGAGGTTATTTGTGTTTTAGGTGCCATTTACAATGAATGTTGGGTGAATTGAGGTGGCTTTGTGTCTGGAAAACGTTCAAGTTATAAGGGAAACTCAGTCAATTTTTTTTTATAAAAAAATTGAGGTGGCTTAATGCCAAGAAATGTGTATAATTTCCTACCTAGTGTATTTCCATATGTTCTTTTCTTGTTTTAGCTTCCTTGTGTAGAATACTATATTTTCTTGATTAATTGTTATGAGATTATTTGTATTTTGTGTGTTTTTTTACAATGAATGTTGAGTGAATTGATGTGGCTTTGTGCTTGGAAAACATTTAAGTTATAAGGAAAACTTTGTCAAATTTTTTTTAAAGGATTTAGAATACATAACTCGATGGTTGATAGTATTTCTTCGGTATCATTATTCAATCTTTCTTCCATAATTCATAACGAATATATTAGGGTCCTTGACCTCCACAATCACCATGGTTTTTCATTCGAATTATACAAGTGCTAATAAGCTACATGGTTATGGCCTAAATGTAGATGGATGATCGTAGTTGGATGTACAGAATACACGTACAGGGGATTAAAGGAATTACATCTGAGTTTGAATAAGGGGTCAAGCGATTCATTACATATTGTTTGTCAACTGGTCCAGCCTCAGTTATAAGGTGTCCATGTGGAAAGTGTAAAAATAAAGCATACCTTTCTCCTGATGAAGTGGAGCTGCACCTGTACAGATTTGGCCTTGTTGCTAATTACCGAAGATGGACTAGTCATGGTGAGGGTATTATTCTATCGCCAGCCTCAGTTATCGGTACTTGTACGACTACATTCGAGTTAAGCTCTAATAATCTATTTTGAGATATGGTGATTGATACAGTGGGACATCAATTTTCAACTGAACCTTCATCATCCGAGAATGTTGAGGAACCACCTAACCCGGACGCGCAGAAATTTTATGACATGCTGAGAGCTTCAGAAACTCCTACATGGGATGTATGCAAGAGTCACAATACGTTATTAGTTGTTTCTTGACTTTTGAATATTAAATCCGAAAATAATGTGTCGGAGAAATGCTTTAATCAGGTGATGCAATTCATGAAGGAGGTATTATCAAGTAGTAATAAGCTTCCGGATTACTTCTATCAAACAAAGAAGTTGGTATCCAGTCTAGGGCTACCTGTTTAGAAGATAGATGTCTGCCCAAATGGATGCATACTCTATTAGAAGGACGACAGTGATAGGAGGGACTGCAAATTCTATGGACATGGCAGATATATGGCGAAGAAGAAAGTTGCAAAGGACAAACAATAGAAATACACCCCTTTCAAAAAGATGTATTACTTCCCATTAACACCCAAATTGTAGAGATTGTTTGCATCATTCACAACAGCGGAGCACATAAGATGGCATGCGGAGAGTCGACCGGAAGAGAACGTTATGAGCCATCCACACGATGGTGAAGCTTGGAAACACTTCGATCGTAATCATCCTAAATTTGTAGCTGAAGTTTGTAATGTGCGCCTTGGGTTATGCACAGATGGATTTTCACCATTTGGAATGTCGGGAAAACAATACTCTTGTTGGCCTGTTATTGTTATCCCATATAATTTGCCTCTTTTGATGTGCATGAGGGATCCATTTATGTTTTTGACAATTATTGTCTTGGGACCTAGGAATCCGAAGCATAAAATTGATGTCTATCTACAACCTTTGGTAGATGAATTAAGGATGATGTGGTTTAGTGGAGTCTCTACATATGATATTTCAAAGAAACAGAACTTCTATCTGTGAGCAGCACTTTTTTGGACAATAAACGACTTCCTGGCATATGGGATGCTAAGTAGTTGGAGCACAGCTGGCAGATTAGCACAACCATATTACATGGAGCAGACAAAATCATTTCACTTGCAAAATAGAGGTAAACAATCTTGGTTTGACTGCCACTAGCATTTCTTGCCTTTAGATCATCCATACAGAAGAGACACTAGGTCTTTTAGAAAGGATAAAGATCATGAGACTGCACACCCTATACAACGCACTTCTGGAGATGGTATGTAGGATAGAGTGTGCCATTTATAAAAAATAACTGAGACAGCTGTGGAGCTTGGTAGGGATGATGGTAGAGGCATCTACCATAATTGGCCCAAAAGGAGTATCTTTTGGAATTTTCCATATTGGAGAACACATTTAATTCATCATAACATAGATATAATGCACAATAAAAAAAATATGTTCGATAATGTCTTCAACACAGTCATGAATGTAAAGGGAAAAGCAAAGGACAATGTAAAAGCGTGACGTGATCTAGAGGTATATTGTGATGGATCTGAATTATATATGACTGGATTGGATGACGGGAGGGTATCAATGCCAAATGCTAAATACTCTATTACACCCAAACAAAAGAGACTTCTACTTGAGTAGGTTAGAGATTTGTGACTTCCGGATGGATTTGTTTCGAATTTTAGTAGGTGTGTTGATTTGAATGGGTTCAAAATATCAGGTATGAAAAACCATGACTACCATATGTTTATGGAAAGGTTGCTTCATTTAAAGAATTACTTCTGGTGTCAATTTGGAACGTTTTAACTGAAGTCAGTCTCTTTTATCATGACTTATACTCTCCTAAACTTTCCACAACTCATATGAAGCAATTGGAAGATAATATTGCATTACTTATCTGTAAATTGGACATTACAAAAAAAACTGGCCAAATATGACGACCTTATTACGACAATCGATAAAACCGTCGTAATAGACCACTTTATACGACGGTTAAATAACCGTCGTATTATATATGGTTTATACGACAGTTTGACAAAAACCATCATACTAGTATGAAAACATACGGCGGTTCACCTGAACCATCGTATTAGTCTGATATATTACGATGGTTCTCTTGAACGGTCGTATTAGGTTGAATTAATATTTTTCTTGAAATTAAATTGTGATTTTTTAAAAATACCACGCTTTTTCAACCGTTGCTATAGTCATCGTTGTTTTTTCAAATTATAACAAAATCAATCAAAAGTAGTGTAAATTTTATTTGATTATTTTCAAATTTAGTCACAGTACTACTTTTTGTACTAATTTTAACAAATATATAAAATTGTTATATATTTACACTACTTTTTGTCACAGTACTATGTTTTGTAATGAATTTAGTCACAATAACTTTTTATAATCAATCAAAAGTAGTGTGTGTATGTATACATATGTGTGTGTGTGTGTGTGTGTATTAATATGTTATATATAATATAAAGAAGTTTAATTGCATACATACATACATACATACATACATGTCTTGTTCCCTTGAGGTACTTGAGAATATTCTTTACAACTTGCCGATGAACCTCTCCAGGGTTTACTGATATCTGCTAATCAAGCCTACGGCAAAGCAGATATCTGGCCTAGTACATAGCATGGCATATATGAGACTTCCCACAGCCGAAGCATAAGGAATCAGACTCATTCTGTCTTTTTCTTCTAAAGACTTAGGACAGTCCCTTGAAGAAAAAAGACAACCCATATCTGCAAGGAATTTGAGCTCCCTTGCTTGACTCCATGCTATACTTGGCCAACATCTTGTCAATGTACGCCGCTTGGGATAATCCTAACATTCTCTACTTCCTATTTCTAAGGAGCTTAATCCCGAGAATGTAACTGGCTTCTCCCAAGTCCTTCATACTAAATTGACTAGACAGCCAAACCTTTGTAGATGATAATGCCCCTACATCATTTCAATGAGTAGAATGTCATCTATATACAAGACAAGAAAAACCACATTAATGCCTTCAAGTTTCCTGTACACACATAATTCATCCTCATTTTGAATAAAATCGTAAGACTTTACAGTCTCATTAAAATGAATGTTCTATGCTCTCGATGCCTGCTTAAGTTCACAAATGGACTTGTTAAGCTTGCAAACCATATGTTCATGGCTTTTAGCAATAAAGCCTTTCGATTGGGATATATAGATGTCTTCATTAAGATGGCCATTTAAAAATGCGGTCTTGATATCCATTTGCCATATCTCATAGTCATAATGACATGTGATGGCAAGGAGGATACAGATGGATTTAAGCATGGCTACCGGGGAAAAAGTTTCCTCATAATCAATTCCCTCTTTCTGAGTATACCCTTTTACCACAAGCCTAGCTTTGAAGGTTTCCACCTTCCCATCCGCTCCCTTCTTTCTCTTGTATACCCACTTACACCCAATGGGTTTTATCCCTTCAGGTGAAGCTACAAGATCCCAAATCTGATTGAAATACATAGACTCAATTTCGACTTTCATTGCTTCATGCCATAGATTTACATCGGCATCAGCAATAGCCTCCTCATATCTAGTGTGGTCTTGTTCCTAATGGTTGGAGACTAGCTCAAAAGCTTATCCAGTCCACCTCTCTAGAACCCTAGACACTCTCCCACTATGAGAGGCTCTATTTGTACAGGTTCTTGAGGCTGTGTCTCTTCTTGTTCCACAGTCGGGTCAGAAGAAGTTGATCCCGAAGATAACTTTTCTTCGAGTTCCAACCTAGTTGAACCTTTAGTGGAAGTACGTTGATCATCCTCTAAGTATCTCGCATTGGTACTAACCAGTACCTTCTGCTTCTTAGGATGATAAAAGTAACCACCCTTTATCCCTTTTTGATACCCAACAAAATAGTATAATTCTGATCTTGGTTCCAACTTGTCTCCTTTTACCAGTACATAAGTTGGATAACCCCATATCCTGAGATGATTCAGACTTGGCTTACGCTCAGTCCACATCTCATAGAGAGTCCTAGTTACTGACTTGGAAGGCACCAAGTTCAGAATATATGCTATTGTTTCCAGGACATATCCCTAAAAAGATACTGGAAGAGTAGCATGAGACATTATATTTTGTACCATTTCCATCAATGTCCTGTTCCTTCTATCAGCTACTCTATTCTGCTGGGGTGTCCCCGGCGTAGAGTGTTGGGATACTATCTCATGATGTATCTTATAGTCCTTAAATTCACCAAGGAGGTACTCTTCACTACGATCCGATCGTAAGGTCTTGATCAGTTTACCTGTCCGACGCTCCACTTCAGCCTTAAACTCCTTGAACTTGTCAAAAGAGTCAGACTTGTGTCTCATCAGGTAAATATAATCAAACCTTATACAGTTATCCGTGAAACTAATGAAGTACTTAAAACCCCCTCTAGCTAGTATAGACAAGGGATGACATGCGTCAGTGTGAACAAGACTCAATATCTCTTTAGCTCTATCCGCCTTTGGGGTAAAAGACCTTTTAATCATTATTCCCATTAGGCAGGATTCACTCTGAGGCCAATTTTTCAATCTCAATGAGCCCAAGGGCGCATCATGGATTAACCTCTGAATCCTAGTTGAGTTGATATGACTCAACCTTAGATGCCAACGATATGAGTTATTGACATTGGTCTTTCTCTTCTTAGTTAAAGGTTCAGATTGAGCGTTATTTAATTTATTGTTAATAGGGTTTAAGAAGAATAGATTTCCATACATGTGCCCAATACATAAAATTTCTCCATCTCTACTGATAGAAATGCCAAAATGGAAAGATACAGAATATCCTTGATTTATTAGTTTTGCAATTGAAATCAAATTCTAATGAAATCCAAGTACATATAAAATATATTTTAAAATCACTATTCTATTACAATAAAAAAAAAAAGATTCAGCTCTACCACTGCAAGGGTCCAGACTTGTGCTCTATTTCCTATGCGTAGCCCATGTTCGCCCTTCTTGAGTCTCCTAATCTTTCTAAACCCCCGTAAGGAGTTACAGATGTGATCAGTGGCTTCTAAATCAACAATCTAAGTAGAAGTTGATCCACCCATTGATATAGACTCTAGATAGAAAACATTACCTCTGAAGTTTTTCTTAGCTTGAAGATCTGGGCACTCCTTTTTTCAGTGTCCATTCTTTCTACATTTGAAGCATTTGCCATTGGGTTTGTCTTTCGGCTGAGTCTTGGGCTGGGCCGCTGTGTTTCCCTTTTTCCTTTTGAACTTTCTGGGCTTGGGCCCAGTCCTAGAGGAAGAAGCCTTAGCAATCATAGCTTTTGATTGAGGCTTTATGACATTCTCTGCCATCTAAAGTTCCTTTATCAACTTAGTTAAACTCATGTTTAACTTGTTCATGTTGTAATTCAACTTGAACTGAGTAAAGGAACCCGGTAGAGACTCGAGAACCATGTCCACTTGGCTCTCGGGGTCAATGACAGCCCCTAAGATTTCTACTTCCTCGAAAGCAGCAATCATCTTGAGCATGTGCTTTCTGACTGATGCTCCCTCAGCCATCTTAGTGTTAATTATAGTTCGAAGAGCCTCCTACCTTGCGGGCCGGTTCTTGTCTGTGAACATAGTGGCTAGTGACTCGCTAATATCATACGTAGAAGCCATGTGCTCGTGTTTTGACTGGAGCACATTAGACATGGAGGCTAACATATAGCAGCGTGCCATTTTGTCAGCCTTCTTCCATGCCTTCTCAGCTTCTCGCTCTTCAGCGGTGGAACCTTTCCCAATAACAAGGCAGGTCCCGTAAAGGACATACTTATACTCCTCAGCTGTGAGTATTATGTCCAAATTCCTCTTCCAGTCCACATAGTTTAGACTCGTTAGCTTATTCCTACGGAGAATAACGGTCAAAGGACTAAAAAAACTCCCACCATTTTTGAAAAAACGAAAATAAAAGAAAAATATTTTTTTTTGTGAAAATAAAATAAATTTGTGCACTTTATCCTTATATCAAAACTGATAATAATTAATTTGGCTCTTAAGAAAATTGACATAGCTTCTTGAGAAGATTAACAATTCTCTAAGCTAAGTGTGTTAACCACCATAAATTAATTTCCCTTCTAGGTAATAATCTAGAAGATAACTCCATCGAGGGGATGGCTATTTCCTCTCATTTCCTATGGTCATACCTCGCACTATAACCTCCAACGTGGGCTAGCCGATCATAGTACGTGTCCCGGGTTGTTAACTACATCATTCCATTAGATCTAGATCCTTGTGGTATCCTCATCCTATACGGGTTCACTCCTACGGTGACGCAAGGGGACTCACAATCTCTAATGAGAATTGTAATAGAAGCCGTGGGGCTATTGGAACCCCTCTCCCACTTAGTCTTTTAAAATAATGATTTTTTTAAAAAATATCCTTTTGAAAATTTTCATTAAAATTTTCCTTAACTCAAAAATAAAATATCTAAATCCATTAAAATCTTTATGTTAAGGTTTATATCCTTTGAGTGATTTTTCCATGGACTAATTTTATTTAAGTTAAAAACTTAATGATTTCAAAAATTTTCAATAAGAACTTTCTAGAGACTTTGGTCTCAAGTTTATTTGACAAAACAATTTTTCTTGTGTAAGAATAAAACAAAATGGCTTTCTATTTTTAACTTACAAAAATATCTAAATCTAGTGTATTTTCTATGTCAAGGATTAAATCCTTTGAGAAAATATCTAAGGATTAATTTTTGTTCAAGTTAAAATAACTATTTAATTTGTAGAAAAAATGTTTTCTTGTAAAAAATATTACCAAAGACTTTGGTATTTGAGAAAACGCGCACATAGGTACTCAAAAATAAATAGCATGCTAGAAAACAGTAGACGTTTTCATGCTTTTCTATTTTTAAACTTAAGTGCCCAAATAATGGAATTAAACACATTAATCAATTAATTAATGGTCTTGTTTAATCCTAAAATCCCTTACTAATATTTTTCATGCAAAAATATTCCACGAATATTAACTATTGTAAAAATATTAACTTTGTCTGGTATAGAACCCAAAACAAAAAAGAAAATGCAAGAAAATTACAAGGAAAAATAAAAAATTTCTCCTTGGTCCACTGCACCTGCCGCATTGGATTGAGCACCCATCTGCACTGCGATCCACAACACCCGTCGCACAGAACCAGCACCTCGCGGGCGACCTAAGCCCGTTACCCGCGCCACGACCCGTGTGCAATTGAATCTTGGTGGAATTGCAATTTGCAATTTCCACCGAGCCGCTGCGACTCCAGGCACAGAATGTTGCTCACGGCTCAGCTCAAAACAGTGCCTTTCTCCCCCAATTTTTTTCTGTGTCTTCTTCCTACAGATTTCTGCACTATTTTTTTTTCCCTACAATTTTCTTCCGGATCTTGGCTTTCCAATTTCAACCCAAAATCAACAGCATCAAAAACCAACAATCGCCTATACCCATTAAGATTGGGCTTACTCGATTTGCTCTTGAAAAAACAGTGAATTACTAATCTCTTATACCTCCATCCGAGAGGTTTACAAGCAATCTATCCATACCAAAAACTAGCGAAGGATCACATGTTAATCACACATATGTGTCCAGTTTTATTTACTAGCATACATGCTTTCTGTATTTGCACAAAATCTTCATGCTCTGATACCAATTGAAGATTTTGAGGGCAAGCAAATCATAGCGAAAACTAATTGAAGAACACAAAAAAAAAAAAAAAGCAGCAGTAGTTCCAAACCGGAGCTGGCGTCGGTTCCGACAGCCTCAGTTGGCGCCGGTCCTGGACTGACCGGGCTCCGAGATGATTTTTTTTTTTTTTACCTTTTCTTGTTTTCAAGGTTGGCTGGACCGGAATATGGGAACTGGGGCAGGTGCACTGGTGGAAACCTCTTGTGCTTCCTGCAAGCCTCCTACTGCGTTTGTGCATGTATATGAACACCAAATACCCTCTCGATCTTCCAATATATGGCTAGCTTAACCCACATTTGGTGAAGACTCACAGGACTAAGGATTTTCCAGAGAGAAAAAAACTGTCTGTTTTTCTTTCTCAAAGAAGAAGAAAAAAAAAACAGTGTACGTCTTTATTCTCCTGTTTAACCTAAATAAAACCTTAGGTTAAACTGGATTTTTAATTTGGCTCATTGGACTCTTAGTTTAGCCTCTTGGACCAAATTAATTATTCTAATTAAAACCAAATAAATAGCCCAATAAATAATTAATTTTAGTCCAAATAAACTAGTTTAATTAACAAGACTATATTAGTTTAGACCTAGGTCAATCTTTAATTATTCTAACTGGGCCAAGGCCTTGAACAATTAATTAACCTACCAAACTAATTTAATTAATTCTCTCTCTCTCTGTGGACCTTTATTTTATTATAACCCAATAATTAAATTAGGCTACTTAAATAAAATAAATTCTATTTAATTTAATTTAAGACCAATTCCTTAGCGTGTATTTAATTAGGACTTACAGTCTATATTGGGGACTAAGAGACACACCGCATTGGCTACTAAAATGACCAAAATACCCTTACCATATAAATAGCTGTATTTTGCATTTTACATATTTCCTAATATCATGATAAGAAAATATTGACCCCAAGGAAAATGTCGCGTTAGCAAAGTCTTCGACCTACAGGTAATATGGCTAAAATACCCCTCTATAAATCACCATGCATTAGAGAGGAAGAAATGTACTAACACCTCTCTAAATGACATCTACTATCCTTAGGCTTCTAGTCCAATGATCCATGACTTCCTGGATTGTTTTCGCTTTCCGAGGGAGTTACCCTAAAGCAAACATCCAAGTCATATTCCCCAGGGCCCTGGATATTTAGATCATTCAGACAATCACAATAGGCGATATAGTATAGAAACTATCTTGTACAAGTCTGTCTTAACTAACTAGTCACACATACCCGACATGCAAGTATATTGGTCCTACGATAGAACCTCAACTAAAGCATATCAAAGTACATACTTCTAGCTTCGTCAAACCACCAACTCATACTCAAGTCGTAGAGTACTAGTCCACGTTGTAGCAGTAGTAGTTTAGATTTCTATCATCTAGTACTTTAAGAAACCACTACTACAGGTCCTATTCTACGTATTCGAAATACACTCATGTCATGAAGTGAGTGGACTACTCACTGGCTAAAGGTAGCTATTTCCCATTTGGAATTAATAACACAATAACTTAGACATGATGAGATTCTCATTCTCATCAATCAGTTAAGAACAAACGTTTATGTGTTAAGTAACCTGTGATCCATACCTTACTGTGAAAGACCACCATTCACATGAACCACTTACTTAAACATAACGGGTCTTTTCTAAATGTAATTGTGCATAAATAAAATGTAAATTCATAAATAATTTCTGAGAATAAATTCTTTTATTAAAACATTCGATGTTTACATCAGAAACCTAGTCTAAGAGGGCATATTTCCCAATAACGTGTTTCTAGCATGCACTTTAAGGCGATAAAAAATCGATGAAACAGGAGCTGAACAGAACACAGCCGGTGCCGGTTGGAAGCCTAGAGGCAGTGCCGGTTGCAACTTGGAAGACTTGGCAGGAAAATCAAGAAAAATCGACGAACGGATAGAAAGATAGAACATAACCTGCACCAGCCTTAGGCAGGACAAACGGCGCTGGCTATGCACGATACAGAGGTGGTGCCTCGATTTTTATGCATGTTTTTAGCAATTTCCAGAGTTTTAGTATTTTTCTACTTCTATTTGGCCAGAAACCCTAGAGGAACGAATTTAGGCACTTCTAAAGCCTATAAATAGAGAGAAAACACAAGTTAAAGAGGAGAATTCAAAGAGCAAAATAGAAAACCACTAAAAATTCAAAGAAGAAATCATCAAATCAAGGAGGATTGTACAAGCGAGTCTACGAAGGAAGAAGAAGGAGGCATGTCTATGAGTACTTTCTTTTAACTTTGTTTTCTTTTCTTGAACAATGATATGTCTAGAGTACGGGGTCAATCATCCAAAAAGGCTAGAGCTTCTTCTTCCTCAGCCCCTTCGTCTATAGACCCCTTGTTCCTCAGGCTAGCAGAGTTCATTGATCCATCCTATGAGGAGGGGTACAATAAGAGGTCTTCAAATAATATCATTGTAGAGCGTACCATTGCACCTACCCTAGATTGTGCCCTGAAACTTGGAATGATGTTTAGGAGACTAGGGTGGGGACCTATAGTACAGCTTAAAGGGGATTATTGTCTAGTACTCGTTAAAGAATTCTATGCTAGCATGGTTGCAAAAGACAATAATCGTCTTCCACACATTGAGATAAGAGTGAAGGGAACCCCCATCTTCATAACAAGAAACCATTTAGCCACACTTCTCCATGTGTATGGTGATTATTCTTGGCTAGGGATAGATACTAATCATCCAAAGATTCTTTCTAACCCTAATTGGGATGCCAGTAGAACTAGAGCTACTTTAGGGTTGAGCAAGAAAAATTCTTTCCAATCCAATAGCTTCTTCTCTAATAATGATCTTGCTGCCAACTTTCGGGCTCTAGTATACATGTTTGGTTTTAATGTCGTACCTTAAGCCAGTGGATTCAACGAGATACACACTATTGATATGTACATCTTGCATAGGATGATGACCATTCAACCTATCCCTCTTGTCCCATTGATCATACAATCCATTAGGAATGTGGTTCATCATCGTCTCTCTACCAAAGCCTTTGTCTTTCCTCTAGTAATCATGAAAATTTTGAGTGATTTTGGTATTAGTACTGAGGGGGAATTGACGGAGACTACCACTGAGCATGACCTAGGCATGGAACAAATATTGATGAGCTGTGGGTATAAATATAGCTAGGAGATGAAGAAATGGTTAACTCCCTATAAGATACAATATCCCGACCAAGTTCGGCCACCACCTATGCAGGAGAAGCAGCCACTACCACCATCGCGAGCATAAGCCAGTAGTTCACAGTCCCAACTAAGGATTGACTTTGAAACCGCAGTGATGGGATAGCTAGCTCAGCAGACGGAGATGTTGTTACACTTGCGAGACACTATTGATGATATTGCCTGGAGGCAGAATATTCAGGAGCAGCAATAGACTGAGTGGATGCAGCGTTTTTCGGGACCACATGGAGGTGATGGCAATTCAGCACATGATGATGATGATGGGGAGGACTGAGATGATTTTCTACACTTATTCCTACTTGTCACTTTCTTTTTCCTTTATATTTTCATGACTTTTCTAGTTATTTCTTATACTTTTTTTTTGGTACTAGTTTCTTTCCTTTTTGCTTATTTTTCTTTTCTAGTTTTTATGCTTTTGTGTATTTCTTTTGTGTATTTTTCTTTCTAGGTACTTCAACAATGCTCCTTTCTATTAGAATTCAACTCTTTTGTACGAGAATGCACAATGCTATGGAAGTATTTTCTTTCTTCTCTTTTTCCCTTTATTTTTAGTCCCGTGGCAATATTTCATTGCTCTATTTGTTTGGACATTGAGGACAAGCCCAGTTTAAGTGTGGGGGAGTGGTTAGAATTAGAATTCTTTTATGCTCCATTCTTCTTGAAATTCTTTGAACCTTTCCATTCTTCTTGAAATTCTTTGAACCTTTTGAGCAAATTTTTCAAATTTTTTTTCCTGATTTTTTGAGCTTTCAAGATATATTTTTAATGCATGTCTTTGTGCCAAATCATAGAGCATATGTTCTATATCATTTGTGGCTTATGCATGATTTTTTGCGCACACTTGGACTAAGTAGTTCTTGATCAAATACTTTACATTGTTCTTAAATATGTTTTTCTGCTAAAATTCATTGAGCATTCTAGAACTTACTTGAATACCTCTCGAGGCGAAATAAGAAAGACATTCATGATTTAATTTAGGGACGAAGGTAATAGGCCTTCTTTGGATAGTTTGTGCTTTTCAACCCTACCTATTTTATATTGTCCCTAGTGCCTATTTTGAACCTAAATTGTTAATTTCTTTCTTAAACCCATTATCATATTTTGTCCATTACTTCTTTCTGAGAGTTTGATTTACCTTCCAAATCTTTGAGTGCTCTTGATGGATAAAAGTACAAGTAGAAGAATTATGAGGAAGAATGCTTGTGTAAATGTCATGACTTGTTACTTTCAGTCATGCATCGTGTGTTGAGTTGCAGTTATGAAAGGAGACAGGGGGAAAAGAAAAAAGAAAGATTGAGAAAAACAAAAAACTGCTAGAAAATGTTGAAAGAAAAAAATTGAGAAACAAACAAAAGCAACATTTGAAAAGAAGAGAAAAAGAAAAGAAAAGCTAAAAGAAAAAGAAGAAGAAGAGCACAGGAAAAATGTTAGTTGAGCTAAAATAAGAATTGCTGTAATTTTGATGATCTTGTGCAATATGATTGAGGAATTGAGAACTAATTGATAACAAGAATGCAAGATTTGCTTGAACTGTGATATGATTGCTATACAAGGTTTTGGGTTTTAATTGGTTTTGTGATAGGAGAGCACGAAAAGTTTAGAATCTATTGGTACATTTTGTTTATCCTTTTCTTGCAAACTCTCATCTTCTTTGATATTTGGTTTTCCTATATCCTTCGTTGGACAGCTACATTACAAACCCTTTAGCCTTACATTACAAGTTTAAAAGTCCTATTTGACCTAAGTAGAATCATGATATGTCTCGGATTAATGGAGAGAGTATATGAAAAGTAAGCTTATGAAATGCATATTTTTTCTAAACTAAATTCTTTCCAATGGTTTGAGAATGATGTTAAGTGTTGGGATGGTTCTACTAGTCATTCTTTACTTACACAAGTTGCATTTGTTATAAAAGATATAGTAGCATATGTTTTGTTGCCTTGAATAAAGAAAGCTTTGGAAATATTATTTTGAAATTGATTAAGTGATTTTTGTAAAAACTTATGTTTTCCTACTTATCTTTGATACTTTGCTTGAGGACAAGCAAAGAGCTAAGTGTGGGGGAATATGATAGGGCCTAAATTAGTTATATATTTTCTAGTTATTTGAGGTCATTTTGTGATATATTTTGTGCAATAACTGGTCATATTCCTTCATATTTGAGATTTTACCCTTGGAAAGGTATTTGTGCATTATTTTAGATTTTAGGGGTGGGTAAAATAAGGTAAAAACATTGCTAAACGGAATAGAGACGGTGCCGGCCAGGACAAGAGAGGTAGCGTTGGCCATGTTTGTTGGCACGCACTTTGAGATGATAAAAAATCGGTGAAACATGAGCTGAACAGAATACAATAGGCGCCGGTTGGAAGCCTAGAGATGGTGCTGGCTGTAACCTGGAAGACTTGGCACGAAAATTAAGAAAAATTGACAAACAGATAGAAAGACAGAACACAATCGGCGTCGGCCCTAGGCAGGACAGGCAGCACCGATTGTGCATTGATATAGAGGCAGTGCCTTAATTTTTGTGCTCTTTTTTTTTTTGTCAATTTTCAGTGTTTTAGTATTTTTCTACTTCTATTCGGCTAGAAACCCTAGAAGAACGAATTTGGGCATTTCTAAAGCCTATAAATGGAGGAAAAACACAAGTCAAAGAGGAGAATTTGAAGAGCAAAATAGAAAATCACTAAAAATTCAAAGAAGAATTCATCAAATCCAGAAGGATTGTACAAACGAGTCTACGAAGGAAGAAGAAGGAGGCTTGTTTATGAGTGCTTTCTTTTAACTTTGTTTTCTTTTCTTGAACAATTATGTATTAATTGTTTTATTGTAATTTGACATTGTTTTAGGTATTCATGATTTTTAGAGTTACTTTGATCTTTTGATTGATTGATTGTTATTCTTGGTATTTAATTACTTATGCTGATTATGAGATTAATTTGTTGTTTCTTTCTATTAACTTGCTTAGAAAAGGGATTGATGGTGGTTTCAATTCATTAATTTCATATTTGTTGTCTATTAACTTGCTTGAAAAAATGGTTAATTGCTAAGAATTGGGTAATTATAGGTTAATTGATGTCTGCCAGGATATGGATTCATTGGTTAATTTCATATTTTAAATTTGCCAGGATATGGGGATTTAATCAAGGATTGTGTTTAATGCATCTTTTGGGTGAATTAGTTGAGTCAGGATATGTGATGCTAATTTATCTAGAAGATAGTGATTTCATGGATTGGAAAAGAAGTGAATCTATCTTAATCCTTCAAGATGCCAAGAGAATGATTAGTTATAATAATGATTGGGTACCTTAAGGTCGTGTTTGTCAAAATAATGGTTTAAGTTACATAATTCTCCATCCTTGACATGTATATATTCTTTTATTTTATTTTATTTTTATTTTTATTCTTTTCACTTTATTGAGTCGGTTAAATAATAAAAGAAAAAGGATTAATACATACTTGTTCCTTGAGGATTGATACTTGTTTTAAACCATATGCTATGCTTAATGATGAGTACGCTTGCTCATATGTGTAATTTGGGGTTAACGTTTTAAATTAAACTTGATTGGGAATGTGCTTATTTTTATATAATTTTTTTTATACCCAAATTTAAACACATCAGTAGTTTTTCTTCTGTTGGCGCCTTGAGCATGCCGCATAGATCCAGGCTAATTGGGAGAAAAAGTGTAAGGCTAGACTTTTTGACATATTGTCGAAGGCTTGGAAGAAACATGGGGGCAGCTTCCGCAAGTGAATTTTCCCAGACCATTAGGTTGCTTTATCGGAGCATTGGGGGTCCGATAAGTGGCAGTGTATCTCTTTCATTGTTAAGCGGAACAGATTCACTGGTGAGGCATCGCACACAGGAGGATCTATTTTTTTTACTGAGCATGAGGAGCGGATGGTTAGTATAAATATTTTACTTTCGATATATCCTCTATTAGACTTAGTTCATCATAAAAATTAACATCTAGTCATTTTTTGTTACAATGATAGCAGAGACAGCTAGGTCCTGACTTCAGCTACATCGACCTCTTCAGACGCACCCACATATTTCAGGATGGGCCAAGGAAGGGCCAATATGTCAGTGATCGATCATGCCATATGCTAGTAAGAATACACAATCTTATACGTTTTTAAATTTAATATTATTTATATTTTGATCGCTAATTTTAAATATTTTATGCGTGTTTCCTTACCTCAAATTCGACAGGACACTGTCACTGCTATTATTGACTGTCATATGCAATCACGTTCTCAAACAGATTCTACAAGTACAGTTGCACAAAGTAGGGTGCCCGATGAGATGACACTATTCGTCGAGGTGGATGACAGAGCGTGCAAGAAAGGGGCGAGTATACGGATTGGGCTCCGAGTCTTCGAGGGTGAGACAGAGGTTGCAGCAGCCATCTATATCTGAGTCATTGACTTCTTCTACCTCGTTAGATGTGAGCTAGTTATAGAGAGAGAGAGAGTTACACACGAAGAGGAAGAGGCAGGAGAGGGTTTAGCATTAGGTACCAGTATATCGGAGTCATAACCAGAGCTTGACTGAGTACCTAACGCTTATGTCTCAGAATTTGAATCTACCTCTACCACCGCTAATGCCAGCTGTTCAGGAAGGTGATGCTGAGAATGAGGAGGACTTCTTCATCAGTCCTCCAGATTCACATCCTGATCATCAACTAGGCCCTTCCAATCCACCCCCGCCCCCTCCGTCGGCTCCAGCATCCGCACCGATTCCTGCTTCATAGTTAGGACATTTGGACAATATTTTTATGTATTATTCATATTTGTCATTATTATATTTATTAATTATACTATTTGATGGATTTTTTATTTAATTGAATATTGGCATTACTTTGACATATGAGTTTTCTTTTAATACATGATATTTTAAAAATATTTTAAAATTATACAATATTAACGAGGGATTAGAGAGAAAAAATAACTTCCATTGCTAATCCCTCGCTAATATGCGAGGGATTAGAGACGGAATAATTCCCTAGTTACGAATATTTTACTTTTATTAATTATTAAGATAATTCGTCGCTAATCCCTTTCTATTTAGAAAGGGATCTACGACGGATTTAAAAATTTCCTCGTAGATCCGTTTCAAAGTTCATTACTAGAGGTCGTTAACTGCTGACTAATTCCCTTGCAAATCCGTCACTACTTGCGACGGAAATTTTAATCCGTCGCAAAAATTTACCTTTGTGAGAAAGAAATTAGCGGGGGATAATTCCCTTGCTAATTTTGTTTAGTGACGGATTAGCGACGTAATTGTCCCTTGCAAATTCTCTGTTTTCTTGTAGTGTCAGTTTTGGTGTGTTGTGTACCTGAGAACTCAGTTTTTGTGATGTCTTGTAATTACATCTATGATTCACATGTTTGCTAATACGCTTTCTTTCTCTATTTGGAGCTATAGATATCTTGGAAATGTAGCACTTTCCTTGAACGGAATACGAGTTGCTTGTGCTTTTGTCACCTTTGACTTTTTACAAGCTTGGAAATGCGGACTGCCACTGCAATGAAAGATGATTTGAATCAACCACTCCACCAAAACGATGTGTTTGCCTAAAAATTTATAGAACTTAGTATAATCTACTAATGGTGCCTTTGTCATACATAGGAAATAGTATTAACAAAATCATACAAATGTTCAAGTTTTAATTAAATGGCACAACTATTTATGTAACATCCATCATTTTTATACATTATTTTCATGCATAAATATACAAGTGTAATAGCATTTAAGTGCATGACATTTAGAGAATATTTATTAAGTATTTATGTGAATATATTCCACGACTACTTTTTATAGCAATTATTTATGGGTGAAATATTTATATAGGAAATTTGTATATACTTATGTAAATATTATTTTATGTTTATTTATGATCAATTTCATGTTTTGAATGGAAATTTAATTATTAATAAGTGTTTATTGCACTTATTTATTGAAAATCATTGTTTTTAAGACTAATGTGGAAATTCGATTTTGCTGAGGACCTAATATTGATTTTTTATTAAATAAAAGCCCTATTTTACTATTTTAATTATTTTGATTTTTGACCTTATTTATTAATTGACGAAGATTTATTTTATTTTATTATTTCTTTTATTAATGCATGACTAATTTGAATATTATGTTTATTTTTACACCAAATTAATTTCTTTTCATTTATTTTATTCTAATGAATCCTAAAAGCCCCAAATATGCTAAAAGGCTACCATATTCCTCTTTATAGCATCCCAATCTTAGCCATTGGTGCATTTTAATCTTAACCATTGATTTTAATGAAGTTCTAACATTAAAACAACTTCTAAATACCATTTAATTAATCTAACTCTTTCTTTTTTTTTAAAAAAACACTTATTCAACAAATAAAACACCAAATATCAGATCTCTCTCCCTCATTTCACACACACCACACACACACTCCAAAGTGTTCTTGCTATTTTCCTCCTCTCTCTTCATCTCCTAATTTTCTCTCAAGAATACTTAGAACCCTAGCCATAGAATACTCATTTGAAGGCCATTGAACTCAGTAATTTCAAGTATTCAAACTAATTTTGTAAGAATGTAACATATCTCATCTTATTTTCTTTGCATTTCATGATTTAAAGGTGAAGTCCATATTGGACAGATTTGGAGTTTTTGTGTAGAACTTGGTTTTGATGATTGTGATGATTAAGGATTGCTGAAATATTGATGTTAACAGGTAGTAAGGGTATTAGGTGATTGAATTTGAGTGGTTTGATGTGTTTGGAAGGAGATTTGATGGTCAAAATTGTGTATGGAAGTTGACTTGTGTGAAGAATTTACTAATCTCGAAAATTTGTAAGATCACCATTGGAAACATGCTTTGGGGATTTTAATCAAATTAATTCCATAAGATTATTCTATGACTTAGGAGTAAAACCCCATTAGAATCATGCAAATTAGACTTGCGGTTGATTTTATATGATTTTTTTAATATACCCTATTCTCGGACATCCGTGACTTGATTTTTCTCTAATTTTGAGCTTTCAGATGAAGGCTCTCCCCTTTGAATTTGAATCTAAATTTTTACAAAACATACCCCTATGTTTAAGAAGTCAATAAGACTTAGAATCATCAGATTTGGACTTTTATTTTATTTTTAATTATTTCTACAAAAAACACTGCTAAATGAGGTTTTCAAAGTTACTGTAACAATAGACTTATTTGTGTAATTTTTTGAACTCACTTAGAGATGTTCTTTTTTGCTCAAATTTTAACTGTATATTCCTCACATATGGAGTAATATTATACACAGTTTCATTGAATTTGAAGCAGATTTTATTGGTGATATAATGACTCAAATTGTGCCCTATTTAGCATAATTTAATAATTTGGACATGTGTTAGGAAAGTTATGATTTCACTTTGAATTCTTAATTGTATCAAGATAACATGATTTGATCTGATACAGGGGTGATACATAACAATTGATTATACACTTTGATGTTCATTTATGTTTGTTAAAAGTATGAAACCATTGAATGCTTAAAACATTACTTGATATAGACTATTATGATAATTACATATCCTAATTGCAAAACCTTATTATTTTTCTATATTTGCTACATCATATTAACATGAAATAGCCTTATATTTATATAAGAAGGCTACGTACTAATTGATGTGATGTTGTAGTTGTGTGTTTAATGAACCTTAACTACTAGTTGTTATACACCTACTAGTTATATAAGTGACTAGGTAGCATAAAAATCAACTTGGTACCTTAATTAATTATTTAATTTCATAAAGTGTTGAGTTTAATTACATGCTAAATTTATATATATTGTGATTAAAACTTGATGTATGTTTTGGAAACTTGTTGTTGGGGTTTGGTGTTAGATAGGATTATGATTTTAGGATGATTAAGGACTTTGATTAGGATGACTAAGATTGATATAGAGGACTATATATTGTGATTTAATTTATGATAGGTAATTAATTCCTATACTTTATTTATATTTAGATTTTGAGAAAATTGGAGAATGAGGACCTTCCAATTAAGAAGTTCTTGAATTTGCTTTTGTTAGGAGTCAAGGTAAATCCCCACATTTCATATATTAAAAACTTGTAAGTCCCTATATTTCCATGTTTCCATAAAATGCAGGTATATTTGTAAGTCCCCACATTTCATAATTTCCTGAATACTTTAATTACATAAATATTTATCTTCAAATTTATTATTTTCAAATAAAATGTTTATTTATTTAAGGAATATTATTTCATGAAATGATTTATTTATACAAATGATATTTGATCAAATGTATATATATATATATATATATATATATATATATATATATATATATGATCTCGTTTGAGAAATTATATTTTTTGAGCATGTTGCTCAATTGTGAAGCAAATGTGACTTATGGTTTACACAATATTTAATTGTCTTATTTTGGGAAAAATTGCATATTCCTGATATGTTGGATATGAAAGCTTGCATTAAAAGTTATTGAGCATATAGAATTGCAAAGGATCATACATAAATGAATTGCGAAATACATAGTATATTTTGGCACAATTAGTTTCATATAGTATGAACTATATCTAAGGTATTTGGGAGCTATTTATTTATGCAATTTCAAAACAATTATGAATTCTTGGGGATGTTTATGGTATATTGTGTTAGATAAACACTTTTGAAGTGATTTTGAAATTATGGGATGGAAGATTTTGAGTTGAGCTTTGAAATCAAGCTTGGGAGTAATTTTTGTGAAATAAATATTTTCAAAAATGTTTATGAAATCTTTTGAAAAAGTATTGAGCGATTTTCGAAAAAGCATTGCGCTAATCTATTCATGTCGGCACTGTGTTGTGTTTTCTGTGAATCGTGTGGTTCTGTACTATTATTCTTGAGTACTCGAGAGACTTTATTCTTGTACTAGATTTTGTGAGGTTGAGGATGCTATTCGGTAGGAGGTCACGTCCAGATAGTTGACTTTTTTGAGTAGGGTGATAGTACTTGGAATTTAGTCGTTCTTAGCTAGCAACACGTTTACGTGGGAAAACGGAGAAGGACATAGGATATTTAAGCTAGATAGCACTATGGCGGCAAGATTGATCATCCTAATTAGGTTGGATAGCCATTTATAATGACGAATAGATTATATCCTATTCAAATTGGATAGCAATTTATTATGGTAAAAGGATTGTAAATCCTATTCAGGCTCTTATGGCCAATTTTGTTGATGTGCACTACAAGGAATCTGCTAATTTGCCACGAACAAATCCGTGGCTAAACTAGAATTTGCCACAGATCTGCGACAGAATTGGTCCGTGGCAAAAACTTTCGTCACTAAGCATTTTTTGCAAGGGAACTTTTTTTCACGGATTGTTTAAGTTGGTAGCACATTTCAGGGAGAAATATTGCGAGAGAACCATGGCAAATCCATTAGAATCTGCTATGGATTTGCCACGGGAACAATATGAAAATAAGCTATCCGTGGCAAATTGTTACGGATTTGCTACGGATACTTTATTTAGAAATAGTTTCCTACCACGAAAGCAATGTTAAACAAGCTATCCATGGTAAATCTGTGGCAAATTATCACGGATTTGCCACGAAAATGTTATTTTTTGTGGCAAATTGCCACGGATTATTAAAATTTAAAAATTATTAAAAATTAAAATTTTTTGAATTGTGGACCGCAGCCCTCTTCTTGGACTATTTGGTGCACAGCCATCTCCATGGACCGGCCACACTGGATCGCAACCTCTAAATTGTTCAAGAATTGCACAGTGCAAGACTCGAACCTATGACCTCTGCCACGGGATTTTCATGGAACACATAATAAAATTTTCTTATTCTTTTTATCACTATTTTACCTAACATATAATTTGTATATTCTAAATGGTAATATAGTAAATTGAATTGATATTTCCAATGTCTTTTATTGTAAAATATATATATATATATATATATATATATATTTGGAGGAACGGAATTTTTTTTATTGAAATTAATTTTAATATGTATATGATAATCTTGGAGGAATGAAATTTTTAGATTGAAATTAATTTTAATTATTTTGCAAATTTTACTTTTTTTAAAAATAAAAAGTTAAGAATTTAAAATATTAGAAGCAAGGAAATTTTTAAAACAACCAATATTTATTGGTAAGATTATTCAAAGTCAATATATATTGTGAAACCCCATCCAAAACCAACCCTAGAGTAAGGGGGTCGGGATGCATATCATATTTTCTTACATACATAAATATATTTTTGAATGATTTTATGTGCTTTGGATTTGTGATTTATAGTCTAAAAGACTCAATTGTGCTTATTGAGTAGGAAGGGCAAAATGGTAATTTTACTTGAAGTGAAAATAGGGAGATAGCTTGAGGGTTAAATAGAATAAATATTTGGGAGAGAAAATAAGAACAAGAGTTGTTGTGGTTTAGTGGTTAGAGCTTTGGAATAAATCCTTGAGATCTTGAGTTCAAATTCCATCCTTCAAGTTTTAGCATGATTAAATTTTATTTTAGATAAGTAGGCTATTTTCGGCCCTTGCTTGCCATAGGGAGGAGTAGGAGTGTTGTCCTAGGGGAGGCATGAAAGGAATGTCCTAATCCTACTCTTGTGCCCTACAAAAATTCTTAAGGGATTCATACCCTTTTTGCTTTCTAGCTTACTCTAATTCTTTATCAATTAAGTTGCTCAATTTATCCAAACCATTTTATTTCCATAAAATTCCAGCAAGCTTCCTTGATCTTGGAGTTTCAAAAATGTCTATGTGAGCATAGTATATTGACTGAAAATGGGGAAGGGGTTATGGAAGGATCCCAAGAGAATTAATCTCCATGGTTGAACCTTCAAACTCCACCCTATAAGTGATCATCTTCTTCATGTAGCAAATCTGGAAAAATTTTTTCCAGCTTCTTGGTCAGTCCAATTTTCGAAATCTTCAGCTACATTTCTCACTCAAATACTGCCAGAAAAATAGCCAATTCACTCAGCTTGAAGACTGAAAACTTTGGCCAAAATTTGGACTGTACAAAGCTGTGCAAACCAGAGAAAAATTCTGGGCAGAATTCACAGCATAACAGTCCAAAAACCAAGCTGTTTCTTCTAACCTTCAAACCAGTAATTCATCTCTGTCTTTCCTCCATAAAGAAGGCTGGAAACTAGCTTTATAGTACCCTCCAATACCCCTTCAAACCTGCTGCAAGTCGGCTGGAGCATGGCGGAAGAAATTGCATGAAATTCCAGCAAATCCTTCGAGTGATCAACCAGAAATTCCAGCTTTGTTTTCTCTTTACCCTTGTCCGAAACTCACTCCAATTTTCTATAAAACCAACCCTAGTCAGCCATGAACTGAACTTCATCATCTCCTCCATTGGTCTGCTCGAATGAAGCTCCATGGCTACCCCTTAAATTACTCTATCAATCACTACAATCAAGCCTTCCATTGGAATTCAAAATTCCAGCAAATTACTCCATGAAAACCTCCATGGTTTAAGCTTCAAACAACCAGAAAATCTTCCACCCTTACACTCTGAATTTCGGCCATTCTATAACCTATTCAAACATCATTCATCTTAGAAAAATCCCAACCAAACCAATCGGCCATTGAAGCTCTCAAAGACCTCTATCAACCAAGCTATTCTTACCATATTTGCTACCTTAATTCACTCCCTAAATTATTCCTTTTGAATTTCAAATAACCAGCTTTCCTTCTTCTCCCTAATCTGAAAATTCAATCACCAGAATTTCCATAGCCATTCGGCCAACCCTTTCCAAGCAATTTTTGTCCAGCTTCTCTCCATTCTCTCCATTTCTCTAAGAACACCAAAAACACACACCGCCATTCTCTAAGCCTAAGACCACTTTAAACACCTTCAATCTTCTCCAAAAACTCCAAATCACATCTACTCATCCTCTAGAATCCATTTCTACAATTTATAATATCAAATGCTGAAATCAAGATTCTACTTTCGGATAAAAAAACCAGAATTTTCTTGAAGACTCAAGAACATTCTCAAGGTAAACATGAACGATTATCTCCATATTCTTCCCTCTTCGACCTTTAATGAAATATACTAATAATCTCTCTCTTCTCTTCTCTTCTCTTCTCTTCTCTTCTCTCTCTCTCTCTCTCTCTCTCTCTCTCTCTCTCTCTCTCTCGGCCGAAATGGTTACTCCAACCATGGCCATTTTCTCTTCTTCCTTCTTGGTCGGATCAAGTCTTCCAAGAGTGTGGACTCTCTTGAGACTTCATCAAGGTAGTCATCATTCGAGTATGTCTCTTTAACCCTCTCCTCAATTCTAAAATCATGCCTTTTAGATGTTGTTGGGAAAAGGATAGAACATAATTGGAGATTGAGTATGTATTTATATGATGGAGTTGGGATTGAAGCATGAGGATGATTTGTCTTGGTTGAGTTTTATGAAGTTTTAGGATTTGTTGCACGCTCTTCATGTCGTAAGTTAGTGTGGATGATTAAGCATGATAGATATTATGTCACCTTTGATGAATAGGGTTTTATGTTCTTGTATTCTTGTTGAAGCCATGAATATGATATGTTTAGTGGAGTTTGGATCATGTGTTGGTAGATATGGATCTATGCTTTTATTCATGATTTGTATGGTTTGTTGATTGGTGTAGAGTTTATGTTCATGATTATGGTTAGTAATAGGAAAATTATGATCATGACCTTGTTGATCCTAAATTATTTAAGTTAGCCAATTTTATTACATTAATAAAAATTAATACTATTTTTTCTTCTAATGATTTCGAAACCCTAGGAATATTTGGAATTGGGCTAATATGTGAAATAATGATATTTTAGCCAAATACATGATGTCTTTTATTAAAAATAAAATATATAAATATTATATATAATAATAATATTAAATAAAGCCTTTTATATAAATAATCATAATAGGTAAAATATTAATCTTGTAAGTCATATATTCATAAATACTAATAGAATTTATTTATTAGCCTTTTAATCAAAACATATTAACATTTACTAATTATTAATTTTATTTACCAATTATTTTCTAACTAATAATTATTAATAGATTATTATTTTAAATAATATCATCTAGGACCTAGGACCCTTCATCAAATAAACCTTAGTTTATTTATAATAAGATTTAAACTTACAACTTATTATTAACTATTTCATAAACCCTAGTTATTTTATTATCAAGCTATATTTATTTTATGAAATCCTTTTTGGTTATCTAGCCTTAAAGTTTGGAACACTAGGGTCATGATTGTAGTAAGTTGAACTAAGATTATTTATGGAAGCAAATTTGGCTTGAGTTTAATTATGGCTTGTGTTTACCCCAGGCGGGGTTAGGTCAGCTTTGGAAGATCTCGATTTAGCTCAAGCAAAAGATCAGGTAAGCTCCTGCATAAAACCTATTTGATGTAAAAAGGTCGCTATGGCAAGCCAAATGTGAAGTGTGTGAACACTCATTTTTGTAAAGGCAATTGAGAACTATTTCCTTTCTTATTTTAGTCACATAAATTATTTGAAAACCATCAAGCAGTTTTTCTCAAACACTAAACTCTTTCTAAAACCAATTTTGACACAAACTTTGGAAACCCTAGATTTCCATTTCCAAGTAAAGCAATTTTTTATCAATTTTCTCCCAAGTGGGATAACCAATGTTGAGTACTTAATAAGGGTAGGCTAGTGGTACTAGTTTTGAAGAGCAAGAGCGAGTCTTCTGGCAGGAGGCCACCTCCAGAAGATGAACTCAACTTGGAAAAGCGATAGTACTACTTGGTCATACCAGTCCGAGCTAGCAAGTTTCAGTCATGTGGACTGTGGTTGCCAGAATGGACAACTGATTTTTTTTGGGTGTAGAGAATGAGGAGTATCTTACCCGGTAGGCCGTACACCTACCTTTTGTCAGTCTGCACAAAGTGTGGCATTCTGACCATTGCATGGTTATGGGGCCCAACGTGTGGTAACCCATGGCTGCCCTTTTGAGTGGTTGTGTTTATTGTGCACTTGTATGGTTTGAAAAGAAGAAAACGCCACTCTTAGTTTTTAACATTGTTTAATGCTTGCCAGTACTTTTCCTTATGAAGTTCTACAACTTGCATTCATGAATTGTTTTATCTGGACACTCAAAGCACACACGAACTTATTGAGATTTTTATCTCATCACCCTTTTTATCATAATTTCAGATTGATCCTGCTGTGGGGATGAGTAGCTAGTTGTTGCTTGCTTGGAAGATATTGTGTTATTTATTTTATATAATGCTTTGAGAGATGATAGTGGACAATTTATTTTTGGATTTGTTCTTGAATTTTTGGGTTGTAATAAGTTTCTAATTTCAATGTATTGTTTTATTTTTGTTGTGTGACCTGATTATAAAGACCCCTTGTCCTTTAGACGGGGCGATATCCACGGCTCTGTTGGGCCTAGGTAGTGGGGTGTTATATATATAGTCACTGCTTTGCTTGAAAAACTATAATAAATTAATAAATTAGAACAAAAAAAGAAAAAAATGTCGTGGCAATCTGCCACGGAATAAGTCTAATTTTGTGATTCCATGCCACAGATTTGCCACAAAACACATAACAAAAATTTAACCCTTTCTTTTTATCACTACTTTGTGTAGCATACTTTTTTTGCATGCTCTCAATGATAATATAATTAATTACATTGACATTTTCAATGGCTTTTATAGTCGAAATAAAATAAAATTATATCGTTTCTTTAAAATATTTTATTTTAATACAAATATATATTTCGATACTAAAAAATAATACATCTAATTTTCAATTCGATTTCAAGAATGAATGCATTAGAAAATAAATAAATCAAGATACTTACAAAACATTCCATCGTTGTTATTTAAAAAGTATGGAACAAAAAATAATCAAACTAATATAATTAATAAATTAGAACAAAAAAAAATGCCGTGGCAATCAGCCACGAAATTGCCACGGAACAAGTCTAATTTTGTGATTACATGACAAATCTGTAGTAATTAGCCACGGATTTGCCACGGAACATATAACAAAAATTTAACCATTTCTTTTTATTACTACTTTGTGTAATATACTTTTTTGCATACTCTCAATGATAATATAATTAATTACATTGACATTTTCAATGGCTTTTATAGTCGAAATAAAATATAATTATATCGTTTCTTTAAAACTTTTTATTTTAATACAAACATATATTTTGATACTAAAAATATATACATCTTATTTTCAATTCCATTTCAAGAATGAATGCATTAGAAAATAAATAAATCAAGATACTTACAAAACATTCCGTCGTTGTTATTTAAAAAGTATGGAACAAAAATTAATACAACCTAATATAATCAATAACTTAGGACAAAAAAGGAAAAAAATACCGTGGTAATCCGTGGCAATCTGCCACGGAATAAGTGGCAATTTTGTGATTCCATGGCAAATCTGTGGCTGTGACAATTTTGTGATTCCGTGGCAAATCTGTGGCAATTAACCACGGATTTGCCACGGAACACATAACCAAAATTTAACTCTCTCTTTTTATCACTACTTTGCATAATATACTTTTTTGTATACTCTCAATGACAATATAGTTCTTCACAACAATTTTCAATGGATTTTATAATTGAAATAAAATAAAATTATATCATTTCTTTAAAACTTTTTATTTTAATACTAACATATATTTCGATACTAAAAAATAATACATCTTATTTTCAATTCCATTTCAAGAATGAATGCATTAGAAAATAAATAAATGAAGAAACTTACAAAACATTTCATCATTGTTATTTAAAAGGTATGGAACAAAAATTATTACAAACTAATATGATTAATAAATTAGAATGAAAAAGGAAAAAAAAAACTCTGTAGATTGCCACGGAATAAGTCTAATTTTGTGATTCCGTGGCAAATCCGTAGCTAATGTTTGGCATAATTTTGCCACGGAAATTGTTCTATTGCAAATCAGTAGCTAATGTTTGGCATAATTTTTTGGCGCTTTTTTTTATACTAATTTGCGACAAAATATGTTTTCATTGCTACTGGCTACTATTGCCATCATAATTCCATGGCAAATAGCCACGGATTTGCTATGGTATTTTTTCCTTCGCAAGTTGTTTGTATTTTGCTATTTCATGGCAAAATCCATCGCTGATTGCCACGAAAAATTTGTCGTGGCAGATTCACAGTTTTCTTGTAGTGGTGGTTAGATGGAGATCCATTTGGTTAGATAGGATAGATTCTTTTAGTGTTTGATATGAGACAGTAATGCGTAATTTAAAATTTGATGTTCGAAATACGATTTTTGGAATATGAATTGCTTTGTGAGACCGTAAGAGATGATCGGATTTGTAAGCTCCATACGGATGTTATTTTTGATATGGAAAAATGATTTTGATGAGAAATATCTCTTTTTCTAAAAATATTATAAATGATATCGTTCTCCCATGTTCTTATACGGTGTGTTAAGAATATAACCTGTTGTAAAACATATCTGTTTTTGGAACAAAGAACTCATGCATCATGAAAATATTTTTCTTAGAAAATTCTCACGAAGCACACATGAGACTTACTGAGATTATGTTTCACACCTTTTAATTCATGTTTTACAAGGAATTACGTTTAGAGATGAGACGGAAAAGTCTGTAGTTGTCACATTTGATCTCAATGTATCGAATATTATTTTCTTATATGATTATTGTCTTGAAGAATAATGCAGTTGAAGTACTTTAAGATGTTATTTTGTTATTTGGGATTAATGTATTATTCGACGCCTTCGAAGGTTTTATTCAATTTGGTTGTAAGTCACTACAAGAGAAATGGGCTTTAGTGACAAGAAATACTAGTGACAACAAAATTCTTGTCACTAAATAATAGAATTAGTGACAACATTTTAAGTTATTAGTAAAGGTAAAACTTTTAGTGACAATAAAAAAAGTTGTCACTAAATGATAACTTTTAGTGACAAGAGAAAATGTTGTCACTTTTTTTTGTCACTAAAGCTTTCTCGCCAATCTCATTTAAAAGTGGGAAATCTCTTTAGTGGTAACTCCAAAATTGTTGTCACTAAATAGTGCACATATAGTGACAACAATTTTCTTATCCCTAAATAGTGCACTTATAGTACCAACATTTTTCTTATCACTATTTTTGTGCATTTAGTGACGAAAAAAGTTGTCACTATTATGTATGTGTGCGTGTTTTTTTTTATTAGAAATACTATTTTGTATATTTTAATTCATATAATTTTACTTATATAGAGAGTAGATGGGTGATATAAATAAATGTAGACATGTATATAGGGGAGAGAGTTAGGGAGAAAGAGAGACAAAAGAAGAGAGAAAAAAGAGGGAGAGAGAGAGAGAGAGAGAGAGAGAGAGAGAACGTGTAAGAGAGGGAGAGAGAGAAAAAGAAAGAAAGAAAAAGAGAGATATATGGAGAGAAAGAGTACTAAAACAAAGTGGAAGAGAGATAAAAGGAGGAAAAGAAAAAGAAGAAGAGGGAGAAAGAGAGATCGAGAGGGTGAGAGAGAGAGGAGAAAATGGGTGAGAGAATGGGAGAGAGGGGGAGAAGGGTAGAAGAGAAAGAGAGAGATATAAAAAGAGAATGAGAAGGGAGAGAGAAAAATAGACAAATTAGTGGGAGAGAAAAGAAGAGAGAAATAAGGGGGAGAGAAAAGAAAATTAGACAGAAAGAGAGAAACAAAAGAGAGAGAGAGAGAGAAAGAGTGAGTGACAATGAGAAGTAGTAAGTGAAAAAGCAAGGGGGAAAGAGTGTGTAAAATAGACTTGAAGAGAAAGAACATAGAGGGAGGGAGAAAAAAATGAGAAAAAGAGAGACAAAAAGAGAGAGAACAAAGATAGAGAGAGAAAGAGATAGAACAGAGAGAGACAAAAGGGAAAGTAATACAAACAAGGTGAAATAGAGAGTGAGAGAGATACGAAAAAAGAGAGAGATGAAGAAAGGAAAGGGAGAGGGAGAAAGATAGAAATAAGAAAGAGCAGCGGGAAGGAGAATGAGAAAAATAAAGAAAAATAGAGAGAAAAATATAGATATATACATAAATGTATTTATATATATAGATATATAATTATGTAGTATATATATATATACATAGTATATGGTATGTATGTATATATATATATGTGTGTGTATATATATATATGTATGTTATGTGTGTACATATGTATATGTATATATGTGTGTACATATGTATATGTATATATGTGTGTATATACATGTATTTATATACATTTGTATGAGTTATATATTAATAAATAAATATATATTTATATATATGTATATCTATACAAATGTATTTGTTGTGGTGTATATATGTATATCTATATATATGTATATATGCGTACCTATATATTTATATATTGTATGCATGTGTATATGTAGATACTATATATACAGACATATATATGTGTATATATAATATATAGTTATGTAGTATATATATACATAATATATGGTATGTATGTATATATATATATATATATATATATATATGTATGCTGTGTGTGTGTATATATATATATCTATATGTGTGTGTGTATATATGTATTTATATATATTTATATGTGTTGTATATTAATAAATAAATATATTTATATATATGATATATATATATATATGTATATCTATATAGATGTATTTGTTGTGTGTGTACATAATATATATGTGTGTGTATGTGTGTGTGTGTGTGTGAGAGAGAGAGAGGGAGAGAGAATGTATGTGGTATTTATATATATATATATATATGTATATGTGTGTGTGTGTGTACCTATATATTTGTGAATGTATGTGGTATTTATATATGTATATGCGTATATCTATATATATGTATTTGGTCTGTAATTGTATATGTGTGTATATATATGTATATATATATATCTATACATATATGTATTTGGTGTATATATAATTATATATGTGTGTGTGTGCCTATATATTTGTGAATGTATGTGGTATTTATATATATGTATATATTTATATATATATATCTATACATAAATGTATTCGGTGTATATATAATTAAATATATATATATATATATATATCTCACATACATTCACACACTGTGTGTGTGTATATTTATATATATATATATATTTGTTTTGTATATATATATATATATTCTAATAAATCTATATGTTTAAAATCATTGAATAAAAATAATGATTTAATTAACAATATATAAAATTTTAAATTTATGTAAATATAAAAATATTTTATTATATTAATTACGTTGTTTCATAGAAAATTTAATATAATTATTATATTTTTATATTATATTATCGTTCTAAAAATTAGAAAATTATTACGAATAGTTTAAGTAAAAAAAAAAAAGAATTATACCAAACAAAGTGGCTTGGCCCAGTGGCTAAGACTTAAGGTCTCTGTGCGTGATGTCGTGCATTCGAATCTCTGTTGCCACACTCAATTTCAAGTTAATGTGTTGGGGGTTCATGCAGACCATTCACTAATATTATCACTGTGGATGTTGTCACTAATAAATGATCATTAGTGACAAGGTATAGGTAATAATGACAACCTTTGCAATAAATTAGTGATGTGAAAGTATAATTTGTTGTCACTTCCAACAACTTAAGTAAATAAATAACTTATGCCATAGAAAGGATACCTCCCAAATCAATTAATTCCCAATTTTGGCATTGGTAAGAGTTGTAATAGTATATCTCACTATTCTTCGAGTTATGAAATATCTAATCTCAAGTTAAATTGATTGCTATCTCTATCTAATCAACTAAACCAAAAGAAGTATAAAGATTAGCTTAATTACCTAAATAATCCAAAAGTCACAAAATCTCTATCTTTAGGTGGTTTCAATAACCCTTTAATTACCAAGTCTAAATCCCCAATTTTATCTTTTAAGTCAATTGAAGAAAACAAATGTCAAATAAAATAAATTAGTGTTCTAAATCTTAACATCATCTCTTGAATTCATTACGATAGAACAAATCGATTGAGAAAAACAATTAATTTCAATCACTTAAGTCAAAATAATTAAGCCCAAGTAATTGAACGCCATAGATAGAATCAATAAATCTAAAATAGATAATCAAATCCAAGACATATATAGGGTACAACCCTCAATTACAATTCAAATACAATAAAAATCAATAATTTGTCCATGTAATTTACAAACAAAAGTAAAAGAAACACTCATAGACAAGGTTATTCTTCTTCCTCAATGAAATACGTGGACAATATCCTCTTCTTCCCTTCCAAATTTAACTTGATCTCCCCCTCCCTAGTAATTTCCTTGAGTTCTCTTAGCCCACTGCCATTCTTTGATGCTCAACCTCCTTTTTAGGGTTGAAAGATTGGTATTTATATGTTCTTGTAGCCCACATCAGCAAATTGCACAAAATAAAGGTTTTTTGCGAAGTTAAACAACACTACCTATGTCAACTTAACCGAAGCCACTTCATCTGTTTTTTTTGATCCGAAGGGTTGAGTGGAGCCACTTCTATCAACTTGACTGGCGCCGTCTATCTTCTATAGCTCCATTCTTTTGAAAATTCACATTGAATGGTGCCAGTAGCTCCCAGTATCTTAGCCTTCCTGATCTCTAAATTTACCGTCTATGTTTGCTAAAAGGACACTGTGTAAATCACTTTTCTGCTCAATTCTTTGCGCTTTTCACCTTATCTCTTCTTCATATTTTCAAACAGTCAATCTGCATGAAATAAAGTAAAAAGGTGGGGATGAGTAGCCCTCTAAACATGATTTTATAACAATTTAAACATATGTAACATAAAAAATATGGTCATTTTTACCACTTATCATCTACCATGTTTTATTTTTACTATATCTAATTATATTAACCAACCAATGTTTTCTTTTTACCATGGATGTTATTATCTCTCAAAAAAATGATGGCTTTTTTCACAAATTAATCAAAAAGTTTTCTTTAATTACCATAGATGGTACTGTTAATTTGATTTTTTTTTTTAAATATAGATGGAGGAAGAGATAACCATTGCTTCTTTACACTGATTGTTTGTCACCTAGTCCTTTGTATAAATTTGTTGTTCTCCCATCAACATGGATTAGCATTTTTTATAACAAATCTCATCTGGCTAAAACTAATGTGATGTAAAATTTGTGGCAGCCTTTAAATATGGACATTTCATTTCACAAAAATGGGCCTAACCCATGACAAGGGCCGGCTTGCACTGGGTTAAATCATATAGTCTCATTTTCTTATTCAAATTGATAAATGCTTACAGTGGTGGTGTGGTTCAGACAGTTTATTTAGGCTAAGGTTTTGGATTTGTAGGTGAAATCCTACAATGTTTTTGCTAGTTGATTACAAAGCCTTTATGCTTTGTGGAGAGGTGTAGCACTGTAAGAGCTATCACTATGGGCAATCCTACATTACACATATCAAGTTCCATAATATGAGAAAATTTTATTGTCAAATATCATGAGTCTACTTTGTAATAATCTTTTAAGTATTTTACTCAAAACTGTAAGCACATAAATATGAATTTTCTTTTTCTTTTTTACTAGAATTTGTAGCGACAACAATTTGCTCTTTCAGAAATATATTTGGGAATCAAATTTTAATATTCCTTTAATAACTTTAATGGGGAAGCCCGCCAAATCCATCCAACACAATCTGTCGTTATGCTTCTATAATTTTGAACTATATATAAACTTTAGTGTCATTTAATACAAATTGAAATTCTTCTTAAAGCGTATTTAGAGTAGCGTTTGTAACCCTCAAATGGGCATTTGAGATACAAATACTATTTTAGAACCACTTTAATAACTAAAATATCTTTACTTTCAAATTGTGTTTTTATAGGAAATAGTTAGTGGTTCAAGTGCATTATCTTAACTTGAGAACTCCTCTTCATCCCTCTCTTAAGCTTTTGAACATTGTAGCAAAGCACTCAAAATTTTTAAAAATCTTAATTTCGCATTAATAAAATTAAAATATTTTAGAAAAATCTTTTTGAAATTTATCTTTTACTCTCCTAATTTTTTTTAAAAAAAATCATAATATTATCCTCTAACTTATTGTTTCATATAGTTTCCCCCCTTCCCTAAATCTCAAATTTCTATTTTTGTTCCCACAATAAATGAATCTCACTCCCCCAGTGCATAATGGTAGCCAGTTTCATATGCATGTAAATCACATTCACTCTAGGAATGAACTAAGCTGGCGGTATCTAAATTGCTAGAACAAGCATTTTTGCCAACAAAGCGATAAGTTGCTTGTTGTTTCTTAACTAAAAGCTCCATCCATGTTCTTTTGGTTTTTTGGGTAAAACCATCAATGTCCTGATAGGAGTTTCGATAGGATATTTACCTATTTATTTATAAAATAGGGTAAAATACCAAGAGAGGGATTTAAACCTAACCTCCTAATTTAATATACATATCAAGTGCGTATAAAAAGAACCTATAATTTGTCCAATGTATATAAGCGCTGAATGTTTCTGGGCAAAATATTGACGCATGTGAAAACAATAAAGGAATCCTAAGTACATGCTATGTTAGCTAGTCTATCTGCCACTGCATTGCCTTGATGCAAAACATGAAAAATTCTTAAAGTAGAAATGCGATATCCAAGCAAAATAAAGTATCTATACAAATGATCGATGCAATTGCTAATGAATGGAGCCAATTCTCTCCAACTAACAAACTAGCAAAAGAGTCAATCTAAATCAAAATAGACTCAATTCCTTATAACCAACTCCTATGCAAGCCCTCAAGTAATGTCAAGAGCTTTGCCTCCATACTAAACTTAGCTAAAACTCGCTTAGAAAAAACATAGATGAATTCACTTGAGCCCAACTATACAATACCCCCAATACCTGATAGCCTACTTTCACCCGTGACGCTATCATGATGTCTGACTTTGAGATGACCTTCGACCGCAATCTGTTTTCGGCCATTTTGCCATTATGGTCCCCAGTGATCAACGGCTTCATCTTCCCTCATGGTATGTTCTCACCCACGATACTGGACATCTACACTATCTTGGGCTTCTGTTGTGACAGTGATGAGATCCCTACCCTACACGACGAAGAAAACCTACCTGTCGTTGAAGCCCTTTTGGATAAATCTACTGCCTCTTATGGCAATTTTATGACCGCCCAAAGGGGTGTCAACCCCGTTCGGTCAGAGCAGGGATAATCTACCTTTCTCTGGCTATAGTTCTGTAAGTATATCCTCTATTCTCACTCGGCGGGGATAAGCAATGAGTACCGATACTATGTATCGGCTTTGTCAAGGAAGAAAAGGTGTTGTAACCTCGTTTTTCTAGTTCTGGCCTTGGTGTATCGGTTGATGAACCAGATGATCTCAACCCTGTCGGCTAGGGATTACCCGACCAATCTTGGTAGCCCCCTCTGAGTTATGCAGCTGTGGCTTTATTAATACATCCCCCAGTTCGATGTTAATACTATCTCCGGAGACTCTGCGGGTTCTGCAACCAGGCCACCGGTTATCGACTGTTGAAGACTCCTACAAATAGGTCTTCCGCCAGTACTATCATGGCCTACCTTCATTAGAACTGATTTCAGAACGCGCCCTACTTCTTTCCTTACTCCACCCGGGAAATAAGCCTCCTTTGGTTGACGAAGCTTGCCGAGGCACCGAAAGCCTCTCAAGAAACCATCTGAGCTAGAATGTTGTGCTCCCAAGAACTTCTTCTTGGGGCAAAACCAGGTGCTCGAAGTGCTAAGTCCTCCTACGAATAGTACAACCTACATTGCTTTTCATGGAAATTTGGGCTAATTCAAGATATTTCCGCTGATCCTGGTCATATCTCTTCTTACACTGTCATGCCTATCCTATCGACTGAAGATGTGCACACTTTAGCCGATAGGTCCTTAACCGTTCTCCATTCTTTTGAGTATCATCCTTTTCAAGTTGTCAAGGAAGCCACACCAAACTTCAACTTGTGGTAGTGGCTGCTCAACGAAATGCTCTTTTCTGGCCCTGTAGAGACGTGGTTACTCAGACAAGCAGGCTCAGCATTTGTAGTGGTAGAAATGTCTACACCAAAGAAAAGTAAGCAGGGCAAAGTCTCTGCCAGTCCGATCACTACACCATTGTTTCATACGCCACCAGTGAAAAGAACCTACATACTTCCGCTTGCCGATGAGAAGAGGAAGAAGGAGAAGAAACCATCCTCCCCTTGCTAAGGCAGTCAAAGAGACGACAGACCATTCATACTCTAGCATTTGCCAAGGTTTGGATTGAAAACACTTCTTTCCTTTTCAATGCTTTTCATCATTTGATTCAAAGTTAATCTCATACTGCCTTCTTTTGCAGAAACAGAAGGCCAACCAGTTGGTTATCTCTGATTCTTCCTTAGAGTCATTGGCAGTCATGCCCCTCTTATCTCCTGCAAGAATGACAATGGTAAAGGAATGGACTTTGGCCATTTCTCCTTCACCAGTTGCTACCTTTATGTCCGAAGTACCTATCTAAAAAAGAATAGCGGTCGACAAGCCCATTACACCTCCTACAGCAATGCCCCCTAAGTCTCCAACAAAACCTACTCATTCTCGGCCAGTAATGACTGAAACCACAATGCTAGAACTCCTGCGGAGTCTGCTGGGAACTGACTTGACGACCAACCCCTTTTTTCAAGATGCTATTAGTCGAGCCCTCCTGCCCCTAGCATAATCAACCATTTTCGATGTCCCAATGGAAATGAAATGCCTATTGACCAACTATCTGGGGCACATATGATTCACCCATCGCTTCTTTTCCAACACTCAAAGTAGGTGGGATGAAGCTTCTCGTCAGCTCCAAGCCTTGGGGGCACTCCGAGACCAGGAAGCGTTTCTGCAAACGCATAATCAAGAAGCCTCTGCTCGCCTGGGCATCTTTCAAGCTAATATTTTCAACAAGGTTGAGAGAATTGAAGGCTTTAAGATGAGATTGTGAGTGCTCTAGGAGGAGTTAGATTCTAAAAAACGGGCCTTGGACGAGAAGCTTGAGGCCGAGAATGCCTATTAGCAAATAGTCTCCTCTACCGAAGAATCAGTGGCCAAATTTCGAGACGATCGACTTATGCTGGAAGCCAAAAAAGAGCTGCACCAGATTGAACTTCAACATTTTGACAAGTTACTAAATAGCATGCAGTCTTCATAGGACAACTTCTAATCTTACCTGGCCACTTTCTTCCGTAATCCCGATAAAGCTGGTCCCTCTGGTACACAAATCGGGGATGCCGAGACACGACCATCTTCAATGGAGAAATCGGCTGCTGAACCAAAATCGGCCCCGAAAGGATCTACTGTTCCTGTGGAAGAAGAGGAAGAAACCCTAACGGCAGCTGCTCTGCCCGAGAAAGATCCAAATCGGCTTACGATAGTTCCTTTTGTCTAGCCAATCGAGACACTTCACACTCTGTCTGAGGAGGATTAAGTTCTTACTTTGTTTTTTTTTTTTTTTTTTTATAAATGTAGCAGCCATCTGATCGGTTTTTTTTTTTTTTTTTTTTTGCAATCAGTCATCTCATACGAAATGCCAACATGTTTTTTTTTTTTTTTGTCTCTCTATTGTTTTTCTATACTCACTCTTGTTTTTTTTTATTTTTTTTATTCTTCTCCTATGAATGTTCCCTCCCAGAATGTAGGATAAAACTTCTTCAAATACTTATCGTTTATGGCGTTATTTACTTCCTTCCCATTAGGTGTCATCAACCAATTGGCACCTCCATAAAAAACCTGGGTAACAAGAAAAGGTCCCTCACATGAGGCGGACCACTTACCATAGCGTGGGTCCTTTGGTGCCACAGGTAGTATAGTTTTTCAAACCATGTCTCCTATTTGAACACTTCTTGCACTTTCTGATTGTAGGTTCTTGCTATCTTCTCCTTATGCCAAATGATATTTTCCAACACTATCCAATGGTCTTCCTCGGCATGGTCCAAACTCATTGCCAGGGCCAATTTGTAATCCTCAATCGACAAGCAATGTTGGTAAGCTACTCGAGCTGACCGTAGTGATAATTTAACGGGTAGAATTGCATCCTATCCATATATCAGTTGAAATGGGATAAAACCTGTAGCAGCCTTGTAAGCATTCCGATATGCCCACGACATCTCTTGAAGGGTTTTGTGCCACCTTCTGGGTTTATCTTCCACTGACTTTCGGATTATACTAATCAAAGTCTTGTTCATCGCCTTAGCTTGACCATTGGCCTGTGCATAATACGAGGAGGAATGCAGTAAATTAACTTAGAATTGAGTTGGAAAGTTGTGTACCTTATCTCCTGTTAACATAGTTCCTTGGTCAACCATTATGGTTTCAAGTATACCGAATCGGAAAAGGATGTTCTACTAAAGGAAGGCGATAACGGCAGATTGGGTTACTCTGGTCAGGGCCTGTGCTTCTACCAACTTGGTAAAATAATTAGTTGCCACTAGAATGAAGGTGTGCCCTTTGGTTTATGGCGGGTGAATCTTGTTGTTGACGTCTAGAGCCCAACCCCTAAACGGCCATGGCTTGATGATAGGGTGTAAGTCTGTGGTAAGGGTATGAATCAACGGACTGTACTTCTAATATGCCTCACACCTAGTTACATAGGTCACACAGGCTATAATCATCGAAGGCCAGTAAAATCCATGTTGTTGCAGTGTCCATTTCAACTTAGGACCCGCCTGATGAGCACCACATAGGCCTTCATGTACTACTTCGGCTAATACCTGCACTGCTTCTTTCTTGGACAAGCATCTCAACAAAACTCCTGTATGACTTCTTCTAAAAAAGTCGTTCCCGATCAGTACAAAGTTCAATACCTTACGCTTTAACTTCCATGAAATCTAGCCCATAGGCTTCCGTAAGTATGAGCCAATATCGGATCGCCAATCTTCTTTATGTTTCTCTTCCGATATCTACTGACACATTACCACCCTGACTATTTTCTTAAAACCTAAAGCCGTTTGAGCTAAATCGTTTGCCCCCCGGTTCTCACCTTGAGGAACATGAGTCAAGATGACTTCCAATAAGTATTGCAACAACGCTCGCACTTCCTACAACTTATCCAACAACACGAGATTAGTGCACTTATACTCACCTAAAATTTATTGGATGACAATTTGAGAATCCCCTGTTATATTGACCATTCGTACATCCAAAGCCTTTAGGATTCGAAGTCCCAAAATGAGAGCGTCATATTCTGCCTAATTATTTAAGGTCCCTTTACTCAATTTAAACAAGAGTTTTCATTTTCGTTCGCAAGGAACTTCTATAACCACCCCGGCACCTGCCTTACTCTGTGTGCCAGATCTACCAAATTCCAACTTCCATGGCTTGTGTGAGATGTACCACTGTACTTCTTCCTTTTTAGGGTTGGGCACTTCCACACATGGATGCTCGACAAAGAAATTGGCTATCGCTTGATTTTTCACCACTTTTAAAGGTAAGTGAGTTAAGGAAAATGCGTGTAACTTAATAGCCCATTTCATTAACTGTCCTTGCAACAAAGGGCGGTTTAGTAGATATTTAACGAGATCAATTTTGCACAAGACTTACATTTCCTTAGGTAGCATATAATGCTCTAACTTCACACATGCATAATATAAAGACAAGCATAGTTTCTCAATAGGGGAATACCTGGTATCAGTGTTCGTCAAGTTCCGACTGAGTTAGTATAATGTCCTTTCATCCCCTTGTGCATTGTCCTGAGCCAACAGGTAGCCGATAGACTCTGGAGCCGCTGAAATGTACAATTTCAAAGGTACCTTATCCTGTGGAGGTACTAAGATTGGCGATTGTGACAAAACTACCTTGATCTGATCAAACGTCGCTTGATGCTCCGGTTGCTAGACGAAGTCTAGTGATGACTTTAAATGGAACAAAGAAGAGAACACCTTCTGCTTACCTACAGCGTTTTCCAGAAAGCGTCACAGGAAGTTAATTTTCCCTAGGAAACTTTGGAGCGCCTTTTTGGTTTACGGTGGCCTTGCCTATAGAATATCCCTTGCTTTGTTCTAGTCCATCTCAATCCCTCTTTAATGCACCAAGAACTCGAAGAAGTTTTCGGCTGAAACTCCGAAGGTGCATTTGGCAGGGTTGATTTTTAACCAGTGCTGGCGCATTCTAAGAAAAGCCTGCTCCAACCACTGTAGGTATTGCGAAAAAGTGGGCAACTTAACCACTAAGTGATCAATGTAAACTTTCATGTTCTTGCCAATGAGATCAGGGAAAATGAGGTTTATCGCTCTTTGGAAAGTAGCTCCAGCGTTCTTCAATCCGAAAGGCATAACTATCTATTCGAATAAATTGATAGATCCTAGGCAACGAAAAGCTATTTTCCTGGTGTCTTTTTCAGCTATGAATATCTGGTTGTACCCAAAGTATCCATCCATGAAGCTTAAGAATTGGTTTTCTGCAGCTGAGTCCACCAACATATCAGCCATTGGCATGGTGCATTCATTCTTTGGGGTGGCCAAATTCAGATTTCTAAAGTCAACGCAAACCCGCAGCTGGCCGAGGGTTTGCTTCGGTGGAATTCAGATTTCCACCGATATCGCCCATGCTCATTTTTATATAATGCTCTAACTTCACACATGTATAATATAAAGACAAGCATAGTTTCTCAATAGGGAAATACCTGGTATCAGTGTTCGTCAGGTTCCGACTGAGTTAGTATACTGTCCTTTCATTCCCATGTGCATCGTCTTAAGCCAACAGGTAGCTGATAGACTCCGGAGCCGCTGTAATGTACAATTTCAAAGGTACCTTATCCCGTGGAGGTGCCAAGATTGGCGATTGTGACAAAACTGCCTTGATATAATCAAACGCTGCTTGATACTCCGGTTGCCAGATGAAGTCTAGTGACGACTTTAAACAAAACAAAGAAGAGAACACCTTCTGCTTACCTACGGTGTTTTCCAGAAAGCGTCGTAGGAAATTAATTTTCCCTAGGAAACTTTAGAGCGCCTTTTTGGTTTGTGGTGGCTTTACCTATAGAATATCCCTTGCTTTGTTTTGGTCCGCCTCAATCCCTCTTTGATGCACCAAGAACCCGAGAAAGTTTTCGGCTGAAACTTTGAAGGCGCATTTGGCAGGGTTGATTTTTAACCAGTGCAGACTCATTCTAAAGAAAGCCTGCTCCAACCACTATAGGTATTGCAAAAAAATGGGTGAATTAACCACTAAGTGATCAATGTAAACTTTCATGGTCTTGCCGATGAGATCCTGGAAAATGAGGTTCATGGCTCTTTGAAAAGTAGCTCCAGCGTTCTTCAATCCAAAAGGCATAACTATCTATTCGAATAAACCGACAGATCCTGGGCAATGAAAAGCTATCTTCCTAATGTCTTTTTTAGCTATGAATATCTAGTTGTACTCGGAGTGTCCGTCCATGAAGCTTAAGAATTGGTTTCCTGCAGCTAAGTCCGCCAACATATTGGCCATTAGCATAGTGTATTCATTCTTTGGGGTGGCCAAATTCAGATTTTTAAAGTCAATGCAAACCCGCAGCTAGCCATTCTTTTTAATGACAAGCACAATGTTGGATACCCAATCTGCATATCGGCAGGTATGGATGAAACCACACCGAAGAAACCTCTGAATTTCTTCTTTGATCTTGGGTAAAAAAGTGAGATTAAAATGCTGGGCAAGCTACTTATGAGGCCTGAAACCTTCCTTGATTGGAAAGTAATGCTCTACAATGCCTCTGTCCATTTCTGGCATCTCATGATAATCCCATGCGAAATAGTCTTTGTACCTACGAATCAGTACTGCTAGAGCATTTCACTGATCGAAAGTTAAGCACAAGCTTACCTTTGTGGTTTTGTTCCCCCCAGGTTCTCCGATGTCTATTTCCATTAATGGGTCATGAGCGATGAAACCAGGTGCATGCCGAACGTCAGGGTCCTCTGTTTTTGGACATTGATGCTCCAGTCCTTCCGTTGTGATCTGGTTATGAGCTATGGTGAACTTGGAGTAATGGCTTGGGTCAAAAGTAGAACGGTAGAACACTACCTCATTCATATGTACTTTTGCAGAAAATAAATTGGGATTGGCTGGAATCCTTTCCACTTGTTCTCTATCCCAAATCAACATCATTTGGTGAAGCGTTGATAAAAAGCAATAGTTTGCATGAATCCAATCTCTACCTTGTAAGACAGAATATGCCGGCTGTGCCGCGATTACAAAAAAAAAAACAGTCTTACTAACCTTGGATCCTATGTCCAACTCAAAAGTGATAACCCCTTCTGCTTTGGCTACCTCCCTGGTAAAATTAAGCATTTGGACATTTATAGGAGATAGATCGAGGTGATCCTTGCCCAAACACCTTAAAGTTGCCAATGACATTACGTTCAGCACAGCTCCTTCATCGATAAAAACCCGAGAGAAAGGTCTTCTATTGATGTGTGCCTTGATATACAGAGGTTTGAGGTGATTAGAATGTTCTACTGCAGGTAGGGGCGGCAATATTGAACACGACACGAAAACGATACGATTATAGCGGGTTAAGGTTGGGGTTTCACGGGTTCGGGTCGAAACAGGTCGACCCGTTTAACTTTAAATGTGTACAGGTCATAAACGGGTTCAACCCGTTTTAACCCGTTTCAACCCGTGAACCCGTTTAACTTTTTTTAATATTTATATTTAATACTTTTTTTAATACCCTACAAATTTCACTATAAAAAATTAGATAATTTAATTTTTTACATGAATTAATTGTATTGTTTGTGTGTCTATTTTGTTTAATTATATGAGACCTCTTAAGAAAAATAAATGATATTAATGCAGCTATTTACTTGATATATAGTAAATGAATCATTCTTAATTAATTATTATTTAATGTTTATAATAATAATAATATTATTACAATGACTTTTAGTTAGAGAAAATAATTTTTTGAACAATACAATTTTATTGCAAAACTACATTTGTTCAGATTTTCAAAATTAAATCTTATGAATTTATTAAGATCTCTAAATATTAAGTGGGATAGTTTGTTATTTTATTGGGTTTTTATGACTTTATGGGTTGTTTTATTAGTTTTTTTTTAATTTTATATGATTTGATTTAATTTTGTAAAATTTTTTGTGTAATGGTGCACAGATTGGTGGGTTTAGTAAGTATTCGGATTGACTGATTTAATAATTATCTATTTAATTTTTGTGTCTAATCGTGTCAACCCGTTTTATAACACGAACACGACACAAGAATAAACGGGTTGACACGACATGACACGTTTATTAAACGGGTCGTGTTCGGGTTGGTCTGTCAAGTGTAATTAGTTCTTTCTGATCCCTGCAGCTAAGGGTGGCAATCGTGTCGTGTTCGGGTTGGTCTGTCAAGTGTAATTATCTCAAGTTGACACGACCCGCCAACCCGAACACGACACGATTGCCACCCTTAGCTGCAGGGATCAGAAAGAACATCCCATCTGATGGCATTTTAAACTCGATGAGTTCAACGACCACTTCTTCCGTTGCGTAGTAATCCTCATCTACCGTTTCTTGCTCGGCCTTTACTCGAAATTGTGATGGGAGAATACTGAGCATGTTTTGATTTATGGAAGTGCATACCTGTTTATCCGACCATTCTTCCAACGCTTGTTTCTGCTGACCCTGTCTCCTTTGTTCTCGCCGTTTCTGAGGTTTCGTGAGCTAGGAACGATGGCCTGGGAAGAATGGCTCTTTACGAGGCATACACACTGTAAATTTCTCATCCTTTCCCTGGAAATGGGCCATAAAGGTCAGAACTGTAAGCCGAGTGAAAATTAAGGGCCAACCGTCTAGCCTTTGGAATGTTGGTTTGCTTCCTTCTAAAATCTCAGACTGCCTCTTGGTTAGAGAATCTCCCAACTCATGCTTCACATCTTCTTCATGTGTCTATATCATACTTGCATCTGTCTTTGGGAATGGGTCTGTATCGACTAAGGTTCTTCTCGTTTATCAACAAATCTTACCCTTCCCTCTTGTAAAGCCTTTGGTATTGTGTTCCTAAAAATAACATAGCTATTAGTATTATGAGAAAATGAATTATGCCACTTACAGTATTTCTTGCCCTTCAATTCCTCTAGCTCTGGAACCTTGTGGCCGAAAGGTAGACAAATCTGTTTATCTTTAACTATTTGATCAAAGATTTGCTCAGCCTTTAGATACATTGAATATGTATGTGGATGGCCCTGCAGGAGAAGTTTCCTCCTTCCCTTTGCCAGGCTTCAGAAAAAGATAAGTGTAAGATGCACCTTTTACTAATTCTGTTGCCAGGCTTAACTGACCACATTTTCTCTTTTTTCTTGATCATTACTTCTATTCAGACAGCCTGAGACAACAAACGGGATAGATTAGAGAAATCCTGCAGGATAAGGCACTCTTTGAGCTACTGATGTATTCTACTGATGGCTATCTGGGCGCACTACATTTCCGGCACTTGGGTGGTGTATTTGGCTTTAGTTAGCCAAAAGCGCTCGATAAATTCTGCGACACCTTCAGATGATCTTTGCTTAACTGCCAACAGATCATCTATGGACACCTCAGGTGCTGGTTTAAAGAAACGCTCATGAAAAATTCATTCCATATTGGCCCATAAGTGCATAGAATCAGGTGTCAGGTTTGCATACCAAGTAAACGCCGCCCCTGTTAAGGATAAAGAGAATAACTGCAATTTATGACAGTCACTATTCTCAAACTCTCCACATTATGTCGTAAACCTCCCTATATGCTCTATAGTTAACATGTTATCTTCTCCAGAGAATGTAGAAAACTGAGGCAACTTAAATCCTTGTGGTAGTACTGCCATGGAGTCTACCCATTCTGAGTACGGCTTCTAATACACTAGAAGATGATTATACCTGTGATCCTTCGCTGTTTTGGATTGTGAGCTTCACCGTTGAAGCATAGCTATCTCTGTAAAATTTTTTGGCTTTGATGTTTGATCGTGTAAACCCAATTTAAATGGGTATAGGCGGTTTTGTTTTGTTTTGGATGAGTTTTTGTAAGTAAAAGTGTCCAAAGAAGCCAAAGAAATGAGAAAAATATGAAAAAGAAGGGTCTCTGCAACTTTCGAGCGGAAGAAGAAAAAAACGAAGAAGAGAACTGTTCATAAGCCGTTACAGCCGAGCCGCAGTAGAGCTGAGCCTCTCCCAAAATTGTGTCACGAGCTGCAGTCCGCGAGCCGCGTAAGCCAAGCCATTTCCGTGAAATCCAAGCCGAATGCATTTGAAATGTTGCAATTCAATTGCAACAGCTTTCGGGTTAGCGCACGGGTCTGAGAGGCCCCGGACACGCAGATGTGGGCGCACACGCGGGTGGGTAGGCGGAGCGGGTTGCGGGTTGCTGAGGATTCTGATCCGGTGCGACGCGGTGCACCGCAGGCCAAATGGGCCCGAATTCGGTGCATCTGGTGCAGTGGACCGCCAGCTATTTTTTTGCAATTTTTTAAATTTTTTTTTCTTTTTCGTTTTGGGTCTCATACCAGGCGAAGTTAATATTTTTGCAATATTTTATATTCTTGGAACATATTTGCATGAAAAATATTAGTAAGGGATTTTAGGATTAAACGATATCATTAATTAATTAATTAATTAATTAATGTGTTTAATTCTATTATTTGGGCACTTAGGTTTAAAAAATAGAAAAGCATGAAAACGTTTACTGTTTTCGAGCATGCTATTTTTTTGTGTACCTATGTGTGTTTTTCCTCAAAGACCAAAGTCTTTAGGAACATTTTTTACAAGAAAAACATTTTTCTTCAAAAATTTAATGGTTATTTTAATTTGTACAAAAATTAATCCTTGAATATTTTCTCAAAGGATTTAATCCTTGACATAGAAAATATATTGGATTTAGATATTTTTGTAAATTAAAATGGAGAGCCATTTTGTTTTATTTTGCACTAGAAAAATTGTTTTGTCAAATAAACTTGAGACTAAAGTCTCTAGAAAGTTTTAATTGGAAAATTTTTGAAATTATTAAGTTTTAACTTAAATAAAATTAGTCCATGGAGAAATCTCTCAAATGATATAAGCCTTGATATAGAGATTTTAATGGACTTGGATATTTTATTTTTTGAGTTAAGGAAAAACTTAATGGAAATTTCAAAAGGATATTTTTCAGAAAAACCTTTATTTTAAAAGACTAAATGGGAGAGGGGTTCCAACGGCCCCACGGCTTCCATCACGGTCCTCATTAGAGATCGTGGGTCCCCTCGAGTCACCCTAGGAGTGAACCTGTATAGGATGGGGAAACCTCAAGGATCTAGATCTAATGGAAGGATATAATTAATAACCCGGGACACGTACTATGATCGGCCAGCCCACGTTGGAGGTTATAGTGTGAGGTATGTCCATAGGAAATGAGAGGAAACGACCATCCCAAGATGAAGTTATCCTCTAGATCATTACCTAGAAGGGAAATTAATTTGTGGTGGTTAATACATATAACTTAGGGAACTGTTAATCTTCCTAAGAAGCTATGTCAGTTTTCCTAAGAGCCAAATTTTTTTCAGTGCACAAATTTTATTTTGTTTTCACAAACTAAATTCTTTCTTTTTCGATTTTCAGAAATGGTAGGAGGTTCTTTTAGTCTATTGGCCGTTATTCTCAGGGAGAATATGATAACGGGTCCAAACTATGTGGACTGGAAAAGGAACCTGTACATAATACTCACAGCTGAAGAGTATAAGTATGTCCTTTATGAAACCTGCCCTGTTATCAGGGAAGGTTCCACCGCCGAAGAGCGAGAGGCTGAGAATGCATGGAAGGAGGCTGACGAAATGGCACGTTGCTATATGTTAGCCCCAATGTCTAATGTGCTCCAGTCAAAACATGAGCACATGGCTTCTGCATATGATATCAGTCAATCATTGGCTACTGTGTTCGCGGAAAAGAGCTAGCCTGCAAGGCAGGAGGCTTTTCGAACTATTATAAACACTAAGATGGCTGAGGGAGCATCAGTCCGAGAGCATATGCTTAAGATGATTGCTGCTTTCGAGGAGGCAGAAATCTTAGGGGCTATCATTGACCTTGAGAGCCAAGTGGACATGGTTCTTGAATCTCTACCGGGCTCCTTCACTCAGTTCAAGTTGAACTATAACATGAACAAATTGAACATGAGTTCAATTGAATTGATGAAGGAGCTCCAGATGGCAGAAAATGTCATGAAGCCACAGTCAAAGACCATGATTGCTAAGGCTTCTTCCTCAAGAATTGGGCCTAAACCCAGAAAGTTCAAGAGGAAAAAGGGGAATGCAGCAGCCCAGCCCAAGAACCAGCCCAAGGACAAACCAAAGGGCATGTGCTTCAAATGTGGGAAGAAGGGACATTGAAAAAAGGAGTGTCTAGATCTTCAAGCCAAGAAAAACCCCATAGGTAATGTTTTCTATCTAGAGTCCATATCAATGGTAGGATCAACTTCCACTTGGATTGTTGATTCAAGAGCCACAGATCATATCTGTAACTCCTTGCAGGGGTTTAGAAAGATAAGAAGACTCAAGAAGGACGAACATGGGCTTCAAGTGGGTAATGGAGCACAAGTCTGGGCCCTTGTAGTGGGAGAGCTGGATCTTATTTTTTATTGTAATAAGATAGTGGTTTTAGAAGATATTTTATATATACCTGGTTTTCGTCAGAATTTGATTTCAGTTGTAAAACTTATTAATCAAGGATATTCTGTATCTTTCCATTCTGGTATTTCTATCAGTAGAGATGGAGAAATTTTATGTACTGGGCACATGTATGGAAATCTGTTCTTTTTAAACCCTATTAACAACCAATCAAATTACGCTCAGTCTGAACCTTTAACTAAGAAGACAAAGACCAATATCAATGATTCATACATTTGGCATCTAAGGTTGGGTCATATTAACTCAACCAAGATTCAGAGGCTAATCCATGATGGGCCTTTGGGCTCATTGAGATTGGAAAGTTGGCCTCATTATGAATTTGCCTGATGGGAAAGATGACTAAAAGGTCATTTACACCAAAGGTGGATAGAGCTAAGGAGGTATTGAGTCTTGTTCACACTGATGTGTGTGGTCCGTTGTCTACACCAGCTAGAGGAGGTTTTGAGTACTTCATCACTTTCACGGATGATAGTACGAGGTATGGTTACATTTACCTGATGAGACGCAAGTCTGACTCTTTTGACAAGTTCAAGGAGTTTAAGGCTGAAATGGAGCGTCGGACAGGTAAATTAATCAAAACCCTACGATCGGATCGTGGTGGAGAGTACCTCCTCGGTGAATTCAAGGACTACATGGTACATCATGGGATAGTATCCTAGCTCTCTGCGCCGAGAACACCCCAGCAGAACAAAGTAGCTGAGAGAAGGAATAGAACATTGATGGAAATGGTCCGAAGCATGATGTCTCATGCTACTCTTTCGGTGTCCTTTTGGGGATATGCCCTGGAGACAGCGGCATATATTCTGAACTTGGTGCCTTCCAAGTTAGTACCTAGGACACCCTATAAGATATGGATTGGGCGTAAGCCGAGTCTGAATCATCTCAGGATTTGGGGTTGTCCAGCTTATGTACTGATCAAATGAGAAAAGTTGGAACCAAGATCAGAATTATGCTATTTTGTTGGCTATCCAAAAGGGACAAAATGAGGTTACTTTTATCATCCTAAGGAGCAAAAGGTACTAGTCAGTACCAATGCTAGATACTTGGAAGATGATCAAAGTACTTCTACTAAAGGTTTAACAAGGTTAGAACTTGAGGAGAAGTTATCTACGGAATCAACTTCTTCTGACCCGATTGTGGAACAAGAAGAGGCACAGCCTCAAGTGCCTGTGCAAATAGAGCCTCGTCGTAGTGGGAGAGTGTCTAGGGTTCCGGATAGATGGACTAGAGAAGCTTTTGAACTGGTCTCCAACCATCAGGAACAAGACCCCACTAGATACGAGGAGGCTATTGCTGATGCCGATGCAAATTTGTGGCATGAAGCAATGAAAGCTAAGATTGAGTGTATGTACCTCAATCAGGTTTGGGATCTTGTAGCTTCACCTGAAGGGATAAAACTCATTAGGTGCAAGTGGGTGTACAAGAGAAAGAGGGGAGCGAATGGGAAGGTGGAAACCTTCAAAGTTAGGCTTGAGGCGAAAGGGTATACTTAAAAAGAGGGTATCGACTATGTGGAAACCTTTTCCCCGGTAGCCATGCTTAAATCCATCCGCATCCTCCTTGCCATCGCATGTCACTATGACTACGAGATATGGCAAATGGATGTCAAGACGGTATTTTTAAATGGCCATCTTAGCGAAGACATCTATATGTCCCAACCGGAAGGCTTCATTGCTGAAGGCCAGGAACATATCGTTTGCAAGCTTAAAAAGTCCATTTGTGGGCTTAAGCAGGCATCGAGAGCATGGAACATTCGTTTTGATGAGACTGTAAAGTCTTATGGTTTTATTTAAAACGAAGATGAACCATGCGTGTACAGAAAACTTGAAGGCATTAATGTGGTTTTTCTTGTCCTGTATATGGATGACATTCTACTCATTGGAAATGATGTAGGGACATTGTCCTCTACAAAGGTTTGACTGTCTAGTCAATTCAGTATGAAGGACTTGGGAGAAGCCAGCTACATTCTCGGGATTAGGCTTCTTAGAAATAGGAAGCAAAGAATGTTAGGGTTATCCCAAGTAACATACATTGACAAGATGCTGGCCAAGTACAGCATGAACTCATGCAAGGGAGCTCTAATCCCTTACAGACATGGGTTGTCATTTTCTTCAAAGGACTGTCCTAAGTCTCAAGAAGAAAAGGACAGAATGAGTAGGATTCCCTACGCTTCGGCTGTGGGAAGTCTCATGTATGCCATACTGTGTACTAGACCAGATATCTGCTTTGCCGTGAGCTTAGTTAGCAGATATCAGTCAAACCCAGGGGATGTTCATTTGCAAGCTGTAAAGCATATTCTCAAGTACCTTAAGGGAATGGGAGATTATATGCTGGTTTACAAGGCTGATGATTTGGTTCCTACAGGATACACAAACTCAGACTTCTAGACGGATAAAGATGAGAGAAAATCCACTAGTGGATATGTCTTCACCTTGTCTGGAGGAGCAACTTCATGGAGGAGTATCAAGCAGTCTTGTATTGCTGACTCAACCATGGAAGTTGAGTATGTGGCAGCTTCGGAAGCATCAAAGGAAGCAGTCTAGCTCCAGAAGTTCCTTTCAGAACTTGGAGTCGTACCACATATGGACAGGCCGATTGTGATGTATTGCGACAACACTGAAGCAGTATCGCAATCTAAGGAACCTCGAAACCACAAGAAGAGGAAACACATCGAGAAAAAGTATCACCTGATCGGGGATTTCATCCAGAGACGGGAAGTCGTGGTGGAACATATTGCCTCAGAAAACAATCTAGCAGATCCATTCACCAAACCTTAGGCTGAGAAAGTCTTCAAGAGACACTTAGACACCATAGGGGTGGGCACCTATAGACTTACCTAGTCTTAGAGTACAAGTAGGAGATTGTTGGATTGTATGCCCTCTTAGACTAGATTTCTGATGTAAAATCAAATATTTTAATAAAATAATTTATTTTCAGAAAGTGTTTGTGAATTTACTTTTTGGTTGTGCACAATTTTCGTTTGGAACAGACCCATTGTGTTTAAATAAGTGATCCATGTGAATGGTGGTCTTTCACAGTAAGGTATGTATTACGGATTATTTAACACATAAACATTTGTTCTTAACCTGTTGATAAGACTGGGAATCTCATCATATTTAGGTTATTATGTTATGAATTCCAAATGGGGAATGGGTTACCTTTAGCCAGTGAGTAATCCACTCACTTCATGACATAAGCGTATTTTGAATACGTAGGACAGGACCTGTAGTAGTGGTTTCTAAAAGTACTATATGATAGAAACCTAGACTACTACCGCTATAGCGTGGTCTAGTACTCTACGACTTGAGTATGAGTTGGTGGTCTGACGAAGCTGGAAGCATATGCTTTGATATGTTATAGTTGAGGTTCTATAGTAGAACCAATAAATTTATGTATTGGGTATATGTAACTAGTTAGTTAAGACAGACTTGTACAAGATAGTTTCTGCACTATATCGCCCTTTGTGGCTGTCCGAATGGTCTGAAATGTCCAGGGCCTTGGGAAACATGACTCGGATGTTTGCTTTAGGGTAGCTCCCTTGGAAAGCGGAAACACTCCAGGAAGTCGTGAATCATTGGACTAGAAGCCTAAGGATGGTAGACGTCATTTAGAGGGGTGTTAGTACACTTCTTCCTCTCTAAATGTACGGCGATGTGTAGAGGGGTATTTTAGTCATTTCATCTGTAGGTCGGAGACTTTGCTAATGCAACATTGTCCTTGGGGTCAATATTTCCTTATGGTGATATTAGGAAATATTTAAAATGCAAAATACAGCTATTTATATAGTAGGGGTATTTTGGTCATTTTAGCAGCCAAGGCGATGTGTCTTTTTGGTCATCGGAATAGCCCATAAGTCCTAGCTAATTTTGGGTTGAAGAATTGGTCTCAGTTCAAGAGGATTTTATTTTATTTTATTTTATTCAGGATGTCTAATTTATTATTAGACTGGAATAAAATAAATAAATAAATAAAATAAAAATAGAAGTTGAGAGAAATTAATTATCTAGTTTAATTGGTTAATTAATTATTCAGGGCCGAGGTCCAGTATGATTAATTAGGAAATTAACCTAGGATTAAATTAGGGGAAATAATTAATGCTTAATTATTTATTGAGTTATTTATATAAGCCCAAGAAATAAATAATTAAAGATTAATTATTTTGGTTCATTTAGGCTCATTAATTATTTATTGGGTTATTTATATAAGCCCAGGAAATAAATAATTAATGTTTATTATTTTGGGCCTTTTGGGTCCAAACAAAAATAATAAAATTATTTCGGCCCAATAGCTTGGATCGTAGGGTTTTTTCCAGATACGGTTCAGATGAGTTTAGGGTTTAAGCCAAACTTATTCTCAAGATAACAGCTGGATGTTTGAAATTTGATATACCAGGGATATGTTTATCAGATATTTGAGTCCTAATTTTGGCTAACAATAAACAAGACTCTGGTAGATAGAAAACCCTAATTTTTCCCTAGCTTTTCTCTCTAGCCTCACGAAAGTCACAAAGCTCTCTCTTCCTCTCGTGAGTGTTTTTGTGCAGCCTCTTGTTCTTGTTTCTTTGCTAATCAATAGCAAGAGAACCAAGGAGATTTGAGACCGTTCTTCTTCACCATTGTGTTCACCAACTAGAGGTTGGGTGGAGGTATATTCTGAGAGCTGAAAGGCTTGGCGTTCATGCAAAAAAGGCGAAGTAGGAGGCTAGCGGGTTTTCAACCGGAAGCTTCTTCAAGTGGGCAAGGCAAAGCGATTCCTGTCGTTCAATCCACTCCTACTCAACCTAGTAGGTTTAAAGCGCGCAAATGTATGATCTTTATGCTTCCGTGTGACCTTTAAGGCTTGCGGTTTTTTTCCTCTGAATTTTTTTCCCGTTCAAGCATGCTGCCCTCTGTTTTCTGTCCCTCATTGGCATAGACTGTTCTCAATGCAACAATTTTACTAACCCATAAGAGGGTGCAATAATAGATGGGGGAAGGAGACACACCTACCTGAGGTGCCCCGTGAGCATTTTACCTTTGTTTGAAATTATGGAGCTTATTCTGAAGCAAAGGTCGGAATACTGTGGTGAACTGAGGAATAAAGCTCTGAATGAATTCACCTGTACACTGCTCCATAGCCTATCGTATGGCGGTTAGAGAAGTGGGTGTCAACTAGGATACCTGGGGAGGAGACGAAGTCTGTGCCCCCTGTTGCTTAGGGATGGTGACTTGGGCACTCCCGAATGCCATCATTGCAGGATCAAAAGTTCCTCATAAAGTCCGAACTGTCGGCCGATTTGATGAATCCGATGAAGGCCTTGAGGATTGCAGCTGAGAATTAGCCATAATGTGTCTTGAACACAATTGCATGCAACAACTACCCTTCGTTCCACCAGGCGTGCCAATTTATGTTGCCTTACAAAAAGAGAAGCTGATGGAAATGTCGATCGGTTGCTCTTCCGATAAACAAAAAAGTCCGATGGAAAGATGAATGGATAAGCCGGACCTTTTAAAAGATGTGGGTTCCTTGAACTTACTATAGAAAGGGTCTAAGAAAGCAGAAATATTGCATGCGAAAGTAAAGTAGGAATGAACACAGTGTATTTCGATTAAAACGATGAACAAATATAAAAGTATTAGAGTCTGGAATCAAAGAAACATAAAACAGAAAGCTTGTAATAAAAAAAGTAAAGAAAACTGTAAAGAAAATATAAACAAAGCTATAAATAAAACTGTAAAAATGCAGAAAAAAAAGGAATTGGAAAACTAAAAAAATTTGAGTAATTTGGTTTGAGATGATTGTTGTTGTCTAATTTGGAATCTCTGCTTCCTTTATACTCATTGTGGCATGGCTGCCGACTTTCTGAACGTGGAGAGGATTCCACTTCGTGGCCCGTCCTTAGTAGTTGAGAACGGTAGTGTCTTGCCAATCGTGCTGCGACGTTGACCGGGTGATGGCTCATCGGCTCCTGGTTTCAATGTTGACCGGGTATAGCAGCTGAAGATTTTTCTTGATGTTATAATCCATTTGGCAAAATTCATATCAACTTCGGCTGGAAGTTACTGTTGCAACGGATCGTCTAAAAATGACGTCAACAATAATATATGCTTCAAATGCTTGAACAGTTGAATTGCTGCTTGATTCTTGAAACTTGAAATAGGTAGACGCCACTAGAATAGATTGCAAACAAACAGATTGCATTGAAGCTAGGTAGACGATACAGCAAACCGAAGCAAAGCACCAGAGAGAAAGAAAGTGTTTGTTTTGTTCCATTGTCAACTATGATGAAAAAGGAGGAAATAGGAATGGGTCCACCGTCTATGGTATTGAGAGAAGGTAAAAATTAACTTTAATAATTTGGTGGGCCTAACTTTACAACTCATGAGTACTTTAGGTTGGTGGGCCTCCAAATATTGAAGTTGATGGGTCCAAAAAATGTTTTAAATATTTTGATATACCAAAAATACTAAAATTTTAAAAAGACAATAACTAATGAGTTTAGAAAGAATTTAATAGTAATATATATAAATATATATATATATATAGTAGTAAATAGGAGGGGCTGGATACACAATCATTTATAATTTATAATGTAATATTACTACTATTAATGGGAGTTTCAAAAAAAATCAAGGGGGGAGAAGGAAGGGGGCCTTAGCCCCCACATAGTTGAGCTTTGTGTCTACCCCTAATGATAGGAGATACTTTTGAAATTGGATTTTTAATTTTTTTAAAAAAATAAGTAGGTCATACTTTTGCAAACTTTTTTTAAAAATTCTTCCCCCCCCCCTCTTTCTCTCTCCTTCTTCCTGAAGCATGCTATCAATATGAGCACCGGCTAGGGATGGCAATTTTTCTTCTTAAACTAGGGTTCAACCTGTCTTGACTTGGTAGGATCATGGATTTTTTCAATTTAAGTTGGGATGGAAATAAGATTAGGTTTTATCCTTTACTTGCCACACACATACATATACATATACATATATATGTATATGTAAGTGCGTGTATGTGTAATATATATGTATTAAAAATTTTATATTTATATATGAAATATGTATAATTAGTATGTAAGTAGATAAGTATGTATATCTATGTATATATTATATTAGATTATACTTATGTATGTATATAATATATATGTATTAATAATTAATTATATATAAATATATAATTATAAAATTAATATGTAAGTAGATAAGTGTATATACATAAATGAGTAAAATATAAAATATTTCTATTTTTACATGTATTATATGTATAGGATATTCTTATATATGTCATATATATACAAACAAAATATAACTATATAAAAACAAAATGTAAGAGGTAGTATATAATTTTATTTTGAGATTTTATAATCATTTTGCTAGTAAATTGTGAAGTTTACTATGATATATAATTTGTTATAATTTATATAATTTAATTTTTTAGAGTTTATTTTAGTATTTAATTATTATCCCGTGAGTAAATTATGTTGAAATTATGATTGTATTAAAATTTTAATGGTAAATACGTTGAACTCATTTTTTATGAATATTTATTTTATTTTTTAATTTTAGATCCAATTGAAAATTTTTAAGCTAATTGACCTATTGAGTCCTCGCTTCCCCTCTAGGCCAGAATTGAAGATCATTTTGTCCCCAGTAAACAAGAGCCAAGATTCCTGACTTTTCCATATCGGGAATGGGTTGAGAATGGGAAAAAAAAAATAGAGTAATGCGGGGGACTGAGATTTCTAGTACCGATCCACCCGTTGGTAATTGCTATTCCCAGCACTAGTGCCAGGCTACACTATAGATAGACCCACTGAATAACACGGCCTACCAAAGTTAAATAACCCAACTACATTAGGGAATTCTTCATCTTCAACGTCAATAATTGAAGAAATATTGAAGAAGACGAGATAAAGAATTTTGCAGAAAGGATGACAATGGAAAGAACAAAGTTTCTGTTTTATTCATTCAATTAAAATAAGTACAAAAAGGGTATGCATACATGTGATCCTTTACACTAACTTGGATCTTAAGGATCCCTTTACAATTTAACCAAAAAAGAAAAAATTATATACAAATGAATTGTGGCACAATACATGTGATCATCAAAATTTCATTTCTAATATGAAGCATCTTTGGTGTGACTCCTTCGTGTGTGTGCATATGCTACTGAGCAGTCTGCCAAATAGCTTAAACTCTTTATCATCTTCAACTGATTTAGACTATGATGTGGCAACTGATTTAGATCGTGACATGGCAGTTTCAACACCTTCCAATCTAGATGCACCAAAATGAGTATAATGGTTGATAACAGGCAAGGCATACAAATTGTTAATTAACTGAGCCAGGGGCAAAGCTTTGGTGAAGATGTCTGCAAGTTGAGCTAATAAACGGACGAAAATGGCTTAATGAGTCATGTTTTGTAACACTCCACTACTTAGGCTCGCCAGGGCCGGGGATGTCGCCCCGTCTGAAGGACAAGGGGTCTTTATAACTAGGTCACACAAATAAAATAGCGGAATAAAAATAATACTTTAACTTAAAATTTATTACAGCCTAAGAATAAATCCAAGAATACCATAAACAAATCCATAATAAAATTTATCCACTCTCATCTCCCCAAAGCATTACACAAAATAAATTTATCAGAAAGTTTTCCAAGGCAAGCAATATCTAGCTACTCATCCCCACAGCAGGATCGACCTGAAATCATGGTAAAAATGGTGGTGAGACAGAAATCTCAGTAAATCCGTGTGTGCTTTGAGTGTCCAGTGGAAATAATTCATGAATGCAAAGTATAAAACCTTTATAAGAGAACACTGGCAAGCAATAAACATTAGTCAAAATCAAGAGTGGTGTTTTGGCTTTTCCAACCATACATAATCAATAAAATTAACAACTCAAAAAGGTGGTCATGGGTTACCACACGTTGGGCCCTATAACCGGTCAGAATGCCGACACTTTGTGCAGACTGACAAAAGGTAGGTGATCGGCCTACCAGGCAAGATACTCCTCCTTCTTTATACCCAAACAACAACCGGGTGTCTATTTCGGCAAAACACAGTCACTTGACTGAAAAATAAACTGCTAGCTCGGACCGGCACGACCTACTGGATTGACATCTTATCCGGGAAGGACTCACCCCTTAGAGGTGGCCACCTACTGAGAGACTTACCCTAACCCTTCAAAGACTAGCCCTAGAAGTCTACCCTTATTGAGTACTCAACGATGTTACCCACTTGGGAGAAAATGAACAAAACACCATTCCACATGAAAATAGCAATTAAGGGTTTCCAAAGTCTTTGTCAAAATCAGTTTTGGAAAGAGTTTTGAGTTTAAGTAAATCTGCTTATTGATTTTCAAATAGTTTGTTTGTCTGACATAAGAAATAAGTTAATCCTCAATTGCCTTTGCAGAACTGAGTGTCCAAGCACTCTACATTTGGCTTGCCATAATAAACATTTTACAACAATCAGGTTTTATGTAGGAACTTACCTGATCCTTAGCTTGAATAAAATAAAGGTCTTCAACAGTTGTCCTAACCCCTCTTGGGGTAAATATAAACCACAATCAACGTCAAGCCAAAATCCACTTTCACAAATAAGACTAGTTCAATTCACTACTACCGTGATCCTAGTGTCCCAAGATTTAAGGCCAAATAATAAATAAAAATAGGTTTATAAGCTAAGTCTAGTTTGATTTTTAATAATTAGTGTTCTGGGAAATAGGTACTAGTAAGTTGAAGGTTTAAATCTTGCTAAGAAAAATTTAGAGTTTATTTGATGAAGAGTCCTAAGTGGTATTAGGTAAAATAATTATTTGCTAATAATTTAGTTGTTAGAAAGTAATTGATAACTAAAATTAGTTGAAAATAAATTTTAATGAGTCTTGCTTGAAAAATAATAAATAAATTTTAATAGGTTTTGATTAAAAATAATAATTAAATTTTAATAATAAATATTTTACTTATTATGATTATTTCTATAAAAAGGCTTTATTTGATCATATAATACCTATATATTTTATTTCTTTCAAAACCACTATTTAATTGACTAAAATATCCTTATTATATATATAATAGTCCAAATCTACCTTCCTAGGATTTTTTCGAATTTACTAGAAAAATTATAATATTAAATATTTTATTGATGAAATAAAATTAGCTTTGGGACAACTAGATCATAATCATATTTCTATTGCTAACTACAATCATGAACATATGCATCCCTTCAATTCATCAAATCATCCAAATCATACATAATAGCATAGATCTAAATTTATCAAGACATGATCTAACATCTACTAGCATAAATATAATCATGGCTTCAATAATCCAACATGAATATAAATCCTATTCACTAAAGGTGACATAATCTCTAGTATACTTGATCACAAATATTACTTATGACATGGAGGCATGCATTAAACCCTAAAAACACCGTACAATCAACCAAGATAATCAACTCATGCATAGATCCCATCTCCATCACAAACACACATTTATTAATGCTTCAATCTTAACTCATCACAACAATACATGCTCAAGCCCTATTCATAATCCATCTTCTACTAATATCATCCTAGAGACATGAATCTAAAATTTAAAAGGAGGGTTAAAAAGGCTTACTTGATTGGTGAATACCTTAAAGGAGTTTCGAATAGATCTCAACTCCTAGATGTCTAAATCCGTCCATGGAAGATGAAGAAAACATGGCCATGGTTGATGAAATCATTCGGCCAAGAGGGAGAGTGGTTTGGCCAAGAGAGAGAGAGAGAGAGAGAAGAGAAGAGAAGGAGAGAGTCCATTAGCATGCTTATTCATATGTATATTCATTAGAGATCAAAGATTAGAGAAGATGAAATTGTTTGAATAAACCCACCTTTAAGGTGTTCTTGAGCCTTCACAAAATTTCTGATTTTTTATCCAAAAGAGCAAGTTGGATTTTCGAGTGTGATGTTAAAACTGGTATGGATGGACTCCCGGTAGTGTATAGATGAAATCTGGAATTTTTAGAAGAAGTTTGAAGTGATTTGGAGAGGTATTAGACGAAAGGAAGGAGTATGTGTTCTTGGTGTGCTATGTGTTCTTGAAGGCTGAAGAGAGTAGAGAGGTTTTGTTCAAGGCTGGCCGAATTTTTGAAGGGATTAGGGTTGGCCGACTGCTTGTAGGATTTTGGTAGATGATTTTCTGGTTTGGAAGGGAAAAGGAAAGGCTAGTTGCTGAAATTCTTAAAGAATATTTTTGGGAAGCAAATTTGGAAACTAAATATAACAAGAATATCTTTGATTATTGGAGAGCTTTTGGGAAGCTGCCATGGCCGATTGCTTATGCAGTATTTCGGTTAGATGAAAGCTGGTTGAAGGAGGCTAAGGGTGGCTGAAAATAAGGAATATAATGGTGAAGGAAAGGTCTGGTTGTTTGAGGGATATTTTATGGAAGGTTGCTAAATTATGGTGGCTGGAATTTTGGTATCCAATCAAGGTATGATTGCAGTAATTTTTTTGGAAATCTTTTAGGGAAGCCATGATTGGATTTTCATGCAGTAGCTTGGGAAGGACAATGGAGTTCAGTTCATGGCTGTTTAAGGGTGGTTTGTGAAGAAGAAGGGTGGAGTTTCATCTAGGGCTGAATTAGGAAACAAGCTGGAAAAAAAATTCTGCACAGGATTTTTCTGGGCAGTGTTAGTTGCCATTTTCCAGCCAATTTGCAGAGGATTTGAAGGCCATTTCAGAGGTCTTTCAAGTCTGTTTTCTAGCCTTCTTTATGGAGGAAAAACGTGGCTAAAATGCTAAACAAAAACTAAAAGAAAAGAGCTTGGTTTCGGACCTCCAAAGCTACGAATTTGCCCAGGGATTTTTCTAGTTTTGTATTGCCTTTATGCAGTCCGAAAATGGCCAGAAAAATTCAGGTTTCAAGCTAATCAAAAGGGCCATTTTCTGGTAGCATTTGGGAGGGAATAATGGCTAAGAATTTTGACACCTTGAAGGCACAATAAGCTGGAAAAATTTCAGTTCAATACATGAAAGAAAATGAACTTAGCTAGAGTGAAGTTTTAGAAAGTTCACTAGGGAAATTAATTCACTTGGAATCCTTCCCCATTTTCCATGGTTTCGGTCCATAAGATGTCTTTCACTAAGACATTTTGAACCTCCAAAGCCATATCACATTGCTGGAATTTTTCTAGAATAAAACTGGCTTGAACAAATTGAACAAACTAATGAATTGAGAAATAGGAAAAATTAAGGATCAAGAGGAAATGAATTCCCCTTAGGAATTTTGTGTAGGGTAAAAGAGTACGATTAGGATACTCCTATCATGCCTCCCTTAGGATAACACCTCTACCCTATTCTAAAGCACCTAAGGCCGAAAATATCGCTTCCTAAGCAAAAAAAAAATTCAATTATGCTATAGCTCTAATGATGGAATTTGAACTCAAGACCTCAAGAATTAATTCCAAAGCTCTAACCACTAAACCACAACAACTCTTGTTTTTATTTTCTCCCTAAAATATTTTTCCTATTTGATCCTCAAGATATCTCCCCATTTTCACCTCAAGCAAAAATTACCATTTTACCCTTCTCACTTAATACTCACAATCAAGCATTCGAGACAATAAAACATAAATCCAAAGCACATAAAATCATATAAAAATATATTTAAACATGTAATAAAATATGATATGCATCCCAACCCCCTTACTCTAAGGTTGGTTTTGACTGGGGTTTCACATGTTTCATACTTTTCTCTAACATAATGGCAATCTATTTCAAGATGTTTAGTTCTCTCATGGAAAATTGTATTTTCTGTAATATGTATAACCTTTTTATTATCACGAAAAAGAGGTGTAAACTGTTCAAGAGTAAACTGTAATTCTTCAAGCATATATGTAAACCATTGCACTCACACATGACTTGCTCATAACTTGATATTCAACTTCTGTGGAGCTAAGAGATGTAGTGGTTTGCTTCTTAGATTTCCAAGAAATCAATAAACCTCCAAGAAGAATGCAAAATCTTGTGATTGATTTTCTTGTTCCCTTACATTCTCCCCAATTCGAATCACTGTAGGTTATAAGGTTTTGTTCAAAATGGCAAGAAAAAACAAGCCTTGTATAGGAGCGGTTTTAAGATATCTCAATATTCTATGAGCTTCTTGCCAATGACCTTTTGTAGGTGTATCAAAAAATTTTGATAACAGTTGCACACTCTAACAGATGTCTGGTCTTGTTTTGAGATATAATAATTTCCTAATGATTCGCCTATATACCACATTTGAAGACAGTGGCTTAGATTTAACCCTTGCCTTACCACTATACTCTATAGGTGTGGGTAGAAGTAGGCTTGCTTTCCCAAAAAAACTATATTGATCTAACATTTCAAGGGTATATTTGTTAGAATTCCTGGACTCCAATACACAAAAAACACCCACAAATCCTCTTAGGATCCAAGCTAAACAATTTGATCAACTTGGGTTTTTGAAGATATACCTCAAGGTAGTTCGTATAAAAACTTCTGCCCGTGATCACCAGATGTTGCAATTAGTGAATGCCCTCTATAGCTTCATATAGTGAATTAACACCAAAACTTAGGTATGCTAGCGGTTAGGGTTTTGTAGGTTTTCTAGTATGTGTTTTTTTTCTAAGAACAATAACATGGTATATTAAAAAACTAGACCGTCAAATGGCTAGGTTATCATATATGAAGACTCTAAAATGTAAAGTCTTATTCTTAACCATATTTGACAATATCAAATTCGAAAGATATAATAAGATTCTCAAGTAATCTTAATAGTTTGCAAATTAATCTACCAAGAAAAATACAAAGAATCTAGACGTCCTTTCAGATACATCAAATCTTGATATCTTTCTAGATATAATGAATCTAGAGACAATTCTAGATACGATGAACCTCAATATATTTCCAAATATATCAAATCTAGTTACCAAAAAAATAACCTAAACTATTCTCTTAATATGTAACTTTATAGGTTTATTTAATACTAGTAGTGTACCCAAAATACATTTATATAGCCTGCAGGTTATATGAAGTTTCTAGCAAAATATTTAACTATTTAGGTAAAAATGGAGATTAGTGAGCTCTTAGAATCAAACCACAGTTTGATGTTTGGTGTTTTTATCACATGATATCCCGATTAAGTATATAAGGCATGAAAATATCATTCTTATAAAATTTATTCATTCATTTCTTGATCTCTAAGTAAACTATTCAAACAAATAATATCAATATCTCTTAGGAAAATTCACCGATTTTATCCCCAAACTATTTTAATTTAGCCATTTTGGTGCCTAATGTTTGTTTTTCGATTTTTTCTTTCATCTCCAAACTATTTTCATTTTGTCAACTTTGTATTCCAAGTAGTTTTCTAGCTGATTTCCGTCGACCTTTATATTTTTTAAGGGTAAAAGTGAAAACCCACTTATTTTCCTCCAAAACACCTAATCATGTAATAGGGCTTCATATTTTCATTTTTTTCCATTTCTTCTACATTTTTCTTCAATTCAACAAATCATAGAGCTACGTTTCTTGCAAGCTCTTTGGTGCAAGACAGAGTAGATTGGCATGAAGCAGAAGACAACCTAACCATATACAGAATTGGCCACCACCTGTTCAACATGATTTGATAACAATTGGACAAACATTTTGACTAAACAGGATGAATGAAGCTTCAGGCCAGTTATTTTGTTATTTGTTGAAGCAATTCCAACCACTTTCTTTATCTTAGGTCATTTTGCAAATGTATGGTCTGTGCAGAGCAATGTAATTTTTAGTACGGCAAACATTTCCTTTCTCCAACCGAAAGAGATGGTGCTAGGCCTTGCATCAAGTATCTGCTCTAGTGTTTCATCTCTTGTAGGCACCCCATGAACCCATTTCACCAAGTCTATTCCTTCACCAAATTCTTCAGAAATTGGTAATCACATCTAAAGTATCTCAAGTAACACAATTCCATAACTGTAAACATTTCCTGGTGATGTAATTTGCATTGTATATGCATATTCTATTCAAAAGTAAAAATGGAAAATATTTAGGTACTAGAAAATGCAAAGATCTCATATAACAGGTTCGGAGAAAAAGCAAGAACAAGGAATTACCTAGGGGAATATATCAAAATGAGCCAGTAACAACACTAATACTTACTGTCCTTCTTTATGGGTCTAGGAGCTTTGATATCTCCACTTCACCAACCATAAGGTTATCATTAGAATTAAGAAGGACATTACCTGAGTGAATAATGGCCACATGATGTAGGAATGCCAATCCTTCTACCAGTCCAACAGTGATAGAGAGTCTCGATGGCCAGTTAGGTTTGTAATCAATTTTCTTTGAAGATTCATGGAGAAATTAAGAAAAATAAAAACGAAAATATAAAGCTCCCCTCACATGACCAGATGTGTTTTGGAGGGAAAGTAGTAGTTTTCCATATTTATCCCTAAAAAATGTTAAAGTCAACAAAAAATCATTCGAAAAACTACTCAGAACGACCAAGTTAGCAAAATGAAAACAGTTTGGGATGAAAAAATCGAGAAACAAATATTAGGGACCAAAATATCCAAGTTAAAATAGTTTAAGGATGAAATTGGTAGATTTTTCTCTCTCTAATTGATGTATTTGAGTATGACCATACATTTTAATATTTTAACTTATCAAGGGGCCTATCAGTATCTTTCTCAAGAATGAGAGTAACAAATTCCTTTACTTTCATTCATATTTCTCTCCTTGACTTATTCTATATTCAATAGTAGTCTTACTAATCATCTAGTTAAAGATAACTTTAAACCATATCAAGGCATAGAATTTATCAAGTAGGAAATTATGATGAATTCAGGTCAAAGAACTTATAACATTATTATATGGATAAAAAGTACTTATGACTTGTTCTAAGAAGTACTCTCATAATGAATCATGTCTTATACATTTTTCTCTAATATTTATTTATATTTTGACTCAATATATCATATATCCATGACCAGTAAAATATAGTTATCAAGTTACAAATATACTAATCTTAGTTTATTATTATTCCTCAAATAATAATTAATTAGAGACAATTTAAGAATAGCTATTCTACTTCTTTATATGGTTTTAATATAAGTCACATACTTGATGACCATAAAATAAAATATACTATTCATGAAAATAAATACTTCATATTATAGCAATATTACAAGATGACGAGTACCAATTACTTAGGACATATCTCTAACAATATTATCTCTAACAAAGAGAAATCCCCTTATCTGTTCTTGCTATTGCCATTCCCAGAAAATGCTTTAAGCTCCCTAAATATTTAATAGTAAACTCCTGGTGCAATTTTTACTTCACCTTTTCAATTTTATTGAGGTCATTGCCTCAAGTCATCTATATATACTAAGAGTAAGATAAAACTGCAACTATGCTTTCTGATGAACAAATTGGAATCACTATAAACATTCTTGAATACTTGATGGAATAGAAAATTAATTTGCTTTTGGTGCCACTGTCTGCTTACCTTTTTGAGACCATATAATGATTTTTGAATTTTGCAAACTAGATTAGGTTGTGGAGTCTCAAAATCTGGTGGCAGTTCCATAGATACCTCCTCTACTAAATCACTATGTAAGAATACATTATTGATATCTAGTTGATAAAGAAACCAACCTTCATTTGCTACCAGTGCTAAGATAACTCTAATTTTGATCATGCAAACAACTAGAGAAAAAGTTTTAAGAAAATCTATTCTAACTTGCTGTGTATAGGCCTTTACTACTAATTTGGCTTTATATTTTTCTATAGTTCCATCTGCATTGTGTTTAATTTTGAATACCCCCTTGTAGCTAATTACTTTCTTATCTGGAGGTAATGGCATCAAGGACCAAGTCTGGTTCTGATCAAGAGCTAAACTTTCTACTCTTATGGTTATTTCTACTATTTTGACCACAAAGCCTCATGAAAGTGGTTAGGTTCTTTATGTAAGGTCATATTCATTACAAAAGACTTATATTCAGGACTAAGAAGATGTAAGGTGTTATAAAATATATGGAATGAGGGTGGAATGCAAAGAAGAATTATTGCAAATATATATAGTCATCTAGCTATACAAGTTTGTGTCTCTCTCTCGTGGACTTTGTTAAAGGGGAAAATGTTAGAGTTGTTGGTTAGAAGCAACAGATGAATCTTTAGTATAAAAAAGTGGAATAGAAAGTGTAATAACTGCAAAATATAGAGACACACCAGCTGCTAAATCATTTGAACCAAAGGAGAAATAGGACCAGTAGCAGACCTTTCTTTGAAGGGGAAAACAAAATCATGGATGTCATATTTATGGACACAAAAACTTTTGTTAGATTTGAGATCAAGAGGAAAATAGCCTTTACTAGCATTAGAAGGGCCTAGATAAACTGAAGGCTTATTTTTAGAATCAAAATTTTTATGGTTTGGGTTAAGATTTGTTACCAAAAAAAAAAAAAAAACAACCAAAAATCTTAAGTTTCTCATACTTGGGGGCGTTGAATACAGAAGTTATATGCACTCTTGTTGTTAAGTAAAGGTGTAAGAGTTAGGTTGATAAGAAATGTGGCATGCCGATTATAGAATCCCCAATATCCAATTGGAACATTAGACTAAAATTTTAAGTCTCTTCCAACATTTAAAATATGTTAATGTTTTCTTTCTACAATGCTATTTTATTGTAGGGGTATAAGGACAAGTCCTTTGGTGACTGATGCCCTTAGATTGATAAAAATTAGGCATGGAGAATTTTGCACCATTATCAGTATTAATGACTTTGATTTTCTTGTCAAACTGAGTTTCAACAAAGGTATAGAATTCATGAACAAGTTGTTGTGATTCTAATTTATATTTCATAAAAAAAAGTCCATGTAAATCTAGTATGATTATCAACTATGGTCAAAAAGTATTTTTGAGCATAAATAGTGTTGTGTAGGAACCCCATATGTCAATGCAAATTAAATCAAATAAAGCAGTAGAATTTGACAAACTAGTAGGAAAATTGAGTGTGTACTGTTTAGCAATTAGAAAATCAGTATAAGTATCACAATCTATGTTCATTACAATAGAAGTAGACTACTCAACACCTTTAAGAACTCTATTTGATACATGAGCAAGCTTATAATGCCACAAAAAAGATCTAGGAAAGACTAAGGAATAAAAAATTTGAGAGACTGAAAATGTTGTAGATATTGATAAGTAGTAGAGCCCATGGTGTAAGCCAGCTAATCCAATCATCTTTTGCCTAGTGGTATCATGAATAAGACTGGAAGATCAATCTACAATTTAATTGTTCAACTAGTTTAGAGATAGAAATAAAATTGAAATGGAAGCTAGGAACAAAGAAAACATTAGAAAGAAGCAAATGATCATTAAGCTTAATAGTCCCTTTGTGAGTGACTTGTACTAACTGGACATTAGCTAAACCAACAAACATGTTGATCACAAGAATACAGGAATCAAAAAGCTGCTAGGAAGTACAAATATGATCAGAGGCTCATGAGTCTAAATTCTAATATAATGAAACCGAATTATAAAAAGTACCTGAACTTTTTTCATTAAACTTTGCAGTAAGAATAGTGGCTTGGTTTGCCACTGGATCAGCATTTTTAACTCCTAATTCAGAGCCTTTTTTATACAACAAATCCCTTAACTGCTAATACTGACCAGCAATTAAACCATACAAGCCATCGACTGATGTTCTATTGCCTTGAGAATTAGGCTATGTAGTTTCCATCTCAACATAATTAATTATGCTCCTTTGTTGATTGCCTGTATTTCTTTTCCCTTTGATATATCCTACTTGATATCCATGTTTCTTGTAATATTTTTATATAGTATATCCATTCAACCCACAATAGGTATAATACAATTGCTTCTTGTTAAACCTTCTAAACTGTCCTCCTACAATATTAGCAAACTGAACAAATTGTGGAGCTGATAAAACTCCTCCTGATGGCATATTCCTATTTAGTGGTAGAGGCATAATTCCATATGGGTATATAGTCCCTTCAACAATAGTATTAGTTAAGTTCATATTACCAATAGGTATGGTAGCATTTAAATTGTTACCAACGGCCATAATAGGATGATCCATAGACTAAAGAATATTTCCAAAGTTTTAATTTCCTGCTCCTCTTTCAGTTTTAAGAGCCATAGAGAAAAATTGATTAATACTAGAAGAGGGGAAATGAATAACACTTAGGACTTAAGAGTACTAAAATTATCATTAAGATCTTTCACAAAATGTATCACTCAATCACCTTCCATATATCTCCTAACATTACTGGTTTTAGTACATGTACATCAAGGAATTGGTCTTAAGTCCAGCATCTCATTCCATAAGGATTTCAAATTAGTAAAATGCTGAGTTATAGGGGAACTACTGATGGACAAAACGCAACACAGGAAGCCATGGACGGGAAAACAGAGACCAAAAAAAAAAAAATTAAACGCGGGCCATAAAGGCCATGCGGAAGCGTGAAGATCATATCTTTGCGCTCCTTAACCCTTCTAGGTTGAGTAAGAGCGGATTGAACGACTGGAATCACCTCGCTTTGCACAGTTGAAGGAGCTTCCGGTTGAACACCCGCTAGCCTTCGACTGCATCTTGTTTGCATTAACGCTTAGCTCTCCAGCTCTCGAGATATTCCTCAGCCTACCCTCTAGTCGGTGAACACTATGGTGAAGAGGAAGGGTCTCAATTCTCCTTGGTTCGTTCGCTATCGATTAGCAAAGAACAAGAGAAAACAAGAAGAAGGAGAGAGTTTTGTGAGAGAGAGAGAGACTCACGTGAGTCTTTGCTTGGGCAGGGAAAAATTAGAGTTTTTTTTCCTTTCAAAGAGTTGTTTATGTTTTTAGCCAAAATTAGGTCTCTCAATCTCTGATAAACATATCCCCGGGATTTCAAAATATCCGGATGTTATCCTGAGAAACAGTTTGGCCTAACCTTAAACTCCTCTTAACCGTATCTGGAAAAACCCTAAGGTCCAAGCTATTGAGCCAGATAAATATTTATTATTTTTCTTGGACCCAAAAGGCCCAAAATAATAAATATTAATTATTTATTTTCTGGGCTTACATTAAGTAACCCAATAAATAATTAATGAGCCCAAATGAACCATAATAATTAACCTCTAATTATTTATTTCTTGGGCCTACATAAATAACCCAATAAATAATTAAACATTAATTATTTCCCCTAGTTTAAGCTCAGGTAAATTTCTTAATTATTCATACTAGACCTAGGCCCTGAATAATTAATTAACCAAATAAACTAGATAATTAATTTCTCTCAACTCCTATTTTATTTATTTATTTATTTATTTTATTCCAGTCCAATAATAAATTAGACTTCCTGAATAAAATAAAATAAAACAAAATAAAATAAAATCCTCTTCAACTGAGACCAATTCCTTATCCCAAAAATAGTTAGGACTTACGGGCTATCCCGAGGACCAAAAAGACACATCGCCTTGGCTGCTAAAATGACCAAAATACCCCTGCTATATAAATAGCTGTATTTTGCATTTTAAATATTTCCTAATATCACCATAAGGAAATATTGACCCCAAGGACAATGCTGCATTCGCAAAGTCTCCGACCTACAGGTGAAATGACTAAAATACCCCTCTACAGAGCGTTATTTGATTGGTCTTTCTCTTCTTAGTTAAAGGTTCAGACAGAGCGTTATTTGATTGGTCTTTCTCTTCTTAGTTAAAGGTTCAGACAGAGCGTTATTTGATTGGTTGTTAATAGGGTTTAAAAAGAACAAATTTCCATACATGTGCCCAGTACATAAAATTTCTCCATCTCTACTGATAGAAATACCAGAATGGAAAGATACAGAATATCCTTGATTAATAAGTTTTGCAACTGAAATCAAATTCTGACGAAAACCAGGTACATATAAAATGTCTTTTAAAACCACTATCTTATTACAATCAAAAATAAGATCCAGCTCTCCCACTGCAATGGCCCAGACTTGTGCTTCATTACCCACTCGAAGCCCATGTTCGCCCTTCTTGAGTCTTCTTATCTTCCTAAACCCCTGCAAGGAGTTACAGATATGATCAGTGGCTCCTGAATCAACAATCCAAGTGGAAGTTGATCCTACCATTGATATGGACTCTAGATAGTAAACATTACCTGTGGGGTTTTTCTTGGCCTGAAGATCTGGACACTCTTTTTTTCCAGTGTCCCTTCTTTCCACACTTGAAGCACTTGCCCTTTGGTTTGTCCTTGGGCTGGTTCTTGGGCTGAGGTCTCTTGCATTCCCCTTCTTCCTCTTGAACTTTCCGGGCTTAGGCCCGGTTCTTGAAAGAAGAGGCCTTAGCAATCATGGCCTTAGGCTGCGGCTTCATGACCTTCTCCGCTATCTGGAGCTCCTTCATCAGTTCAGTCAAACTCATGTTCAATCTGTTCATGTTATAGTTTAACTTGAACTGGGTGAAAGAGCCCGGTAGAGATTCGAGAACCATGTCCACTTGGCTCTCGGGGTCAATGACAGCCCCTAAGATTTACGCCTCCTCGAAAGCGGCAATCATCTTGAGCATATGCTCTCGGATCGATGCTCCCTCGGCCATCTTAGTGTTTACAATTGTTCGAATAGCCTCCTGCCTTGCGGGCCGGCTCTTGTCCGCGAACATAGTTGCCAACGATTGACTAATATCATATGCAGAAGCCATGTGCTCGTGTTTTGACTGGAGCACATTAGACATGGAAGCTAACATATAGCAACGTGCCATTTCGTCGACTTTCTTCCATGCCTTTTCGGCCTCTCGCTCTTCGGCGGTGGAACCTTCCCAGATAACGGGCGGGTTTCATAAAGGACATACTTATACTCCTCAGTTGTGAGTATTATGTCCGGGTTCCTTTTCCGATCCACATAGTTTGGACCCGTTAACTTATTCTCCACGAGAATAACGGCCAATGGACTAAAAGAACCTCCCACCATTTACGAAAATCGAAAATAAAAGAAAGAAATTAGTTTGTGAAAACAAAATGAAATTTGTGCACGAAAATAATTTGGCTCTTAGGAAAAGCTGACATAGCTTCTTGGGAAGATTAACGGTTTCCTAAGCTAAGTGTATTAACCACCACAAATTAATTTCCCTTCTAGGTAATGGTCTAGAGAATAACTCCATCGTGGGATGGCCGTTTCCTCTCATTTCCTATGGACATACCTCGCACTATAACCTCCAACGTGGGCTGGCCGATCATAGTACGTGCCCGGGTTATTAATTACATCCTTCCATTAGATCTAGATCCTTGTGGTATCCCCATCCTATACGGGTTCACTCCCCGGGGTGACGCGAGGGGATCCACGATCTCTAATGAGGACCGTGATGGAAGCCGTGGGGCCGTTGGAACCCCTCTCCCACTTAGTCTTTTAAAATAAAGGTTTTCTGGAAAATATCCTTTTGAAATTTCCATTAAGTTTTTCTTAACTCAAAAATATCTAAGTCCAATAAAATCTCTATGTCAAGGCTTATATCCTTTGAGAGATTTCCTCCATGGACTAATTTTATATAAGTTAAAACTTAATGATTTCAAAAATTTCCAACTAGAACTTTCTAGAGACTTTGGTCTCAAGTTTATTTGACAAAATCATTTTTCTAGTCCAAAACAAAACAAAATGGCTCTCCATTTTAATTTACAAAAATATCTAAATCCAATATATTTTCTATGTCAAGGATTAAATCCTTTGAGAAAATATTCAAGGATTAATTTTTGTACCAATTAAAATAACCATTTAGTTTTTAAAGAAAAATATTTTTCCTTGCCAAAACAAAAGGTTCCCAAAGACTTTGGTCTTTGAGGAAAAGCACACATAGGTACATAAAAAAAATAGCATGCTAGAAAATAATAAACGTTTTCATGCTTTTCTATTTTTTAAACCTAAGTGCCCAAATAATAGAATTAAACACATTAATTAAATAATTATCTTGTTTAATCCTAAAATCCCTTACTAATATTTTTCATGCAAATATATTCCAAGAATATAAATATTGCAAAAATATTAACTTCGCCTGATATGGGACCCAAAACGAAAAAGAAAAAAATAATAAAAAATTTGACTGGAGGTCCACTGCATCGGCCGCACCGGATCGGGCCCATTTGGCCTGTGGTCCACCGCGGCCGCTGTGAACCAGCCGCACCAGATCTCCTGAAGCTTCCAACCCGCCAAGCCGTGACCCGCCCGCCCGCGAACCGCGCCTGAACCGCTTCTCCTCTGCACGCGACCCGCGTGTTTTACCGGATTCGCTGCCCGACCCGGAATCAATTGCAATTCAAAATCAACATTCAAAATGAATTCGGCTTGGATTGCTACAGTCGCGGCTCGGCTCCAGCGGCTCGTGCGACACGGCTCTTCACACAGAAACAGTGGCGGCTCGGCTCAAGGCTTGGCTCGGCTTAAACGGCTTAGGAACAGTGCATCTTCTTCGTTTTTTTCTTCAGTTTCGCGCGCGACTTGCAGAGCATTTTTCCTTCGATTTTTTCTGTCTTCTTTGGCTTCTTTGGACATTTTTACTTATAAAAACTCATCCAAAACATAACCACAACCGCCTATACCCATTAAAATTGGGTTTACACGATTAAAACACTAAAGCCAGAAAATTTACAGAGGGTCCTATGCTTCCACTGTGAAGCTTACAAAACCATCTATCCCAAACCAAAACAGCGAAGGATCACAGGTATAATCATCTTCTCCATTTTATTAACTACCATGCTCCCTATATTGATCAAAACATGTGTCTCTGATACCACTTTGATGGACAAAACGCAGCACAGGAAGCCATGGACGGGAAAACAGAGACCAAAAAAAAAAAAAAAAGCGCGGGCCATAAAGGCCATGCGGAAGCGTGAAGATCATACCTTTGCGCTCCTTAACCCTTCTAGGTTGAGTAAGAGCGGATTGAACGACTGGAATCGCCTCGCTTTGCACGGTTGAAGGAGCTTCCGGTTGAACACCCGCTAGCCTTCGAGCTGCGTCTTGTTTGCATTAACGCTTAGCTCTCCGGCTCTCGGGATATTCCTCGGCCTACCCTCTAGTCGGTGAATACTATGGTGAAGAGGAAGGGTCTCAATTCTCCTTGGTTCGTTCGCTATCGATTAGCAAAGAACAAGAGAAAACAAGAAGAAGGAGAGAGTTTTGTGAGAGAGAGAGAGACTCACGTGAGTCTTTGCTTGGGAAGGGAAAAATTAGAGTTTTTTTCCTTTCAAAGAGTTGTTTATGTTTTTAGCCAAAATTAGGTCTCTCAATCTACGATAAACATATCCCAGGGATTTCAAAATATCCAGGATGTTATCTGAGAAGCAGATTTGGCCTAACCTTAAACTCCTCTTAACAGTATCCGGAAAAACCCTAAGGTCCAAGCTATTGGGCAGGATAAATATTTATTATTTTTCTTGGACCCAAAAGGCCCAAAATAATAAATATTAATTATTTATTTTACGGGCTTACATAAGTAACCCAATAAATAATTAATGAGCCCAAATGAACCATAATAATTAACCTCTAATTATTTATTTCTTGGGCCTACATAAATAACCCAATAAATAATTAAACATTAATTATTTCCCCTAGTTTAAGCTCAGGTTAATTTCTTAATTATTCATACTGGACCTAGGCCCTGAATAATTAATTAACCAAATAAACTAGATAATTAATTTCTCTCAACTCCTATTTTATTTATTTATTTATTTATTTTATTCCGATCCAATAATAAATTAGACTTCTGAATAAAATAAAATAAAACAAAATAAAATAAAATCCTCTTCAATCGAGACCAATTCCTCACCCCAAAAATAGTTAGGACTTACGGGCTATCCCGAGGACCAAAAAGACACATCGCCTTGGCTGCTAAAATGACCAAAATACCCCTGCTATATAAATAGCTGTATTTTGCATTTTAAATATTTCCTAATATCACCATAAGGAAATATTGACCCCAAGGACAATGCTTGCATTCGCAAAGTCTCCGACCTACGGGTGAAATGACTAAAATACCCCTCTACACATCGCCGTACATTTAGAGAGGAAGAAGTGTACTAACACCCCTCTAAATGACATCTACCATCCTTAGGCTTCTAGTCCAATGATCCACGACTTCTGGAGTGTTTCCAGCTTTCAAGGGAGCTACCCTAAAGCAAACATCCAAGTCATGTTTCACGGGGCCCTGGATAATTTAGACCATTCGGACAACCACAAGGGCGATATAGTGCGAAACTATCTTGTATAAGTCTGTCTTAACTAACTAGTCACACATACCCAACATGCAAGTATATTGGCCCTACTATAGAACCTCAACTATAGCAAATCAAAGTATATGCTTCCGAGCTTCGCTGGACCACCAACTCATACTCAAGTCGTAGAGTACTAGTCCACGCTGTAGCGGTAGTAGTCTAGGTTTCTATCATATAGTACTTTGAGAAACCACTACTACAGGTCCTGTTCTACGTATTCGAAATACGCTTATGTCATGAAGTGGGTGGACTACCCACTGGCTAAAGGTAAGCCATTCCCCATTTGGAATTCATAACATAATAACCTAAACATGATGAGGTTCCCAGTCTCATCAATAGGTTAAGAACAAATGTTTATGTGTTAAATAACCCGTGATCCATACCATACTGTGAAAGACCACCATTCACATGGATCACTTATTTAAACACAATGGGTCTATTCCAAATAAAAATCGTGCACAAACAAAAAGTAAATTCACAAATAATTTCTGAAAATAAATTCTTTTATTAAACAATTCGATTTTACATCAGAAACCTAGTCTAAGAGGGCATACAATCCAACAACTATCTCATCTCAAATTATGTATTTCCTCTATATACTCCTTCTACATATCAGCTGCCGTGTAATTGTATACCACAGATCTAGCAATCTCTAGAGTACAAGACTTCATTAACCATGCCATGACTAGGTTGTTACATTGGTTCCATGGTTTATACATCTTATCACCAAGAATTGGTATAGGAATGGATAGATCTATGAATTGTTCTTTGTGCTTGCAAAAAAGAGCAATACGTATGGATCTACTCCATGTCTAATAAATGTTAGCATCAAGAGATGGAGTTACCAGCACAAGAGAAGGACAATCACTAGGGTGTATGTAATATGGACTAGGAGCTGCGTATTCTGCAAATTCTATAGAAATTTGAGTAGAAATAGAAGGGCTGGTACTAGAAGGATTTGCCATGATTACCATTGAATAAAAATAATGCAAAAAATCCTAAAAAATTTAAAACCTTGAACACTCTAGAAATAACTCTGATACTACGAAGAAATTTAGAAGAAGATGAGATGATGAATTTTGCAAAAAAAAAGTTTGACAATGGAAAGAACAAAAGTTTCTATTTCATTCACTCACTTAAAACAAGTACAAAAGGGGTATATATATACATATCACTACAAAAAAATAGAGAATTACTGAAGGACAATTCCCTTGGTAATCCGTCGCTAAACAAAATTAGCGATGAATTAGCGAGGGAAAAATCACCCGCAAAAATTCTTCCTCGCAAAGGCAAATATTTGCGACGGATTAAAAATTCCATCGCAAGTAGCAATGGATTTACGAGGGAATTTTTTAGTAGTCAACGACCTTTAACAAAGATATTTGAAATGGATCAGTGAGGGATTTTTAAAATCCGTCGCAAATCACTTGCGAAATAGACAGGGATTGGCAACGGATTTATTTTAATATTTAATAAATGTAAAATATCTGTAACTAGGGAATTCTTTTGTCTCTAATCCTTTGCATGGAATTTCATTTTTAATTAATCCTTTTAAATGGTTCGTCTCTAATCCCTCGCAAATTAGCGTGGGATTAGCTATGGACCAATCCCTCAATTTTTCAATCCGTCGCTAATCACTCGCTGTTAGCGAGGGATTAGCAACGGATTTTTAATTTTCATCTCTAATCCTCCTCTAATCTCTCGCTAATGAATTATAATTTTAAAATATTTTTAAAAAATGCCCTGTATTGGGAGAAAATTCATCTACCAAAGTAATGCCAATAATCAATTAAATAAAAAAACCATCAAATAGTATAATTAATAAATATGATGATGACAAATATGAATAATACATAAAAATGTAGTCCAAATGTCCTAACTATGAAGCAGCAATCAGTGCAGAAGCTGGAGCCGACGGAAGGGGCAGGGTGGATCGGAAGGACTTAGCTGATAATCAGTATGTGAATCTAGAGGACTGATGATAAAGTCCTTCTCATCCTCAGCATCATCTTCCTAAACTGCTGGCATCAGCGGTGATCAGCGATGGTGGAGGTAGATTAAAATTTTGAGACATAAGCGTCAGGTACTCAGTCAAGCTTTGGCTGTAAGTCCGATATATCTGTACCTGATACTCAACCCTCTTCCGCCTCTTCCTCTTCATGTGTAACTCTCTCTGTAACTGGCTCACATTAAATGAGGTAGAAGAAGTCAATGACTCAGATGTAGATAGCTGTTATAACCTTCGTCTTACCCTCGAAGTCTCGAAGCCACATCCGTATACTCGCCCTTTCTTGCACGCTCTGTCATCCATCTCGATGAATAGTGTATTCTCGTCGGGCACCTTACTTGGTGCGACTGTACTCGTAGAATCTGTCTGAGAACCTGACTGTGTATGATACTTAATAATAGCAGTGACAGTATCCTATCGAATTGGGGGTAAGAAATACACATAAAATATTTTAAATTAGCACTTAAAATATAAATAATATTAAACTTAAAAATGTATAAATTTGTGTATTCTTACTAGTGTATGATGTGATCGATTACTAACATATTGGCCCTTCCTCGGCCCGTCCTGAAACATGTGGGTGCGTCTGAAAAGGTTGATGTAACTGAAGTCAGAACCTAACTGTCTCCGCTATCATTGTAACAAAAAATGACTAGATGTTAATTTTTATGATGGACTAAGTGTAAAATAGCGGGTATATCGAATAGTAAAAAATTTTTATACTTAACATCTGATCCTCATGCTCAGTAAATGAAATGGATCCTCCTATGTGTGATGCCTCACTAGTAGATCTGTTTTGCTTAGCAGCGGAAGAGATAAGCTGTCACCTATCGGACCCCCAATGCTCTGATAAAGTAACCCAATGGCCTGGGAAAATCCAGTTGGGGTAGCTACCCCCATACTTCTTTCGAGCCTTCGACAAATTGTCTGAAAGTCTCACCTTACATTTCTTCTCCCAATTAGCCCGGATTTGTGTAGCATGCTCAGGGCGCCATCAGAAGAAAGACCGCAAAGTTAAAGTAGTTGCTACAAGTAATTACAAGTAAGAAAATATATTAAAATTAATACAAATTGTTTATCATTATAATAACAAGTTAAATTATAAGTAACATATCGAACTCACACTCCACATATCAAACTACATGTTCTGAACATCAATCGGAACCTGTGAGAAGGTAGCTTAGGCTCCAGTGTAGTGTCGTCTAAATATCTCAACTATCTCCCTCACACATCAAACCGAATGCGTGAACCTGTTTCAAGAAAATAGATATGTAATATAAGACAAAGTTATAATTTTGCGAGGTAACATAGGCGTATAATAAGCAATTCTCTATTCGACTTACGAGTCACCAAATAGCTCAATCAAGAGTCGCGTATCCTCAATATGGGGAGTACCAACTATGGATCCTAAAGAACCTAGGATCGGGTTAGGGACCTGCTCTGATTGGTCCTCGTCTGGGGGTAACGGCTGTGGAGTAGGTATATGTGGAGTTATGCTCGAGGACGGTGTCTCATCCATCCTCGACGACCCACGAGTCACTGACTGATCTCTGGGTGAGGCTTCGGAAGCCATATGTGACTAGAATTATTTAAAAATATAAATATGGTCAGACATAGAAAGAAGAAAAAAATAATACAGTTATAAGCCCTAAAGCAAAGTAAAACGCTTATAATATAACGATAGTAGAACTAATAATTGTTTCTGTACATTAGTTAAACTTGGTCCAAGTCTATGGACTTCCGTCATCATAAGATGAGCAGCCTTCCACATCATCGTCTGTAGAGGATTTTGTCTCCCATTCTTCTTCCTCGTTATCATTTTCATTGTTCAGTTGTGCTTCGTCCATCATTAAGCCTGAATCCATAACTTTGACTGTCTCTCCAATACCGGACTCATCTACTAACCTTCCAAAGTTGTCATCCTCAACACATAGATTGATTGTCATCGTGTGATCTACTTCCTCTTGATATGGTGCCCCGACAACGGGTGCATCAATGACATATCGAGCTTTTAATTTACAAACAGATGCCCAATCAGATTTTAGTTTTTTACTCACTGAGTAGGATACAGAATACACTTGAGTTACTTGTTGAGCTAACACAAATGGATCATATTTTAGGTAATTCCTCTTGCAGTTGATGTCAACAAGTTTGTAGTGAGGATGAATTTTAACCACCCCAATTTAGCATTAGATCAAACCAATCACACTTGAATAGTACAACTTTTAAACAAGAGTCCCAGGGAATTGAAGTTCGACAATCTCCTTCAACACTCTATAATAATCATTGCCACTATCTTCGTCGTTTTTAACACAAACTCCACTGTTTATTATTTTTTTTCCAAATGATTGATCATGTGTATGGAACCTAAAACTATCTATGAAATAGCCATGGAAGTATTTCACATGTCTCGAAGGTCCCCAGGCCAAGCTTTTCAAATGTTGATCAGTCACTTGATTTTGTGGATCATGAACCTAGCAAAAACAAAATGTTAATACACTTTCATTATCAATGTAATTTACATATAAGTCCCATTTTATATTTGATCAACTCACATAAGTCCTAAACTATCTAGCAAACTCCGACTCTAATCTTTTATCAACTTCGAGTCTGTTATACTCGGCACATGTAATTGCAAGTCATTTTTTAATTTCCTAAAATAACCAAAATGAACACATAAAGATACTTATTCTAATTATTGACGTAAAAAAAAATGAGAAATGTGCAATAAGTATACTTATGTAATGTATGGTTGAACCTTTTCACAATTTAGGTATATGTAATTTGTGACAATCTTAAATTCATCCGGAGTAAGATATCTATTCTGAATATTTCCCAAAATCCTACCTGGAACGGTGCATATAGACAACCTACTATCATGTAAGTTTGTATCGAGAACACCTTCATCATTTTGAGCCATAGTTTTATGTTGAGTTGACATATGTGGCTCAAAATAATAGAAGAAGAATGTAGATGCCTCTTCAACTAAATAAGCATTGCAAATTGATCCTTCTACTCTCGTCTTATTTTTAACTTTGGTCTTCAAACGATATAAGAACTTAATGCATTTTTTACGATCAGAATGAATTCACATAATGCATGTATATATGCATATAATAATACATAATATTTTACCTCTCAAATGGATACATCCATCTATATTGAATAGGGCCACCTACTCTGGCCTTGTACGGTAAGTGGACCATGAGGTGCTCCATCACGTCAAAGAAGTTAGGTGGGAAGATCTTCTCCAATTTACAGATGAATAATGCAATATTATCTTCCAATTGCTTCATATGGGTTGTGAAAAGTTTAGAAGAATATAAGTCTCGATAAAAGAGACTGACTTTAATTAAAACGTTCCAAATTGACACCGAGAGTAATTCTTTAAATGTAGTTAGAAGTAACCTTTCTATAAACACATGGTAGTCATGACTTTTCATACCCGACATTTTGAGCTCATTCAAATCAACACACCTACTTAAATTCAAAGCATACCCATTCGAGAGTCGCAAATCTCTAACCCACTCAAGTAGAAGTTTCTTTTGTTTGGGTGTAATAGAGTATTTAGCCTTTAATTCAGGTCTATCATAATATACCTCTAGATCACGTCGTGCATTTACATTGTCCTTTATTTTTCTCTTTACATTCATGACTGTGTTAAAGACATTATCGAACATATTTTTCTCGTTGTGCATCACATCTATGTTATGATGAATTAAATGTGTTCTCCAAAATGGCAAATCCTAAAAGATACTCCTTTTGGCCCAATTATGGTAGATGCCTTTGTCATCATCCCTACCAAGCTCCACAGCTATCTCACGATCTTTATCCTTTCTAAAAGACCTAGTGTATCTTCTGTATCGATGATCTAAAGCTAAAAAGCGCCAATGGTAGTTAAACCAAGATTGGTTACATACATTTTGCAAGTGAAATGATTTTGTTTGCTCCATGCAATGCAGGCATACTAATCTGCCAGTTGTGCACCAACCACATAGCATCCTATATGCCGAGAAGTCATTTATTGTCCAAAAAAGTGTTGCTCACAGATAGAAGTTCTGTTTCTTTGAAATATCATATGTCGAGACTCCACTAAACCACATATTCCTTAATTCATCTACCAAAGGTTGTAGATAGACATCAATTTTGTGCTTCAAATTCCTAGGTCCCGGGATAATGATTGTAAAAAACATAAATGGATCCCTCATGCACATCGAAGGGGGCAAATTATATGGGGTAACAATAATAGGACAACAAGAGTATTATTTCCCTGACATTCCAAATGGTGAAAATCCATCCGTACATAACCCAAGATACATATTCTGAACTTTGGCTGCAAATTCAGGATGACTACGGTTGAAGTGTTTCCAAGCTTCACCATCGCATGGATGGCTCATAACGTCCTCTTCCGGTCGACTCTCCACATGCCATCTCTTGTGCTCCGCTGTTGTGGAGGATATAAATAGTCTATGCAATCTAGGTGTTAATGGGAAGTAATACATCTTTTTGAAAGGGACATCTTTCTATTGTTTGCCCTATGCAACTTTCTTCTTCGCCATATATCTGCCATGACCACAGAATTTGTAGTCCCTCCTATCACTGTCGGCCTTCAAATAGAGCATGCATCTATTTGGGCAGACATCTATCTTCTGAACAGATAACCCTAGATCGGATACTAACTTCTTTGGTTGATAGAAGTCATCCGAAAGCTTATTACTACTTGGTAATACCTCCTTCATCAATTGCATCACCTGATTAAAGCATTTCTCCGATATGTTGTTTTCGGATTTAATATTCAAAAGCCGAGAAACAACTGATAATGTACTGTGATTCTTGCATCCATCCTATATAGGAGTTTTTGAAGCTCTTAGCATGTCATAAAATTTCTGAGCTTCCGAGTTAGGTGGTTCCTCAACATACTCGGATGATGAAGGTTCAGTTGAAAAGTGATGTCCCACTGCATCAATCACCATATCTCGAAATTGATTATCAGAGCCTGACTCTACTGAAGTCGTACTTGTAGCAAACTTAAACGGTGAAGGATTAATACCCTCACCATGACTAGTCCATCTTCGATAATTAGCAACAAAGCCAAATCTGTATAGGTGTAGCTCCACTTCATCTGGAGACAAGTACGCTTTGTTTTTACACCATCCATATGGACACCTTATAACTGAGGCTTGACTAATTGACAAACAATAAGCAATGAATCACTTGACCCCTTATTCAAACTCAGATGTAATTCATTTAATCCCTTGTACGTCTCTTCTATACATCCAACTATGATCATCCATCTGCATTTAATCCATAACAATGTAGCTTATTAGCACTTGTATAATTTGAATGAAGAACCTTGGTAATTGTAGAGGTCAAGGACCCTAATATACTGGTTATGAATTATGGAAAAAAGATTGAATAATAATATCGTAGAAATACTATCAACTATCAAGTACCTATATTAAGTTTCCCATTAAAGTCCTAACTCTAGAAAAAAGTTTAAAGTTGTGTATTCTAAATTTTTTTTTTAAAAAAAAATTTACAGAGTTTTCCTTATAAATTGAAGGTTTTCCAAGTACAAAGCCACCTCAATTCACCCAACATTCATTGTAAAAAAACACACAAAATACAAAGAATCTCATAACAATTAATCAACAATACTAACTATAGGAGAAAGATTGAATTATGAATGTACCATCGAGAAGGTAAGCGTTTGTGGGATGGGAAGTGAATGTATAAAGGATAGAACAAAAAACTCCACAACATTTGTGCATGTAGAAAGTATGTGAATAATATAAAAGAGAATGATACTATAATTTTAATCAAACTTTCATAACATGTAAGTATCTATATTGAATTTCCCATTGAACTCCTAACTCTAAAAATGGTTTAAAGTTGTGTATTCTAAATTTTTTTTAAAAAAAAAATTGACAAACTTTTCCTTATAAATTGAACATTTTTCAGGCACTATACCACCTCAATTCACCTAACATTCATTGTAAAAAAACACATAAAACACTAATAATCTCATAAGAATTAATCAACAACACTAACTTGAGGGTAATCACCCATTACCTAAGGGAATGATCACCCACCACTCACGGGATTCTAAAGATGAAATTGGAGGGTTTTCTTACCTTAGAAGTGCTCGTCTGTCCAGTCAAATAAAATGAAGAACTATATGTCTAACCTCTACGTATTAATAATATAAGGTTACTATAGAACAAATTATAAGTGTAACATAGAACAAATTATGCAAATAGGTTACTATAATCATACGATATAATCATACTACTGATAGGCAAATCAAAATTTAAGTCCTTGGTTCAAAGTCTTGAACACTCACCAAATCAAATCAAATGAACAATCCTATAAACAAATTCAAACTTAGTATAATTCTTCCAAGGAAATTATGATCTTAATCAATCCTAAACTCACAACCTATCTCACACCAAACTCCAAAACAAGCAACATATAATCCACAAATATCACACACATGAATTTATGAAATAATCAAGCTCAACAAATCATATTATTAGGTAATTCATATAATATTTCAAAGAGTTTTGCACATAAACTAGTTACCTAAGTAATATATCGAACATATAAGAACTAATACAATAGCCTCATCAATTGAATATCAAGGTACAGTAGCAATCATCATAAAATAAGTCCTATATACTCATATAAACAAATCAAATGGAAATCATAAAGAGCCCATAACTAAATCATAGATTTTCCAAAATATTATCAAAATAGTAATTCAAGTGGTGAAATACTCTTAAAATATAGTTGTTTCACATAGAATCAAATTACAATAAGATCCCCAATGAAATTTTTCAACACTAAAGCTAAAGTTAACATAAACAATACTTCCAGCATAACATCTTGCTTCCCAAGTAAAGTTTAACCACCAAATCAACATCAATACTCCACAAATCATCCCAAATCAACCATACAATCTTAACTCCACCTGTTATAAGCAATTTCTTATTATTTCTCCATCATCAAAATAACCAAAAAATGATTTTCTCAACAGAACAAAAATCTGTCCAGCAAAACTCATTTTCACACAACTTAAAATTTCAAAGAAGAAAAGGTTTAAAAGTATTACCTTCTTGAAGAAACCACTTGATCTCTTTAATCTACAGCAATTAGGGGCTTCAAATTTCAATAATCAAGCAGGAGTTTTTCAACTTACAAAAAATAAAAACAAGAGGAAGGAAGGGGAAATCGATTAGAGAGAAAGAGGGGAGAGGAAATGAAATTTTCTTGTGATGAGATAGTGAGTGGCAAAAAATTCTAGCAATCCAGGTCTGGAAAATTTCATTCTAGGTGATGAAATCAAGGGTCTAGATTGTTTTACTTGCACAAGAAGTAAATTCAAATGTTAGAATTTAAGATAGTTGAAGGGTTGAGATTAAATCAAGGGTAAGTTTAAGATTAAAACACTTGCAGGGTTTAGATTTAATTAATTTGGATAAGGTGTACAAATGGGTGTCTTAGATTTAACAAGATATAAGTTGGAGATCATTTTCAAGTGTATGGGTAAAATTAAACAAATGGATGATGGAGATTAAAACACTTGGATAAGTTATAAAATGAAATCTAGGATTTTATAAGAAATAAATGACTAAGATTAAATCAACCCAAGGGTCCACAATGCATATAGGTTCCAACATTAATGAGAAGGTATTCATAACATTGAATAAAATGTTGATATCCAAATATAATAGCTAAAACACATAGCTAAAATAGGGTTGAAATCCAATTCTTTAGGTTGGGTTCGCCTATGACAAGAAAATATTCCTATTTTTGTTTAGTATGATATATAACCTTGTAAGTATGATGTAAATTTCTAAGGTTTGCCAACACATGAAAACATTTCATCTTCATAACCAAATCATGTTAAAATAACTACCATTCTTCATGAAACAGAAATAGAAATTTAACCTTCATATTAGCAACTTCCCATTTTTTCCTTATAACTTGTGATCCACTTATCTAAATAAAGTCATACTTATCCCAAAACATTCCTAAGACATTTATATAGAAGCTCCAACTCATAGACTATCAATTCTCTTCTCCATTATTTTCAGGTCTTGCTACAAACTTACAGCACATGCTAACAAGCAAAATAAATCATTTCATGGTATAACACCACCTAAGTTTTTCCTATGAATTCTTCAACATATCCCACCATATCTAAGACTTCCAAGACCCTGTTTAACATATTAAGGATGGTGTTTCATCTTGATTTACCTCTCAACCATTCCAATTTCTTTACCTAAATCGTTACCTTAAATATAACCAAAACAGAATTTTTGTTCCTTCTAATGGCAGCTTTAGGTATTCTTGATATCATAAAGTTCTTAGCAACTAAACGTCTATAAAACCTACTCCAAATTTTTGGTACACTAGAGTTTAATTAAAAAAAATTCAATAAGAGTTCCAAGTTTAATGCAGAAACATTGTTTGAATTTACAGTCTTACAAAATCAATAATAGGAGTGGCAGTACTTCAACATACCTCGAGCAATTGCGGCTAGGGCCGGTCTAGTGCCCAAGCTCTGGTGACAGCAGTTGAGGTCAACACATTGCAGTGGCGGTCCTTGCCAGATGAAGGTCGCCAGTGGTTCAATGATGGGAGGGAATTGCTGCTCCGCTTAGGTATTGGTTCAGCGGTAATTCATGCAAGGAGGAGGGTAGGTCGCCAACAGGATGGGATGGGATGGGATTTGACAAATGAGCCAGAGAAAAGGAGAAAGAACACAACGAAAGGGAAGAGAGGAATAGGGGTGTTATAGTCGTTGGGTTTTGCGAGGGAAAAATTCCATCTCTAATCCCTTACTATTCACGAGGGATTTGCCATGGAAACTAAAAAATAAAATAAACATAATCCCTCGCTATTCCCTCTCAAAATAGCGTGTGATTAGCGAGGGATTAATTTAGCGACGGAATAGCGAGGATCATTCTCAACAGAGATTTTAACTGCCTCTCTGATCCCTCGTTAATTGCGTTGTATTAGAAATGGATTAGTGAGGAATTTTTTGAATTTCAAATTCCGCTCAAAATGTCCTCGTGGTTTTAAGTTATAAAAATACAATCCCTCACTATTCCCTCTCTAATCCCTTGCTATATTTTATCTATCGCTATTCAGAGACGGATTAGCGACAGATATGTCATTTTCCTCAATTTTTACAATACTTTGCTAAGAAAACATATTTATTTCTATCAATACTTGGCTACTTCCTTATTATCTATGGATTAATAGGATGAAATATTTCACCAATGAACAATTCTAAATAATCATCATGGTGTTTGTTTAGGTTTAATTAACATCAATTCTGTTAGACTTATTAATATGAGAGGTTTAATTAGTAGTGACATGCTTTCATATCCTAAAATCACAAAATTGTATTTATTACCCAAATCAGATATAATACAACATAATATATAGAATTTCAATTGTACATGTAACGCTTATAGTAATTCCAGTTCATATTTGCATTACATTGACCATATGATGTATCAAATATGTGTGTGTGTGTGTGTGTGTGTGTAAAGTGACCAATATATTATATACTACACTTGACTAATTTGTACAAAGGTATAATACATGCATATCATTTAATTATAATCTATACTTCGTAAATTGTCGATGGTAATTACATATATATTGAATGCATATACATTGGTTACAATTCAACAAATAATAAAGAATTTAATATTTATAAGGATATTATATAAAAAAATTTATCACACGCAAAAGTATTGTGAGGAAAAAAATTGAGAATCCCCAAAAATGGGGAATCCCTTGCAAATCCCTTGGTAATTTGCGAGGAATTTGTGACGGATAATTTCAGTGATGGATTAGCGAGGGATACTAATTATCCCTCGCAAATACAACTTAAATCCATCGCAAATTAACTAACGAATTGCGACAGAACATAATCCCATTCTAATCCCTCGCAAAATGATTATTATTTTATTATAATTTAGAATTACTTCTTGCCCTAATCCCCAAAAAAATTGCAAAGGATTTTTTAAGAATTCCGTCGCTATTCGATTGCAAATTAGCGTGGAATTAGCTTAGGAAACCTACCATTAGTCGCAAATCTGAAGTTAAAATTTTACAACGAATATTAAGTAAAAATTAAAATTCCGTCGCAAATCTATATCAAATTTGCAACGAATTAGAATTGGATTTTCTAATCCCTCGCTCATTTGAAAAGGATTTTAGTTAACATTGATCCGCCGCTAATCAGCTATGGATTAGCGAGGAAAAGTCAATGGGTGTGCCTATCTCCTTTTTCCCTCGCTAATCCCTCGCAGAATTCGCGAGGGATTTATCCCTTGGTAATTCATGCCTTTCTTGTAGTGTATGATTCTCTACACTAACTTAGATCTCAAGGATCCTTTTACAATTTAATCAGAAAAGAAAAAAATATATACAAAAGATGTTGGGTATCTCGAGTTCGTATCCTATACAGCGCAGCGGAAGAATAAAATGAGATACATTCCCAGGATCCGCATATATGTGAAAAACAAGACATAAATAGATCAAAGATAACATCCTTTTACCTTTGTTTGATCATCCGAAGAACAAAAGTTTTCTTCTTCAAGTCGATGCGCGATCCAGCAATCCTCTTGATCAAACTCCACGAGAGTTGAACGTCTAACCACTATAATCACAGTGTGTGATTATCTCTAACAGTAATCCACACAGAGGAATACTCAAGCTCCAAGATTTTTTGTGCTAGTGGAAAAAGATGGCATCTAGGGTTCTTCACATTTTCAGCAAAACGAGAAAGGGGGAGAGAGAGAAGAAGAAGAAGGTTTTGGTAGCTGCTATTTTTCGTGTGTATCCCTACCTTAGGGTTTCGTGCATATATGTATTGTATGTCACGAAAATCCACTGAAAATCTGAAATTCTAAAACAATTTCCCTAATTGTAATTGAAAACATCAAGTTCTCACAATTACAATTTAGATCACAAATTATAACTAATTATAATTTAGGCACAACTCATTCTCTTCCTCTCAATTAACCTTACTATGTTATCAAATAACATCTTGAGTATATAATCCTCTATTGTGTGTGACCTATTAGGTTTCCCAGTCAATTGGTAGAGAACATGAATTAATCCAAACGTCTTTGAGATTAATAATCCATAATTAATTAGAATTAATCATATTAATTCTAATCATGATTGGTTTATTAATTCATCAATTAATAAACCCATATTCCTAGATTATGAGCAGTATCTAGCAATACATCATGACCACCCAAGAGTCCAGGAAGTCAAGTGGCTTGACATGAACCCTTCAATAACAAACTACAGTACAATTAACTCCTTTTACCATACAATATCTCATTCAATTTGGAGTACGGAATTAGTGCCAACTCCTTCCAAAATTAATTCTGGCCTGAATACAATAGTACTTGTACCAAGAACCCACTACTCTAGATGTGTATCAATTGGAACTATTTTCAATACACAATTGCCTTGGCCAAGGACTTCTCGAGTAGTAATTCCTATAAGTGGCCGTGAGATATTTGCCCCTACTATTAGGAGTGGTGAATCTTTTATTGACCCTCTCAACTACTTTTGTTTACCTCACAATGTACCCAATATCCATTCCATAGGCGGCCCTTGATCGAGCTCCAGAGATTGGAATCAAAGTACAATGCTCAGCAAACAATGTACCTTGGAGATCTCAAGTCTAAGGATACTTGCACGTTTGCTATATTGAGATTATATCACTGGCACTAAATAGTTATCCATGTGATTATCTCATAGCTAGGTCATCCAATGAACTTGTTCCATTAACAAGCATTCATGTGTTAACTTTGAGTATCTCAATACTCACGAATATGAGAACCACCGCCTGATCAAATCAGGAAGTCTAACACATATTAGTCTTAACGCATTAATGATGTCCTGTCTCATTAATACTATGACTATGGACTATTTACGTACTAACACTATGCAGTGTAGTAGGAATCTCGTATCATAATCTCTATCATGATTTTCTTAACACAATGTTGTACTATGGACTTTATCAAACAGTTATATTACTTAAAAGTAAATAAAAGAAACTGTAAGATAAATAATGCCTTTTATTAAAATAAAATATGTTATATACAATGTACAAGTGATTGCCTCTAGGGCACAACACTAACAAAATAATTGTATCACAAAACATATGATCATCGAAACTACATCTCTAATATGAAGCATCCCGAATGTGGCCCCTTTGTGTGTGTTCATGTGTTGTTGAGTTGTCTACCAGGTGACTTAAACTCTCTATAATCTTCAACTAATTTGGACCATGATGTGTCAATTGATTTAGATCATGACATGGCAGTTTCAACCACTACCTTTCTCATTTTCTCCAACTTCTTTTTTCCCCTTATCACTCTCGAAAGCTGTGTCATCAAAACAAGATGAGAAACTATTGGTGATCCTAGTAGTGGTAGCAATTTCAAATCCTACAGGAAAAAAGTTCCATCCATTTCCAATCATTCAAATCCCCTTCCATACTCCTCTTTCTTAAAGCCTTCAAATTGAAGACCACCAAGCCATAGAAATGATGGGCCTTTTTCATTAAGCATAGCCTTCATGGGTAAAAGTAAAAAACTTAAAAATTGATTAAAGTAAATTGTAAGCGTTATTATTGGATTTCACCATCAAAAGCACAAAAAGATGAAATCTTGCTCACTAGATTATAGTGGAAATCAAGCTTCTAGTTGCAATTAACCCATAATTAAACCAGAAATCAGTTGCTACTAAAGTTCAAAACATCCCTAGAAATGCCACAAAAAATCTAGAAGCTTATTGGCCCAAACAAGAACATCCCATCAGCCTAAAAGAAGTAACTTTGAATTACTGGCTCAACTACATATCCGTAAAACACAACCTCCCAATTCGATGAGTAAGATTTGTTCAAACTTAGAAATTGAGAAACCCAACCAAATTGAAAGCTAAAATGGGCATGATACATAGTTAAAAAATAGGGAGAGGAGGAGAAGGAAAGAGGAAGAGGAAAAGAAGACACATGTCATACACCGGTGTCCATGAAGATAATTTGATATATTTTATCATATTTTTCTATGTAATCTCTATACAATAGTCAGAAATCTTATCGTATTTATAGAAATAAGTATATCAAATTAATAATTCAACTGTTAATTTTTTTAAAATTGCAAAAAAAATATTATGACCAAATTTAAAGATACTCAGATATATATTACTACATAATCTAGCATTTAATGACTTAACGGTTAGAATTGTTCAAATCACTAAAAAAAAGTATTACATCCAAATTTGAAGGTAATCCAGTACAATTTAAAATGTTATTGAAGGATTTTGTTGTATTTGAAAACAAATATAACATCAAATAACCATCGTATTTGTCTAACTGTACATGACAATAAAGAAAAAATTGTACCATTTTTCTAGAAAATACGACAATTTACGTACATTATCGTATTTATATCAACATAAACAATAGTTTATTAAAAACAGTCATATTTGTCTCGATAAAAATGATAGTCCAATCTAACTGTCGTATTTTTTTTTTGTACAACAAATAATATAATTACTATGGACCATCGTATTAGTGAGAGAAGTACGACAGTTTGTGCTAAACTATCATTTATTTTCACTAAATATGAGTGTTATTAAACCATCATTATTTACGATGGTTTTGTGGCTGTTGTATATATCCTTTTTTTTTTTTTTGTGCCTATTATAAGTTTCTTTGATGGAAATAAACCTATATGTGTATTATACTCTAGAATTCCTTACCAAACTACATATATATTTGTAACTTCCGTTAATTTAGTGCTATCTTGAATGGCATAGGCTAGAAGACCTTTAAGAGTTTAACTCGTTAGTAATAAGAGGATTCTATGGAGGTTGAGAAATTTATATTTACTTGAACAATTGTAACTAAAGGTATGTTTTTCAAATATTTCTATTGCAAGTCATATTTATTTCAAATCTATTAAAATTTCTCATAGAACAAACTATGCCAAATGAAATTGACAATGATTTTAAACTAACAATATTAAATTAAAAAACATTCTAAAACTTGGAAAAAAAAACTAGGTTTTGTCTCATTTGTAAAACAATTTCTTTGTGTTTATCCACACTTTGCATCTATTTTTAGAGAAAGCAAAAGAACTAATTTTTTTTTTTTAGCAAGCCAAACACAAGTTAAAATCCATAATACCACTCAATATGGAAGCTAAAACATTTAGGAATAGCATCATGCACAACAATAAAAGCACCAATAATGAAAATGAAATAAACTACACATTTAAGTGAGAAATATAAACACATAAAATTCCTATTGAGATGCAAATGAAAACCTAACTCTTTTTACAGTATGTTTTGTTCATGAAGGAAGGGGGGGAGGAGAAAGGGAGGGAGAGGGGAAGTTTCACTTCCACTAAATGAGGTAAATATAATTTTTTTTTTTTTTAGTTAAGGTAGAAGAAAAGTAAATGACAAACACTATCTTGATTTATGTTACAATCTACCCAATCTTAGATAGAAAATTTTCTGATATGGAAGAGGAGAGCACCCTCTCCTAATTTACTTTCTCTCTATCTTTCATTTCTAACCAAACAAGGTAAATCATTCATTTACCTCAAAATTTATATCCCCTCCTCTTTTTCTTCTTCTTTTTCCCCAATCAGACATACTATTAATTTGTAACAAAGAATGAGGAAAAAGTAGACAAAGTAGTAAGCTAGTTATATGTATATAACACCCCAATCCTATATTGGATTGGGAAAAAAATTTTGAATGGTATATAAAGATGGACCTAAGTACTCATTGTCAACTTGAAATATTCATTTTGACCTAATAAGGATGGTAACCAACTACTTGACCATAGGGTGCTGCCAGATTCATAGTCATATTCCTGGACTCGTAGGTTAGGATATTACATTTAGTATCAGAAGTACCTCTGAAATCCTACACCACCTCGTTGATCATGAGTTTAGCTACTAAGTATGGCCCAACAAGGATGCTTGGATGTAAAGGATGGGTGAATGTGACATCCCAATCCTATGTAATATATAAGGAAAGACACAACATTTGATATCAGAGCCACCTCTAAAATCTCACGCCTCCTAGTTGGTCATGGGTTTGGCCCCTAAATGTAAGCTAATGAGGACATTTGGGGCTAAATGATGAGTGAATGTGACTTCTCAATCCCATGTGTTATATAAGGGGGGAGAATTTGAATAGTATATAAAAATGAGTCTAACTACCTATTGTCAATTTATGATATCTATTTTGACTTAACGAAGACGTACGACAACCAAGTAGCTAACCGTGAGTGCTACCAGATCTATAGTTGTGCTTTTGAACCCGCGAGTGTTGGGCGTGACAATGCAAGAATCTAAGAAATCTAGAGACATTGAAATCATATTGGAAAGCACACTTATTAAAAGTCGCAAATATAAACCCTCTAGTCATTTGCCCCTTCTGTTTCTCAAGAAAATTATTCTAGAACTGTAGATTAATATACTTCTAAGTGATCACTTCGAGTAGATAGAGAAAATATTTTATTATTTTATTGCCATTTTTATTTAAAAAAAAGAGAGAGAGAGGAAATGTTTAATTATGTGAAAGAGAAGGTTCAACTTTTGAAGTACTTCCTCATTATTATAGGATATTTTTGTATAATTTTCTATTTTTGTTTCTTTAACCATACTTGTCTACAAAGTTTTTATAATCTATGGAATAATACACAATATATTCTCTACAAAATCTTTTTTTTTTCTCTCTCTATTCAACGTGGTATCAAACCTAAGGGGAGAGATTATTTAGAAACTCTTTAGGGTTCCTATTTGTCGTGTTTCAATTTTGGCAACTATAGCCCTTTTTTGAAAATTATCTATAGACCTAATTAAATTCCACTCTCTCTAGTGGGGAAGGGTGTCAAGATATTCCAAATTCCTGGTTAATTTAGTATAATCTAAAATTTTTCAATGTCTTTCTCCAGTTTAAAGGTTCTTTCAATCATCAAGTCAACTGGATTGTTTGTCCGTATGGGTTTACATCTATCTAGCATGTGAACAATCATCAGTTGCTTCATTCACAATATGGATATATGGACTTTACTACTATGACCTAAGCTATTAATTTCGTCACCGCATACTTTATAAAAACTTCACTACCACTTATTTTTCCAAATCCATGAAAATTCATTGCAAAACCCAATCTTTGGCAATGTATTCTAAGAACCCGTGCACTCCAATCTCAAGAAATTGTCATACCAAGAAAAGACACCATATAAGAAGGGGAGAGATAGAGAGAGGGTTGCTATGGAGGCAGAGGAAGAGGGAGAGTATTTTATCTCTTTCTTGTTTAGGAAAAATAGCAATAATGAAAGAAATTAAAAATAAAAAAAATACAAAATACATAAAATTTACGTATTTCGGTTAATGCAACCTACATTCATAGATTGTGAGACAATTTTCTTATTTCTTCCTAAGAACCATTACAAAAAGGTTACACTTTCACACCCCAAAACCTTATATTTATACGATAACCCAAATCCAAGCTTTAGAGAACTATCGGCTTACACCCTCCACTATTACCACCAACCTCAAAAAAAAAAAAAAAAAAAATCCTTTCGGGTCGTACTCTCAAAATTTTAGATTGAGTCTACATCATAATTTGAGTCCAACCCAATAACTTAAAGCAACCAACATTTATTCACCATATTATCTCTCCATGCCTTGTTTCTATTTACTTAGGCATTGTTTGATTGACACATAGGAAAGTAATATTACGGAATTTAAATTTTGGGAAAGTAAATCCATAGAATATGATTTCGAATAGATTACATTCCTATATTTGGAAGGTTGAAAAAATATTAAATGAAAGTAGTATAAAATTTTTTAATACTTTAGAATAAAATATTATACGTATAAAAAATTTAAGAATTATTTTTAAATATCTCTCATGTTGATGTAAATTTAATTATATATTATTCTTTTAAATGGTTATAATAAATAAAAAACATATAAATAGTATTTCCACATATTTAAATATAAATTTTATTTTTTTAATTTTCTAATTATTCTTGAAGTTGAGTTCAAATTCTAATATTAATAGAAGATTATTGTCAAATCAATCAAACCACTTTGTCCTAGTCAAATTAGGAATGCGTATTCTAATTCTAAATACATTAGGAATATCTTTTTCAATCAAACCACTTTGTCCTAGTCAAATTAGGAATACATGACAAAACCTAACAATCTCCACATTGGTTTGTATTCCACCTTTGTAAGCCTCCATGGCATGCAAAAACAACATCAAAGTAATTCTCTTGACCCTATTGACCTTCACAACTACCAAAATCTCATTGGTACCCAACTACACACCCGAATCAGCATGATCCAATAATTCTAATTATTCCTGATTCGACTTGACCAATGAACATGCATAGCTATTCTCGAGTCCAACATGCTCTGTTGACTCGTACAAGAAAGCTTCAGTCTTTTATCACCTTCGTAGGATTTCTTCTCACACCACCACCTACCCCCTAAAGGTCATTGTGCACTATTTTTCCAAGTTGTTGAGATACTTTCTTACTTGCAAATGAATACCATTGTTCAAATTTCTCTCATTATATTAGGATACTCTAGCCATATATAATTTTAAAACTCCACCTCAATTAAAAAAACCAACCATTGAAATTCTACTAGCTCAAGGGAATTAGATTTCGCACATCTTTAGGACATCTTTCATACCACCCAAAGTGCGTCTCACTCGAAGAACTCCTTTAGAGACAATATCCGAAATCTAAAATCCACCCAAGGAGAAGTATCTATATGCTCAAAGATTGTGAGGATATTTTTGCATATGCCAGTGTTATTGTACCACCATAACAAATCCTCATCTTTCCTTTTCTAACGAGTACATGGTCATTCATGATAATTCCAACTATTAGTTCTTTCCTCTGATTGTGTAACTTGCATTTACCTACCTCAAATCTATCATCAGATACTTTTGACTTTTGGTCCATAATCTATTCAGTTCACGTAGGGTGTACAACTGTATGAGTAATTTTACTAGTGTCTAACAACCTCTCTTCCAACATAACCCCATCAATAAAACACATACTATCCAATATGTCCATCCCAAGAGAAATTAGTATTTCTCCATCTTCTACCACCTAAACAATTCTTTCTATTGATTTTCACCATCTCAAAACCCCGAAACCCTAGAAACCTGAAACTTATGCTCTAATACCACTTGTTGAAAAAATCTTAATCGGGATAGATAATGAGAATAGAAAAACGAACATGAAGAATAAAATAAGGCACAAAAAATTACGTGGTTCAGCTTATCTAACTAAACGTAGCTACATCTACAATAAAGACCACAAAACACTTTATTAATAGCCACCAGGAGATTTACACAAGGTATTCTTTGTATTTTTCCAAACCCTATCTCACACCACTCATGCACTCAACTAACCTACATCTATACACCCTATAATATTAAATACACTAGAACAAACCAGCACACCATAGAAAACTTATGACTGCATCTATATATAGGTACCAAATCGTAAGATTTGTAATCAATATGGGATGTAATAAGAGTAACTTTCTAAGTTTAATATACATAGTACAATAATAACTTTCTAACTCTAAATACATTAAAAATATATTTTTCAATCAAACCACTTTATTCTAGAAAAATTAGGAATACAAGACAAAATCTCACAAAAACATTAGGCAATGTTTGTTGTTTTTGCACTGGTGGTGAGGATGGATTAGAGTTTCAAATGTAAAAGAGAAGAAGAACGGATAAATTAAGAAGAAGAAACTTCTTTTTTTTCACTAATATTTGCTCAGGCATCTTTAGCTGGAAACCACTGCGAAAATGGCAACCAAAAGTCTTCTAGTTGCTTACATGGTTTAGGGATTCAAATAGTGAAAATAAATTAATCTTTAGAAATCCTAATAGACCGGCAAAAAATCTTGAGGGACTGAGTGGGCAATTTCCAAAAAAACAACCAAAATTAAACAATGAATATATAGTTAACGATTTAGATATAGTGCTTTTCGTAAATTGTGATTGCACAAAATAAGAATCACAATATAAATATACATACATACATACATACATACATACATACATACATACATACATACATACATACATACATACATACATACATACATACATACATACATACATACATACATACATACATACATACATACATACATACATACATACATACATACATACATACATACATACATACATACATACATACATACATACATACATACATACATACATACATACATACATACATACATACATACATATATATATATATTGCAATTTTATGTAAAACGTAAGTTCCAATTATAAAATGTTCAAAATATCTATCATGCTGGTTTAGGTGACAGTCCTCATTTACTTTTCTTTTAATATTTTTATAACTTCTTTTCAATTTATTTCTACATTTTCATATTTCTAATACTTATATTTGGAACAATTGAGTAATATGAAAAGTTATTTTTCATCCTAATAGAATCAAAGAGGAAAATATTGAAAATTAAAATAAATATTTTGTTTTATCAAAGATAGATGTAAGATAATTAATGTTAACGTAATAAAGAAAAAATAATTTAAAAAGATAATAACGTTGCAAGATTGATTAACATTCAACATCTATTACTGGAAATGAACAATAGATATTACCATGGACTTGATGTTTATGAAAAGTTAGGTCCAAATCATCCCAACTGTCCACATCATGAAATGCTAAATGCACAAACTATTTTTCCTTATCGAATAGACACTCCCCAAATGGGCACTTACGATGGATAATATCCCAACTTTTCAAGATTGCATAATATATAGCACTAAATGAAGGCATTTGATGAACATGGCCATTGTAAATGAGGATTATCAGTGTGGTGGTGAAAAGTGTGTATTTTTCAAATAAAAAATTATTGCCTTCATTTTCCTTTCAACTTTCTCATGGGAGTATCGAAGAAAATCCTCTTTTGGAATTTGTAAAAAACGTCACCATTGCTTGCAAAAACAACATCGTATTCCTCGCACCCATATATTCTTCTGTTCCTTCTGCTGATTGACACTGCTTGACAATAATAGAACGTGAGATGGTAGAAAGTGTTTTGGTATTATTTACTAAGAGGTTACAAGAAATTTGTCCATTCCTCATGAATCTGCTTGAACAACAGAGTTTCCCACCTAGGACAAATTAGTTACCATATCTTGATGGTCTTGTAATTCCACGCACGTCCAGAAGAATTTTAACCACCCTTTTCTTTAATGGAGAAAGACTAACCATTCTAAGTCACTACTAGAAACTGACCTATCAGCCACGACAAATTTCGTGGCTGATTGAACTCAGCCACGGAAAAGTTTCCGTGGCTAAAGTCGGCGTGGCTGATTTATCAACCACGAAAAATATTTCCGTGGGTGATTAGCCACGAAATATTTCGTGGCTGATAAATGAATTCCGTTGCTGATTAATTCAAAATAATTAAAAATTATTTAATTCAAAAAAATAGAAATCGGCCACGGAATACCATTCCGTGAGTGATTAGCCACGGAAATTCCATGGCTGATTTAATAAATAGTAATAATAATTTATTTAATTTAAAAAGTGATCAGCCACGGAAATAGTTTTCGAGGGTAATCGGCCACGGAAATGTTCGTAGCTGAGTATATAATTTCGTGGCTGATTTAATTTCATATAATGAAAATTTTTTTAATTGAGAAATAATTCAGCCACGGAATTTTTGTGGCTGAAATTATCTTTGTGGTTGATCTAATCAGCCACGGAATATTCCGTGGTTGATTGGTAATCAGCCACAAAAAAATTCCGTGGCTGATTTGGTAATCAGCCACGGAATTTCGTGGCTGTTAATGTGGCAGAATTGCCAAAAAAATTAGCCATGGAATTTTCATAGCTGTTCCCTGTCTGATTTTTCAACCTATTTTCAGGAAATACACATATCAAGACCTTACCAAAATCCTATAAACATACACCACCCAACATATCAACAATCAAACTCCTATAACCATACACCCATCATATCAACAATCAAACTCCTGTAATCAAACACCCAGCATATCAACAAACACCCAAGTCACAAAGTACAAAATAGAATAGATTAACAAATAAAACAAAGTCTAATAATATCTAACTCCTACAAGCAAATAAGGCATCACAAAATTGTCTCCACCACAGAATAGTAATAAGTTGTGACAGTCGATAAAAACTAATCTATTATATAGATTAGCTTTTCAAAGCTACAATCACACATCATCATGAGTCCTCTCATTGTCTGTGGCTCCTCTAGATAAGCACGATTCTAAGTGCACCCGCATCGTGGCCATTATCTCATCCATTTGACGACGAGTCTCAAGTATGAGTTGCTCCTGACGCGCCATCTCCTCAGCGTGATTTGCTTGCATCTCTTGCATTTTGCGACCATAATCCTCATGCAGCTCATGAAGGACTCTGTAATCAACATAGCTAGTCCTCGCAGATGTGCTACTTCCAGACCTTGAACTCAGGATAGGCTGACATGCTGAACCAAGACTGGGGACACGTCCTTTCCTTACACCCCCAGCTGCTGTAAGCATAATGTTATCATAATCAACCACTGGAGACTCAGTAGCAGTTCCAGGTTCAACAGATGTCGAGGTTGTAGAGGAGACTTGTGTTTCTACCTCCTCAACCATCCTAGTAGGTCGTTCCTAAAAATTGAGTAAAGATTTTAGAAGGAATCAATAAGAATTCAATGAAAAATACTAAGTCAAATATACTATAATAATAACTTACATGAAGATCTCGATGATATGGTGTGATGAATTCCGTCCTCCCTTCAACCTCGTGTTGATGTAACTCTCTGTGAAGCTCAAGAGAATTTGGTAGAACACCACCATTCTTTGCTGCCTGTAATAAATTTGTATGGTATTAATTTCTTTATGATTTAACTTACTAAGTATTCATATACCTAAAATTTATTCGATACTTACAATGCGATATGCATGTGCGAGATGTGGAATGGGTCCGCCCGTATGCATGCATGAGGCATTCTCTCCCTGGTTGCGATGATTACGAGAATTTTGCTCTGATCGTGCTAGTGTCACTGGCATCTGCCAATATGCTACCATAGCATCAAACACATCCTCAGGTATCCATGGAAGTTTAACTCTATCTTTCAACCATGCCTTTTTGGCTGAAGCAATAATCCCACGGAATAGCTCCCCCGCCTTGGAGTTCCAAGCTTTTCGAACCATTTCAATATCCTCTTCCCTCTATCTATATCGTTTCTACAATAAAAAGAAATAATATAAGATACTTCAACTCAAAACTTTATAAAAGAGCAAGAAGATCACATAACATTTAATTATTAAACACTTGCCTCGAATTCTTGAAACCAAGTATTCTTCGTATCAAAATCCACATGCAACCACCTTTTGTGCGGGGCATCAAATTTCAACTTGATGCAGTCTGAGATGCAGTTATGAATTTTATATTGAATCTCTATGGGTCCAAACCTAACACAAAGACATTGATCAAAACTTAAAGTTATTCAACAAAAAGTATTGAAAATATAGTTTGAATTGTGGGTAAAACTTTATATTCTTTGTAAACATATATGATATACTTACACATTATCACTCCCCGGAAGAATGTGTATCATGGGTCGCTGCGATGAAGAAGGAATAGAGCAAGGGACAATAGAAGTAGTAGTATTATCACCAGCAGCAATGCTCTCATCTGATGAAGGATTCTGTGGAGTCTGTGACGCTGGAACATTGGAGGTAGATGGGGCGGGGTGCTCAGAACGAAAATATGAACTACTCCGAGGTATATCTACAAAGCAAATGATTAGTTAGCTTGCAAATTAAAAAATAATATACAATAATATATGTAACAAAAGTAAAAGATATGAAGTTGTAAAAAGAATATTTTACTCGTCCTCAATTTCAATCGATTCATCGGCATCATCTTCCTCATTTTCAGACTCATATTCAATCTCTTCATCGGTAGTTTCATCATTACCATCACTCCTAATGACATCCTCTTCTCCTGTAGCATCCCAATCACGTAGAGGATCAAGTTGATCATCTTGAATTTGTAATGGTGTGCCAATAGAATGGTCATTTTGATAAGCGTGTTCAACTTGTGGAACATCAAAAATCTCTCTTGCTTTAACGTGAAAAACAGCCCACCAGTCACGCATATCACGTCTTGTACTCGGATATAGAGAGTAGTATACCTAAATTGCTTGATGGACTAGCACAAATGGTTCGTATTTTGGCCACCTTTTTCTATGATTTATTTCCACCAAATTGTACCTTGGATGAACTTTCATACTGTCACGAGATCGTGGATCAAACCATTCACACTTAAACAATACAGTATTCTTCTCTGGCAAGCCAGGATATTGTACACGAAGTATTTCTTGTATTAATCCATAATAGTCTCCTTCAGTTGTTGATTGAGAATAAGTCGTGCCTCGAATGCACACCCCATAATTCATTGTTGATTTTCCTTCTCCATGGCTCATGGTGTGAAAACAATATCCATTAATATAGTAAATGGAATATGCTTCAACTGCCATTAAAGGGCCTCTTGAGAGGTCCTTTAAAAGCTAATTGTCAATATTATTCTCAGTACCCAAAACCTAGTCAAATAATTTAATATTAGTACTGTACAGAGTAGAGATGCTATAATTTGCACAAACATGACATTACATACATGGCTACGGAACCAGCTAGCAAAGTGGGTCTCAATCTCCTTGTTAATGTCACGATGTCCGAGTTGTGGATGATGGGTGTGCAATTGACCAATAAACATACTGAAGTGATAGCATAAAAATAACTTAGTATATATTATTATCGCACTGAAGAGTTAGAAGAGAAATCATCTGTAAACTCAACTTTTAATAAACTTGATAAACGGTTCCACCTCCGAACAGTTCAGCAACACATAAAGATGGGCAGCTTTGTATTCCTCATCAGTAAGCCACCGCATATAAGATCTACCTGCTAACCGCCCCAGCAAACTGAAAATTGATAAATTATTTGCAGAATGGCTGACGTCACCGCCATCATCGTGTCGACTTGGACGCCTACTTCTTGTTACCACATGCGGCTCAAAATAGTATGTTGTAAAGTTAGAAGCCTCTTCGACCAAGTAAGCATTGACTATAGATGCTTCAACTCTTGCCTTATTTCTAATCTTCCTTTTCAAATGATAGAGGTATCTACATATGGTAAAAGCAATTTAAGCATTGACATAATACGAAGAGATAAAATTGGAAAATGAACTTTTTAGATAGCAGTACTTTATGAACTACCTTTCAAAAGGAAACATCCAACAGTATTGAACTGGACTGCACACACGAGCTTCATATGGTAAATGAACTAGAAGATGCTCCATTGAGTTGAAGAATGCGGGTGGAAATATTCTCTCCAACTTACATAATATAACAGAAATATTTTCCTCCAACTTTCTCATCTCACCCACAGTCAACTTAGTGGCACATAACTCATTAAAAAATATGCTAAACTCAGTTAAAGCATTCCAAATCGACTCTGGTAGCATTTGTCTGAAAGCAGTAGGCAACAAACGCAACAGGAAAACATGGCAATCATGACTCTTCGTGTTTATCAACTTAGACTCCCGGATATCAACACATCTAGATAGGTTCGATGCATAGCCATCAGGAAATTTTAGATCCTTTATCCACTCAAACAAAATGCGTTGTTCTTGTTTGGAAAGACAATAAGTTGCCTTTGATCTAATGCTCTCTCCGGGATCTAATGCCAGTTCTTTTCTTCGGCATAGTTCTTTGATGTCATAACGAGCATTTAGGGTATCTTTTGTTTTACCTTTTACATCCATTACTGTGTTGAAAACATTATCAAAATAATTTTTAACTATGTGCAGGACACCTAAGTTGTATCGAACAAGCAATGAAGACCAATAAGAGAGTTCCCAAAATATGCTTTGTTCTGTCCAATTGTGACTGCTGAGATACCCTTCGGGAATGTCTTCACTACCAGTATCAGTAACCTTAGGAATATTCTGAACTCGTTACCAAATTTCTTGACCCGTGAGCTTGGGTGGTGGTGGATCGTTTTCGACACGATTTTTCAAAAAATTGGTCTTGTTTCTTCTATACGGGTGATCTCGTGGGAGAAATTGGCGGTGAACATCAAAGAAACATGTTTTTCTTCCATGCCGAAGTTGAAATGCTTTACTCTTTTCCATACAAATTGGGCACACCATGTGCCCAGAAGTTGTCCACCCAGATAACATCCCATATGCAGGAAAGTCTCCTATTGTCCACATAAGCGCAGCCCGCATATCAAAATTACGCTTTCTAGAAATATCATACCTCTGAATACCCACACGCCAAAGTGATTTCAGCTCCTCAATAAGTGGTTGGAGATACACATCAATCATCTTCCTAGGATCTCTTGGTCCCGGGATTACCGCTGCTAGAAACATGTAAGGTGTCTTCATGCACATCCAAGGTGGCAAATTATAAGGGGTGATAATGACAGGCCAGCAAGAATATGACTTGCCAGACATACCAAAAGGTGCAAAGCCATCTGCACATAATGCCAATCTTACATTGCGTGGCTCATGTGCAAAGTCTGGATGTTTTATGTCAAAATCCTTCCACGCTTCGCCATCTGATGGATGATTCATTTCATCGCCCTGTTGCGTATGGTCTTTATGCCATGTCATATGCTCGGCTGTTTCTTTTGACGCATAAAGCCTCTGTAGCCTCGGAGTAATGGGTAGGTAATGCATTTTTTGATATGGAATAGGTTTGGATCTTTCCAAAATTCTTAACTTGTATCGAGGATGATTACAGAATTTGCAATTCATTAACTCCTCATCATCTTTCCAAAAGAGCATACATCCATTGACACATACATGAATCTTCTCAACTGGCAACCCAAGAGCTTTCACAAAATTCTTAGTCTTGTAGAAATCATTCGGCACTTTGTTCCCATCATCTGGTAGAATTTCATTAATAAAACTGGCCCAATGGTCGAAATGAATATCTGGCATATTCTGCTCTGACTTCAAATGCAACATTCGTGACACAACTGACAACTTTGAATGTCGTACACAACCTTGAAATAGTGGCTCGTCTGCCTCGTGCAATAGATCATAGAATTGTTGTGCATTGGGATTTGGTGCTTCCTCCTCAATATTAGATGGACCCGCGGCCCAATTTTCATTGAAGGAATGACCCGCAGCATCATGTACCATTTCTCGATACCCATTTGTGGTTTCGTGATGGTCCGATACTACATGAGGCAGTTCTTCTTCATGGATTTGATACTCTTCTCCATGGGATGTCCAAATAAAATAATTCGGCATAAAACCTTTGTTTAGAAGGTGAACATGACAGGTTTCGCGACTTTGGAATTTCAGAAGCTTGCACCTAGAACATGGACACCTTGTCGTTGCACTGCGAATGAATTGTGGTTGCGCACATGCAACCCGGATGAACTCGTCAAGTCCTTGTGTAAACTCTTTTGTTATGCCTCGACGAGCCGGAAGGAGTCGATTATACATCCAACTTCTATCTCTATTCATTTTAACTGACTATATGCCACCTATTTTAACAGGAAACATTAAACTAGTTTTCAAACATGACAATAATTTTAAGATACTTAGAAATATTGTAACTAATTTCCAAAATATTCATGCATAAACACACATATCAAACACGCTAATAAACATACTAAAATAGGCTTTACCCCTTTTACATAAATGGATACCATATCACATAAAACATTTTAACTTACTTTGATTTACAACCAATTTTTTAATGAATTTGTGTACAATATATATTTTTATAATTAATTTATTAAGTATTTATTGCACCATGGGACGACCATCTGCTTTCTCAAGCCGGCTTTAACTCAGGTTGATGAAGTCCTTTTTTAATTTTTTCCCCCTACTAAATGACAAATTCTTTTAACTTGTAACTATAATAAAATCGGCAATGCATTGAGGGGCAAAAGGGGAATCATATTTTGGCTTGATGTTCTCCAAGGTGGATTTGGGGTACTATACACGACTGTAGCAAAGTGAGGTTGATCTACTGTGTTGTTAGTAAATAAAGCTTGCTTAAATATATTTGTGTTTAATTAATTAATATTATTTAGTTCCATAAAAAAAAATTTATTTACAAAGATATTCGAGTCTTTTTCAAACAGGTACTGATTTTATTACTCTTTTCATTTAAATTTTAATATTTTTATTTTTGAATCTTGAATTTTTAAAAATAAATATTCACTTTTTAAAATACATAATAAAAAATATATAAATTTTGTTATTAATATTTTTCATTAATAAGGATAAGATATTAATTTACCTATATTTAAATTCTCTGATGAATCTTTGACCTTTTTCTTATTGATTTAGTGCGAATAGTAGTTGATTTATGAGTCAATAAAATTTATACTTTTAAAATAGAAGAGGTTGGTTTTGAAAGTTATATTAATTTTAGTTATTGGTTTATAAATCACAAGTTAATTATTAAATTAATGTGTTATTATTTGAAAAATTAAAAAGATAAGATTATTTTAAATTAATATTTTTTAATATAAATCATCTATAGTTTGTAGCATATATTGTTATAAAAAAAATAACAAAGTAATAATTTAATTAGTTAGAAAATATTCTTTATAGTTTATAGTATATTATTATCTAATAAATGGTAAGATTATTAATTTAATTAGTTATAAATATTTTTTATTAGGTGATATATTCTCAATTGTAGTGAAATTCATTCAAGTCTTTTAAATAGTAAACACACACATGTGAGCATGAAGGACGAAGCAAATTAAGTGTTGTGTATATTCTATGAGCATAGAAGGACGAAACATTAGTGAACAAAATGAAAGAAGACAAAATACAAAAACAAATGCATTCCAAAAGAACAAAGTTATAAGAGGATAATATACAGTGGTGTGTGACAAGAAGAAAGAACAAAAGAAGACACAGCAAGCAACAATTACAAGATGAAAAAGAAGACAAGAGTAGCCCGTGAACAATGCACTAAGTGCCGTTTGGGAAACAAGGACAAAAGAAGACAAGAAGAAGCAACTGGACTTCTGTAATTGAAAGAAAATAAATCAATTGAAAAATGAAGAAAAAAATTCAGTGAAGTGCGTCCAAATTACATCTGTCGAACACACATTACACACATTGCTCACTCACAATAATAGAAAAATTGAAAATTTCGAGCCATTGAGTTGAAGAAGTAAAGAGCAGACTTCTCTATGAGTTACCTCTGCGACGGCAAACAGTGGGAGCAGACTCCCTTGGGAAGGCACCTCTGCGGCGGCGAATGGCGAGTACCAGCACACGACGGCGACGGCGAACGGCAAGGACCGGACCAGCGCGCGACGGCGACGGCGAGGACAAGAGTGACGCCGACGGCAACGAGGTGCGGGATCAAAGCAAGGGAAATGGGTCTGGCAAATAGAAGAAGGAAAGGCCGATGGAATAGAGGATAATTTGTTGCCAGAAATGGAATTGAGATATGCCCTATAATTTGTACATCTGCAAAGGAATTTTCTGTGGCTATTTTGTGGCTATATAGCCACGGATCAGCCACGCCATAATTAAAAAAATTTTCAAAAATATGGCGTGGCTGATTCGCAGCAGATTTGCTACAAATCAGCCACGGATTTTTTACAAAAAATTTTGAATTTTTAAAAAATATTCCGTTGCTGATTCGTATCAAATCAGGTGCGAATCAGCCACAAAAAATTTTCGTGGCTGATCAGCAACGTATCGGCCACGAAAATATTTGATTATATAATGACATTTAAAAAAAATCATGGCTGATTCGTAGCAAATCAGCCACGGATCATCCACAAATAATTTTCATAAAATTTTTAAATATTTTCGTGGCTGATCCGTAGGTGATCAGATACGGATCAGCCACGAATTTTTCCTTGACAACCTTAATCGAATTCTCCCATATATCAGCCACGAATCAGCCACGATATTTAATCCGTGGCTGATCCGTGGATGTTGTGTGGGTAATCAGCCACGCATGAATTCCGTGACCGAATTCCGTGGCTGATACACCAGTTTCTAGTAGTAAGTGCTGACTGTCCAAGTAACCAGATCAGAATCAGGGCATGGTTCAGAATACTTACATAGCAAAAATGAAAATAAAGTTTTAGAAGAGGATATGAAAGCACACTGGGTTATACAATTACCAATCAATAAACAAGGACAATTGTCTCTAAAGAAGCATTTACTTGCCAAGTGTTCAAGATTGTGTTGAGTTGTTATGAGATGCTTTTGCTGATCATTGCAAATGAATCGAAAATTTCAGTCAAACATATTTTGAACTGTATTGTACCCCAGAAAACAGTGCCTTGCTTCTTTTGTATAGTTTCATTAGTTCTTCCAAGCGTGCATATTCCTAATAGATTGAAGTAACAGAGCATATTAAACACCAAGGAATAGTTAAAGGAGACTGCAGGAGAAAGTGGAAAAATAGGGGATTTGCAGATTTTTCAGGAAATACATCTTTGAATATTGGTGTCACTAGACAAATGAACCTTTACTACGTAAGTCTCATCACTCCAGTAACTTGAATTTTTCTGCGTTGTAGGAGCTGTGGAGCCTAATAGTGAAGACAACTGTTAATATGATATTTGACCCAATATTGTACATTGTGGTCACATCAACAATGTTAAGAGTTAAGTTTGGTTTCCCCAAGAAAAAAAAAGAGTTAGTTGAGGTTGATTCATACATTAATAGAATATTTCTAAAATATAAATAGTGAAAAACTTTAATTAAACAAAGAATTTAAGACTACTTCAATATCGGTAGTTGAAGAACTTTAATTAAATAAAGAATCTAAGATTAAGTCCCTACAAACATAACCAAATTGCCCAAAATACCCTTGACCCCAATAAATATAATCATTAGCAACGTATTGGAAGCCATAAACTTAATTTTTGCATATAATCTAAATTGCTCTCATAAAATGCTTCATCTACCAATGCTTCATCTAATTTTTGCATATAATCTAAATTGCTCTCATAAAATGCTTCATCTACATCCCATCTTTAGCCCTTAATACATAGCCTACGGAAACAAAAAATAATTTACTTTAAGATGATGAATTCCTTTTTAATGTGTACCACGTCGTGTTGTAATCAGTTGTTGTGATAAAACATATATATAAGTTTAGGAAGTCTGAAAATGAAGATCTTGGCTACCTTCTGACATACAAGCACCGTAGTTTATTTTGTACATTCAAATCTGAAGGAATTTCAATAGTTTGTCACTGCTGGTGCATTTCTAATTTGAGCACAATAGATTCTAGCTCCCATGGTCTTTCCCTTATATTTGAAACTTCATACAGAAGCCGTCGAAGCTTCTGCATCTCCTTAGACACTACACAAAAATACAGAATTAGTGAGGGTTTTGCAAGGCAAGTAAGAGAAGGATAATTTGCGAAGAAATTAACCTGTCATAGTTGAATTGTCACAAATAGCGAAAGGGTTGTGAGGGACTAGGTTTCTCTTGCAAATTTGTAAGGGTTTTCCAACGGCTATATAAATTCTTGTCAATAAATTTAGTTGGAATATAAAATGAAGTGGCCGTAGCTAAAGTCTCGCTATTTGCTAGGGTTTAGCTATGACAATAAGATTTTTTTAAAAAATAATTGGGGCAAAATTAATGTGAAAATGTCATAGCTAAACCATCGCCAGTTATTTGCTAGGATTAGCTACGGCCTTTAAATTTTTTGAAAAAAAAGGGGGAAAATTAATGTGAATAGATCATAGCTAAACCCTCGCAATTTTTCTAGGGTTTAGCTACATCCATTCAACTTTTTTGAAAAAACAAATGGGGGGAAATTAATGTAAAAGGACCGTAGCACAACCCTTGCAATTTTTCTAGGGTTTAGCTACAACAATGTAATTTTTTGGAAAACAAATTTGGTGTGAATTTAATGTGAAGAGGTAGTAGCTAAACCCTCACTATTTGCTACAATTTAGCTTCGGCCTTACATTCTTTCTCTAAAAAAATTGTTGAAATTTTAGGGTTTAGCTTCGACCACAAATTTTTTCTCGAAATTTTTCCGAAAAAAATTGTTTGGAATCTTAGGATAAAGAGGTCGTAGCTAAACCCTTGCTAATTGCTAAGGTTTAGCTACGGCCTTAAATTTTTTCTAAAAGAATTATATGGAATTTTTAAAATAAATATGTGTGTGTGTGTATTGTGTGTATATATATACAAATTAGTGATTAGATAAATATGCATGTGTCTGTGTATGTATGTGTGTGTGTGTTTGTGTGCGCGCGCATGTGTGTCTTTAACATAGTTATATAGTAAATGGATATATTGATACATTAATAGTGATGATTGTATATGCATATATGTACATTAATTAGTTGTGTATGTCATACATTAGTGATTATATAAACACTACAGGAAAATTCAAAATTTGCGAAGGCCAAAAACCGTCGCAAAACCATCGCTGACCGGATTTGCGACGGTTTTGGCCGTCGCAAAAATTCCGTCGCAATTTGCGACGGCCAAGGGAAACAGTAGCTATTTGCGACGAATATTTTTGGTCAAACTTCGAAAATTTACTACGATTTTGCAACGAAACCCATTAGCCCTTGCAAAATCCTCGCAAATTGCGACAATTTTGCGAGAGTCATTGCAAAATCGTCGCTGATTGCGAGGACCACAACTTGGAGGGTTAATATTTTCCTCGCAAAACCCTCGCAATTTGCGATGGTTTTGCGAGGGTCTTGCCCCTCGCAATTAGCGACAATTCTGCAATGACCCTCGCAAAACCGTCGCAAATTGCGAAGATTTTGCAAAGGACAATGCGTTTCGTCGCAAAACGGTAGCAAATTTTCGAAATTTGACCAAAAATATTCGTCGCAAAACCGTCGCAATTTTAGAGGATTATCGTCGTCGTCGCAAAATCGTTGCAGTTTGTAATGAAATTTTCTAGACCTTGCTCAATCGTTGCAAATTGAGAAAATTTTGCTAGATTATTTTTATTTTTATTTTTATATTTATTTTAAATTATTAGTTCCCTATAAATTAGTTTTGAAACACCATACAAACAAATACCAAAACCATATTCATAATCCAAAAAATAATTAAAAAAATTAAAACTAAGTCCGAATAAATATAATTAAAATACTAAAACATAATATAATATAAAGTACTACAAAGTATGAATATATTACAAAATGCCAATACTCGCAAATATCATTCCAAAACAATTATATTTGTATAACACCAGACACAGATATAGCAACTTTATATTTTATCTATCTATTTTCCTCCGGCCTGTGCAAGTCTAAACGAAAGATTCCTACAAAAATAGAAGGAGATGAAATTGCCAACAATTAGACAAAATTAGTGTAAAAAATTGTATGTGATGGAATTTAAAATAAAAGAAATTAAAAGAATTTGAAATGTGAAACAAATAATAATAAGGATTGATATTAGTCTCTTTCCAAAAGTCTGCCACCTACAAAGAAAGTAAACAACCATTAAAAGGATTAATCAGGAAAGTAAACAATAAATCATTTTAATTCCACACAATTTACTAATGTTGCAAGGGCATATTTATTAGAACCAAGAAGCTCACATGCATCATACCTGAGTGACAAATCCGAGCAAGAAAATCTTTACATAAAAATTAGTTCTTACAGCCTCAGCTACTGAGACACCTAATCAAATAAGCCAAAAATCTACCCGAGATCTCTACAAAAGATCTAAGAATTTCCAAAAGTAAATAGTGGTAGATTTTGAAAAAATTTTGACAGAATCTCCCCTATAATTGGACATTTTCTAGGCACGAGGCCACCTCAAAATTTGACAATCAAAATGCAATTCCAAATAATAAAGACAGATCATTCATTTATAGGGAAAAAGAAAAAGAAAACTTGGGGTAATCACCCATTACCCAAGAGGAGTAATCACCCATTACTCATAGGGAATCCAACATATGAATTCAACACTAAGGCAATTTATATGAAATGGAGGGAAAATGAAAAATACACTACAATGATAAGTGGAGTACTGGCACGGTATTATCTCTCCATTGATATACTTATCACTCCAAGCAATCCTACAAAGCATGAAATGTAATCAACAATCATGTTAGGATCATGGAAACTCCAGCCAATCCCCATAAATGAAATGAAATTGTGACTGAACCAAAATTTTCTACTTCAAACATATATAACAGTAGGGCTACTCACCCTTAAATCCGATGTATGGTGCTGAAAGCATACATGTTCTTCTTTGCTTCTTCCATGCTGTGAACCAAAAATGATAAGTACGATGTCCACATCATGCAAACTTATTGCAAAATTCATTAATCTCAAGTAGAAGATGACTAATAACAGTCTTCTTTTTACCAATAGTTGCATGATGTAGAACAGTGGCCTATTCACCAAGTTGGTTTAGATGACTGCTCAACTATAAAATTCAAAGTATTTATAATATAAATTGAGCAAAGTTTCAGCCCCAAAAACACACATGTTTACCTTGTCAACCTGGTCAACATCCAGTCCATTTTCAAGAAGCTTATCCAGTAATCTTGTTCCCTGTACCATCCAACAAAATTATAAAGGCAATAGATTAAGTGATGTATTAGAGATAGATGTATGGCGTCCATAAGGACATTTGCATCAAAATACAATTCCTTGGGTCTTCCTCTCAACCTTCTCATGTAAGATACCTATACAATTCAGTAATTATTCTATACCAGTGTTCCATGATATCTTGGTCCCAATATTTAAATATGTAATAAATAATCTATGATTATATTATTTGTAATTAATAATATTAATTAAGAAGACTAGTTAAAACTTCTTCAGAAAACTCTTTGCCTGTCTATAGCTATTTATAGAATCCCTAGTTGTGCAGAAGAATACTCCACATACTCCCTTTTGCCTTTTCTTTTCTCGGCCTGCATCTTTAATTCTCAAATTTGAATATTTTGCCTCTGTTTTTTTTTTCTTTTTTCCCTCTCCTGGAAGTAACAACGCAGGAGTTATGGCGCCACCTTTCACACTTTCACAAGATGGAATAGAGCTGCAGTTTGCAACTAACCACTTAGGTATACTTGCTTCTATTGTCTTTTGAATTCTAGCGAGTGCAAAGTTTGAGAGAAATTTCCATTCTTTTCATCAATATTATCTTTGTTCATTTGGTGCTCTATTCCTTCATTATCTTGAATCATGACATGATAGATTTAGCTGTTCTTGTGACTATCTTAAGTAGCATTCATAAAATTGACCCTAAGTTTGCCAGTGACATACAAACCTTTAAGATTTTTTAAGTATTTAGTTTATGGGACACTTCGATATCAGGTAGAAATCCCAAGAAAATTAGTTTGAAGGATAAGAATTTGATTATTTATTATTTATATTAGACTTTCAATGCACTCCATCAATTCCCGTAAGAAACTAAGTTAATTCTACCAGAAGTCTAATCTTAAAATTTTAAATTTGACCACAAAAATCCCAATTTCACTGAAATCCAAAGCCCATAGAAACACATTCATTAGAAAGCCAAATTAACACATCAAACTCAGCAACTTTGAAGTTAAACAAAATTTTAAATCATTTGTAAAAGCTAAAAAATAGGAAATTAACCTTTACAATTCTGAAGAGTGAGAACCCTCGGGCAAGAAAAAGCAGTGGCAATCACAGAAAGATCGGAATCAGTCATGCCAGGCCCGAACACAAAGCTTTTTCCTCTCGGTGCTCTGTAAATGAAGCCACCGGTAGCGGAAGCCATTGCAGGCTTGCCTAGGGGATGGGGGCAGCTCGCGTGGTGGGGGGGTGGTGGGGGTCGTTGAGGGGGAGGGGGTGGATGCGGGGGAAGGGAGAAAGGGGCGGGGGGCGCTGCGGGGTCGCCATGGGGAGAGGGGGCGGAGGCGGGGTGGTCTCGGCGGGGAAGGGAGAAGGGGGTGGGGGAAAGGGAGAAGGGAGAAGGGGGCGGGAGGGCGCCGCGGGAGTCGGCCGGGGGGGGAGGGGGGGGGAGCCCGCAACTTGTGGGGTGGGGGGCGGCGGGGTGCGGAGGAGGCAAGGGGGGAGGGGGCGGAGGCGGGGGGAAGGGAGAAGGGGGGGCACTGCGGGGGGTCGCCGAGGGGAGAGGGGGCAGCGGCGGGGTGGGCTTGGCGTGGAAGGGAGAAGGGGGTGGGGGAAAGGGAGAAAGGAGAAAGAGGCAGGGAGGGCGGGGGGGCGGCGGGAGTCGGACGGGGGGCAGTTCGCGGGGGTAATGGGTAGCAAAAGAAGAAGAAGAAGAAGAAGAAGAGTGTGAGGAAGAATGAGGGGGGAAAAAAAAGGAGGGAGTGGAAATTTTTAAATTTTTTAAAATTTTTTAACTATTTCATCGCAATTTGTGACGAAAACATTAAATCTAGTTAATTTCTAACATGTAGGAGATGAAGAACATTACAAATCTCTACATTATAATTTTCATCAATTTTTTAGTGATCTAAACAATAATAATAGTATTTGAATTATTTTTTTTATATATTTTACTTTATACATTACTTAATCAAAGTGATAAATAAAAAAATTAGACATATATATATATACATACATATATGTTATAATATATATATATATATATATATATATATTAAACCAAAGAGATACTTATATACATTGTATACTACATAAGTATATACATATACTTATGTATTAGAGTAAGAATATAACATAATAGAATTAACTATATATATTACAAACCGATCTCTACATTATAATTATCACTATTTTTTTTAGTAATCTCAACAATAATAATAGTATTTGAATTATTTTCCTTTATATATTTTACTTTATACACCAATTAACCAAATGGATAGATCAAAAAATTAGACATATGTATATACATAGCTATATGGTATAATATATATTAACATGTAAGAGACAAAGAACATTACAAACCGATCTCTACATTTTAATTATCACTATTTTTTTAGTGATCTCAACAATAATAACAGTATTTGAATTATTTTTTGTTATATATTTTACTTTATACACCACTTGACCAAATGAATAGATCAAAAAATTAGACATATGTATATACATAGCTATATAGTATAATATATATTAACATGTAGGAGACGAAAAACATTACAAACTGATCTCTACATTATAAATTTCACCATTTTTTTGTGATATCAACAATAATAACAGTATTTGAATTATTTTTCTTTATCTATTTTACTTTATACACTACTTAATCAAAGTGATGGATCAAAAAATTAGACATATATACACATACCTACATAATATATAAATTAAACTAAATAGATGCTTATATACATTGTATACATATACTTATATATTAGAGTAAGTATATAACATAATATAATTAACTATATATATTTACTTATGCAATACATTAGGTGTATAACATGACATAATTACATATACAAAATTATAATAAAATTCACAAATTGAGACATGTTATTTAAAATATTTCAATAAATTTGTCAAAATACACCACCACACAAACACATAAATAAATTTTAAAAAATTTTAGATTAAAACGCTATTTTGTCGCAAAACCCTCACAAATTCGTCGCAATTAGTGAAGGATTTGCCACGAATTTGTGACAAATTAGGGTTTTGAGATTTTCCAAAAAATTTTCATTTATATATTTTTTTAATTAAAAATATTTGACAGTCGCAAAACCCTCACATATTTCGAGGGCTTTGCGATGAACATTCAATTTTTTTAAAAAAAATATATTTTTAAAATGATTGACCGTCGCAAAATCCTCGCAATTTGGGAGGGTTTCAAAGGTATCGCAAAACCCTCGCAAATTGCAAGGGCTTTGCGATGCATGTTCACATTTTTTTAAAAATATTTTTTTAAAAAATAATTGACTGTCGCAAAATCCTCACAATTTGCGAGGGCTTAAAGGCCGTTGCAAAACCCTTGCAAATTGCGAGAGTTTTGCGATGGACATTCAAAAAAAAATTTAAAAATATTTTTTTTGCGAGGGTTTTGTGACGGACTTTCAAAAAATTTTATTCAAATATTTTATTATAAAAAATCATCGCAAAATCCTCGCAATTTGTGAGGGTTTATAGGCCGTCACAAAACCCTTGCAAATTGCAAGGGCTTTGTGATGAACATTCAATTTTTTAAAAAATATATATATTTTTAAAAGTAATCGGCTGTCGCAAAACCCTCACAATCTGCGAGGGCTTAGAGGCCGTCGCAAAGCCCTCGCAAATTGCGAGGGCTTTGCGATGAACATTCGAAAATTTATTTTAAAATATATTTTTAAAAAATAATTGGTCATCGCAAAACCTTTGCAAATTGCGATGGCGTAAAAACTGTCGCAAAACCCTCGTAAATTGCAAGGACTTTGCGATGGACATTTAAATTTTTTTAAAATATTTTTTTAAAAAACAATCGACCATCACAAAACCCTCACAAAACCATCGCAATTTGCAAGGGTTTAATGGCAGTCGCAAAACCCTTGCAAATTGCAAGGGTTTTGGATGGACATTCAAAATTTTTTTTAAAAATATTTTTTTTAAATAATCAGCCGTCGCAAAACCCTCGCAATTTGTGAGGGTTTTGCGGTGGACATTCAAATTTTTTTTAAAATATTTTTTAAAAAAAAATTGGTCGTCACAAAACCGCAATTTGTGAGGGTTTAAAGGCCGTCACAAAATCCTCGCAATTTGCGAGGGTTTTATGACAGACATTCAAATTTTTTTTAAAATATTTTTTAAAAAATAATTTTCCGTCGCAAAACCCTCGCAATTTGCAAGGGTTTAATGGCCGTCGGAAAACCCTCGCAAATTGCGACGACTTTGCGATGGACATTTAAATTTTTAAAAAATATTTTTCTAAAAACAATCGGCCGTCCCAAAACCTTCGCAAATTGCGAGGGTTTAATGGCCGTCGCAAAACCCTCGCAAATTGCGAGGGTTTTGCGATGGACATTCAAAAATTTTAAAATATTTTTAAAAAAAAAATAATCGGCGGTCGCAAAACCCTCACAAATTGCGAGGGCACTTTAGCCGTCGCCAAATCTTCGCAAATTGTGACGACTTTGCGATGGATATTTAAATTTTTTTAAAATATTTTTTAGAAAAACAATCGACCGTCGCAAAACCCTCGCAAATTGCGAGGGTTTTGCAATGGACGTTCAAAATTTTTTTTAAAAAATATTTTTTTAAAAATAATCAGCCGTCGCAAAACCCTCGCAAATTGCGAGGGCACTTTAACCGTCCCAAATTGCGAAGACTTTGCTACGAATTGCATCGGGTATTATGGCCGTCGCAATTTTGCGACGGTGTTGATCAACTCGCGAGTTAAATGAAAATCGTCGCAAAATGGTCGCTATTAGCGACGGTATTATAGCCGTCGCAAAAAATTCATCTCAAAATGACATTTTTCCTATAGTGAAATATGTATGCGTCAATTGTGTATATATAGTATATAAATATATTGATATGTTAATGGTGAATATTGCATATGCATATATGTATATTATCTATATATATTATGTGTTAGTGAATATAAGCATATATGTTATATATGTTATACGATTGTGATTAGAGACCATTTATATATACATACATATATATGTATATATATGTGTGTGTATAAATGATCACACACACACACATATACATATATGTATATATATATCTGTATGTGTGTGTGTATATATATGTATATGTGTGTGTGTGTGTGTGTGTGTGTATTTATATTTATATTTATATGAATAGGGTATATGTATATGTGTTTGTGAGTGTGTGTGTGTATGTGTATATATATATATATGAGTGTATAGTATGTATATAAAGTAATTATAAGTATAGTATTAATATGTTTTATACAACATTAGTTTTTTATTTTATTTGAATGATTAATAGAATGCGCGAAAAGACATTATTAATTAGAATACATACATACATACATACATACATACATACATACATACATACATACATACATACATACATACATACATACATACATACATACATACATACATACATACATACATACATACATACATACATACATACATACATACATACATACATACATACATACATACATACATACATACATACATACATACATACATACATACATACATACATACATACATACATACATAATTTATTTGTTATTCAATGCAACCCGAATAATTTTTACCCATAAAATATGTTTTATAAGTGATAAATATTGTTTTCAATATTATGTGTATTATATTTTTGTCAAAATGGGAATATAATGTGAAAAGGTCGTAGCTAATCCCTCTCTAATTGTTAGAGTTTAGATGTTGCCATTAAAATTTTTAAATTAAATTCAATACCGTTGCTAAACCCTAACAAAGAGCGAAGGCTTAGCTACGGTCATTAAAATTTTTTGTTTCAAATTCAATGTTGTAATTAAACTCTAGCAATCAGCGAGGAATTAGCTATGGCTGTATTATTTGTGACAGTTTAGCTACAGTAATCCATAGAAATCCGCAAGGGTTTAGCTACAATGTTTTAATTTTTTTTTTTTCAAATTTTGTCATCACTAAACTCTCGCTATTGGCGAGGGATTAGCGATGATAAATTGCCTTAGTAAAAATGTAAACTAAATATGACCGTTAGTCGTTTTCATTCATCTTTCTTCTTCCTTCTTACTTTCCCAATTTCCCCTATCATTGCAAAATCCTCCCTAAATTGTGATTCCTTCTCCAATCTCTCTTTTCCCTCTCCTTATATTATCGTCGCTTGCACTGTATTTCATCTCCAACACCTCACCTCTACTCTGTTTCCTTGGAAAATAGTGGTGCTCTACCTGTGGTTTGTTCTTGCGGAGAACAACAGTAGCGGTTGCCATTTCCTTCTCCATTTGCTATGTAAGTTTTTAATCTTTTTCTTGACATTTTATCAGAACCCTTGATTTGCTTTAGTGGTGTTTGATTGCCAATTGTTGAGACTAAGGTATTTCTTTCTGCACAGAACAATATAGCAATTTCATTCCTGCGAATTGTTTGATTGTATGCCCACATGATATGGTTACTCTATTTTCATATTGATATGTACTCTAGAGTACTTTGCTTCGGATAATAATGGATAATTGTGTACTTTGCTAATAGTGTATAGTTCTTAATTCTTCAAATTCAATTTGTTAACACAAGATTGACTAATTAATTATGCATCAGTGTTTACAATAGAGGTATCTTGCTTTAACAAAGTTTTGCAGTGATCTGCTTTCTGGTTATCAAAGTGTTGAGATATATGCTCTCTTAGACTAGGTTTCTAATGTAATTTTGGCTTATATAAATAAAAGTATTTTTCTCAGTCATTAAAAAAGACCCATTGTGTTTAAGTAAATAGTTCATGTGAATTGAGTCTTTCATAGTAAGGTATGAACCATGGGATATTTAACACATAAACTATTGTTCTTAACCGAATGATCAGAATGGGGATCTCATCATAGTAACTTTATTGTGTTATGAGTTATAAATAGGGAATAACTTACCTTTAGCTAATGAGTAGTCTTCTCATCTCATAACATAAGCGTATTTCGAATACATAGAACAGGACTTGTAGTAGTGGTTTTTAAAAGTACTATGTGATAGAAACCTAGACTACTATTGCTACAGCGTGGACTTGTACTCTACAACTTGGGTATAAGTTGGTAGTCTGACGAAGCAGGAAACGTATGCTTTGATATACTATAGTTAAGGTTCTTTAGAATGACTAATATACTTGTGTATTAGGTATATATAGCTAGTTAGTTAAGATAAACTTGTACAAGAATGCTTCTACACTATATTGCCCATTGTGATTGTCCGAATGATCTAATTATCTAAAGCTGTAGAAAACATAACTTGGATATTTACTTTAGGGTAGCTTTCTTAGAAAGCGGAAATATTCCAAAAAAGTCATGAATCATTGGACTAGAATCCTAAGGATAGTAAATGTCTTTTAGAGAGGTGTTAGTACACTCTATCCTCTCTAAATGCATGGTGGTATGTAGGGGGTATTTTAGTCATTTCACCTGTAGGTCGAAGACATAGTTAACGCAGTATTGTCCTTGGGTTCAATATTTTCTTATGGTGATATTAGAAAATATTTAAAATGTAAAATAAAACTATTTATATAGCAAAAGTATTTTGGTCATTTTAGTAGCCAGGGCGATGTGTTTTTTTAGTCCTCGGAATAGCCCGTAAGTCTGAATTAATTTTAGGCCGAGGAAGTGGTCTCAATAAGAGAAAGAATTTTATTTTATTCAGGGAGTCTAATTTATTTTGGACTAGAATAAAATAAAAGAATGAGAGAAATTAAATTTATTATCTAGTTTAATTGGTTAATTGATTATTTAGAACCTAAGCCCAGATTGAAAAATTAGAAAATTAACTTGGGCCTAAACTAGTTAATAAAAAGGCTTTAATAATTATTTTAGTTCATTTAAGCTCATTAATTATTTATTGGGTTATTTTTATAGGGCCAGAAAATAAATAATTAATGGTTATTATTTTGGGCTCATTGGGTCCAAGAAAATAATAAATTATTATTGGCCTAATAGCCTGAACTAAAATTTTTTTTTTATTCACGGAATAGAAGGGTTTAGGGAAAGCCAAACCTTTTCTGTTGATAGCCTCTGGGAGTTTTGAAATATCAAAACCCCGATGTTTTTTAGTTATCATTAGTGAATGGTCGTGGGTTTCTGTCGAAGAAACACAAAAATAGAAGCCTTCTTCTCCTCTCTGTCTCATTCATTTTCTTTTTCCTGATGTCTTCTTGATTTCGCTAATCAATAGCAAAAGATCAAGAAGAGCCTTTCTTCGCCTAAGTTGTTTCACCAATATATATTAAGCGGTGGAAAATTTTGAGAAGCAAAGGGCTTCACGTTCATGCCACGGAGGAGTAGGAGATTGGCGGGTCATTAACCAGAAGCTTTACCAAGTGAAGAAGCCATCACTATTGTTCAATCATCTTCTTCTCTACCAAACAAACCAAAGACACGCAGAGGTAAAAGAAAAATAGTTCTTCCGCTGTGTAGCTTCTACGTTTTTCTTCCTTTTGGTTTTTGTTTTTCGATGCATGCATGGCTCCAGTGTATTTCATTAGCTTCAAGTGGTATCAAAGTGTGATGCTTTGAATGGCTTAGGATTGATGTATGGTAGTTAATAAAATTGGCAATACTATTTTTTATGAATGCTTGAGATCCTTCGTTGTTTTGGTATGGGTAGATTGCACTGTACACCTCATGATTGAGGTTTACGATCTTCTATAAATTTTTTATAGCTTTGTTTAGCAATCGTGTAAACTTGATTTGAAAGGATATGGGCGGATATGGTGTTTATTTTTTATGAAAAATGTAAAACGAAGCCGCCTTGGATTGATCGCGAAGAGGTTGCAGAGGTCTGGAAAAAATTTGCAGACGAAAAAAGTGAAAAAAAAAAGGGAGGAAGATGGATCAAGCTGTCAAGTCAAGCTGAGCCACGGCTCGGTCTGCCTGGAGCCGAGGCAGGTGCCCAGGCCATCCACGGCTTCAAGCCGTAACCGGGCCCAGGCACGCCTCGGCTCGGCCATGCAAGAGAACTTCCTGGGCAGGATGCAATTGCATCATGCCTAGGATGCTAACCGAGTAATGATATGGGCAGGCGCCTACGGATCATGGTCCATGGGTTTTTTCATGGACCATGATCCAGTGTTGCGGGTGCACTGGATCAAGGAAAAAAATATTTTTTTTAAAATAAATATTTTTTAATTTTTCCCCCTTTTTCATTATTTTTTCTTAGGCTGGTTTTTTCCAATTTTTGGTCCTATATCAAGCGAAGTTATTATTTTGCAATAGTTAATATTCTTTGAATATTTTGCATGAAAAATAATAGTAAAGGATTTTTAGAATTAAACAAGATCATTAATTAATTTAATTAACGTGCTTAATTCTATTATTTAGATACTTAGGATTAAAAATAGAAAAGTATGAAAACGTTTGTAATTTTGTAGCATGCTATTTACTTTAATTCCTATGTGCACATTTTTCTCAAAGACCAAAGTATTTGAAAATTTTTATTTGACAAGGAAAAATATTTTTCTTTAATTAAATGATTATTTTACTTAAAAAAATTAATCCTTGGTTATTTTTTTAAAGGATTTTTATCATTGACATAGAAAATATTTTGGATTTAAAAATTTTTGTAAGTTAAAATGGAAAATCATTTTAATTCATTTTTGCAAAGCAAAAATTATTTTGTCAAATAAAACCTTGAGATCAGAATCTCCAGGATGTTTTAAATGGAAAATTTTGGAAATTATTAAGTTCTTAACTTAAGTGAAATTAATCCACGAGGAAAATTTTTTTCAAAGGATATAAACCTTGAAATAGAAATTTTTATAGATTTAGATATTTTTATTTAAGTTATAAGAGAACTGAATTAAAAATTTTCAAATAATATTTTTCCAAAAAAATCCTTATCTAAAACATTAAGTGGGAAAGGGGTTCCAATGGCCCCACGGTTTCCATCACGATCCTTATTAGAGATCGTGGGTCTCCTCGCGTTACCCTAGGAATGAACCCGTATAGGATGGAGATACCACAAGGATCTAGAACTAATGGAAGGATATAATTAATAACACAGGACACGTACTATGATCGGCCAACCCACGTTAGAGGACATAGTGCGAGCTATGTCCATAGGAAATAAGAAGAAACGGCCATCCCCTCGATGGAGTTATATTTTAGATCATTACCTAAAAAGGAAATTAATTTGTGGTAGTTAACGCACTTAGTTTACGAAACTATTAATCTTCCCAAGAAGTTATTTCAGTTTTTCTAAGAGCTAAATTAATCATGTTAAATATAATAGTAATGGGGTTAGCTATTATCAGTTTAATATGAGGATAAAGTGTACAAAATTATTTTATTTTCACAATTCTGAGAATTTTTTTATTTTTTAAATTTCATAAATGGTTGGTGGAGGTTCTTTCAGTCCCTTAGCCATTATTCTCCTTGAGAATAAGCTAATAAGTCCAAATTATGTGGACTAGAAAAGGAACCTGTATATAATACTCATAACCAAAGAGTATAAGTATGTACTTTACGAGACCTACCCTGTGATTAGGGAAGGTTCTACTACTGAGGAGCATAAGGCTGAAAAAGCATGAAAAAAGGCTGATGAGATGGCATGATGCTATATGCTAGCCTCCATGTCGAATGTGCTTCAATCTAAACATGAGCACATAGCAACTACATTCGACATAAGTTCGTCATTGACCATAATGTTCGCAGATAAGAGTCAGCCCGCAAGGCATGAGGCTCTTCGAACAATAATTAACACCAAGATGGCTGAGAGAGTATCAGTCATAAAGTATATATTCAAGATGATTGTTGCTTTCAAGGAAGAAGGAGTCTTGGGGGCTGTCATTGACCCCAAGAGCCAAGTGTATATGGTTCTCGAATCTCTGTCAGGTTCCTTAACTCAGTTCAAGTAGAATTACAATATAAACAAGTTAAACATGAGTTTAACTAAGTTGATGAAGGAACTCCACGTGGCAGGGAAGGTCATAAAGCCACAAGCTAGGGCTATGATGGCTTCTTCTTCAAGCACTGGGCCCAAGCCCAGAAAGTTCAAGAAGAAGAAGGGGAATGCAGTGCACCATCTCAAGTCTCAGCCCAAAAATAAACCCAAGGGCAATGCTTCAAATGTAGAAAGAAGGGACACTGGAAAAATGAGTATTCAGATCTTCAGGCCAAGAAAAACCCCATAGATAATATTTTCTATCTAGAGTCTATATCAATGGTTGGATCAACTTCCACTTGGATTGTTGATTCAGGAGCCACTAATTATATCTGTAGGTCCTTGTAGGGGTTTAGAAAGATTAGAAGACTCCAAAAGGGCAAACTTGGACTACATATGGGAAATGGAGCACAAGTTTATGCCCTTGCAATGGGAGAACTGGAACTTACTTTTGATTGTAATAGAATAGTTGTTTTGAATGATATTTTATTTGTTCCTGATTTTAGACAGAATTTAGTTTCAGTTGCAAAACTAATAAATCAAGGATATTCTATTTCTTTCTATTCTAGAATAACTCTCAATAGAAATGGAAATGTTATATGTACTGGGCACATGTATGAAAATCTATTCTTCATTAATCCTATTAATAATTAATTAAATAACGTTCAATCTGAACTTTTAAATAGGAAGAGAGAGACTAATATCAATAACTCATATCTTTGGCATCTAAGGTTGGGTCATATTAACTCAATCAGGATTCAGAGGTTAATCTATGATAGGCCTTTAAGCACATTGAGATTGGAAAGTTGGCCTTAATATGAATCCTATCTTATTAGAAAAATGACCAAAAGGTTTTTTACCCAAAAAGCGGATAGTGCCAAGGAAGCACTGAGTCTTGTTCACACTGATGTGTGTGGTCCTTTATCTACACCAGCAAAAGAGGGGTTTGAGTACTTCATTACTTTCATAGATGATTATACAATGTATGGTTATGTTTATCTAATGAGATGCAAGTCTGACTCTTTTGACAAGTTCAAAGAGTTTAAGGTTGAGATGGAACATCAGACAGGTAAACTAATCAAAACCTTACAATTGGATCGTGGTGGAGAATACCTCCTAGGTGAATTCAAAGACTACATGGTACATTATTAGATAGTATCCCAACTCTTTATGTCACGGACACCCCAATAGAATGGATTAGCTGAGAGAAGGAACAGGACATTGATGGAAATGGTCCGAAACATAATGTCGTATGCTACTCTTCCAATGCCTTTTTGGGGATATGTCCTAGAAACAATGACATATATTCTGAACTTGGTGTCTTCCAAGTCAGTACTTAGGACATCCTATAAGAAGTAGACCGGGCATACACCAAGTCTAAATCATCTCAAGATATGGGACTATCTAGAGACGGGAAACCATGGTAGAATAGATTGCCTTGGAGAATAATCTAGTAGATCCTGTCACCAAACCTTGGGCAGAGAGAGTCTCTAAAAGACATTTAGACACTATAGAGGTTAGCACCTATAGCCTTAATTAGTCTTAGAGTGCAAGTAGGAGATTGTTGGGATGTATGCCCTTTTAGACTAGATTTCTAATGTAATTTTGACTTGTATTAACAAAAGTATTTTTATCAAAAATTGTTTGTGAAATCTTCTTTATATTTGTACATATTTTTCATTGGAAAACACCCATTGTGTTTAAGTAAATAGTTCATGTGAATGGAGGTCTTTTACAGTAAGGTACGGACCATGAAATACTTAACACATAAACTATTGTTCTTAACTGAATGACGAGAATGGGGATCTCATCATAGTAAGGTTATTTTATTATGAGTTCTAAATAGGGAATGTCTTATCTTTAGCTAATGAGTAGTCTTTTCATTACATAACACAAGCGTATTTTGAATACATAGAACAAGACTTGTAGTAGTAATTTCTAAAAGTACTATGTAATAGAAACCTAGACTATTACTGCTACAGCGTGGACTTGTACTCTATAGCTTGAGTATGAGTTGGTGGTCTGATGAAACTGGAAGTGTATGCTTTGATATACTGTAGTTGAGGTTCTTTAAAAGGACAAATATACTTGTGTGTTGAGTATATATAACTAGTTAGTTAAGACAAACTTGTACAAAATAGCTTCTACACTATATCGCCCCTTGTGGTTATCTGAATGATCTAATTATCTAGAGCCCTGGGAAATATGACTTGGATATTTACTTTAGGGTTGCTTCCTTGGAAAGCAAAAATATTCCAAGAAGTTGTAGATCATTGGATTAGATATCCTTCAGAGAGGCATTAGTACACTCTATCTTCTCTAAATGCACGACAGTGTGTAGATGGGTATTCTAATCATTTCACCTATAAGTCGAAGACATAGCTAATGCAACATTATCCTTGGAACCAATATTTTCTTATGGTGATATTATAAAATATTTAAAATACAAAATATAGCTATTTATATAGTAAAGGTATTTTGATCATTTTAGTAGCCAATGTGATTTATCTTTTTGGCCCTCAGAATAGCCCATAAGTCCTAATTAATTTTTAGTCAAGGAAATGGTCTCAATAAGAGAAATGATTTTATTTTATTTAGGGAGTCTAATTTATTTTGGACTAGAATAAGATAAAGAAATGAGAGAAATTAAATTTATTATCTAGTTTAATTGGTTAATTAATTATTCAGGGCCTAAGCCTATATTAAATAATTAAAAAACTAACCTAGGCCTAAATTAGTTAATAAAAGACTTTAATAATTATTTTAGTTCATTTAGGCTTATTAATTATTTATTAAATTATTTTTATATGTCCAGAAAATAAATAATTAAAGATTATTATTTTTTGTTCATTGGGTCCAAGAAAAATAATGAATTATTATTGGCCCAATAGCCGAACTAAAGGGTTTTTTTTTTATTCATAGAATAGAAGAGTTTAGGAAAAGCTAAACCTCTTCTGTTGATAGCTTCCGAGAGTTTTGAAGTATCAAAACATTGGTGTTTTTTTGTTATCATTAGTGAATGGTCGTGGGTTTCTAAGAGCCACAAAAACAGAAGCCTTCTTCGCCTTTCTCTCTCATTCCTTTTCTTTTTCCTGATGTTTTCTTGATTTTGCTAATTAATAGCTAAGGATCAAGAAGAGCCTTTCTTCACCTAAGTTGTTTCACTGACATATATTAGGTGGTGGAATATTCTGAGAAGCAAAGAGTTTCGCGTTCATGGCATGGAGGAGTAGGAGATTGGTAGGTCATCAACTGGAAGCTTTAACAAGTGAAGAAGTCGTCACTGTTGTTCAATCATCTTCTTCTCAGTCAAACAAACTAAAGACACGTAGAGGTAAAAGAAAATTAGTTCTTCTATTGTTTAGCTTCTGCATTTTTCTTCCTTTTGGTTTCTGGTTTTTAATGCATGCATGGCTCCTATGTATTTCATTAGCTTCACAGAGAACCCTTATCTACTTATGACCGATTCATGTTCTCAATAGAGTCTGTTATCTTGGCTTCTAAAATCTCATTTGCACTCCTACAACAATAATAACAAAAAAGAAGATTAAACAGTGGCAATTTAATTTCAAGAGCAGTTAAGGAACTTTTGATATGCTTTGCTTGTATTATTATATGGACAATTATTTTGGGCTAAAAATTTTGGTTGTCTTCACAACTAAACTAGAAGTTTTTTTTTTTTTTATCAATTAAGGATGATATTAAATCTATCAGAATGTTCTTTCTGCATCTTGTCACGCTCACTAGCTAGTGTTCTAGCTAATTGGTGACTACCCTTCAAGATTCTTCAATGATTCAACATATATATTGTTCATTTATTCAACATGAAAGAGGAATCCACATTTTAAGGATGCAAAGAGTTAGTGAGCTTCCCTAAGTATGCATGAAAACCTAGTGTTGTCATACGGGCCAACCCACACAGTTTTGAGCAGTGTCGGGCCGGGCCGGGCCGGGCCTATGGGTCATGTGGGCTAGTCCCACAATTATGCTAGCCGATCTGTGTTGGGCCCTGGGCCAAAAATCGGGCAGGCCCTTGTAGGTCATGTAGGCTAGTCCCACAATTATGCTAGCCAGTCTGTGTCGGGCCCTGGGCCAGAAGCCCTGGGCTCGGCACGGCCCGAGCCCTTGGCTTGTGAGGCCCGCAGGTCTGCACACACAGGCCCGACCCACTTGCCATGCTATGAAAACTTGATACATGGAATGATGAATGGTTTAAATCAACTTTCTTAGAGTTATTTTATAGTCTGATTGTAAAATTTAGTCCAACGTGAATTAAATCATGGTGCCATAAAAGATCAATCATATATGTTAGAGACATGCAAAATACCAACTGCTTTTGTGTTTTACTTTTTCTCTTTTGGTGAAACCCAGCTGCCTTTATTTGGTACTTTTGATATGCCATGAGTGTTGAAACTTGCACTATTTGGTAAAAAACTTGCATTATTTGCAACTTAGATTTCTTATGCATATTTTATCTAGATGTTTTGTAGATTCGACTGTGATTGGAAGAAGATTGAAGCATTTGTTGGATCAAAGATTGGGATTCAAGGAAATTTTATTCCAATAAATATGCTTCAATTTCATGTTACATTTTTTTTCTCTTGGCAAATTGCCAATGCACTACACTCTCACAACTACTCTTACATGATCCATTCAATCTATTCCCTGTTAGTGTTTTCTTGCATTTGAATATAAAATTATGTTTAAGGTCTACTACTGGTGTGCTAAAGTCAAATGCTTTAAGTGTTTTTCTTTAACTTGAATTGGTGAATTTAAGTATTTTGCTTATGGTTTTCTAATAAAAGTGCATTGTGCTATGGGGAATTATGATGTGGGTGTTGAGATTGCAATACTTTGTGTAAAATATTCATTGCTTGACTCTTGCAATTTTCATCTTGCTCACTTTTGAATAGTAGGGTTTTGTGAATATTCATTTTCTTGTTGCATTTTTAGATTTAATTAAGTTGTTGTGGTTGTCGATTGGAGATTGGTTGTAAAGGGTGATTGGTAGGCTATTAGATAGATTGTGGTAGTGATTTGATTTGAGTAGTTATATTATGTTGGTTTAAAGTGTTGTTGGTTTGAATTATATGTGGATATTGTTGTGGTTGAATTTTGAGTGGCCTTAGTGCCTAGAAAACGTCCATTTTTTGGGGGAGATTCTGCCAAAATTTTCTCTTGCACCTCTTTAAATAATTAATAAATCTTAAATACTAATTAGTAATTAGTAAATCCTAAACCTTAGTTGAAAATAGTCACTCAACTATTTTAAATGAGCTAAAGAGAAGTTTCTTCACTCCAAAAAATGTTCCATAAACATTTGCAATCCATCTTTTATTGTGACCATTCCTTCTAAAATTTTCCTACAATTTCTATATTTTAAGGTTGTCATTGAACATCTTGGGAAATTAACTTTATTTACGTTCTTTTGCTTTGATTCTAACCTTAGTTAGTGTAATAATGAATGAAAGTAACATACCTTGAATGAAACTAATATACCTTGACCATTATAGTTAACCCTAATTTAATGACTAGTTAACCCTAAACCTTAACTAATAACTGGTTTGCCCTATTTATGTTGTTGATTTTTTATGTAAAAAAGACATGTCCCTAGTATCAATGGTATTGCTAGTGAGTTTGAATGGGCGATTAGACAACATTTTTAGATTTGCTATTTCAAATGCGATATTATCCAAGATTAGATGTCCGTTTCAAAATGTCAAAAAAAAAAAAAATCAATCTCTGTCCGAAGTCAAACTTTATTTATACAAATATAGATTTATTGATAACTATCATCGATGGACTTGTCATGGTGAACCATATTACATAGCATCGAGAGAGCCCACCTCAACATCAAGAGATGTAGTTATTGAAGCCAGTTCAAGCAACCTGTTTCGAGATATGGTTCTAGATGCTGTAGGACCTGAGGTTCCAAATTATGGGCATGAACAGATTCTGTTGATGAACCTCCAAATGTAGAAGTACAAAGGTTCTATAATATGTTGTGAGTTGTTGATACATCGATATAGGAAAGGTGTATGAGTCACTCATAGCTTTCACTTGTATCTCAGATATTAAACATCAAGTTTGAAAATAATATGTCCGAGAAATGTTTCAATCAAGTTGTGTAGCTCATGAGGTAGGTTGTACCAAGTAGGAATAAAATCTCAGATGACGTCAATGAGATGAAGAAATTAGTATCTGGTCTCTGTTTACCTATTCAAAAAATAGATGTATGTACTAATAGATGCATGTTTTATTGGAAAAATGATACCACATATAGAGAATATAAGTTTATGGTCATCCACGATACATGTAAAGCAAAAGTCGGAAGAGTAACAAGCAAAAGGAGATACCTTTTAAAAATATGTACTATTTTCTAATAATAGCTCGATTGCAGCAATTGTATGCATCTAAAACAATTGTTACACATATGAGATGGCACGCGAAGAGTACAACGGAGGATAGCTACATGAGTCATGCTCGTGACAGCAAGACTTAGCAACATTTTGATAAGAATCATCTTGAATTTGCAAAAGAAGTACGAAATGTGAGGCTTGGAATGTGCATGGATGGGTTTGCTCCATTTAGGATGTCTGAAAAAAAATATTCATGCTTGCTAGTTATTTTGACTCCGTGTAATCTCCCCCTGTGGATGTGCATGAAAGATCTGATAATGTTCTTGACTATCCTTATTCCAGGGCTAAAGAATCCTAAACATAAAATTGATGTTTATTTACAACCATTAATAGATGAATCGAGGGGGTTGTGGTTTGATGGTATCCCCACATATGACATATCCAAGAGATAAATGACTTTTCAGTCTATGGAATACTTAGTGGATAGAGCACTACAGACAGATTTGCATGTCCATATTGCATGGAGTGCACAAAGACTTCTCATCTTCAGTTTGGGGGTAAAACTTCGTGGTTTGATTGTCATTGTCGGTTTTTGCCACCAAATTATCCATTTAAGAGGAACACACAGTTATTTAGAAGGGACAATAATACAAATCTTATGATGGCTTTTCTTGGTATTGTGGTATTTTTGCTGACTATAGTTCAGTTCAAACAAAGGAAACTAAAACAGGGACTTTTCTTGTGTCAAAAAGGATAATGTAACCTAACTACCTACGCTCTTTCAAACCCTTGAAGAACAAAGCCTCAAAGACCCTCAAGATGAGTAGAAAGTTCTACTATATTCTCACCCCAATATCCTTGAAGCAACAAAGGTAAACAAGAACAAATAGAATAGAGAAAATAGGCACCCAAGTATTGAATTTCAAATAAACCTTAGAAGAACAAAGCAACTAAGACCCATTCAAAGAAAATAACATTGGATTATCCAAAAGATTTATAGACTCTTACAAAAGGAGGACTAACCCTTAAGCTTGATCTTGAACAAGATGAATAAGGAGGCTAGGGACTCTCAAGATTCTCTCTCAAACTTGAATTAAAGTGAAGTGAATTGTCTTGTCAAATCAATAAAGGTGCTATTTATACTACCCTAACCCTAGCTAAGTAATCCCTGAGGTTTAATTACAATTTAGAATCAAAATAAGTATTTTCAAACACTTAAAATTGAAGAAAGTCAGAGAAAAGCATTAAAACGCGGAGCAATCGGCGGTGGCCCAGGGGCAAGCCGGCGCCGGTTTGGTTCTGTCTTCGGGTCGGTTCATGTTTGCTTAAAGTGACGTTTTGGACAGAATGGAGCCGGTGCCGGTTTGGCTGCATGCATCTGGCGGCAGCTGTCCTCTGGGAAGCCTCCCTTTGTCAAATTTCATCCCCTTTTGCTGTCGATTTAAGTTCTTATTGGGGTCCCTCGTGGATGGCCATCAACACAAACTCTTGGCTCGCTTCCTCCACCTTCCAATCCTCCTTCATCCTTAAGCATGGTATGATGATCAATTGAAAATCATCTTGAAGCTTCTTAGTCCTCACTCTTGTCATCGGTCATTATCCTCCATGATGAAGTGGAGTCTCATCATCTCCCCCTCCTTGAAAAGGATTCGTCTTTGAATCATCGCCATCATCTACATCAAAAGGAGAAAGGTTACCAACGTTAAATGTGGCACTAACATGATACTCATTAGGTAGATCTATCTTGTAAGCATTATCTCTAACTTTGGCAAGAACTTGAAATGGTCCATCCCCCCTTGGATCAAGTTTACTTCGTCGTTGCGTGGGGAATCTCTCCTTGCGAAGGTGCACCCATACCCAATCGCCCAACTCAAAGATCATATTTTTTCTTCCTTAATTGCGCTTTTGGGTGATCTCTTCATTTCATTTTGCAATTGTTACTTTCACCTTCTCATGGAGTGCCTTCACCATCTCTGCCTTCTTAGCTCCATCAAGGTTCAACCGTTCACTTATAGGCAAAGGAACTAAATCTAAAGGAGTTAGAGGATTAAAATCATATACAATTTCAAAAGGAGAATAAGAAGTGATAGAGTGAATAGCCCTATTGTAAGCAAACTCAATATGAGGTAAGCACTCCTCCCAATTTTTCAAGTTCTTCTTGGTCACGGTTCATAAAAGTTGGGTGAGTGTTTGGTTGACCACCTCCGTTTGTCCGTCCATTTGAGGATGACAAGCTGTGGAAAACAAAAGATTAGTACTAATCTTTTTCCATAAAACTCTCCAAAAATAGCTAAGAAATTTAGTATCCCTATCCGAGACAATAGTCCTTGGAATCCCATACATTCTCATCACTTCTTTAAAGAATAAATCTGTAATATAGGACGCATCATTAATTTTGGAACAAGCCACAAAATGAGCCATTTTAGAGAATCGAACAACAATCACAAATATGGAGTCCTTACCTCCCTTGGACCTAGGTAATCCTAAGATGAAATCCATTGAAATATCAATCCAAGGCACATTAGGTGTAGGCAAAGGAGTATAAAGACCATGTGGATGGAATCTAGACTTGGCTCGCCTACAAATAATGCATTGAGAACAATGTCTCTCCACATACTTTCTCATTTTTTTGCCAAAAGAAATGTTCCTTAAGGATGCCTAAGGTTTTTGCAACACCAAAATACCACATTAGTCCCCCACTATGGGTTTCTCGAACTAGAAACTCCCTAATGGAACCCTTTGACACACAAAGCCTTGCTTCCCTAAACAAGAAACCATCATGCCTATAATATTTAGCAAATGCACCTTTCTCACAAGTATGGAAAATATCCCCAAACCCCTCATCATCAACGTACAAATCTTTCACAAATTCAAAACCAAGAAGTTTAGCATCCAATAAGTTTAGTAGGGCATACCTTCGAGATAGTACATCCACTGCCACATTTTCCTTGCCCTTTTTGTACTGAATGACATACGGAAATGTCCCAATGAACTCCATCTACCTTGCATGCCTTTTTTTTCAAGTTTTGTTGGCTCTTGAGGTGTTTAAGGGTCTCATTATCGATATGAATGACAAACTATCTTAGAAAAAGCTAATGTCGCCAATATTCCAAAGTCCTCACAAAGGCATAAAGCTCTTTGTCATAGGTAGAATAGTTGAGGGCTGCCCCGCACAATTTCTCAATAAAGTATGCAATGGGTTTTCTATCTTGGGTCAAGACCGCTCCTATTCCCACTCCACTTGCATCACACTCTATCTCAAAAGCCTTCTCAAAATTAGGAAGAATAAGAATTAGAGTTTGGCTCAATTTGTCTTTGAGGGTTTAAAAGGCTTGTTGTTGGGCTTCCTCCCACCTAAATCCCACCTTTTTCTTTACCACTTCAGTTAGAGGGGCTACTATAGTGCTAAAATTTTGGATAAACCTCTTATAGAAGCTAGCTAGTCCATGGAAACTACAAACTTGGGTAATGGTGGTAGGGGTTGGCCAATCTTGGATGGCTTTCACTTTTCCCTCATCAACCCCAATCCCTTTAGCACTCACAACATATCCAAGGAACGTAATACTCTCCAAACAAAAAGAGCATTTATCAAGATTAGCATGCAATCTCTCCCTTTGGAGGGCAACAAGCACACTTTGAACATGATTTAAATGATTCACATATGATTTGCTATAAATTAATATATAATTAAAGTACACAACAACAAATTTCCCAATGAATTCCCTCAAAACATGGTGCATTAGTCGCATAAAAGTACTATGAGCATTGGACAATCCAAAGGGCATGACAAGCCATTCATACAACCCTTGTTTAGTTTTAAAAGCAGTTTTCCATTCATCCCCTTCCCTTATTCTAATTTGGTGATAACCGGATTTCAAATCAAATTTTGAGAAAATGTATGCACCAAATAGCTCATCAAGCAAGTTATCTAGCCCAGGAATGGGATAGCGGTATTTTACCGTTATGTTGTTGATAGCACGACAATTCACACACATATGCCATGTCCCACCCTTTTTGGACACCAAGAGAACTGGAACCGCACATGGGCTTAGGCTCTCTCTCACATGTCCCTTCTCAAGTAATGCCTCCACTTGCTTTTGCAATTCCTTGGATTTCTCCGGATTGCTTCTATATACCGGTCGGTTGAGGATGACGGCTCCAAGCACAAATTCGATTTAATACTCAATTCCTCTCAATGGTGGTAGTCCTCCAGGCACCTCATTTGGAAAAACGTCTTCAAACTCTTGAAGGATAGCTGCAATTTTATGAGGCAAAGACAATGTGGAATCATTAGTAGAAACATAAGAACATTTGCATAAAAGAAGAATAACCGGTTCCTTAACTTCTATAACCTCTATGACATCACTCTCTTTTGCAAAGAAATTCACTCTTGTTTTACCTCCCTTCCCTTGTCCTTGCTCACTCCTATCTTTGATTGTCAATGGAATTTGTTTGTTCATCCTCTCTCTCAACTCTTTCTCTTGCCTCTCCTTTTCTTTCCTCTCAATTTCTTACTTTTGCTTAACTTCTTGCGCTCCCTTCTTCTTCTCTTTTTCCTTCGCGATTCTTTAGTCTTTGCCCACATCACTAGGGGCCATGAGAGTGAGGGTAAACTTAGTTCCATCATTGAGTAGGGAATAAGTATTCTTTCTCCCATCATGTTTTACATGCCTATCATATTTCCAAGGGCTCCCTAGTAGTAAGTGTCCCGCTTGCATAAGTACTACATCACATAGCAATTCATCCTTATACTTCCCCATTTCAAAAGACACCAACACTTGCTTATTTACTCTCATTTCCCCACTATAATTCAACCATTGTAGTTTATAGGGCTTGGGATGTCTAGTCCAACTCATGTCAAATTATTCAACCAAATCTGCACTAATCACGTTAGTGCAACTCCCACTATCCACAATGACACTACAAGGGGTCTTGTTGACTAGACACCTAGTGTAGAAAATGTTCTCTCTTTGTTGGTGGTCTTGATTCTCAATGGCTTGTAAACTTAAAGACCTTCTAGTGACTCTCACCAAGGAGTATTCTTGTCTAACAACTTCCCCCTCATCACTCTCCTCATCTCCATTTCCGTCTTGGTCTCCTTGGTATCTTTCTCCCTCTTCCTCTTCGTTAGTAGAGACCTCACCATATGGATTAGTATACATTGCTCTCTTGCTTGGACACTTATGGGAAATGTGTCAATATCCAAGGCACTTAATTTATGGACTCTCTATAGCTTTCCCCTTGTCCTTGTTCCATCCTTCCCTAGGTTTCTAATCCTCCCTAAGCTTCCATTCTTCCCTAGGTTTCCAAGCTTTCCTAGGTTTGTTGAAGTCCCTTTGAAATGGCTTGCGGGCTTCATCATTCTTAGTTGGCACCTTGCTAGTTGTGTTGGGGTTTGGAAGTGTTGGTCTAGTAAATGCTCTTCTCTTTAATTACCTTTCAATCTTCATGGTGGTATGTACCATATCCTCCAATCAATCATAGGGATGCAATTCCACCAAATTGGCAATCTCCCTATTTAATCCTCCTAAAAACCTTGCTCTTGTTGCTCTAGGATCTTCATAGATTTGAGCTCTCATCAACATAACTTCCATCTCCTTATGATAATCTTCCACACTTTTGTTCCCTTTCTTGAGTGATTGGAGCCTTTGGTAGAGATCATTATAGTAATGGTGTGGTATAAACCTTACTCTCATCGTATCTTTCAATAAATTCCAATTTGCCACGGTTTCCACTCCCATTTGCCTCCTTTGAGCACTAACTTGCTCCCACCATACCAAAGCATACTCCGAGAAACCCAAAATAGCCAACCTCACTTTTGACCTCTTACTATAAGTATGGCTTTCTAGGAATATCTCCATCTTTCTTTCCTACTCTATTGGATTGTATGCCCTCTTAGACTAGGTTTCTGATGTAAAATCGAATATTTTAATAAAAAAATTTATTTTCAGAAATTATTTGTGAATATACTTTTTGTTTGTGCACAATTTTCATTCAAAACAGACCCATTGTGTTTAAATAAGTGATCCATGTGAATAGTGGTCTTTCACAGTAAGGTATGGATCACGGGTTATTTAACACATAAACATTTGTTCTTAACCTATTGATGAGACTGGAAATCTCATCATGTTTAGGTTATTATGTTATGAATTCCAAATGGGAAATGGCTTACCTTTAGCCAGTGAGTAGTCCACTCACTTCATGACATAAGTGTATTTCGAATACGTAGGACAGGACCTGTAGTAGTAGTTTCTAAAAGTACTATACGATAGAAACCTAGACTACTATCGCTATAGCGTGGACTAGTACTCTACGACTTGAGTATGAGTTGGTGACCAGACGAAGCTGGAAGCATATGCTTTGATATACTATAGTTGAGGTTCTATAGTAGAACCAATATACTTGTGTATTGGGTATATGTAACTAGTTAGTTAAGACAGACTTGTACAAGATAGCTTCTACACTATATCGCCCCTTGTGGTTGTCCGAATGGTCTAAAATATCCAGGGCCCTAGGAAACATAACTCGGATGTGTGCTTTAGGGTAGCTCTCTTGGAAAGCGAAAACACTCCAGGAAGTCGTGGATCATTAGACTAGAAGCCTAAGGATGGTAGATGTCATTTAGAGGGGTGTTAGTACACTTCTTCCTCTCTAAATGTACGACGATGTGTAGAGGGGTATTTTAGTTATTTTACCTGTAGGTCGGAGACTTTGCTAATGCAGCATTGTCCTTGGGGTCAATATTTCCTTATGATGATATTAGAAAATATTTAAAATGCAAAATACAGTTATTTATATAGCAGGGGTATTTTGGTCATTTTAGCAGCCAAGGCGATGTGTCTTTTTGGTCCTCGGAATAGCCCGTAAGTCCTAACTAATTTTAGGTTGAGGAATTGGTCTCAGTTCAAGAGGATTTTATTTTATTTTATGTCATTTTATTCAGGATGTTTAATTTATTATTAGACTGGAATAAAATAAATAAATAAATAAATAAAAATAGGAGGAGAGTGAAATTAATTATCTGATTTAATTGGTTAATTAATTATTCAAGGCCTAGGTCCAGTATGAATAATTAGGAAATTAAACTGGGCTTAAACTAGGGAAAATAATTAATGTTTAATTATTTATTGGGTTATTTGTATAAACCCAAGAAATAAATAATTGAAGATTAATTATTTTTGTTCATTTGGGCTCATTAATTATTTATTGAATTATTTATATAAGTCCAGGAAATAAATAATTAATGTTTATTATTTTGGGCCTTTTGGGCCCAAGAAAAATAATAAATATTATTTTGGCCCAATAGCTTCGACCGTAAGGTTTTTTCTAGATACGGTTCAAATGAGTTTAGGGTTAAGCCAAACTTATTCTCAGAATAACATCCGGGTGTTTGAAATATGATATCCCGGGGATATGTTTATTAGATAATCAGAGACCTAGTTTTGGCTTACCAATAAACAAGTCTCTGGAGAAAGAAAAATCCTAATCTCCCTAACAACAACAAGAGTCACGCAACTCTCTCTCTCTCTCACGTCTTCTCACCTCTGTTTATTCTCCTTGGAGCTTTGCTAACCAATAACAAGAGAACCAATGAGACTTGAGACCGTTCTTCTTCACCGTTATGTTCACCGACTAGAGGTTGGGCAGTGGCATATTCTAAGAGTTGAAAGGTTTGGCGTTCATGCAAACAAGGCAAAGTAGGAGGCTAGCGGGTTTTCAACCGGAAACTTTTTCAAGTGGGCAAGGCGAAGCGATTCCTGTTGTTCAATCCACTCCTACTCAACCTAGTAGGTTTAAAGCGCGCAAAGGTATGATCTTAACGCTTCCGTGCGGCCTTTAAGGCTTGCGTTTTTTTATTCCTTTGTTTTTTTTTTTTTTTTTTTGTTCAAGCATGCTCCTCTGTTTCTGCCCGTCAATGTGGTATCAGAGCCAATGGTTCTTTGATCAACTTAGGGAGCATGATAGTTAATAGAAATGGAGAAGATAATTGTTTGGTGATTATACCTGTGATCCTTCGCTGTTTTGGTATGGGATAGCATGACTATGAGCTTCACTGTTGAAGCATAGGTATCTCTGTAAAAATTTTGGCTTTGATGTTTGATTGTATAAACCCAATTTAAATGGGTATAGGCGGTTGTGTTTTTGTTTTGGATGAGTTTTTGTAAGTAAAAATGTCCAAAAAAGCCAAAGAAATAAGCTAAAGTCGAAGAGCAGATGGCTCTGCAAATTTCACGGGGAAAAGAAGAAAAAATAAAGAAGAGAACTGTTCCTAAGCCGTTTGAGCCGAGCTGAGCTGCTGCCGAGCCGCTACCGAAATTGTGACAGAAGCCGCATTGTTTGCGCCTTGGAGCCGAGCCGGATTGCGTGGAAATTGAGCCATTTTCAATTGCAAATTTGCAATTGAATTGCGCAGGTCGAGCGGTGGGTTATTGGGCGAGTGCGTGTGTCGCATGCGGGTTGGCAGCTGAGGAGAAGCGGGCGCGGGCGGATCCATGGGCTGCGGCTGGAAGGCGATCCAGTACGGGCCGCGGTGCACCGCAGGGCATTTGGGCGCGGATCCGGTGCAGCCAGTGCAATGGACCGCCAGCTATTTTTTGTAATTTTTTTATTTTTTTTTTCTTTTTCGTTTTGGGTCCCATACCAAGTGAAGTTAATATTTTTACGATAGTTTATATTCTTGGAATATATTTGCATGAAAAATATTAGTAAGGGATTTTAGGGTTAAATAAGATCATTAATTAATTAATTAATTAATTAATTAATATGTTTAATTCTATTATTTGGGCACTTAGGTTTAAAAATAGAAAAGCATGAAAACGTTTACTATTTTCTAGCATGCTATTTTTTTTTTTTTTGTACCTATGTGTGCCTTTTCTCAAAGACCAAAGTCTTTGGGAACATTTTTAACAAGAAAAATATTTTTCTTCAAAAATTAAATGGTTATTTTAATTTGTACAAAAATTAATTCTTGAATATTTTCTCAAAGGATTAATCCTTGACATAGAAAATATATTGGATTTAAATATTTTTGTAAATTAAAATAGAGAGCCATTTTGTTTTATTTTGCACTAGAAAAATTGTTTTGTCAAATAAACTTGAGACTAAAGTCTCTACAAAGTTTTAATTGGAATTTTTTTTAAATCATTAAGTTTTAACTTAAATAAAATTAGTCCATGAAAAAAATCTCTCAAAGGATATAAACCTTGACATAGAGATTTTAGTGGACTTAAATATTTTATTTTTGAGTTAAGGAAAAACTTATTGGAAATTTCAAAAGGATATTTTTTCAGAAAACCTTTATTTTAAAAGACTAAGTGGGAGAGGGGTTCCAACGGCCCCACGGCTTCCATCACGGTCCTCATTAGAGATCGTGGGTCCCCTCGCGTCATCTTGGGAGTGAACCCGTATAGGATGAGAATACCACAATGATCTAAATCTAATAGAATGATGTAATTAATAACCCGGGGCACGTGCTATGATCGGCCAGCTCATGTTGGAGGTTATAATGCAAAGTATGTCCATAGGAAATGAGAGGAAACGGCCATCCCACGATGGAGTTATCCTCTAGATCATTACCTATAAGGGAAATTAATTTGTGGTGGTTAATACACTTGGCTTAGGGAACTATTAATCTTCCTAAGAAGCTATGTCAGTTTTTCTAAGAGCCAAATTATTTCCAGTGCACAAATTTTATTTTGTTTTCACAAACAAAATTCTTTCTTTTATTTTTCGATTTTCAGAAATGGTAGGAGGTTCTTTTAGTCCATTGGTCGTTATTCTCAGGGAGAATAAGTTAACGGGTCCAAACTATGTGGACTGGAAAAGGAACCTGGACATAATACTCACAGCCGAAGAGTATAAGTATGTCCTTTATGAGACCTGTCCTATTATCGGGGAAGGTTCCACCACCGAAGAGCGAAAGGCTGAGAAGGCGTGGAAGAAGGCTGACGAAATGGCACGTTGCTATATGTTAGTCTCCATGTCTAATGTGCTTCAGTTAAAACACGAGCACATGGCTTCTGCATATGACATCAGTCAATCATTGGCTACTATGTTCGCGGACAAGAGCCAGCCCACAAGGCAGGAGGGAGCATCAGTCTGAGAGCATATACTCAAGATGATTGCTGCTTTCGAGGAGGCAGAAATCTTAGGGGTTGTCATTGACCTTGAGAGCCAAGTGGACATGATTCTCGAATCTCTACCGGGTTCCTTTACTCAGTTTAAGTTGAACTATAAAATGAACAAATTGAACATGAGTTTGACTGAATTGATAAAGGAGCTCCAAATGGCGAGAAGGTCATGAAACCGTAGTCAAAGGCCATGATTGCTAAGGCTTCTTCCTCAAGAACTGGGCCTAAACCTAGAAGTTCAAGAGGAAGAAGGGGAATACAGCAAACCAGCCTAAGACCCAGCCCAAGGACAAACCAAAGGGCAAGTGCTTCAAATGTAGGAAGAAGGGACACTGGAAAAATGAGTGTCCAGATCTTCAAGCCAAGAAAAACCCCACAGGTAATGTTTTCTATCTAGAGTCTATATCAATGGTAGGATCAACTTCCACTTGGATTGTTGATTTAAGAGCCACTGATCATATCTGTAACTCCTTGCAGGGGTTTAAAAAGATTAGAAGACTCAAGAAGGGTGAACATGGACTACGAGTGGGTAATGGAGCACAAGTCTGGGCCCTTGCAGTGGGAGAGCTGGATCTTATTTTTTATTGTAATAAAATAGTGGTTTTAAAAGACATTTTATATGTACCTGGATTTCGTCAGAATTTGATTTCAGTTGCAAAACTTAAAAATCAAGAATATTCTGTATCTTTCCATTCTGGTATTTCTGTATCTTTCCATTCTGGTATTTCTATCAGTAGAGATGGAGAAATTTTATGTACTGAACATGTGTATGAAAATCTGTTCTTTTTAAACCCTATTAACAACCAATCAAATAACGCTCAGTCTGAACCTTTATCTAAGAATAGAAAGACCAATATCAATGATTCATACGTTTGGCATCTAAGGTTAGGTCATATTAACTCAACTAGGATTCAGAGGCTAATCTATGATGGGCCTTTGGGCTCATTGAGATTGGAAAGTTGGCCTCAGTGTGAATCCTGCCTGATGGGAAAGATGACCAAAAGGTCATTTACACCAAAGGCAAATAGAGCCAAGGAGGCGTTGAGTCTTGTTCACACTGATGTGTGTGGTCCATTGTCTACACTAGCTAGAGGAGGTTTTGAGTACTTCATTACTTTTACGGATGATTGTACGAGGTATGGTTACATTTACCTGATGAGACGCAAGTCTGACTCTTTTGACAAATTCAATGAGTTTAAGGCTGAAGTGGAGCGTCGGACAGGTAAATTAATCAAAACCTTACGATCGGATCGTGGTGGAGAGTACCTCCTAGGTGAATTCCAGGACTACATGGTACATCATGGGATAGTATCCCAACTCTCTGCGCCGGGAATACCCCAGCAGAACAGAGTAGTTGAGAGAAGGAACAGGACATTGATGGAAATGGTCCGAAGCATGATGTCTTCATGCTACTCTTCCAGTGTCCTTTTGGGGATATGCCCTGGAGACAGCGGCATATATTCTGAACTTGGTGCCTTCCAAGTCAATACCTAGGACTCTCTATGAGATGTGGATTGGGCGTAAGCCAAGTCTGAATCATCTCAGGATTTGGGGTTGTCCAACTTATGTACTGGTCAAGGGAGACAAGTTGGAACTAAGATCAGAATTATGTTATTTTGCTGGCTATCCAAAAGGGACAAAAGGAGGTTACTTTTATCATCCTAAGGAGCAGAAGGTACTAGTCAGTACCAATGCTAGATACTTGGAAGATGATCAAAGTACTTCCACTAAAGGTTCAACGAGGTTGGAACTTGAGGAGAAGTTATCTACGAAATCAACTTCTTCTGACCCGATTGTGGAACAAGGAGAGGCACAGCATCAAGAGCCTATGCAAATGGAGCCTCGTCATAGTGGGACAGTGTTTAGGGTTCTAGATAGATGGACTGGAAAAGCCTTTGAGCTGGTCTCCGACTATCAAGAACAAGACCCCACTAGATACGAAGAGGCTATTGCTGATGCCGATACAAATCTGTGGCATAAAGCAATGAAAGCCAAGATTGAGTCTATGTACCTCAATCAGGTTTGGGATCTTGTAGCTTCACCTAAAGGGATAAAACCCATTGGGTGCAAGTGGGTGTACAAGAGAAAGAGGGGAGCAGATGGGAAGGTGAAAACCTTTAAAGCTGGCTAGTGGCGAAAGGGTATACTCAGAAAGAAGGAATCGACTATGAGGAAACCTTTTCCCCGGTAGCCATACTTAAATCCATCCGCAATCTCCTTGCCATCGCATGTCACTATAACTACGAGATATGACAAATGGATGTCAAGACGGCATTCTTAAATGGCCATCTTAGCGAAGACATCTATATGTCCCAACCGGAAGGCTTCATTGCTGAAGGCCAGGAACATATGGTTTGCAAGCTTAAGAAGTCCATTTATGGACTTAAGTAGGCATCGAGAACATGGAACATTCGTTTTGATGAGACTGTAAAGTCTTATGGTTCTATTCAAAACGAAGATGAACCATGCGTGTACAGGAAACTTGAAAGCATTAATGTGGTTTTTCTTGTCCTGTATGTGGATGACATTCTACTCATTGGAAATGATGTAGGGACATTGTCGTCTACAAAGATTTGGCTGTTTAGTCAATTCAGTATGAAGGACTTGGGAGAAGCTAGCTACATTCTCGGGATTAGGCTTCTTAGAAATAGGAAGCAGAGAATGTTAGGGTTATCCCAAGAAACATACATTAACAAGATGTTGGCCAAGTACAGCATAGACTCATGTAAGCGAGCTCTAATCCCTTACAGACATGGGTTGTCATTTTCTTCAAGGGACTGTCCTAAGTCTCAAGAAGAAAAAGACAGAATGAGTAGGATTCCCTACGCTTCGGCTGTGAAAAGTCTCATGTACGCCATGCTGTGTACTAGGCCAGATATCTGCTTTGCCATGAGCTTAATTAGCAGATATCAGTTAAACCCTGGAGAGGTTCAATGGCAAACTGTAAAGCATATTCTCAAGTACCTCAAGGGAACGAGAGATTATATGCTAGTTTACAGGGCTAATGATTTGGTTCCTACAGGAAACACAGACTCAGACTTCCAGACAGATAAGAATGAGAGAAAATCCACTAGTGGATATGTCTTCACCTTATCTGGAGGAGCAATTTCATGGAGGAGTATCAAGCAGTCTTGTATTGCTGACTCAATCATGCAAGCTGAGTATGTGGCAGCTTCGGAGGCGTCCAAGGAAGCAGTTTGGCTTCGGAAGTTCCTTTCAGAACTTGAAGTCGTACCACATATGGACAGGCCGATTGTGATGTATTGCGATAACACTGGAGCAGTATCGCAACCTAAGGAGCCTCGGAACCACAAGAAAGGGAAACACATCGAAAGGAAGTACCACCTGATCCGGGATTTCATCTAGAGACGGGAAGTCATGGTGGAACATATTACCTCAGAAAATAATCTAGCAGATCTATTCACCAAACCTTTAGCTGAAAGAGTCTTCAAGAGACACTTAGACGCCATAGGGGTGGGCACCTATGGACTTACCTAGTCTTAGAGTGCAAGTGGGAGATTGTTAGATTGTATGCCCTTTCAGACTAGGTTTCTAATGTAAAATTGAATATTTTAATAAAGGAATTTATTTCCAGAAATTGTTTGTGAATTTACTTTTTTTTGTGCACAATTTTCGTTCGGAACAGACCTATTGTGTTTAAATAAGCGATCCATGTGAATAGTGGTCTTTCACAGTAAGGTATGGATCACGGGTTATTTAACACATAAACATTTATTTTTAACCTATTGATGAGATTGAGAATCTCATCATGTTTAGGTTATTTTGTTATGAATTCCAAATGGGGAATGGCTTACCTTTAGCTAGTGAGTAGTCCACTCACTTCATGACATAAGCGTATTTCGAATACGTAGGATAGGACCTGTAGTAGTAGTTTCTAAAAGTACTATATGATAGAAACCTAGACTACTACCGCTATAGAGTGGACTAGTACTCTACGACTTGAGTATGAGTTGGTAGTCTGACGAAGCTGGAAGCATATGCTTTGATATGCTATAGTTGAGGTTCTATAGTAGAACCAATATACTTGTGTATTGGGTATATGTAACTAGTTAGTCAAGACAGACTTGTACAAGATAGTTTCTGCACTATATCGCCCCTTGTGATTGTCCGAATGGTCTAAAATGTCCAGGGCCCTGAGAAACATGACTCGGATATTTGCTTTAGGATAGTTCCCTTTGAAAGCGAAAACACTCCAGGAAGTCGTGGATCATTGGACTAGAAGCCTAAGGATGGTAGATGTCATTTAGAGGGGTGTTAGTACACTTCTTCCTCTCTAAATGTACGACGATGTGTAGAGGGGTATTTTAGTCATTTCACCTGTAGGTCAGAGACTTTGCTAATGCAGCATTGTCCTTGGGGTCAATATTTCCTTATGATGATATTAGAAAATATTTAAAATGCAAAATACAGTTATTTATATAGTAGGGGTATTTTGGTCATTTTAGCAGCTAAGGCGATGTATCTTTTTGGTCCTCGGAATAGCTCGTAAGTCCTAACTAATTTTAGGTTGAGGAATTGGTCTCAGTTCAAGAGGATTTTATTTTATTTTATGTTATTTTATTCAGGATGTTTAATTTATTATTAGACTTGAATAAAATAAATAAATAAATAAAAATAGGAGGAGAGTGAAATTAATTATCTGGTTTAATTGGTTAATTAATTATTCAAGGCCTAGGTCCAGTATGAATAATTAGGAAATTAACCTGGGCTTAAACTAGGGGAAATAATTAATGTTTAATTATTTATTGGGTTATTTGTATAAACCCAAGAAATAAATAATTGAAGATTAATTATTTTTGTTCATTTGGGCTCATTAATTATTTATTGGGTTATTTATATAAGCCCAGGAAATAAATAATTAATTTTTATTATTTTAGGCCTTTTGGGTCCAAGAAAAATAATAAATATTATTTCGGCCCAATAGCTTGGACCGTAGGGTTTTTTCTAGATACGGTTCAGATGAGTTTAGGGTTAAGCCAAACTTATTCTCAGGATAACATCCGGGTGTTTGAAATATCATATCCCGGGGATATGTTTATCAGATAATCAGAGACATAGTTTTGGCTTACCAATAAACAAGTCTCTGGAGAAAGAAAAACCCTAATCTCCCTAACAACAACAAGAGTCACGAAGCTCTCTCTCTCTCACGTCTCCTCACCTCTGTTTGTTCTCCTTGGATCTTTGCTAACCAATAACAAGAGAACTAAGGAGACTTGAGACCGTTCTTTTTCACCGTTGTGTTCACCGACTAGAGATTGGGCAGTGGCATATTCTGAGAGCTGAAAGGCTTGGCATTCATGCAAACAAAGCAAAGTAGGAGGCTAGCGGGTTTTCAACCGTAAGCTTCTTCAAGTGGGCAAAGCGAAGTAATTCCTGTCGTTCAATCCACTCCTACTCAATCTAGTTGGCTTAAAGCGCGCAAAGGTATGATCTTAACACTTCCGTGCGACCTTTAAGGCTTGCATTTTTTTTTTCCCTCTGTTTTTTTTCGTTCAAGCATGCTCCTCTGTTTCTGCCCGTCAAAATAAGCTTCGGGGTTACTCTTGCCATAGAATGTGGGCACTTTCAATTTAATATAACTTAACTCCCTCTCCACATCATTTCCTTCTCTCCTTCCTCCGCGATTACCCCATCCTCTATGCTGTTCCCCCAAGGCCTCAACTTGTTCTCCCTCATACCACTCATCGACTCCCTCAAATTCTCTTTCTAGCCCCCTTAGATTTTTCCCCCCATTCCTTCTTTCTCCTCTATCTCATCCTCCTCCCATTCCATGAACTCCCCCTCTTATAGGAGCTTGTTGAAATCCCCCAATTGAATGTTCGTCCTATTCTTTCCCTTGTTGGGCGTGTAATGGAAGAGTGTGGGCATCACCATCCCTCATTCTAGGGCTAGGTACTTCAAATCGTTCTTGGCCCCTTCTTTGTGCAACGGTAGAAGATTGGCCAAGATGGTTTATCAACTCCCTTGTCAAATTTTGAAATTCACTTTGCATAGTCCTCATCATGGCTTGCAAGTCCTCACACAATCCCCCTAGCATCAATGGGTTCTTCTTGAGGTTTACTAGGTCCACTTGCGTTAGGCCTAGAGATCACTTGTTCATGGGCCATGGTGGTAGAGTATTTACTTGTCTATACCTGCAAAATAAGAGATTTGAAAGAAAAATCGATCCTCACTGCACTTCCTTACGTGTTGGCTCTTCAAGTTGATCACTCCACCCTCGTGTTTACTCTCTTAGGCTCTTTTGATAATAGGCTCACCCTCTTGCCTCTTTCTCAACACTCAAGACTTCTTGTTCAATCCCAATTCTCCCCAATAGCTAAAGATTTAGTCCAGCTAAGTGAATCACACATATCAAAAAGATTTTCCAATTAGGGGGCCTCAGGAAAATTTCAACAAACACTTGTTGGGCACCTCAAGCAGACAAGTTTTCAATCAAGAATTTCAAGAAAAGTGGATTCAATCTACACAAGAACAAACACTAAATGTACTAGAAACACTCCTAAGCAAGAAACAACCAAGAACTATCAAGAATAAAGAAACAAGAACGACTAGAACTAGGATGATGAATAACAAGATGGTCACAAGGGTGTAATAGAGAAATTGAGTTCAATAAATATGGAATTCAATAATAGATTGATATACTAAGTCACAAAAACCCAAGGAATAAAAATCAAGAATCAAAGTTTCCAACTACAGCCAAAAACACTCTCACAGAACATTTATCAAACACATTGGCTGCAATCTCGTCACTTAAGAACAGTCAACAATTCCACCCATACTCAAGCCAAATTTCAACACAATCACAAGAAAAATTTGTTTCCAAGGATTATAACAACATCAAGGAGCAATTTCCCAACAACAAAAATCAAGAAATAACAAAATTTCAAGACCTTTTTGGAGTAATTTTTTGAGCTACGAGATTTTCTATTTTTCTCTTTTCTTCACTTTGTAGGGCTCCTTTTTCTTGTTTTCAAGCTTTGATGGGAATCAATATTTTCCTTGCTCTGATACCAATCTTTTTTATACGAATCTTATGATGGCTTTTCTTGGTATTGTGGTGTTTTTGCTGACTATGGTTCAGTTCAAACAAAGGGAACCAAAATAGGGACTTTTCTTGTGTCAAAAAGGATAAATTAACCTAACTACCTACGCTCTTTCAAACCCTTAAAGAACAATGCCTCAAAGACCCTCAAGATGAGTAGAAAGTTCTACTATATTCTCACCCCAATATCCTTGAAGCAACAAAGGCAAACAAAAACAAATAGAATAGAGAAAATAGGCACCCAAGTATTGAATTTCAAATAAACCTTAGAAGAACAAAGCAACTAAGACTCATTCAAAGAAAACAACACTGGATTATCCAAAAGATTTATAGACTCTTACAAAAGGAGGACTAACCCTTAAACTTGGTCTTGAACAAGATGAATAAAGAGGCTAGGGCCTCTCAAGATTCTCTCTCAAATTTGAATTAAAGTGAAGTGAATTGTCTTGTCAAATTAATAAATGTGCTATTTATACTACCTTAACCCTAGTTAAGTAATCCCTGAGGTTTAATTATAGTTTAGGGTCAAAATAAGTCGTTTCAAACACTTAAAAGTGAAGAAAGTCAGAGAAAAGCATTAAAACGCAGAGCAATCGGCGGTGGCCCTGGGGCAAGCTGGCGCTGGTTTTGGACATCAAGCCAGCGCCAGTTTGGTTCTATCTTTGAGTCGGTTCATGTTTGCTTGAAATGTCGTTTTAGATAGAATGGAGCTGGCGCCGGTTTGGCTGCATGCAGCCAGTGCTGGCTGCCCTCTAGGAAGCCTCCCTTTGTCAAATTTCATCCTCTTTTGCTGCCGGTTTGAGTTCTTGTTGGGGTCCCTTGTGGATGGCCATCAACACGAACTCTTGGCTAGCTTCCTCCACCTTCCAATCCTCCTTCATCCTCAAGCATGGTTTGATGATCAATTGAAAATCATCTTGAAGCTTCTTGGTCCTCGCTCTTATCATCGGTCCTTATCCTCCATGATGAAATGGAGTCTCATCAGACAAAGGATAGGAAACTTTATTGCCTGTGGTCCATTGAATAGGAGACCAAAAATTACAGATTCAAAACATGAACGTGGAAAGAGTGATAGTAGATATGTGAATCACAAGTTGGTGAAATGTAGTATTTTTTGGGACTTGTTTTACTGGTACACTCTATTAGTGCCACATAACATAGATGTCATGTACAATGAAAAGAATATTTTTAGCAATGTTTTTAATACTATTATGGATGTGAAATAGGCCTGAATTATAAGTTTGTGAAATAGGCGAAGGAAAAGTTTCCATACCCAAAGCTTGCTATCCATTGACTAATATGGCTAAGCAAGCCTTGATTGAATGGGTGAAGGAACTACACCTCTTGGATGGATATATTTCAAACTTGTTAAGATGTGTTTATTCGAAAGAGTTGAAGATGTTTAACATGAAAAGTCATAATTGTCATATGTTCATGGAACGATCATTTCCAATTACACTAAGGGAATTTCTTCCACTAAACATGTCAAACATCTTGACTAAATTGAGTCTTTTTTATATAAATCTGTGCTCACCTAAATTGTTAGTGAGTCAAATGAAGAAATTAGAATCTGAAATTCTAGTGCTCATATATAAGCTTGAGAAAAATATTCTCCCCAAATTTCTTCGATATAATGGAGTATCTAGTGATTTACTTATCTTATAAAGCTCAAGTTTGTAGTCCAACTCAATATAGATAGATGTATCCCTTTAAAAGGTAGACATTCACTAATAATTTATTGGTATTACAGTACATGATATTCACTTGTACTTGAAAAGTGTGCTTTAAATGGCATTACTTCAAATTACATGTTTTTGTATCCCATAAAAGTTAAGGTGAAAAATAAGGCAAGGGTTAACTGATCAATTTGTAATACTTACCTAGTTAAAGAAGCATCTACATTCTTTTCCAACTACTTTAAGCAATATGTTCAAACAAGGCATATACAAGTGGCTCATAATGAAGAGGTTTCAATTAAGCACATGTGAGATTAACTTTTGATGTCAATTTACAAAGTTCTAGAAAGGATATTAGGGAAAATTGAAATCGATTCTTGACATCGGAGGAATCCAAAGCTACCACAAACTATATCTTACTTAATTGTGAAGAGGTGCAACCTTATATAAGGGATTTCTCTACTAATTTATGATCTCAACACCTAGATATCACAAGCTAGAAGCCGAGAAAAGGATAGAGAATGAATTTTCTAGATGGTTCAAGAATTATATAAGTTCTGTAAATAATATTTGAATTTCAGTGTATGTTAAATATTTTGTATACCAACTTTAGCATTTACAAATTACTTGTAGGTGTGTGATCCAATCAATAGGGTGACAAATAAGTGTTTGCAAAACCTTTCATCGGGACCGACGAGATAGGTAAAATCATTTCAAGGATATTTAATTAATGGTTACCAATTTCATACAAGTGAGCACACTGAAGGTAAGAAAAGTGTCAACCATGGAGTTTATGTTAAAGGTGGCGAGAGTGAGCATGGTAGTATTGATTATTACAAGGTTTTAAAGGATGTTATTGAAGTTTAGTATACTTGTCATCCTATACAGGTAGTTATGCTTTTTAAGTGTGGTTGGTTTAACCTTATACCAAATCGGGGAGTGAGAGTCCACCCTCAATATTAGTTAGTAGATACTAACCATAAGAAGAGTTACCTTAAATATAATCCTTTTATATTAGCCCAATAAGCACATCAAGTATATTTTGTTATATATCCAAGAACTAAAAGGCCAAAATATAACTAGATAGCAGTATGCAAAACAAAAACTCGGTGTGTGATTGATACATCTATTATTAGCTCCACTTACCATAAAGAAGTTGATGACAATACTAAAATAAGTATATCTTTGGTAGTCGATCTTGGTTCCTTAACACACAAAGAAGGCATAAATAAGTTGTTAGACATTCGGGAGAAGGCATTAATTCGGATCAGGATTCGAGCCATAATGAAGATGATAATGAGAGAGATTGGGAAACAAATTCTCGAACAGAAGTTGATTCTGAGATATACATTTCACAAGATGACTCAGCGAATAGCGCAATTTGACTGAGATTGTTTTGCATTTATTAGTATTTCATAAGTCTATCTAGGTATTGAACCATGATGTATGAGTTAACAGTTTTCTTTAATGTTTTTATTAAGAATATGTGACATTTTTATTTTTATACTGACAACTTTTTTAACTATATTTTTCCTTCTTAGATATGTCTACTTGAGTGCAACAGCCTTTTGGTGATACAGAACGTACATTGACACGTGACTATATACCATCACCTGCACTTGCTTCTTAGATTCCAGCACCTAATTAGCATCCTGGGGATATACTACTTGAACAGGATATGGCTTCTCTTGCAATTCCATCATTTACAGCCTCACATCAGCCTGGATCTCACGAGTAGGAGTTAGGTGTATGTTTGTGCATTGTGCATCCACTATGGATGTGTAAAAAATTAACCCTAAACTCAATTAAGTTTTAAAATAAAATACCAATTCACTCAAATACACACACATAATTGGGCAAGTATATCCATCATATAATATAGAGTCAAATTTGTAAGTATCTAAGATCCTCAGAAACTAGGTTAATTACCCTTACTTACACTTGAATTCTATTGTTCAATCAATCAAAATAAGGATTAAGCTAATTAATTAATAACTACACAAGAGTACCACACAAAAATATTAACCCAATTTACAAGGTAGAGTCAAAAAGATCACAAGGCACGATTTAAATACGAAAATGAGATTAGCCATGTAATAAAAGAGAATTCCCCAACAATTACTCAAATTAGAACATTATTTAGTCAATTGAATTTAAATTCAAGCATTGACAAAACTTCCAAAATAGAGTAAAACCCACACTCTCTTAAGTAGTGAATTCACTACCCTAAGATCTAACCCATGGATATCTCTATTTCACAAATTAAACCCAATAATGCATAATAATCAAGGAAATCTCAATAAGCTAAAAAGCCCTAGAACCCCTATCTTTAGGTGATCCCAAAACTTTATCTACTACAAAGTTCTCAATTTCCCAAATCCTTTCTCAAATTCATCAAAGGACAAACAAATCTATTAGATTAGCATCAAAGGGAATCCATCTCATGCATCCTTTCTCAAGTTCAATACAAGAGAATTGTCCAAATTAATTAAATCCAATCAATCAAACCTAAGTAATAAATTACTCAAAATAGAATTTAATTATCCAAATAATTATCAAATACAAGAGTAAAATATGGTACAATCCTTTAATTACAATTCGATTCTAATAAAATTAACATCCACAAAATCAAATCACAAAGGAAAAAAGAAGAAAACACATGGACAATGTTCTTTCTCTACTCTGCACTTCTCTTTGTGGAGCTCCTCCTATCTTCAAATCCTACATTGATCTTCTCTTCTCTCCTCTTCCTTGTGCTTCTAAGGGATTCTCTGATGAAATTTGTGGGTGGCTCTCTTCTCTGTGTATTGGTAATGAGAAGTATTTATAGTTTTTCACTGAAAAGTCCTAAATGTGCTGAACAGAGCACAATCTACGATATTGCACGGTATTGCAGATGTAGATAGGAATGACACCGTGCATGCCTTGATCCTCTAAATTCAACTTAAAATGACGTCGTGGTGCTTATTGTTGCTATGTGCTAGATAGTTGCATAGCAACGTGAAGGTCACAAGGTACGGCGTTGTGGAGCTCCTGAAGTTCAACACCTTTTGAATTCTGATAGTGCATGACGACATATATGTTGACCTACACAGCACAGTGAATCCCCAAAAGATCAATCTTTGAATTTCAGCTGATCACAGTGGCATGTATATTATTGTCGACGGTATCGTGCATCCCCTGTATAGTTCTTTTTCAGTGTTTTCTCCTTGAATTTTATTCTAACTTCAATTCGTTTGATCTACATCAAATAAGGAAAAAAATAGGAGAGATAAGTAGCAATTCATAATAAAAATTAAAGAATTTAAGCTCAAATGTTATGTAAAATATGCATAAAATAACCAAATATCACTCTCCCACATTTAAGCTTTTGCTTGTCCTTAAGCAAACTCTTACAATCAAAACATTTTAAGCAAAAAGCATGTATATCAAGAATGGATGTTTGGCAAAAATGACTGTTATGGAAAAAATATTCAAACTCACTTGAGATGAAAATTCAATTCAAAGTCATCTAACTATGCTAAACTCGTGTAAACCTGTGTATTTAAATATATAAAACTAAGACCATCGAAGTTAGATTAAATAAGTCTATATTGATTAAATTCAATTTGATCCTATCTCTTAGTTCGAGAATATGACTCCAGTGATTTGTATAAGTAAGGAATAAGGGCTACTTAAGATCTCTGACTTCTAAAAGCTACTACAACCCGAGTAATAAATAGAAAATTGGTCAATATGCTTGTATTTTCAGGGTAAATGTAATTCCCTAGTAGAGATGGAATAAAAAATTCTTTCAACTTTTACATTATCCTTATTAGGTTAAAGTAATGCAAATGCCTAGTAAAGGTATAATGAGTGACTTTTCAACATTTATATTACTTCACTTTAAAAGCTCTTTTTTTTACCTCAATCTACATTTATTTAAACCCAAAATTAGGGCTAGCTAGAAGATCATAAAATTTAAATAGGCCAAAGTTCCTTTCTTATGCTTCATCACAAGTTTCTCATCAATCCCCAAGAAATACAATGTCACAAAATTTACTAAAAAATAGACAAAGTTAAGACAAACTCTTAAGACTTGGTATATATTACCCCAAATATACATATTTACCAAAGAAAATCTCGTCAAACAACCTTAATCCAAATTCACATATCAAAAGACAAAGAATACTCTAAACAAGTCAAAATATGCCAATAGTAGAAAATATTTTAGTTTAATTTTAAAAAAATACCGGATCCAACCCCTAAATAAAATAATAACCAACAAATGATCTTGTAAGGAGTATACTCTAATCTCTCTCTCCCACACTTAAGATGCGCAATGTTCTCATTAACTAAAAGAGTATGTAATATGTATACAATAGTACTAAAATAAAATAGAGAAAAGAAATAGAGTAATACTCCCCAGGAAATTTACAGCTCAATGTAATTCAACAAGAAGAGAAAGAAAGGCTTGCCCATAAAAATCGTAAGAGTTATTTACAATTATCAAAACCAAATAAGTACAAAATCCAAGAGAAAATAAGCAAAGTGAAGAGAAGTAAAATACAGAACAAACTACTAAAAGCAGTAAATGAAGATTTTTTACTATCCCTAAATCTAAAAAGAAACATCAGAAATATTCATAGCTGCCTTTGCTGCCGCTGCTACCTCTACTACTCTAAGGCCCGTGCGAAGAGTATTCTGGCTCATCAAGTCCCAGACAACCATAGCTCATTAGCCTATTCCACATAGTATGGAGGAATCCATCTATAGTAAACTACTAAGCACGAAGAAAGCCAAATTCTGAAGCCACATTCAGGACCTTAGTTCGGATCATCTCAAGCTACTCCTTATACTCGGCAGTAGTCTAACCTTAGCGCTCAAGAAGTCCCATCATCTAACCCATTAGCTACTGCTGCTAAGCTATCATCTGTCCCTACTCTACTACTGTAGTCTAAAGAGAAAGTACATTGTTGATCAATGTGGCAAAATGAATATGAAATTTAGCCTAAAACTCAATAGTAGCTGAAAGACGTCTAATGTTAGGCCTCTGGGCCCCGGAGGACTCAACTCTATTAGTCTCGATAAATAAGGTCTGTGACTGTGGTGAAGGAAGATGTCACCTCTGTCTCTGACCTGTCCTCCCTTTGAACTAGCTAGGAGTTAGCTATGTCTTATTATCCTCATTGTAACTATATCTATAGTTGACTAATGTCCAATAAGTCACAATCTCAGTGGCCCCAGTAGTAGCGTCATCTCACTATTTGTGGGAATATGAAAATGCTAGAGGATCTTGGTGATGATCAGAGAAAAAGCAAAAGATTTAGCTGGATGGGTGAAGAATACGACATCTCGCATGTAGGGGATGATAAGGGGGGCTAAAAAGATGGTCTGGATTTAAATACGCTTATGCAGCACATAAATATCCACTAGCCTACCCTCATTGAGTCCACTTGCTCTTGGAGCAATATTGAAGCTCAAGAGGTATACCAAAAGTCTATACTGTGCAGGTAGATCTACCACATGTAATACCTTATTGTACCAGCAGTCCTATAGGTCAAATGTAATGCTAACCTAGCCTCATCCACTCAGCAATAGATACCACTTTCTTGCTATAGGTATCAATGTCCATGCATACCCCCTCGTCTTTCAAGCTCAATATGGAAGCCAAAAGCTCTTTAGTCAGGCTAATCCTCACTCCCCTGTCTGTAGTATCAATGTTCCTCAAGTTGTATTGCTTTTTGGCTTCTATATTGGCATAGAACTCCTTGATCAAGGTAGGGTAATAGGTACCCTTCAATTCCAAGATTAATCCCCAACCAACCTGTCTAAATAAATGAGAGACTTTAAGGCCATGATCTATCACTGGGTCCAGAGTCTTCTCAACAATAATCTTTCTCCCCTTTCAGACTTTAAGGCCATGAAAGGCAAAGGAAAGGAATTAGAAGAAAATAGATAAAGGAACACTCAAAGAGAAGAAAATGAATGATTTAGGGCCAAAAATCCACTCCACTCCACTCCACTTCTCCAAACTCAATTCAAGTACACCAATCACTCAATCAATTTCCCCAACATAATTTTATAATACCATCAACTCATAATCAACTACATTAATTTCACTCCTCCTTTTCCAACACCAAATCCACCACACCAATTAATCAATATCAAGTAAATAATTCAAATCAAACACTTCACCAAAATAGTTAACATATTAGTCTCTACACAAGTTTAACAAATCTCAAGCCACTCAAAGGCATTCAACTCATATCACATCAATAGCAAATCTCATCAACAATCCCTCAACAAGAATAAGCAATAAGCAGTAATGCAATCCTCCAAACTAATTTAATCAATTTAAATCAGCTCAATGCAAGCTTCAACAGAAATCAAAGCAAATCAGCACAATCCAGTTGCAGTAGCAAATAATTCACAAACTCAGAAACGGGTCAAATCTTGTACACAATTAATCAACTGACAATAATCAACTCAGTCCAAATACAACTCCATTTAGCTCAACTCACAAAGAAAATACAACTGAATTAATTGACACTTAAACATAATCTAGCAGAAGACAAGGATATTTCAAAACTTACTAAATCATCCAAGCAACTTACTCGCCACTAAATCAAGTTAATAGAATCAAATTAATCAAGTAATCCAAACAAGTAAGAGCCCAAAGGTTAGAAATCACAAAACTTAAACTGTGCCCTAGTTTCCAATTTGAAAATGTCAGTCGCATAAGGGAAATGTCGTGAGGGGTTTGAAATTGCTAGATAGGTAAAATTTCGCAGGTTTTTTAAGATTGTACAGAGGATTTGAGTGATGTGTAAGAAGAATGATTGCACCAAGAGGTGAATATGAAAGAGAATAATGTAGCCGCCATTGGGGTTTTTGAAAGAAATGGGGGGAGGGGGAAAGGAGAGAATGAAAGAAGAAAGGATTTTTATTTTCTGAGATTCGATGATGCACGATGCAATGGAAAATGACATGCATGTCGTCATTGACCTTTTGTTGTTTGAAACTTGAAATTAAAACGGTGTCGTCAGATTTATTCTTATATGCATGGTGCCACGCAAAATGACTGCCACAATACCGTGCATAATCTTATGCTCTGAGAAATATTTAGCATTTTCATTCTAGCAGGATGCACGACACCATCGCGCATGACGTACATAAGGCCATGTATTCTCTAAACTTTTTAATTTTTCGTAGAATTGAAAGGCACAGCACCATGGAGTATGAACATCATATCACCGTACACTTCTAGAAAATGTAGAAATACACTTTATATATATATATATATTTTTTTTTTTTATTTCTCTTTCCTTATTATATATTTCCATAATAAGAAAAGAAAAATAAAATGGATATATATATATCACAAAACTCACAAAAGATGACAAAACAAGGCTATGCTTCAAAACCTAACGACTAAACAAGGCAAAATTTGTCTTATAAAGACTTATCAGCCTTAGGATTATAGAAAACAAAACACAAATAAAACATAGAAAAATGAACATTTATTCAAGTGTAAAGTATAGTAGAGAAAAGAATCAAGGCTTTCCACGTGCACCACGTGGATTGCCCTCCATGTTTCCAGGGTAAAACTCCTAATGGTCTCTCAGAAAGCATCTTTGCAAGTTGTCTAATTTGATTTTCAAGGTTGTGAATTGAAACTTCTTGGTTTCTCATGGATGCCTCAACACCTTGGAAACAAGAGTCAATGAAGGTTACCAATTTAGCTACTAAACCTTCCAAAGATGGTCTTGGTTGTGCTTGTAGAGGTGGTGAAGGATATGGCACACGAAATGGTAGAGAGGCTTGGGGTCTTAGATTGTAATTGACTTGAGTTCCTTGAGGTCTTCCTTGGTTTTGTCCTTAATTAGTCCAAGGAAAGTTTGGATGATTTCTCCAAGTGGAGTTATAAATATTACCCAAATAAGTATTTTCTTGCCTTCCATTTCCTACGTAATCCATATGTTCGACGTCTTGTCCACTCCCCGCTCCCATTCCTTGACATTCATGATTGGGATGTCCTCCCCCACAAAAGTCACACATCATAACTTGTTTGGCAGAAGTAACATTCATCTTATCCACTTTTTTTATAAGCGCTTCCAACTTGGCTTCCAAATATGTTGTGGTATCCGTATTATACATTCTTTTACTCTTAGCCCTTGATCTTTGCATTCTCCAAGAATTTCTATTCAATAACATATGTTTCATTAAATCAAAAAGCTCATCTAGGGTTTTAGATGAAGCAATTCCTCTTGAAGAAGTATCAACCATTTGCTTCGAAGAAAAATTATGCCCATTATAAAATGTCAATATTTGCAGTTCAAGATCAAAACCATGTTGAAGACATCTCCTGATCAACTCTTTAAATCTCTCCCAATCATCATAAAGTGTTGTCCCTTCTAATTGACAAAATGAGAATATACCATTCATTAACTTGGCAGCTTTAGCAAAGGGAAAATACTTAGCAAGAAACCTTTCAGCCAATTGTTCCCAAGTAGTAATAGAACTGGTAGGTAAAGATTTTAGTCATGATTTAGAATGATCCCTCAAAGAAAATGGGAACAATCTCAATCTTTTGGCATCCTCACTTACACCATTTAGCTTAATTGTGTCACAAATCTCTAAGAAAGTTGCTAAGCGAGCATTGGGGTCCTCATCTAATAATTCATCAAATTGAACCACTTTGTTGAATCATTTAGATCAAATTAAGGTTAATCTCAAAGTTGTTTGCATCCACACGAGGCCTCACAATACTTGAATTTGTTCCTGAAAAAGTAGGTCTAGCATAATCACCAATTGTCCTTCATTTATTACCATTACCATTCCCATTTCCATCTTGATTGTTTTCCATTTTCTTATCTAAGTAACTTGAAAGATCTAAGATTTTTAAGGTTTTCAAAGTTCTTTGTTTTTGTTCCCTAATCAACCTTCGAAAAGTCCTCACAATCAAGCTCAACCAACTTTTTGCCACAATCCCTTCTATGCATACACAAGAATTTTGTCCTACAAAAAAAGCAATATTCAACTCAACTACAAATATTAGCACTACAACAAGTCAACTTAAAAAAGATGACTATAGTACTACTCCAAATAAAAGAATCATAATAGAAATATGCACTAAAGACTCATGAAAAGCAAAATAACAATAAATACAAATAAAAAGGATTGAATTAATAAAACTCAAGTATTTTTAGAATATTGATAACCAATGCCCAAAAAATGATACCAAAAACTTGTTAGGTGTGTGTTCGTGCATTGCGCATCCACTATGGATGTGTAAAGAAATAAGCCCAAAATCAATCAAGTTTTAAAAATAAAATACCAATTCACTTAAATACACATACAATTGGGCAAGTATACCTATCATGTAATATAGAATCTAGTTGGTAAGTACCGAAGATCCTCGAAAACTAGCATAATTACCCCTACTTCCACTTAAATTATATTGTCCAATTAATCAAGACAAGGATTAAGCTAACTAATTAATAACTACACAAGAGTACCACACAAAAATATATCAACCCAATTTACAAGGTAAAGTCAAAAAGATCACAAGGCACGATTTGAATATGAAAAAAAGATTAGCCCATATAATAAAAGAGAACTCCCCAACAATTTCTCAAATAAAAACATCATTTGGTCAATTGAATTCAAATTCAAGCATTGGCAAGGTTTTCAAAATAGAGTAGAACCCACTCTCTCTCAAGTAGTAAATTCACTACCCTAGGGTCAAACCCATGGATATCTTTATCTCACAAATTAAACCCAAATATGCATAGTAATCAATGAAATCTCAATAAGTCAAAAAGCCCTAGAACCCCTATCCTTAGGTGATCCCAAAACTGCATCTATTACTAAGTTCTCAATCCCCCAAATCATTTCTCAAGTTCATCAAGGGACAAACAAATCTATTGGATTAACATCAAAGGGAACCCACCTCATACACCCTTTCTCAAGTTCAACACAAGAGAATTGTCCAAATCAATTAAATCCAATTAATCAAATCCAAGTAATAAATTACTCAAAATAGAATTTAATTAACCAAATAATTATCTAATGCAAGAGTAAAATAGGGTACAACCCTTTAATTACAATTCAATTCAATTCAATATTCACAAAATTAAATCACAAAGGGAAAAAGAAAAAAACTCATGGACAAGACTCTTCCTTTATTTTGCAATTCTCGTTGTGGAGCTCCTTCTCTCTTTAAATCTCACATTGATCTTCTCTTCTCTCCTCTTCCTTGTACTTCCAATAGGTTCTTTGATGAAATTCGTGGGTGGCTCTCTTCTCTGTGTGTTGGTAATAAGAAGTATTTATAGTTTTTTTCACTGAAAAGCCTTAAATGCGTTGAACAGAGCACAATCTGTGATGTTGCACAGCGCGGTGGATATAGACAAGAATGGCACGTGCATGTCTTAATCCTCTAAATTCAGCTTAAAACGGCGACGTGGCACTTATTGTTGCCATGTACTGTATTACTGCACAGCAGTATGAAGGTCACAGGATACGGGGTCGTGGAACTCTTGAGGTTTAGCATCTTCTGAATTTTGATAACGCACAACCTCATGTATGCTGACCCCTCATGGCACCATGAATGCCCAAAAGATCAATCTCTGAATTTTAGTTGATGCACGCGACGTGTATATTATTCTCGACGGTGTCATACGTGCATCCACTATATAGCTCTTTTTTAGTGTTTTCTCCTTAAATTTTATTCTAACTTCAATTCTTTTGATCTACATCAAACAAGGAGAAAATGGGAGAGATAAGTAGCAATCTATAATGAAAATTAAAGAATCAAAACTTAAATACTATGTAAAATATGCATGAAATAACCAAATATTAGCAGGATCCCTAACCTTTGAGTACACTATGAGCAAACGGGTATGATGTGTATAAAATTTACACCACATATTCCACCACAAGAAATCTGTCAATTTTGCCACGAAAAAATCCATGGTTAAATTGGAATTTGCCATGAATTTGCGACAGAATTGGTCCGTAGTAAATACCTTTATCGCTAAGCATTTTTTGCGACGGAGCTTTTTTTTCCGTGGTAATTTACCACGGATTATTCAAGTTGGTATCACATTTTGGGAGAAATATTGCGAGGGAACCATGGCAAATCCATGACAATTTGTGACAGATTTTGCCACGAACGATTCTCAAGCAGGTACCGTCCGTGGCAAATCCGTGGCAGATTGCTACGGATTTGCCATAGACATTTCTCAAGCAGGTACTGTCCGTAACAAATCCGTGCAGATTGCCACGGATTTGCCACGAATGTTTCTCAAGCAGGAATCATCTGTGGCAAATTCGTGGCAGATTGCCAGGATTTGCCACGGATATTTCTCAAGCAGGTACAGTCTGTGATTGCCACGGATTTACCACGAATGTTTCTCAAGCAAATACCGTCCGTGACAAATCTGTGGCAGATTGACACGGATGTTTCTCAAGAAAGTACCGTTCGTGGCAAATCCGTGGCAATTTGCCACAAATTTACCACAGAAACAATATGGAATATAGGATGTCCGTGGCAAATCCATGACAGATTGTCACGAATTTGCCGTGGACATTTCTCAAGTAGGTACAGTCCGTGATAAATCTTTAGCAATCTGTTACGGATTTGTCACGGAAACGATATGGAACATATTCTGTCCGTGACAAATTCGTGATAGATTGTCACAAATTTGCCACGAACGTTTCTCAAACAGGTACCATCCGTGACAAATCTACAAACTTGCCACAGAAATGTTATTTTTTTCATAGTAAATTGTCACAAATTTCTCATGGATTATTAAAAATTAAATTTTTTTGAATTTGACCCTGCACACATTTATTATTTTTTTATTTTTTATTTTTTGTATTTGACCCTACACATGTACAATTTCCTGCCAAACACAATAGAATCACCTCATTCAACACCAAATATAATAAAACACAATTTTCTCATTTGAAGTCAATTATTGAAGTCAATTGACTACATATCTAATATACACCCACAATTGTATAGAACTACTTGACTAATCTGCAAGCCCTTATATCTACACTCATTAGCCTCGTAAAACATGCAAACTTCCCAACATCTTTGTGTTCCTCACAAATTGCTTCACCACCTGAGCTTCACAGGAAAATACTGCAAGAAGTAAAGGAAATGCATCATCAATGAGTTAGATGAAGAAAGAAAAGCAATACAAAAATGAATTGAAAAAAAATTTAGTAGAGTTTCCCCTATATACTGGACGTTTCTAAGCACAAAGCCACTACAAAATCAACAACATTAAAAAAATAAAAAATATTAATTGTCACAGCAATTATTCAATAGAACTAATGTAAGGGTAATCACTCATTACTCATGGGGAATGATCACCCATCACTCACAAGGATCCATTCATATAAGTTAAGCATATAATATTTTAAGTTGAAACTTATAAACCCATGTACCTTTTGACTTGATGAACAAAGCTAATAACAAAGCAGCTCAATAAAAGGAGGCAAATTTAAACCATCATTGTATTTTCAAGATAGATTCAAACAATTAATCAAGAACATACATCTACGTACATTGTTTGCAATGATAATTCAAGATTCAAACCTAACCAATAATTCAAAATGACTTGAAAATTAGCTCTAAAATGAAAACGATGTTTAATTAGTTTATTACATGAATTTTCTGGTGAATATTTGCAAAGCTGCACTTACTTGAATATTTGCAACCACTTGAGGTTTTCCTTATCCTCATTCATCAAGTGCCTATAAGCTCTATGCAATGCTGCAAGATCATATAACTAAATTACAAAGAGTTTTGAACAACCAAGTAAAATATACAAATGTTACCCAGAAGAGCTATCAAGATAAAAACTAAACTAGCTATTTTCTGTGCATAATAAAAACTGAACAACTTCAAGCTCCTCAAGAACAAAAAATAATTGCAGTACTCTGTGCATGGTAAACACTAAAATACAGGAAATATTTGGACTAAAACAAACAAAACCTCCAAGCATGAATTTGACAGTTGGATAGAGAATTGAACAGAGAATTGAACAAAATTTGACTTTTCCTCTTCCTCCTTGTCTCTTTCTCTCCTTATCTCTTTCTAAAAATTTAACCTTTCATCTTCCTCCTTGTCTCTTCATCTTCCTCCTTATCTTTTTCTCTTCTCAGCCCTCCCTCCCCTCTTCCCGCACAGATATATATATCTCTTAGTCATCAGGCATTAGTGGAAACCATAAAAGCACCGAAATTTCTTATTCGGTTTTCTTTCTCAAAGATGAATAGTTGTAATTTGTTTGAGAGGTGGTCAAATTTTGAAATAGCTTCCAATCAAGAAGATTTTGATACGTTTTCCTTTCCAAGCCAACCACTTCCTCTTGATTTCAGGTGAGATACTTTTAAGGCTTTTTTTTTTTTTTTTTTTTGGGAGGGGGTTTTCACCCGTCTTCTTTATTTTGTTTGGTTTATTGTGTTATGAATCAGTGAAAGTTATGAACATGCTACTTTAGATTTCCAATTTGATCTACCTATTCAAGAGACTATTTTTTATGTTGTTCCTGTGATGGAGGATATGCTTGTGCATAATCCTTTCTACTCCCTAATGAATTTTGAACAAAGCCAGAACATGGTTCCTATGGAGGAAATGCCTATTGAAGGTATCACTTTAGACGAAGTTCCTGTGGAGAAGAAGGCAATCAGAAGGCAACAAAAGGAGAAGGGCATTAGCTCCAAGACACTATCAAGAGCAACCATTTCAAAGTACTTTTACATAATAATGACTCGGGCGGCCAAAAAACTAAATGTTTGCCGAACCGGTCTCAAGAAAAGATGTAGGGAGTTGGGAATTCGTCGATGGTCTTACAGGAAGTTTATGAGCTTGGAGACCCTAATCAAGAATATTCAAGTTCTTTCTCACACACACTTGTGCATGAAGAACTAATAAATATATGTCCCCAAAGTTAACAAAGAAATAATGCCTACTGAATGGTTCTATTTGGATTTGCAGGGTTTACGAAATGAAGAAGAAGGAGTACATATGGCTGAGAAGAAGTTGAGAATGGCCATTGAGATACTGGAACATGAGAAGAAGTTGATGGAAGAAATCCCTAATGCAAAGTTAGAAGATCAAACAAAGAGGCTGAGACAAGTATGTTTTAAGGCCAAATATAAGAGAAAACTCAGGGATTTAGAAAAATTTTTGAGAGGCGGATGTTAGTCTGATTACTTTAGTTACAAAAAGTCAAGTTTATGATCTTTCTCAAATTTTTCTTTACATTAAGAAGATAATTAGGCATTAAAATATATTGTATAAAATTAAGCTTAAGGGTAATCAACTTATTTGGAGTATCAAGATGACCAAAAAAAAAAAAAATGACAGAGTTTCCCCTATATACTAGACATTTCTAGGCACCAAACCACCACAAAATCAGTAACATTAAAAAAAAAAAAAACATTAACTGTCACAGCAATTATTCAATAGAACTCCCATGGAGAATGATCACCAAGTACTCACGAGGAATGATAACCCATCACTCACGGGGATCCATTCATATAAATTTAAAAAAAAAAGAAAAAAAGATGCAATGGGTATCGAGAGGGGGGGGGGGGGGCATAGGGAGCAAAGCGGAGAAAATTTGACCCATGAAGTTAATACATACCTCTTTCAGTTCATTCTCTTCAAAATCTTCTATGACATAGCACAGTATTCACAAGGATATACACAAGGAAATCACACATACAAACATCTTAAAAGTTCACCTTGGAGTAAAATTAATACATACCATTTTCATGAAGTAAAATTCTGCATTTTATTTGCTTGGCATGCTTTTTTGTTTTGAGCATAGATTTCGATCTACTCATCTAAATCTCTTCAAATTGGTACCAAAATATTCCTAGAATCCTTAAATTTAATCGCATGTAATTGCTTTTCTCAAATCTAGAAATATTATAGATTATTAAAAGCAAAACAGCCCCAGCTTTTCCTTAGCTAAAAATTCTGCAATTCCTCCTTCATAAGATGTCTTGGTATTTTAGCTATATCTTTTGATCTACATGTCCAAATTACCTTAAATTTGTGCCACAACACTCCTTAGACTTGTGGCTACAAAACTACATAAGTATTTGTCCAAAAACTGAAGCCGTTGCAAAGTTATAGCTTTTAGAAGTCTGCTTGAAATTCCAGAATTTTGTGTATTCTTCAACAAATATATTTTCCTTTGATTCCTACTTCATCATACCACTTGAAGATCATTGAATTCAATCCAAATTACTTCATCATACCACTTGAAGATCATTGAATTCAATCTAAATCCCCTTTTAAACACCATCTAATCGCTGATTTTCAGTCATGAGCAAGACAAAAATATCACAAACAGTGACAGCAAAGAGAAATGATGAGAAGTTACATTGAAACAAATATGTAAACACTTTATTCCACAATATTTACATTAGACCTTTTCAATTTTCTCTCTCATTTCTGAGCTATCCAACTTTTAATGTTGAAATGATTTTCCTCGAAATAGTGAACCAAGTAAACTCTCTGCCAACAATTCAATTTGCAGGCACAAAGAAAACAGTGAACAATGTAAGTACTTTTATAGATCATAGTTGGCCCATTCAGTTCAATTTTATCAGAATCATAGTGATTCGGTTCCACAAAGAAAATTTGTCACAAAAATGATAAATCTCATTTATTGAATTTGCAAGTGATTTGAATGGAATTATATGCTTGGTATGACCCGGGTGTATATAGAAGATATCACAAGCATTGTATTGAAATTAAATATCTAGAATTTAAAGCATAGTTGGCCCATTGTATTAAAGAATTTGGAAATCACAAGTGATTAGTTCAAGCAAAACAAACCCACCTTATGCCTCAAACAATGTATAAATTCCTCAAAATTAGCTCGCCATAGGATCTCAACGACTCCATAGGAGCAACGACTACCAGAGCACGTTGCTCTATTCTCTCGGGCACTTTGCGAACCTATATAAACATAAGATGGAGAATTAAGAGTTTAATGTGTATGTTTGTCCACACTAAAGCTATAGCACAAATAAGAAAGTAAGAAAAACAACAGATGCTTAAGCTGAACAATAATGAGCAAAAGTAGCAAGAAGAATGACAAGCCCAACAAAACTCAAGTTACCCGCCATCAAAATCTGTAGTCGAGACCACCTTTTTGGATCTATCGATGTGCTTGCTCCTCTTTGAATGATTGGATGTTTCATATTCGCTGTCAGAGGTGCGCGGGTTAGGGGAAGGGAGATGGGGTTGCGGTGGGCGGAGGCGGGAGCGGGGGAGGGGGGAGGGGGAGTAGTTGCGGAGAGAGGCGCGTGGGTTGGGGGGAAGGGAGATGGGGTTGCGAGGGGTGGCTGGGCGGGATCGGCAGAAGGGGGAAGGGGGTGAGGCAGGAGGGGGGCGTGGGCTAGGGGGAAGGGAGATGGGGTTGCAGAGGGTGGCGGGGCAGGGTCGACAAAAGGGGGGAGGGTCTGCGGCAGGAAGGGGCTCGTGGATTGGGGGATAAGGAGAAGGGGTCGCGGGGAGGCACGGTGGGTGTCGGCAGAAGGGGGAAGTGTCTATCGGGGAAGGATCCAGCTATGCCTTTAGGACAAATTATAGCAAATTTTACTCAAATAAGGAGCCACAACAAGTCCTCCATAAAACATTTGCCCAAATATAAATAAATTAGAAAAAAAAATGGCGTGGCAAATCCGTGGCAGCCACGGATTTGCCATGGATTAGTAGAAATTTTGTGATTTCGTGGTAAATCCGTGACAAATAGCCACGAATTTACCACAGAACACACAACAAAAATTTATATATTTATATTCAATATAAAAAAATATTTTGTATATTTATATAATTTTTAAATTTTATATACTATCAATTATACTATCTTTTTTATTAAATGATTTATACATATATGTATATATATATATATATGCATAAATTCATACACAATATAACCCACACACACATATACAATCATAATCATAAATATACATGAACAAACATATATATATATATATATATATATATATACATATATATATATATATATTTATATATAGACACACACACATACACACAGACACACATATTTATTTACACACACACACACACACACACACACACACACAAAATTAATGAAATTTTCTTATTAATTAATGCCACGGCAATATAGTTAATTGCATTGATGTTTCCAATGGCTTTTGTTGTCAAAAAAAGAAAAAATATATATCATATATTTAAATTTTTTTTAATACACATATATTTCTATACAAAAATATTACATTCTATTTTAAATTTGTATCAATTCTTTTCAAGAATAAATAAGTTAGAAAATAAATCAATATACTTACAAAATATTTCGTCGTTGTTATTTAAAATGTATGGAATAAAAATTAATACAAATCAATATAATTAATAAATTAGAACAAAAAAGAAAAAAAATGTTGTGGCAATCTACCATGGAATTGCCATAGATTAGTAGCAATTTTGTGATTATGTGGCAAATCTGGATTTACCACGGAACACACAACAAAAATTTAGTCATTTCTTTTTATCATTAATTTGCATAACATACTTTCAGGTGAGATCTCAATGATAATATAGTTTTTCAAAACAATTTTCAATGGCTTTTACAGTCAAAATAAAATAAAATTATATCGTTTCTTTAAGATTTTTAATTTAATACAAACATATATTTCGATACTCAAAAATAATACATCTTATTTTCAATTCCATTTTAAGAATGAACGCATTAGTAAAAAAATAAATCAGTATACTTACAAAATATTTCATTATTGTTATTTAAAATGTATGGAACAAAATTTAATACAAACCAATATAATTAATAAATTGGAACAAAAAAAGAAAAAAAATGTCGTGGCAATCTGCCACGGAATTGCCACGGATTAGTGGTAATTTTGTGATTCTATGGCAAATAGTCACGGAACACACAACAAAAATTTAGCTCTTTCTTTTTATCACTATTTTGTGATTTTGTGACAAATCCATGGCTAATCTTTGGCATAATTTTGCCACGAAAATGTTTCCATTGCAAATCGATGGCTGATATTTGGCATAATTTTTTGGTGCCATTTTTTGCTACAATTTGCGACAAAATATGTTTGCATCACTATTTGCTACTATTTCCATCACAATTCCGTGGCAAATTGCCATGGATTTATTAGGGTATTTTTTCCCTCGCAAGTTGCTTGTATTTTGCTATTCCATGGCAAAATCCATTACTGATTGCCACAGAATATTTTTCGTGGCAAAAATCTGTGGCAGATTCACAATTTTCTTGTAGTGTTCACTTAGAATTTTTTTATAATTAATTAAGCATATTTCACTCACTTTAATTTTTATATTATGTTTATTTTTACAGAAAAGATTTGCTAGCATTATGTACAAGAGATTACCTCAATATTCCAGAGGTACTTTGATGGGCCTTACACTATATTTTCAGACATCCCGATGCACATAAAGAATATATAGTTCGAAGAGTTTGTAATAAGTTACTAATTATTGTATAAATGCATAATATTAATACATTTTGTATTTCATATATATATATATATATATATATATATATATATATATATTAGCCATTTATTTTATACTAATGATTTTAAATATAATGTAAGTTTTTGCAAAAGCTATTTCATTGGGCGGATGATTATCACTACTAGAAAAAAGTAATTTACCAACTGACAAAATCGGTTGGTAATTAGTTAAATTCGATTGGTAATCATGATTTACCAACCGATTACCAATCGAATGACATCGCATGCAAAAACCTTAACTTGTAAATTTTCCAACCGAAATTTTTTGGAGTCGGTTGGTAATTACTAACCACATTTCGGTTAATACTGTAAAATCGTTAGTTCAAAATTTGGTATTAAATTTGACATTTGAGTTGACTATTTCGGTTGGTAATTACCAATAAATATTTATGTTACCAATCGATTGTTGCAATTTGTAATTATTAACCGAAAATGTAATTTGTAAATTTATAATTTTTAGTTGAATATAATATTATAATTTACTAATTTACCAACTGAGACATGTTGCTACCAACCAATATATGTATAGGTAATTACCAACTGACTTTTGGTTGGTAATTATTATTTTTTAGTTGGTGGTTTTATTTATTTACCCAATGACTTTCGGTTAGTAATTTTTCAACTATTTTAGTTATTTAAAATCGATTGGTAATTTTTTGTTGGTAAATTACTAACCGAGTTATTCAGTTACTAATTCTTTTTTTCCATTAGTAGTTTTCTTTCTTTACCAACCAAATAATCAGTTGATAATTTTCTAACTATTTTAGTAATTTAAAATCTGTTGATAATTTTTTGTTGGAAAATTACCAACCAAGTTGTTTGTTGGTAAATAGTTAGTTTGAAAATTACTAACTGTTATTTAATATATTACCAACCGAATTAATTTCAATTACCAATTGAAATACCAACCGAATTCTATTCAATTACCAACTGATTTTTCAGTTGGTAATTTTTCTTTAATTTGGCAGAATTTTGATTCATTTGAACATATAACCAAACACCTGCATTTGACAAATTCATAAAATAATAAAGCCAAAACACAGCCACAACCCCAACATAAACATCATCAAATCCAACACAAATACCATCCTTCCACAAACATAAACATCATCCTTTCACAAATTCAAAGCAAATATAATTCCCTCACAAAATACCATAAATCCTAACCAAACATCATCTTTAATTAAACACAAAAGATTATCATAATATGAAAGTGAGATGAACTGCAGGTCCATGGTTTAACAACAGTGAAGGAATATTAATACAATTAAGAAACACAATGAAGGAATATTAATTTCTGGTTGATTTGATCCACTTAGGTGCTTAACCTTCTGTGTTAGCAAAGAAACATCTGCTGTCAACCGCTCATTTGTCTTCAACACTTCTTAAATCTGTGTGTCAACAGCCTTTTGCACCAACTCTACAAGCCTACTTTCAAACAAAATATGAAATTGAAGGCTAATACAGTTTCATTTGAAGCCTACTTTCAAAGTTCTCTAGCACCTGGAAAACGCCCCTTAAGTTGGACGGCACCAGAATCTACTTAGCTCAACTTTGTCCTAGCAATAAGACATTTACCCACACATCTTCGTCCTTGCCAAAATCTATAAATCTTACATGAACCTCCTAGTGTGCAAGAAAAATATTTCATAAGTAATTATGAAAACTAAAACCCCTAGTCAAACAATGCCAGATTCCATGAATGTGTTATTTTAAAACATCTTTGTAAATATTTTCGTCTTAAATTTTTTTTTTCATTATGATTTCTAATGAAATTATAACTTACATGTGGTTTCCAACTCTCTATACAATGTATTAGAGACCATAACAACAGTTGTTAATTTAATCAGGGACCATAACAGTAGAAAAAAATTATTAAGGACAAAAATATTATAAGTCCAAAATTTAAGGACCAAATAGACTAATTTCTCAACAAATGTTTTACATTGGAGCTTATCTTGATATGGATAGACTAATGTCTTTTTTTTTTTTTTAATTTTTTCCTGCTTTTCTGTATGTTAAACAAAAAGATCAACCTCTGAAGTAAAAAACTTCCTGCTCAACAACGAAATCTTAAACTGAAAACTAATTCCTATACCAAGTAGAAATCAAAGAAAGTACTGTTATTAACTTTTTGTGGTCAGTGATAAAAAACAAAAATTCACTTCTAATCTTTTTTCAATCCTAAAATGAATATCATGTTTAAGAGAAGCTAATACTGATCTACAAAAATGGGAACTTACAGTAATAATTGACCCATCCAATCTGTTGGTAAGCCAAATCATAAACTATTATCTTGTCTTTTAGAACAAGGTCTGCATAAAAATGGGAATGACAAAATAGAAAACATAAACAAAAGATTACAACAATGCCATAGCAGTCTTAAAAGAAAAATAACAGCCAAAACATATAATACTTGGCGAGGCTTAACTAGAGCAAACTTATTCTCAGACTAATAAACTGGATATTCTAAAGTAGATGATTAGGAAGATTAGAGATATGGAAAAGTAAAGAAACTAGAGTATAACATGAAAAGTAGATACAAGTAGTGGATACAGAAAAGATGCAAAAACAGCCAAAAGCACAAATGGAAAGTGGAAGGCCATGAAGTGGGTGAAAAGGGCAAAATATTCCATAACTGGCAAAGAGCATTCTTTGAGTTGAGAATCATACAGTTGAAGTAAAGTGTTCAAATCTGTAATGTTGGGGGGGAAAAAAAAGAAAGAAAGTTGCTCACAGCAGAGCATTTGAATTCCTTCCGAGAATCAGTGCTGATGCAGTTTTTCTTAAAAGTAAAAGGAAAAGCTTAATATACCCTTTTTTTGTAAACATCAAGCATCTACATTTAGATACAAAGGAATTACAAGTAGCGATGCACTTCATTCATACCTCCCAAAATTGTCAGTCCTTGACCCTGAATTTTCTGAAAGCCAATACATCAAACTACAGCGCCACCCTGTAGAAACAAGTAAATTAGCCTACATTGAAACTATTGTTGAGGTGTTGACCACTATAAAAGATCGAATTCCAGGATGCAACTCTTTGAAGCCTGGATAGAAGTGTTCTAAATCAAAGGAGTCTGTAATCTGAGTTGTGATGGAAGGGGGAGGATCAATGTATTCGATACTATGAGACAAGGTAACCAAAGGGCATTTACTTGAAGCATTTACTGAGATACAGTTTTCATACATTCCTCATAGATAGCCTAAATTTTGCCTTTAAAGCAATCATTAATAAAGTTCATATTAAAAAGATAAGGGCTTAATGATACATGATTTATTTGAACACTTGAAATGCCAGAAAAGGCTACGCTAGTTTGAACACTATGGAAGTTATTTGCTAACTGGATAAAAATCATGTACTTTCTCAAGTTAAAATCACAAGAAGTTCAAAACACACTCTTTCCCCTAGACAAGTAAAATACCCCTAACACACAGAACTACACTCTTTCTTGGCTGGATGTTGATTTGCCAATATTAATCATCTGGTCCTTTTTTATTTTCATTGGCAGGTTTTGTCAGAAAAAGAAGAATTTTAAATCCATTTTTCTGTAATATCTACTGACGTATCAAGATGGTAAGAAATTCTTCCTTCTTTATGTTGTTTACTCTCATATATTGTGAGAAGTTGTTTACTGATGGCAAAATGTTTTATGTACCTGCAGGTGAAGTTCACAGTTGAAGAGCTGCTTAGGATTATGGACTACAAGCACAACATCCGTAATATGTCTGTCATTGCACACGTGGATCATGGTATGGAGAAAATATAACCTTTTTTTCCCTTTAGGTTACATATGAATCAATGTCTTGGTCTAGCATCAAGCATCCTTCAGCAAATTCTAAGCTAGCATCCTAGTCTAATATGAAGAAATCTAAATGATATGCATTAAGGATTGACATTCTGACTCTGTTGGTAAATTGATAAAAAAAAAAATTAACAGCTCAAGGTCTGATAAGATACTTCAAAAGACATTCACTGCCAATGTAGATATAGACCTAACTTTTCTTTCTTCGTGCATGAGCACAAGGTTACGAGATCTTAGACTTCTCTTTCATCCCATCCCAACTCTCTGCTAAAACACAGTACAAGGACCTCAACCACTGACCAGTTCTTTCTTGTTTGACACAAAAATGGACAAGATTAATCATGAATAATTCAAATGTGACTCATTAAGGCTTCCTAAAGGAACTCCACACAAGGAGTTGAGGGCAGTTGCAACGGAATATATGAAGACAGGACCAACCACCACTAAGAAAACAAAAGCAAAATGACACAAGGCATACATCTCAGCTGCCCTTCAAAGCTATAAAGCAAAGGTGAAAACAGTAAAAGATGAGTATTACATGAACAAAACAGCATAACACACAGTTTGCAATCACCTATACTACTCATCTAAAGTTCATTTTGATCCCTCTAATTTAATATTTTTCTAAAAGTATATCTAGATTCATACTAGCAAAATCTGCATAGGAAACAATTTATGGAGCTTAAAGATGCATCTTTTGTACAAAATAGACTTACAAGATATGCATGCAAAAAACTTCAAAATTTTGTCTTATTTCCAGTGTTCCAAAATATATCCTCATAAGTAATGAGTTACCAATACCCCTCCATCAAGCCCTTTTTCTCTCCTGTATGATATTGGTCATGGCACCAATTAGGTTTACACAATTCTTAATTATACATTAACCTACCCACAAAACCACTGCTTTAACCAACTAATAAGTAAGATCCAAAGAAGCATCACAATCATAACGAAGAACTTACACAACTATAACATTGGACGTTTACAAGCAATTATTCATGGAACGCTATAAATTGAACTTACAAATAATATAAGGACGGGCACCAAATATAAAATTTGATTTCAAAATTATTTTTGAATTGAGGTTAGTAAGAAAAATCATTTCTGTAAAAAATGAACAAGGTATGAGCCATTTTTTATTTGGGCTATGGTACTATCTTGCTAATTTCCAAACTGCCAAACAATAAAAGTTTGGCTAGAAACCACCATTTCCTTTACTACGTGCAATAGAGAACGCCACTGAATTCATGGATTACCATGAGTCTTAATAACGAGTAATCTACCAAGAAGAGACAAGACAAGAATTTGAGCACAAAAGGTGAAAACACACCATTAAGTAAATTGTCCTGTTTTCAGCTTCAGAAGTTCTCGCTTGGACATTCTCAGTCATGGTTACATCTTGCAAAATGGATTGCTGTTCTCCTTGTTCTTGTCGTGAAGCTTCTTCTGCAGCCCTTACAGCAGCTTCTTGCCTCGCCTTCTGCTTTTCCATTGAAACTCGAAGAGCAAGAGCAAGTTCAAGATCCAGATTAGGATCCACACTGGGGTGGAGGGGGTGAGCAGCGGGGGAGTTCACAAGGTAGGGGCTCGCGGGCGGGAGGGGAAGATCTGGGGTAGGGGCGCAAGCGGGGGGCAGCAGGAGGGGGAAGGATCTACGGGGGGTCGTCTCGTGGGGAGAGGGGGAGATCTGGGTTGGGGGCAAGCAGCGGGAGGGGGCGACCGGTGGAGGGGTGGTCGTACGGGGATATGGGGAGATCTGGGTTGGGGGTTACCATTGGGAGCTATGGGGGGCGGGGGGCGGGGGCTGGCAAGGGGCGGCAGGAGGGGGAAGGGGCTACAGGGAGGGGGCGAGTGCGGGCAGGGAGCGACCGGCGGGAGGGGGCGGCAGCGGAGGCAAGGGGATGCAGCAGGGGAAGGAATAATAACCAAGGGTTGAAGGATTTAACTAATTAAAATGGATACTTTTTAAATTTTCCAGCTTTGAAGAGGAATAAGGACCCTCGGTTCTATCAAGCTTTCAGAGATGTGAGGGAAATTTTGAAAGCAAATGTGAGAGAAATTTTAGAAGAAAGCTTTAAGTTTTTGTATCCCGCCAAAACAAATGTTGAGATTGAAATGAAAATTATCTCTATTTAGTATCAAATTTGTCTCTAATTTTTAAAATCAAAATTTGATAATTTTTTATTTTTTTAATTAAAAAATGAATAATTAAGTTTGTCATGTAAAGTTTCTTTTTTTTTTCTAAAATAAATATTTATTATGTAATTAAATTAAATTATGAATTTATAAACTATGAATAAATTTAATAATCAAATATTAAATATCATTATTATTTCATATACAATATAACAAAATTTTTTCTTTTTTTTCTCTTAAAAATATTTATTATGTAATTTAATTGAAAATTTAATTTATAATTTATGAATAAATTTAGTCATCAAGCATTATATAATACTACTATTTTATATACTACAACCATTATTCTATTTGACTAGTACTATAATACTATTAGAAATAGTGCGATTAATACAAATCTGTAAATAATTATGTAAAGATTTCCTTCAAAATGTTTAACAATGATATTAATACCTATCTTCCTTAAAATAACTCAAGCATATAGTTAAACATAATAATGTATAATGATAATAATAAAGTATATTTATATTAATGTAATTTAAACATAACAATGTATAATGATAATAATAAAGCATATAGTTAAAAAATATTTATTAAATATAATTAGATATAATTATCTAAATGAACTAAGTTACAAAATATAATGAATCAAATAATATTTTTGAAAATTTGTGGTCCTAAGGGTTTCTTTTGAAAACTTTAGAGATTTAGATATAATTATCTAAATGAACTAAGTTAAAAAATATAAAGATTGAAATAATTATTTTAAAAGTTTGTTTATTTATGTTTACACTTGGCTCATTATTTTTCAAAAGATATTTAAAATAAGTTGTGCTTAAAAAAATTTATGGTCGTAAGGGTTTCTTTTAGAAACTTTAGGAACTTAAATATAATTATCCAAATGAACTAAATTAAAAAATATCGAGATTCAAGTAATGACTAAATGCATTAATAATTAACTAATATATGACCTTAAGTCACAATATACATTCACATATAACTTGAAAATATATAAATTTTATCTATAATAATTACAATTTATATATGTGCATGTATACAGAAAGGCAAAATGTGATATAGTAATTAAAAGTATGGGATAAAAATAGTAACTTTACTAAGTATTTCTACTTTTTACACTGGAAACTTGTTATTTTTATAATATTTGTTGTATATGATATAAATTTAAAAGTTTATCAATTTGAATATAAAATAAAAGAATTAAATTTACAAATATATTGACAATTTATATGCATTAATAAAGATAATTCTTATTTAATTTTGTATGATTTACAGTAATTACTATTTATATATGTGCATGTATATAAAAAATTATAAATATGATGGAAACACATCCTACACATATACATGATGCCTACATATTTATATTGTCATACAAATAAAAGTAAAAACTTTTACATTATGATAAAAAGAATAACAATTATATCTATTAATAAAATTATGTGTACAGATGTAATATTACTTTTTGATTGTTAAATTTAATACACATAATTGATAAATTGTTTAATGTCTATTTAGTTATGAATATTTACATAATTAAAAAATTATGAACTGAGTCTTCTAAATTCAAAATTATTTATTATATTAAAAAAATTTATAACTAAGAAATTCTATAACTAAAGGCATGAAAAAATTTCTTACTTTTATTATTAATTCAAAAATAAAATTTATATCATTTAGGAATATATGTACAGAACAATTATATACTCTAATAAATAGAAGCAAATTAAAAATTTTAAAAATTTTAAAAATAAAAGTGATAAAAAAAATTTACTTTATTTATTTAAATCAAAATTTACAAATTTTAGAAGTGTATTTCATATAATTGTAATATTTCGTAAGAAGTAAATAAATATAATATGTGCTTCCAATTTGCACAAACAATAATGTAGCACAGTGGTTAGAACACTGCGCCTCCATAATGGAGAAGCAGGATCGATTCTTGGTCACACGCAAGGGAAGGATTTTCTAGCATGACGCCATGTGGCCGCCACGTGTAGCCACATGGCGAACCATTTTGCCACGTGGCATATTTAAATTTTTTTTAAAAAATAAATTAAAATACCAACCAAAATACCAACTGATTAGGTTTACCAACCGAAACATTTCGGTTAGTAGTCGGCCGGTAAAATTTTTAAATTAAAATACTAACCGATTACCAACTGAATGTATTACCAACTAATGCATTTCGGTTAGTACTCGAACTATAAAAATTTTAAATTAAATTACCAACCAAAATACTAGCCGATTACCAACTGAATATATTATCAACCGATACATTTTGGTTAATAATCGATTTGTAAAATTTTAAAATTAAAATACCAATCAATTACCAACTGAATATATTACCAGTCGATATATTTTAGTTAGTAATCAGTCGGTAAAATTTTTAAATTAAAATACCAACTGAATATATTACCAACTGATACATTTCAATTAGTAATCGGTCGGTAAAATTTTTAAATTAAAATATCAACCGATTACCAATTGAATATATTACCAACTGATAACAATCGGTTGGTAATCAGTTGGTAAATATTTTCCCGCTAAATTACCAACTGATTACTAACTGAATACATTACCAACCAATATATTTTGGTTGGTAATCAGTTGGTGAAATTTTTTCTATTAAATTACCAACTGATAATATTACTAACCAAGTGTTATCAGTTGGTAATCGGTTGGTAAATATATTCCCGCCAAATTACCAACCAACTATTTACCAACCGATTATGTTTATTGGTAAGTGGTTGGAAAAGTTTTAAATTTTTCAATTTTCATTTCGGTTGGTAATCGGTTAGTAATTACCGACCGCAGCGGTCAGTTGGTAATAGTTAGTTGGTACATTGCATTTTTCTAGTAGTGTATAGTGCTCAAATTAGGTCCAACTAGGAGCATAAGCGTAGAACTTACCTTTCAGACACCTTATCAAAGGTTCAAAAGGTGACCATGGCTGGTCAGTCCTCTTCTTGGATCGACTCTCAGCATTGGGAAGAGATGAGGTAGCATTGGAGCATATAAAAGTTTCAGTGGATCTCCTCCGCTGCTCGAAAGAACAGGGGTTAGGCCACCTCCACCCATACTGGAGGCTCGGTCTCATTCACTGTCCACGAGAATTGTATAGTAATTTTCTTTAATTATTTGCACATTTTGTAATTCTACTTCGTGTAAATCATTTTTAGTCAATGTTTTTATAGGTTATTATTGTAATTGTAGGGACAAAAGATGGGTGCTGACTTCAGCCATATTGAGTGGTAAAGGCTGCATACGTTTTAGAATGGGGACAGAGAAGGGATGTACGTCAGCGAGAGCTCTCGCAAGACATTAATAATGATTTAAAAATTTTTAATTATAAAATACTTTTTGGTTGGTTATATTTTACTTAATACAATTTTGACTTCAAAATCAATTTAGGATGACGTGATAGCTGCCAAGGAGTGTCTTACTTAGGCTTCTTCTACTGGGTTTACTAGTGTTACCTATTCTGCCATCCAGGATGAAAGGGTTCTATTTATCAAGGCAGCAGGTGGGTTCGATCGAGAACGTGTGTTCGGACTAGGCTCGAAGGCAGCACAAGCCAACAAGCAGCTCTAGTAGAGTAACTTGCCACTTACAGAGTCTGATGTATCCATCACAGAGATAGAGCAGATAGTAGAGAAGAGACTTGAGGAGAGGGTGCACATGGTGAGAGAGGAGCTCAAGAAGGATTTCGATAAGGAGGTGAATTAGATATAGAAGAATTTTAGCAAACGGATAAAATTGATGTCGGAGAGTTTCAAATTGCCTCTTCTATCATTGCATTTGACTTAAGCAGATGGCGAGTGAGACGAGACTGAGGACAGCTTTATTCTGCCCCCTAATCCTTATCCTTTGACATATTCCTGTCCTTATTCTCCACCCCCACCTTCTTCAACAAGCACAATTTCTCCTGTAGCATAGGGATTTTATTGTAGGTTTTATCATTTATATTACATTTACAATACTTTAAACATTTGAGATGATTATTTTATATTTACATTATAATTATTGTATAAATTTATTTTATATTATTGAGATGATTATTTTATTGTTTCAATTTCATAAAATCGATTTACATGTTTTATGAATTCATGTTTTGTGCAGTATATATTGTTTGGATATGGTATATAGTATAGGGGGTTTGAAATAATTACCAAATAGGTCTTAGAAAGGGAAAAATAAAATAGTTGCGGATTAGCAACAGTTTAGTGACAGAACAAATTAAATTTTAATAATTGAATATCTAAAAATAATATCGTAGCTAAACCCTAGCAAATTTGCTAGGGCTTTGCTACAGCTATAGAAATCCTTTGCTGATCCCTACCACAATTTGCTAGGTTTAGCGACGGCTATCATAAAGCCATTGTTAATCCATAGCAAATTAGTTTGGGTTTAGCCATGGCCTATTTACTCAAATAGATATTAAACAAATAAGACCATCACTAATCCCTTGCTAATTTAGCAACGGACTTGTAACAGCTGATTTTTTTTTTAAAAAATAAAAATTGCAAAAATAGGTGGCCATTGCTAATCATTCACTAATATCGCTATAGGTTTGCGACGGTTGGTATTTTATTTTTTTTCAATAAAAAATTGGAAGTAGTTGCTAATCCCTCCCAAAGATGGCTAGGGTTTCTTTGTCGTTGCTAAACCCTCGCTATAGTTGCTACGACTTTATTACGGTTTGAATTAATTTCTTTAAAATTTATAATTAGAAAATAATATTTTCGTTGCTAAGCCGAAGCAAATATGACCACTGTAACTTCGTTGATTCAATTTTTGGTCTGGCAAGTGCCCTCGCCAAACCCTCGCTATTAGCAACAACCTTTTGTGCCGTTGCAAAACAAAAATTTAGCGAGAAGATTATTACACTATAAGAAAAAACTAATTTAGTGATGGTCAAATTCATCGCTAATTGAGTTTAGTGACGGATTAATGACGGATTATGACCGTCACTAAAATGGGTATTGCTATTAGTGCGGAATGAAAACATGTCATTAACAGTAATGGATTTGTGATGGCCATTTAATTAATGACATAATTAAGTTTGTAATTAAAGGTGGTTGCTTGTGACGGATTTGTGATGCCTAAAATTTTTATTTAAAAAAATTAATTAATTTAGCCATGGTAAAAAAGTTTTATTTTAAAAATTTTTAATTAGGCAACCCAGCCCGAGGCTAACCAGACCGAACCCGCCCAATCCACCAAGAATATTATGAGATTATGTCGGACATGGGACTCAAACCCGTGTCCTTTTTATGGGTACCACATACTCCACCACTAGGCTATTTGATATTCTTGCGATTTTTTGTAATATATATTAATGGTATAATATATTTTTTGTGAATTAGTAACGGATTTGCAATGAATTTGCGACGAATCTGCTAGGACCCAATTTTCCATAGCAAATCTATTGCAAATTAGTGACAGAATAGCGAAGGCTCGCATAAAAATAAATTAATTTTAGAATTTTGAAATTCCATTGCAAATATGTTGCTAATTAGCAACAGATTCCTGGTCATCGCTAATTAGCGGGGGATTTGCGACAGATTTGAATTTTTTTTAATTTTTATTTATGATTAGATGAATCTATCATAATTAGCGATGGATTCATGACCATCGCTAATTCACAAATCCCTTGTTAATTAGCGATAGATTTGCGACGGTTTTGAATTTCTTTTAGTTTATCCATCGCAAATTCGTTGCTAATTAGCAAGAGATTTGCGATGGATTTGAATTTTTTTTTTAATTTTAATTTATGATTGGATGAATCCATCGTGAATTCATTGTCGTCGCAAATCTGTTGCTAATTAGTGAGGGATTTGCGATGAGTTTGAATTTTCTTTAGTTTAATTTATGATTAGATAAATCTGTCCCAAATCAATTGCTAATTAACGAGGACTTTGCGATGGATTTAAATTTTCTTTAGTTTTAATTTATGATTAGATGAATTTGTCGCTAATTAATAACAGAACGTCACGAGTCCTTCGCTAATTAGCAATAGATTCATACCGTCGCAAATCCATCACTAATTTGCGAGGGATTTATAACGAATTTGAATTTTTTTTAATTTTAATTTATGATTAAATTAATTCGTCACTAATCCTTTGCTAATTAGTGACGGATAGTTGAAAATTTCAAAAAAAAATAATTTTAGTTTTTCGTCGCAATGCTCTCGCAACTTAGCGACGGATTCTTATGCCATCGCTATTTCATTGCTAATTATTTGTTGACAAAAAATGCGTCACTAAACTGTATTTTTCTTGTAGTGTTAACTACGGCTATTACCATCTGTAATCCTGAGTAGTGACAATTTAGCAACTGTATTAGCCCATGCTAATTCTCTATTTTCTTGTGGTGAGAACTGCATTCAAAACCAGTTTCTTGCATGTGTTATGATACAGATGCAGTGCCCTATAATTGGAATGTGTTGTTTCGTAGCTCTTGTGGTCTTTGGAGTACGTTTAACTCATCATTCGGAACAGCTGCTGCTGCATATCAAGAGAACTGCTACCAAGGCGAAGCAGCGGAGCCACGTGATGTAAGGCCACTGATCCGTAAGATTAGGATTTGCTTATGTAATGTGAAATCTTGGCTCCCGAGTATTCTGCTTAGGGAATGCATTTCTTGGCATGATCTGGAAGCTGACGAGTTGGAACAATCTATTTTAAATACTAAAACTAGGGGGGAAAATAGAATAGTCTTGAATTCGGAAATCAGCATCTTATCTAACCTGAATAAGAAGCAACTTTGCTTTTGGGTTGCAGAACTTCCATGCATAGCAATTGACTACATACAGGGAAAGTAAATAAAGCCTTTGGATAAAGATACACATTTTGGCTAGACAAAGATCAAAAGTGTTACGTACCTTGGCTGCAGGGATACGATGAAATCTTTTTGCTACATTTCCTGTCACTTTGTTTGCCATGCTGGGATTAGAAGCTGACCGGCAGTGGCGGATGTAGTATGTAATCAGTGAGGTCAGCTGAAATTTTAAAAATTCTTAATAATAATATATTAAAAATTAAATATATATAAATTGACACTACTAAAAAAAAAAGGGTCAATATAAAATAAAAATATTAAATAAGTAATAGAAAATGTGAGCTTTATTATGAATTATTGGAATCTTTATTAATTAGTGGAGGCTCCACTAATTATGGATTTATGTGAATTATTAGAAGATTTTTATGAATGTCCACCATTTAGTGGAGACACCACTAATTAAGATTAGTGGAAGATGATGTATGCCATGATGTAATCCACTAATTAGAGCTCTATAAATAGAGCTATTCTCTAAGCTTGTAATACACCATTATTTAGTGAAAGAAAGATTAGAGAAAATTGTGAGAGAAAAGAAAGAGAGAAATTCTTGTGCAAAATAGTTAGAGTTTTATTAGTGTGTAGTATGAAGATTTTATTCTAACACTACCCTAATTTTATAACACGTTATCAGTACGAGTCTCTGCCGTTATTAAAGCTAGAAGACAGGTATGCATTTATTGATCTCGCTAAATTCGAATTTGTAGCCCTTGATATTTCTGGAAAAAAAAATTATATGTCATACAGAAATGCATCTAAATGCTAAAAAAAAAGGAGATCCATATGTCATGTGGATAAAAAGAAAAATTTGACCACCTGAAGATGGTCATATTACCCACTGCACAGTATGAATGGTTGCACCTGAAGTTGCAAGATTGTAAAACCGTGAACTCCATGATGTATAAAACTACATCTTAGTTAAAAATTTTGCGGAGAAAAAGTTACTGATGAAGTTATATTGGAGAAGATATTCTCCACTTTTCATACATCGAATATTGTCCTGCAATAACAATATCGAGAAAAATGGTATCCCAAATTGACAAATTTAACATGAGTTATTATTGAGAAATCATGAAGCCAGATGAACTGGCTCAACAGCACTCCCAGAAGTGAATGCTGTTGGCTCCAGCAGAAGCCATCGTTGTAGTCGTAGTTGTGGCAGTGGTCGTGGTTATGGTCATGGACACACTCGATATTTCCCTTATCACGGAGAAATACGGCCACCGAAGTGGAACGAGAAAAATAATAAGGGAAAAAGATATTTCCATTAATAATAAGCATCACATCTTTTATTCATATCACTAGTGTTCATATGAAATTGATGATACATGCTTATAGTTGCTCTTTTGTAATTGAGCTGACAAATGTAAGATGAAGGTTTGTAATTGTTCTTTTTCAATATTTACATTAGAGGAAGACAAACAATTAGTAATTATGGACTTCAGCTCCTCTTTTTCGACATCCTCCTCCTTTTCTTTCCCTTTTGAGCCAGCATCGAAACTAGCAGCAGAATTAGCCGTAAAATTACTGCGAAATGAGTCTTGAGATTTTATGATCTCCTTAAGTTTATTATATTTCTTATTATATTTGGCCTTGAAGCATGCTTGTCTCAATTTCTGTGTTTGGTCCTCTAACTGCGTATTAGGACTTTCTTCCACCAACTGTTTTTCACATTCCAGTATCGCAATGGCTTCTTTTAATTTCTTCTCAGCCATATGTCCTCCTTCTTCTTTATTTTGCATATCCTGTAAATCGAAATGATATCATCGGTTATTTACTTATAAATCTTTCATAGTTTCATACTTGCAAATTATAAGTATGTATGAGAGAGAACCTGAACATTCTTGATTATGGTCTCCAAGCTCACCAATTTCCTGTGAGGCCATCGACGAATTCCTAACTCCCTACATCTTTTCTTGAGACGGGTTATGCCAATATTCAGTTCTTTGGCTGCGCTCTTGATTGGTAGGTAAAAATACTGCGAAATTATTTCTCTTGATAGTGTTTGGGAGTTATTGCCCTTCTTCTCTCTCTGCCTCTTAATCATCTTCTTCTCCCCAAGAATTTTGTCTGCAATATTATCTTGAACTTCGATATTATACATTTCATGAGTACTTACTCTGACTTCGTTGCCAAGACCACTCATTATTTCTCCTAGAAAAAGAAAATAATATCGATAAAGGTAATACAATTCAAAATCCATGTTTAAATGTATAATAACTCGAAAACATATTCGGCTTTGTTCAAAATCCATTAGAGAGTAGAAAGGATCATGCACAAGCATATCCTCATTCAAAGGAATAGCATCAAGAGGAACAAGTATCAAAAGCGAGTCTCTTGTAGAGGCAGATCAACTTGGTCCAAAGCAGTATGTTCGAAACTTCCACTGATTTACATAAAAAACAAACCAAAAGAGAGTTTAATTTCATTATCAAGCATACTAAAAACAAATGGAAGCCCTCAAAGGTATCTCACCTGAAATTAGGAGGAAGCGGTTGGTTTGGAAAGGAAAACATATCAAAATCTTCTGCGTTCGAATTAGGAGGAAGCGGTTGGTTTGGAAAGGAAAATATATCAAAATCTTCTGTGTTCGAATTAGGCAGAAGCGGTTGGTTTGGAAAGAAAAATACATCAACATCTGCTGCAGAAACCGAGTCAAAATTTGACCATGTCTCAAATGAATTATGAGTCTCCATATCTGCTTTGTGATTTTTGTTTTTGATGTTTACTAATGACTGATAACTGAGATATATATTGATACACATATATATATATATATATATATATCGTATGAGGAAGAAGAAGAGGTAGATGGTAGGTAGAGGGTCGGAGGAGAAGAAAAGATAAGAGAGGAAGAGGAAAAGTCGGTACGGGAAGAGTGAAAAAAAAAGAGATATTTTTCTTGGCATTTTCTCGCTTGTCATCATTTTCTTATATTTCTTTTCTTATTCTCTTGTGAAATCATTATTCCCTAAATTAGGGGAGAACAGAAACAAGTACAAGAAAGATCGTGATTGGACAACATCATTAAATTATCTTGATTCGCATACAAGCGCGTGTGAACTTGAAGTTCAAAAGATAATTCATTTGTAAAGCATTGCAAATCAAATGTCGAGACGCTTTTGTTGACTCTAGAAGAGTAACAAAATCGCATATGCCGACTATAAATGCTCCTATTCGAATTGAAGTTCCAGTAGAACAAAATATTATACCTATAGTCGCTTGAGTCAAAAACACGCCGAAGCGTGGCCGACCTCTTGGTTCTAAAGAAAAAATCCTCGAAAGAAAAGAGGATTAAATGATCCGAGAAGATCATATTGAAGAAAAGAATGATAAAGACCAAGAGAGAACCGATGACAAAGAACCGAAGTTGATGAAAGTAACACTTGAAATTTCTATCAATTATACCACTTCAGATAGAAGTTGGAATCGGATAGAAACTGTTATTGATAATATATTTGCATACAATATATCTCTTGATGTTACACAGGATAATGATGATCCTGAACCAATATCGATTGATGAATGTCGGCATAGAAAAGATTGGCTGCAATGGAAAGATGCGATTCAATCGGAGTTAAATGCACTAACAAAACGTGAAGTCTTCGGACTGCAGATCCGAATACCGGAAGGTGTAAAACCCGTTGGCTACAAATGGATATTTGTGCGAAAGCGCAATGAAAAGAGTGAAATCGTTCGATATAAAGCGCGATTAGTAGCCCAAGGTTTTTCACAAAGACCGGTATTGATTATGATGAAACTTATTCTCCTGTTGTTGATGCTATTACACTCGATATCTTATCGGTTTGGTAGTACATGAAAAGATAGATATTCGCCTATTAGATGTTGTCACTACTTACTTGTATGGAAATTTAGAAAATGATGTTTACATGAAAATCCTCGAAGGATTTCATATGCTCGAAGCATATAAACATTATCCTCGTGAAAATTACTCCATCAAGTTGCGTAAATCATTATATGGCACTGAAGCAATACGGGCGCATGTGGTTCACACGTCTTAGTGAATATTTATTGAAAGCGGGATTTAAAAATGACCAGGTATGTCCATGTGTTTTTATTAAGAAATCTGGTTCTAAATTTGTGATATTAGCTATATATGTTGATGATATTAATCTTATTGGAACTCCTGAAGAGCTCCAAGAAACAATTGATTATTTAAAAAGAGAATTCGAAATCAAGGATTTTGGTAAAACCAAATTTTGCCTTGGTTTACAAATTGAACATTGGGAGAGTGGAACATTTATTCATCAATCAACATATACAGCAAAAGTGCTAAAAAGATTTTACATGGACAAAGCACATCCATTGAGTATTCCAATGATCGTCCGATCATTAAATGTGGATAAAGATCCTTTCCGACCTCAAGAAAATGATGAAGAACTCCTTGGTCCTGAAGTACCATATCTCAGTGCAATTGGTGCATTGATATAACTTACTAATAATACACGACCTGATATTGCTTTTGCTGTCAATTTATTAGCAAGATTTAGTTCTTCACCAACACGACGACATGGGAATGGAATTAAACAAGTCATTCGATATCTCCAAGGTACAATTGATCTCAGATTATTTTATTCAAATAAAACCAGTCCAACATTGATAGGTTATGCGAGATCTTTGGTTATTTATCCGATCCACATAAAGCACGTTCTCAAACGGGCTATCTATTTACATGTGGAAATACTTGCTATATCATGGCGTTCTACGAAACAATCTATAGCGACTACTTCTTCAAATCATGCTTGAAATTATAGCCATTCATGAAGCAAGTCGAGAATGTGTATGGCTAAGATCCATGATTCATTATATCCGAGAAAGTTGTGGATTATCATCAATCAAAGGTATTCCAACTCCTCTTTATGAAGATAATACAGCTTGCATAGCTCAATTACGAGGAGGATATATTAAAGGAGATCAGACAAAACATATTTCACCAAAATTCTTCTTTACTCATGAACTCCAGAAGAAAGGTGAAATTGATGTGCTACAAATTCGGTCATGTGATAACCTCGCAGATATTTTCACGAAGACTTTACCGACTGCAACATTTGAAAAGATGAGATATAAAATCGGTATGCATCGGTTTAAAGATTTAAATGAATCATCTCATCATGGGGAGTAATAAATAAACATATAGAATAGTGTACTCTTTTTCCTTCACTAGATTTTTTTCCCACTGGGTTTTTATCTAGTAAGGTTTTAACGAGGCATATTCTTTATGTAGTGGATGGACATCCAAGGGGGAGTATTATGAATTATTGGAATCTTTATTAATTAGTGGAGGCTCCACTAATTATGGATTTATGTGAATTATTAGAAGATTTTTATGGATGTCCACCATTTAGTGGAGACACCACTAATTAAGATTAGTGGAAGATGATGTATGCCATGATGTAATCCACTAATTAGAGCTCTATAAATAGAGCTATTCTCTAAGTTTGTAATACACCATTATTTAGTGAAAGAAAGATTAGAAAAAATTGTGAGAGAAAAGAAAGAGAGAAATTCTTGTGCAAAATAGTTAGAGTTTTATTAGTGTGTAGTGTGAAGATTTTATTCTAACACTACCCTAATTTTATAACAAGCTTTTGTTTTTTTTTTTTTTTTGTTATAAGAGTGAAAAGCCTTTTTTTTTTTTTTTTTAATTCTTGTTTTGATAAATTGATTGAGGCCCTACCTACCAAAATCAAAAACTTCTTGGAGTCTGAGAAGCAGCAAACAAAAAGCAAAAAGACAACTGCTTCTTCAGCCTTCATCATCACAAATCAGCCTCTGGACTTGCCCTTTGCGTCTCTGTTTATATATATATATATATATATATATATATATATATATATATATATATATTGGCTTCAGCCAGCATCACCGTCTCTGACTCAGTAACTCCGTTAGTGTGGAGAGAGGTAGGGAAAGAGAAAAGGCAAAAAGAAGTTTTTGAAGTCTTTTGAATGGAGATGCAAACTATCAATTTTTTTTTTTTTATCATTATTCATTAAAATTTTTTATCTTTTTCATGTGATCTCTCAAGAGACAAGAGTTGAAGGTTAGTAGTGGAAAGGGAAGACATTTAAGACAATATTTACAAAAGATTCTTGAGGACAATGAGGAGTTAATGTATTTTAATAAATCTTTTTAATATTTTATTTTAAATTAATAAATTATTAGTTGTGAAGTTATGATAGTTTCATATATAGTATTATTAATGTTATTATTTAATTTTGATTGTATTAGATTTATACTATTGATTATTCTTTATGATATGATTTATATGAAAATATGAAATGTTGAGTGTCTGTTTGAATAATAAACTGAATATTTAAGTGATGATTGATTATTTGAAATTAAATGTGGTGCAGAATTAATATTTATAAAATAATATTAATATAATTTATTTTTTATTTAATTTTTAAAAGAATGCTAGTCTACTAGATGTTAAAAAAATTAATTGAGGATTTAAGTTTAGAATCACATCTAGATTTTGATTGAGAAAGCAACTAACTCAGAAGATAAATATCCCCTATGTTCTGTGTTCAAAGTCACAAAGTTGCATTATTTTGGCACCATTTTATTGACTCTTACCGATTCTTATTTCTCATATTTAGAGAAGATGACCATGAAGAAAATATGCATTATTATTTTTATTTTTTAATAATTCAAATATATTCCAATTATTATTTTAAATCATTTTCAATTATAATAGTTTGTTTTCTTTTAATTTCAAATAATGGAAAGATACTTCAAAAGAAAACCAACATTGGAGCAATCAAATTTGAGTCATGAAAGTAGTCATCAAGAAGATAAACAATAATCTTCAAAGCAAGCTCATATTGAAATTGATTTAAAAATTTTGCCTTCAAATCCAGGTCTTGGTACAAGAATATCAGAATATCATCCTAATGACCAAGATAAGGTAAGAGGTTTTATGTGCAAAAAGGACCTTTTCAACTACGTAATCATAATTTTCCACAAACAAGTATTGGAAATGTGTTGCATCAATTTAATCCCAGTTGGTTTGATGAGAATGGTTGGTTGGAATATAGCATATCAAAGGATGCTATCTTTTGCTTATGCTGTTATCTTTTTAGACCTGGTCTTATTGGAAAACAAGGAAGTGGAGATTCATTTATTCTTGAAGGTTTTTCAAATTGGACTAAGAAAGATAGATTGAGAATTCATGTAGGTGGTCCAAATAGTACTCACAATCAAGCTTACAAGAAATGTGAGGACTTGATGAATCAAAATCAGCATATTCAATCTATTTTAGTTAAGCAATCAAATCAAGCTCGGAATGAATATAGGACGAGGTTGATTGCTTCAGTAGATTGTCTTCGATTTCTTTTATGTCAAGGGATAGCTTATCGTGGATATAATGAATTAGAGGAATCAAGTAGCCAAGGAAATTTTCTTGAACTCTTGAATTTTTTGCTAATCATAATGAGGCAATTAAAAATTTTGTTTTAAAGAATTCTTTTAGCAATCTAAAACTGATAGCTCATGATATTCAAACTAACATTATAAGTGTTGCAGCAAGTGAGACAACAAATGCTATAATTAATGAGTTGGGTGATGATTTATTTGTTGTATTGGTTGATGAATCACGTGATATATCAAATAAGGAACAAATGGTTGTTATCTTGAGTTATTTGAATAAAAGAGGTTGTGTAGTTGAGCACTTTTTAGGTATTGTGCATGTCTCTGAGACAACTGCTTTTTCACTTAAAGAAGCACTTGAGTTATTGTTTTCCAAGCATAGATAAAGTCTATCAAGATTACGAGGATAAGGCTATGATGGAGCTAGCAACATGAGTAGCGAATTTAATGGTTTGAAATGCTTGATTTTGAAGGAAAATGAATTTACTTTCTATATTCATTGCTTTGCTTATCAACATCAATTAACTCTTGTACTAGTTGCAAAAAATAAAAATCATGTTGCTTCACTATTTTATAATGTTAATTTTTTTATCAATGTTGTTGGAGTTTCATGTAAACGATGTGATAATCTTAGAGAAAGGCAAGCTGCTAGGTTTTTGAGGCATTGAAGAATAGTGAACTTACAAGTGGAAAATGCTTAAATCAAGAGGTTATTCTTAAATGTGCTGGTGATACTAGATGGGGTTCGCATTATGGCACATTAGTAAGTATAATAATCTTGTTCTCATCTACTATTGATGTACGTAAAAATATTGTTGAGAAATGTTTGAATTCTAAGCAAAGAGTTGAAGCTTAAGTGTTGTTGCAGTTGGTTCAGTCTTTTGATTTTATTTTTAGCCTTCATTTGATGAGAAATGTGCTAGGGATTACAAATGAGTTGTCAAAGGCTTTGCAAAGAAAGGACCAAGACATAGTTAATGCTATGGAATTGGTAAAAATTTCCAAGCAATAGTTACAAATGACGAGAGAGATGATGGATGGGATGATTTACTTAGTAAAGTGTCTTCATTTTGTGAAAAACAGAGTACCTTGATTCCTTGCATGAATAATATTTATGTACCTCTAGGAATATCACGTCATAAAGCTACTAATGTCTCTGACTTGCATCATTATCAGGTTGACTTATTCTATGTTGTTATAGATAGGCAACTTCAAAAGCTCAACAATCAATTCAATGAGATCAACACAAAGTTACTTCTTTGTGTGGCATGCTTGAACCCAAGTAACTCATTTTCAGCTTTTGATTAGAGAAGATTGATTCAATTTTCTCAATTTTTTCCCTTAAGTTTTCTGCAGTTAATCTTATGAAACTTGACAATCAACTTGAAACTGTTGAAAATGGCGACTTTTAGAGTTAATAACTTTTAACTCATGATTAGTTAGCCTAAAAAAAATAATGGGAATTGTTCTTGACATGTTAGAGATTGTTTTGATTATGATAAAAGCCATTTTCATGGTGGGAATCCATAATTAAATGTTGTTAAAGTTGGGTGTTTAACCATTTCGGAACTCATGTTAGACATAAGTCCCACATGAGAAAAATTGAGGAGTGTGGAAACCTTTATATACTAAAAGGCTTTTCTATAGACTTAATAGAAAAGCCCAAGGTATGGAGGATGCCACGCGCACGCGCCACTCGCCCGGCCCGGCTCGGGTTCGGGCCTGGCCCATGTTTTCACAGTCCTCTGTTTTTATTTGGCCCAATTAACTCTAACTTGAAAAAGAAAAGGAAACATAAAAAAATCTGGTAAGGAATTAGGGTCTCCTAATTCAGATTAGATTTTAATTTTTCCTAAGGCGAGATTAAAACAAGGAAACAAAGCCGCCGTTAGGGTTTTTTGTATGCTCTGTTTTTCGCGTCTTGTTTCATTTAGAGAAAAATTGCCTCTTCCATTCTCTCTCCGCGATCAATAATTTTTGGCTTATCGGAACCGGGGAACTGAGGGAATTTTCGAGGTGATCACAATTGGTGTGCATCGATAGTGATCTGAGACCGTCTTATCCTGTAAGGAGAGTCGCTGTATCCATCACACCGGAGTAGGACGAATAACTTCTTGAAGGTAAACCAGTATTGGACTGGTGATTCGGTCAGCAGTACAGTACGTTGCAGCGCAGCTTGTTCAGATGAGTGCCGGCGCCTGGTACGTTCTGGTAGAACCGCGAGCAAGTCTCTCAGGTATACTACTGACTTGTCTATTAAATTTGAATTCGGTTTAGTTATGTTACGTTTAGACTGTAGAGCCTTGCCGTTATTGTTGATATTTGATAGTTGTGCTTGTTAGAGCCCTGGTCAGGTATAGGCGGTGCTTGTTCAATTCAGTTGAGTTGCCTGTCTGTGCTCGTAGGTACCCTGTTTTTCTAACAGTCTTCAAGAAGTTATTCTGCAATTATCTGTTTGTGTGCAATGGCCAGTTCGTCAGGCACTGCATCTATTGCGTATAAGTCTTTGGTTGACTTGAATGGTCTGCCGGACAAGTTTGGTCCAGGGCAGAATTTCAACCGTTGGCAACAACGCATAAAAATTTAGTTGACCATGAGAGGCTTATTGTCAGCAGCGCAGGTAGACAGGCCTATACCAACTGAAAGGTATCCTAGAGTAGCTGAGATTGTTGCGTGGGATGAACAGAACAATGTAGGCAGAGGGGTAATACTGTCAGCATTTACAAATGCTCTCTTTGATGTCTACTGTACTGAGTCATACACAGCAAAGATGTTATGGGATGAATTGAATAGGAAATATAATACTGAGGATCAAGGTAAAAGGTATTATGTCTCCAAATTCCTGAAGTTTCAGATGGTTGAGGGCAAGTCTATGACTGAACAAACTCGAGAGTTGCAATTGATTATTCACTCTCTTCATGAACTGGATATGGAACTTCCTGAGAAGTTTCAAGTGATGTCAATGATAGATAAATTTCCTAAGTCTTGGGAGGACTTTAGTATGTCCCTCAAACACAAGACGGAGAAGATTTATCTAAACGATCTGATGAAATCAATGTCCATTGAGAATCAACATAGAAAGAATAGTCATATTGTACCTGTGGAGTCTAATGTCCATGTGGTGACTATTGAGAAGAAGAGCAATAATCAGAGGAATGTGGGGGTTAATTAAAATTCTAAAAACATAAACAAGACAAAAGGCAAGGCCAAGAAGAAACCGAAAGCGAACAAACCTTGTTGGAATTGTGGTCATGTAGGACATTGGGCTAAGGATTGTCTGTCTAAAAAGTCTAAAGTCAAACTAGGACTAAATTCTGAAGCTCAAGTCAATGTGGTGGTAGAGGATACTAGTCAAGTGGAAGCTGATTTGAGTACACACCTTGTTGAGGTTTGTACCATTGAGGTTAGGACTGGCATCACTACTTCCAATGATGATGAAATGTATGTTTCTGTTAACCCAGAAGTCTTTACTATTTATGAGCCACTTGAATGGCTGGTTGATGCTGGAGCAAATGTGCACATTTGTGCTGATAAATTGCTTTTTGTGTCTTACCAGCCTATTAAAGGAAAAACTGTAAAGATAGGGAACTCAGCTGCAGCCAATGTATTGGGGATTGGACGCGTGGACTTGAAGTTTCCTTCAGGGTGTATTCTTTCTCTTCATAGGGTGCAGCATGTTCCAACAGTACGTAGAAATATTCTTAGTGGCTCATGTTTAGTTAGAGAGGGTTATGAATTGACTTTCAAATGTAATAAAGTAGTGATTATGCACTACAATTCTTTTGTTGGAAAAGGTTATTTGTCAGATGGTTTATTTAAATTAAGAGTTGAACCATGTACTTCTGATTTGAATAAAGCTTCTTCTCTTGAGAATTCCGTTTATTCTATGGTGCACATTATTGAATCCACTGATATTTGGCATAGTGGACTTGGACATTTAAATTTAGATTCTATTAAAAGAATGATGAATTTAGACTTGATCCCTAAATATTCAATTGATAAAAAGAACAAATGTCAAGTGTGTGTGGAAGCTAAAACAACCAGGAAATCCTATCATGCAATTGAAAAGGATTCAGAAATACTTGATTTAATTCACACAGACATTTGTGAATTTAATGGCTTGTTGACTAGGGATCATGAAAAATACTTCATTACTTTTATTGACGATTGCAGTAAATATTGCTATGTCTACTTACTTAAATATAAAGATGAAACACTTGAAAAGTTTCTCATATTTAAAAATGAAGCTGAAACTCAAACTGACAAGAAATTTAAAAGGTTAAGATCTGATAGAGGTGGAGAGTATGGGTCTAATTCATTTGTTGAATATTGCCAAAGAAATGGCATAATTCATGAGGAGACACCCCCATATTCTCCCCAGTCTAATAGGATTGCTGAACGGAAAAATAGAACGTTTAAAGATATGATCAACAGTTTACTTTTGAATTCTGGATTACCTAAGTATATGTGGGGTGAGGCTTTGAATACGGCTTGCCATATTCTGAATAGAGTCCCTCACAAACATAAAGAGGTAACTCCGTTTGAAATTTGGAAAGGTAGGAAACCTAACTTAAAATACTTCCGTGTGTGGGGTTGACTTGCAAAAGTTCTAATCCCTGAACATAAAAGGAAGAAGTTAGGACCAATGACTGTTGATGCCATCTTTATTGGTTATGTGGAAACAAGCTATGCCATGAGGTTTTTGGTAATTAAGTCTGAAATACCTGGCATAGATTGTAACACTATTATTCAATACCGTGATGCTACATTTTTTGAGGATGTGTTTCCCATGAAAACTGGTTTGCTTCAAGATGTTTCTACTTTAGATTCAGCCTTAACATCTGATTCTATTCCTGGTCATGTAGAAAGGATGAACGATGGGAGGGCAGGTCCAAATAGTTCCAATACTCAAATTGAGGAATTGGAAGAACCTAAAAGGAGTAAGAGAGCTAAGGTAGTCAAGGACTTTGGAAGTAATTTTGTCACTTACAATGTTGAGGACGAACCTTAACTTTTCAAGCAACTATGGCTTCCTCAGAAGCAGGGTATTGGAAAGGAGCTATCAAAAGTGAGATGGATTCCATTGTCTCCAATGAGACATGGGAACTGGTAGATCTCCCTCCTGGGTGCACTACAATTGGATGTAAATGGATATTTAAGAAGAAACTTAAACCAAATGGGACCATAGATAAGTATAAAATCTGATTAGTTGCCAAAGGGTTTAGATAAAATGAGGGAATAGACTATTTTGATATCTACTCTCCTGTTACTCGTTTGACTACAATCCGAGTGCAAATTGCATTGGCCTCTATATATGGTCTCACCATCCACCAAATGGATGTGAAGACAACTTTTCTTCATGGTGATCTTGAAGAAGAGATATATATGGAACAGCCTAAGGGATTTGTAGCTAAAGAAAATGAACGAAAAGTTTGTAAACTTGTGAAATCCCTATATGGTCTAAAACAAGCACCCAAACAATGGCATGAAAAATTTGATAAAACTATTTTATCATTTGGCTTCAACATAAATGAGAATGACAAGTGTGTTTACTGTAAGGTTAAAGGTAATGCATGTATTATTCTATGCCTGTATATGGATGACATTTTGCTATTTAGGTCCAATGTTGAGATAATTAATGAGATTAAATCATTCTTGAAAAGTAAGTTTGAAATGAAGGATATGGGAGTAGCAAATATGATTCTTGGCCTAAAGTTGATTCGCTCAACTGAGGGGATAACCATTTTTCAATCTCACTATGTTGAGAGTGTTCTTGAGAAATATGGTTATCAAAATTGTAGAATTGCTAAAACTCCAAGTGACCCTTCTGTAGCTTTGTACAAGAATGAAATTGGAGTTCCTATGTCTCAATTAAAATATTCTCAAATTATTGGTAGCTTGCAATATCTTGCAAATGGCTCAAGACTAGATATTTCAGTTTCTGTATCTAAGCTAGCATGATATACAAGTTGTCCAAATCAGACTTATTGGGAGGCCTTGGATAGAATACTAAAGTACTTGAAGGGAACAGTTTCCCTTGGGCTGTATTATAGGAAATTCCCTACTGTACTTGAAGGGTATAGTGATGCAAGCTGGATAACCAAGAACTCTGGTAGCAATGGTTGCACTGGATATATGTTTACATTAGGTAGCGGTGTAGTCACCTGGAAGTCTTGTAAACAGACTTTGATAACTCGGTTAACTTTTGAGGCTATGTTATGTGCCTTGGATACTACTGGAACGGAGGCTGAATGGCTGTATGGACTATTGTCCTCTTTGCCAATGATCAGCAAGTCCGTTGTTGCTATATCTGTGCATTGTGATAGTCAAACCACAATCACAAAGATAAAAAGTACCAAGTATAATCAAAAGACTAAGAGACACATCCAAGTTAGACTTAAGTCTATAAGGGAGTTAGTGTTTGAAAGGGAAGTGTCTGTTGACTTTGTTGGATCCAAAGATAACATTGCAGACCCCCTAATTAAGGGACTAGAAACATCCTTGTTCTTTACATCCAGGTTGGAAATGGGACTGATAACCCAGTAATGATTCACCTACAGTGGCAACCCAACTGACCAAGTGGAGATCCCATAAGGCAGTTCAATGAGGTATAAACAAGCTGTTTGAGTGAATCTGGCACCAATTCTGATACCTTTGTATCTAGGTCCTTTCCCTGAAAGCCTGTGATACGTTTACTACAATGAGTAAGAGTTTTGACTCTGAATATGATCAAGTCTTTTAGATAGAATGCTAGCAGTACATCCTTGGAGATCGCCAACTATGTGAGTGTTATTGTGTGGCCGCAACTAAAGGGAATTGCGTTTTCTCTGAATACACTCATGAGACAGGATCAGGACACATGGCCATAACGTGTCAACCCTAAAGATTATCTCTATAGTCGATAGTCTGTTGTTACCAATAGACACCGTCATATTCAAGGTTCAGATTCAAGACTTAAGTCCATCTGTTCCTGTGGGGGCATAAGTTGGATAACTTAGGTAATGGTTCAAACTGGAAGGTACCATTATTAAAATCAGATTATGTAAATCCTAGATAGTCTTTAACTATGGATTTGTGGGGGATTGTTGAAAATGGTGACTTTGGGAGTTAATAACTTTTAATTCATGATTAGTTAGCCTAAAATAAATAATGGGAATTGTTCTTGACATGTTAGAGATTGTCTTAATTATGGTAGAAGCCATTTTCATGGTGAGAATCCATAATTAAATGTTGTTAAAGTTGGGTGTTTAACCATTTGGAAACTCATGTTAAACATGAGTCCCACATGGGAAAAATTGAGGAGTGTGAAAACCTTTATATACTAAAAGGATTTTCTATAGATTTAATAGAAAAGCCCAAGGTATGGAGGATGCCACACGCGCGCCGCCTGCCCGGCCTGGCTCGGGCTCGGGCTTGGCCCATGTTTTCACAGTCCTCTATTTTTATTTGACCCAATTAACTTTAACTTGAAAAGAAAAAGGAAACAAAAAAAAATCTGGTAAAGAATTAGGGTCTCCTAATTCGGATTGGATTTTAATTTTTCCTAAGGCAAGATTAAAAAAAGGAAACAGAGCCGCCGTTAGGGGTTTTTTTATGTTCTGTTTTTCGCGTCTTGTTTCCTTCAAAGAAAAATTGCCTCTTCCATTCTCTCTCCGCGATCCATAATTTTTGGCTTATCAGGACCGGTGAACTAAGGGGATTTTCGAGGCGATCACAGTTGGTGTGCGTCGACAGTGATCTGAGACCGTCTTATCCTGCAAGGAGAGTCGTGTACCCATCGCACCGGAGTGGGGTGAATAACTTCTTGAAGGCAAACTAGTATTGGACTGGTGATTCGGTCAGCAGTATAGTACGTTGCGGCGCAGCTTGTCTAGAGGAGTGCCGGCGCCTGGTACGTTCTGGTAGAACCGCGAGCAAGTCTCTCAGGTATACTATTGACTTGTCTATTGAATTTGAATTCAGTTTAGTTACGTTACGTTCGGACTGTGTAGCCTTACCGGCATTGTTGATATTTGATAATTGCGTTTGTTAGAGCTTTGGTCGGGTATATGCGGTGCTTGTTCAATTCAGTTGAGTTGTCTGTCTGTACTCGTAGATACCCTATTTTTCTAACAAAAACTTATATCATTGATATGCGCTCTAATACTACATTTTTGAATATCAAAGATGTTGGTCAACTTGCTGAGAAATTGGTTGAAATAAAGAAAAATATTTTTCACCCATTAGTTGTTTTGCTAGTGAAATTGGCTTTGATTTTGTCCGCGGCAACTGCGAGTGTGGAAAGATCATTTTCAGCAATGAAAATTGTGAAGAATTAGTTGAGAAATTGAATGGGAGGTAGCCTGATGAATAATTATTTGGTTACATATATTGAAAAGGATGTATTTAATAGTATTGACAATGAAGTCATTATACAAAGGTTTCCAAATATGAAAACTCATCGTGGACAATTGAAAATAAAATTTTATATAAATATGTATTTTTGTTATTTCTCTATTTATATTTGTGATATTATTATATATTTATCATGTATGATAATCTCTATGTTATAATTTTTTGTACTAAGAATTGACCCCACTGAGTTAAATTTCTAGCTCCGCCACTACTGACCTATGATTGGATAATACTTTCTTCCATTGTACATCTATTAATAATCAAATATATGTTATACTAATTACTCAAAATGTTAATTAGAAGAACAACATGACCAAACGCCAGATGCTTTCCAAAAATCCCAGGACAAAACTACGTTAAGTTAATTCCACGTAGAAGCCTGGCAGATATACATATCCAAATAGGACGTATAGCTCTCGTCCTTGATTAAAAAAAATTGCATGCATTAATTCAGACGGAATCCATTTTCAGCTATTGGAGACTGAAATTCAGTTCAAAAGCCATTAAATCGCTAAACAATCAAAACCAAAAAAATGTACAAATTGATCATGGTAAATGCATAAGCAACATGGATTGGAGAATTGGAACACGCATACAAAATCAACTGCTTTGGTTAACATATATGATTCAAAGCTCTTTAGCTCCACCAAAAAAAAAAAAAAAAAAAACATTTACAGAATGGAAGGGGCTAAATCCGCATCCCTCCAACTTAAATCCACACCTCTATTTATTTATGTCTATTAATTAGACAAAAATGTCCTTCTACTCCAATTTTAAAATCTTATTTCATTTTTCTTTATTTTCAACTCTTACACAAAAATTATGTCTGAGTCAGTATCATATTAATTTAGAAATTTTTAACTAAATACAAAAAAAAAAAATATTAATGTTAAGTTTTGCTAATGGCCAATCATGAGACAAACATGGAAGGCATTTTTACAATCACAGAGAGAGTAGTTTTATTTTAAATAAGGAATTAATACATGACTAACGAGTGTAGTTTTTGTTAGAAACAGGGTACCTACGAGCACAGACAGGCAACTCAACTGAATTGAACAAGCACCGCCTATACCCGACTAGGGCTCTAACAATTGCAATTATCAAATATCAACAATGCCGGCAAGGCCACACAGTCCAAACATAATGTAACTAGACATAATTCAAACTTAATAAATAAGTCAGTAGTGTACCTGAGAGACTTGCTCGCGGTCCTACCAGAACATACCAGGCGCCGGTGCTCCTCTGAACAAGCTGTGCCGCAACGGACTGCTGACCAATCACCAGTCCAATACTGATTTGCCTTCAAGAAGTTACTCGCCCCACTCTGGTGCGATGGGTACAGCGACTCTTCTTGCAGGATAAGACGGTCTCAGATCACTGTTGACGCACACCAATTGTGATCACCTCGAAAATCCCCTCAATTCATCGATCTCGATAAGCCAAAAATTATGGATCGTGGAGAGAATCGAAGAAGCGAATTTTCTCGCAGGAAGCAAAAAGCATGAAAAAGGATTCACCCTAATAGCGGCTCTGTTCCCTCTTTTAATTTCGCCTTAGGAAAAATTAAAACCCAATTCGGATTAGGAAAACCCTAATTCCTTCTCAGATTTTTTTTTTGTTTCCTATTCTTTTTCAAGTTAGAGTTAATTGGGCCAAATAAAAATAGAGGATCGTGAAAACATGGGCCAAGCCTAAGCCCGAGCCGGGCGGGCGACGCGCGCGTGTCTATCCTCCATACCTTGGGCTTTTCTATTAAGTCTATAGAAAAGCCTTTTAGTATATAAAGGCTTCCACACTCCTCTATTTTTCCCATGTGGGACTCATGTCTAACATGAGTTCCCAAATGGTTAAACACACAACTTTAACAACATTTAATTATGGATTCCCACCATGAAAATGGCTTCTTCCACAAACAAAACAATCTCTAATATGTCAAGAACAATTCCCATTAATTGTTTTAGGCTAACTAATCATGAGTTAAAAAATATTAACTCCCAAAGTTGCCATTTTCAACAATCCCCCACAAATCCATAGTTAAAGACTATTCAGGATTTACATAATCTGCTTTCAATAATGGTACCTTCCAGTTTGAACCACTACCTAAGTTATCCAACTTATGCCCCCATAGGAACAGATGGACTTAAGCCTTGAATCTGAACCTTGAATGTAACGGCGTCCATTGGTAACAACAGACTATCGGCTATAGCGATAATCTTTAGGGTTGGCACGTTATGGCCATGTGTCCTGATCCTGTCTCATGAGTGTATTCAGAGAAAACCCAATTCCATTTAGTTGTGACCACACAACAACACTCACATAGTTGGCGATCTGCAATGATGTACTGCTAGAATCCTGTCTAAAAGACTTGATCCCATTCAGAGTCAAAACTCTTACTCATTGTAGTAAACGCACCACAGGCTTTCAGGGAAAGGACCTAGATACAAAGGTATCAGAATTGGTGCCAGATTCACTCAAACAGCTTGTTTATACCACATTGAACTGCCTTGTGGGATCTCCACTTGGTCAGTTGGGTTGCCACTGTAGGTGAATCATTTCTAGGTTATCAGTCCCATTCCCAACCTGGATTTAAGGAATAATGATGCTTCCAGTCCCTTAGTGAGGGGGTCTGCAATGTTATCTTTGGATCCAACAAAGTCAACAGACACCACCCTTTCAGACACCAACTCCCTTATAGACTTAAGTCTAACTTGGATGTATCTCTTAGTCTTTTGATTATACTTGGTACTCTTTATCTTTGCAATTGTGGTTTGACTATCACAATGTATAGATATAGCAGTAACGGACTTGCTGATCATTGGTAAAGAGGACAATAGTCCATACAGCCATTCAGCTTCCGTTCCAGTAGTATCCAAGGCACATAACTCAGCCTCAAAAGTTGACCGAGTTATCAAAGTCTGTTTACAAGACTTCCAGGTGACTGCTCCACCACCTAATGTAAACACATATCCAGTGCAACCATTGCTACCAGAGTTCTTGGCTATCCAGCTTACATCACTATACCCTTCAAATACAGCAAGGAATTTCCCATAATGCAGCCCCAGGGAAACTGTTCCCTTCAAGTATCGTAGTACTCTATCCAAGACCTCCTAATGAGTCCGATTTGGACAACTTGTATATCTTGCCAACTTAGATATAGAAAATGAAATATCTGGTCTTGAGCCATTTGCAAGATATTGCAAGCTATCAATAATTTAAGAATATCTTAATTGAGACACAGGAACTCCACTTTTATTCTTGAACAAAGTTACAGAAGGGTCACTTGGAGTTTTAGCAATTATACAATTTTGATACCCATATTTCTCAAGAACACTCTCAACATAGTGAGTTTGAGAAATGGTTATCTCCTCAGTTGAGCGAATCAACTTTAGGCCAAGAATCACATTTGCTACTCCCATATCCTTCATTTCAAACTTACTTTTCAAAAATGAGTTAGTCTCATTAATTATCTCAATATTGGACCCAAATAGCAAAATGTCATCCACGTATAGGCATAGAACAATACAAGCATTACCTTTAACCTTACAGTAAACACACTTGTCATTCTCATTTATGTTGAAGCCAAATGATAAAATCGTTTTATCAAATTTTTTATGCCATTGTTTGGGTGCTTGTTTTAGACCATATAGGGATTTAACAAGTTTACAAACTTTCCGTTCATTTTCTTTGGATACAAATTCCTCAGGCTAATCCATATATATCTCTTCTTCAAGATTACCATAAAGAAAAGCTGTCTTCACATCCATTTAGTGGATGGTGAGACCATATATAAAAGCCAATGCAACTAGCACTCGGATTGTAGTCAAACGAGCAACAGGAGAGTATGTATCAAAATAGTCTATTCCCTCTTTCTGTCTAAACCCTTTGGCTAATCTGGCTTTATACTTATCTATGGTCCCATCTGGTTTAAGTTTCTTCTTAAATATCCATTTACATCCAATTGTGCTGCACCCAGGAGGGAGATCTACCAATTCCCATGTCCCATTGGAGTCAATGGAATCCATCTCACTTTTGACAGCTCCTTTCCAATGCCCTGCTTTTGAGGAAGCTATAGCTGCCTGAAAAGTTAAAGGTTCGTCCTCAACATTGTAAGTGACAAAATCACTTCCAAAGTCCTTGACTACCTTAGCTCTCTTACTCCTTCTAGGTTCTTCCAATTCCTCAGTTTGAGTATTGGAACTATTTGGACCTGCCCCCACATCTTTCATCCTTTCCACATGATCAGGAATGAAATCAAATGTTAAGGCTGAATCTAAAGTAGAAATATCTTGAGGCAAACCAGTTTTCATGGGAAACACATCCTCAAAGAATGTAGCATCACGGTATTGAATTATAGTGTTACAATCTATACCAGGTATTTCGGATTTAATTACCAAAAACCTCATGGCATAGTTTGTTTCCACATAACCAATAAAGATGGCATCAACAGTCTTTGGTCCTAACTTCTTCCTTTTATGTTCAGGGATTAGAACTTTTGCAAGACAACCCCACACACCGAAGTATTTTAAGTTAGGTTTCCTACATTTCCAAATTTCAAACGGAGTTACCTCTTTATGTTTGTGATGGACTCTATTTAGAATATGGCAAGCCGTATTCAAAGCCTCACCCCACATATACTTAGGTAATCCAGAATTCAAAAGTAAACTGTTGATCATATCTTTAAACGTTCTATTTTTCCGTTCAGCAATCCCATTAGACTGGGGAGAATATGGGGGTATCTCCTCATGAATTATGCCATTTCTTTGGCAATATTCAACAAATGGATTAGACCCATACTCTCCACCTCTATCAGATCTTAACCTTTTAAGTTTCTTTCCAGTTTGAGTTTCAGCTTCATTTTTAAATATGAGAAACTTTTCAAGTGCTTCATCTTTATGTTTAAGTAAATAAACATAGCAATATTTACTGCAATCATTAATAAAAGTAATGAAGTATTTCTTATGATTCCTAGTCAACAAGCCATTAAATTCACAAATGTCTGTGTGAACTTAACCTTTTAAGTTTCTTGCCAGTTTGAGTTTCAGCTTCATTTTTAAATATGAGAAACTTTTCAAGTGCTTCATCTTTATGTTTAAGTAAATAAACATAGCAATATTTACTGCAATCATTAATAAAAATAATGAAGTATTTCTTATGATTCCTAGTCAACAAGCCATTAAATTCACAAATGTCTGTGTGAACTAAATCAAGTATTCCTGAATCCCTTTCAATTGAATGATAGGGTTTCCTGGTTGTTTTAGCTTCCACACACACTTGACATTTATTCTTCTTATCAATTGAATGTTTAGAGATAAGTCTAAATTCATCATTCTTTTAACAGAATCTAAATTTAAATGTCCGAGTCTGCTATGCCAAATATTAGTGGATTCAATCATGTGCACCATGGGATAAACAGAATTCTCAACAAAAGAAGCTTTATTCAAATCAGAAGTACATGGTTCAACTCTTAATTTAAATAAACCATCTGACAAGTAACCTTTGCCAACAAAAGAATTGTAGTGCATAATCACTACTTTATTACATTTGAAAGTCAATTCATAATAATCTCTAACTAAATATGAACCACTAAGAATATTCCTACGAACTGTTGGAACATGTTGCACCCTATGAAGAGAAAGAATACGCCCTGAAGGAAACTTCAAGTCCACGCGTCCAATCCCCAACACATTGGCTGCAGTTGAGTTCCCCATCTTCACAGTTTTTCCTTTTATAGGCTGGTAAGACACAAAAAGCAATTTATCAGCACAAACGTGCACATTTGCTCCAGTATCAACCATCCATTCAAGTGGCTCATAAATAGAAAAGACTTCTGGGTTAACAGAAACATACCTTTCATCATCATTGGAAGTAGTGATGCCAGTCCCAGCCTCAATGGTACAAACCTCAGCAAGGTGAGTACTTAAATTAGATTCCGCTTGACTAGTATCCTCTACCACCACATTGACTTGTGCTTCAGAATTTGATCCTTGTTTGACTTTGGGCTTTTTAGACGGACAGTCCTTAGCCCAATGTCCAACCTGACTATAATTCCAGCAAGGTTTGTTCGTTTTCAGTTTCTTCTTGGCCTTGCCTTTTGTCTTGTTTATGGTTTTAAAGTTTGAATTAACCCCCACATTCCTTTGATTATTGCTCTTCTTCCCAGTAGTCACTACATGGACATTAGACTCCACAGGTACAATATGACTATTCTTTCTATGTTGCTCCTCAATGGATATTGATTTCATCAGATCGTTTAGAGAAATCTTCTCTGTCTTGTGTTTGAGGGACATACCAAAGTCCTCCCAAGACTTAGGAAATTTCTATATCACTGACATCACTTGAAACTTCTCAGGAAGTTCCATATCCGATTCATGAAGAGAATGAATAATCAATTGCAACTCTTGAGTCTGTTCAGTCACAGACTTACCCTCAACCATCTGAAACTTCAAGAATTTGGAGATATAATATCTTTCCAGACCTTAATCCTTGGTATTATATTTCCTATCCAATTCATCCCATAGCATCTTTGCTGTATATGACTCAGAACAGTAGACATCAAAGAGAGCATTTGTCAATGCTGACAGTATTGCCCCTCTGCCTACATTGTTCCGTTCATCCCACGCAGCAATCTCAGCAACTCTAGAATGCCTTTCAGTTGGTATAGGCCTGTCTACTTGCACTGCTGATAATAAGCCCCCCATGGTCAACCAAATTTTCATGCGTTGTTGCCAACGCTTGAAATTCTACCCGGGACCAAACTTGTTCGGTAGACCATTCAAATCAACCAAAGGCTTATACTCAGCAGATGCAGTACCTGACGAACTGGCCATTGTACACACACAGATAATTGCAGAGTAACTTCTTAAAGACTGTTAGAAACAGGGTACCTACGAGCACAGACAGACAACTCAACTGAATTGAACAAGCACCACCTATACCCGATCAGGGCTCTAACAATTGCAATTATCAAATATCAACAATGCCGACAAGGCCACACAATCCAAATGTAATGTAACTAGACAGAATTTAAACTTAATAAATAAGTTAGTAGTGTACCTGAGAGACTTGCTCGCGGTCCTACCAGAACGTACTAGGTGCTGGTACTCCTCTGGACAAGTTGTGCCGCAACGTACTGTACTGCTGATCAAATCACCAGTCCAATATTGATTTTCCTTCAAGAAGTTATTTGCCCCACTCTGGTGCGATGGGTACAGTGACTTTTCTTGTAGGATAAGATGGTCTCAGATCACTGTTGACGCACACCAACTGTGATCACCTCGAAAATCCTCTCAGTTCACAGGTCCCGATAAGCCAAAAATTATGGATCGTGGAGAGGCGAATTTTCTTGCAGGAAGCAAAACGCACGAAAAATGATTCACCCTAATGGCGGCTCTGTTCCCTCTTTTAATTTTGCCTTAGGAAAAATTAAAACCCAATTCGGATTAGGAAAACCCTAATTCCTTCTCAGATTTTTTTTTTTGTTTCCTATTCTTTTTCAAGTTAGAGTTAATTGGGCCAAATAAAAATAGAGGATCATGAAAACATGGGCCAAGCCCGAGCCAGGCGGGCGGCGCGCGCGTGTGGCATCCTCCATACCTTGGGCTTTTCTATTAAGCCTATAGAAAAGCCTTTTAGTATATAAAGGCTTCCACACTCCTCTATTTTTCCCATGTGGGACTCATGTCTAACATGAGTTCCCAAATGGTTAAACACACAACTTTAACAACATTTAATTATGGATTCCCACCATGAAAATGGCTTCTACCACAATTAAAATAATCTCTAATATGTCAAGAACAATTCCCATTAATTGTTTTAGGCTAACTAATCATGAGTTAAAAATTATTAACTCCCAAAGTTGCCATTTTCAACAGTTTTGCAATGAATGTTCATGGTTTTGGGAAAATAAGTGGCAGTGTGTGTGTGTATATATATATATATATATTAAGGTTGAAAATGTAGATGTTAATATTCATTTCTTCCACGTTTTTATAATCATGCATAAAAGGTATACAATATTAGAGATTTTTTAATACCTCTCGTAATATTTAGAATTATAGATTGGGAGATTAGTCTAGAATTTGATCAATATTGTTCCAATCTATTTTTCTAATTTTCCGGTACGGATCCTCTCCCCTAAATCTCTCCCCCGTCCTCTATCTCACTCTCAAGCATTCGTCAGGTATTCCTCTTATTTTTTTCTATTTATTTTTTTCTCCAAATAAAAAATAAACTTTTATAATCTAAATAATAAATGTTTATTGAAAAAATAAATAAATAATAAATGTAAATAATCTAAATAATAAATCTTTATTAAAAAATAAATAAATAATAAACCTAAATAATCTAAATAAATAAATACTAAGCTTAAATGAATAAACTTAAATAATAAATCTAAATAAACAAATTTGAATAATAAGCCTAAAAAATCTAAATAATAAATTTTATTTGAAAAAATGAATAAATAATAAACTTTTATTTAGAATAAAAAAATAGAGATGATGGGAAGGATACTTGACAAATCTTTGAGAATGGAGGAGAGGATGGGAGTTAGGATCCTCTTCCCTAAATTCCTTCTACATCCTCTCCCCCATTCACTATAACTCGTTCAGTGTCTCTTCTATCTTTTTTAAATAATAAAAAATTTATAATCTAAACAATAAACATTTATTTAGAAAAATAAATAAGTAATAAATTTAAAATAATAAACTTTTATTTGAAAATTAAATAAATAATAAACCTAAATATTAAACCTAACTAACTAAATAAATAAACCCAAATAAATAAACCTAAATAATAAACCCAAAATAAATAAATAATAAAATTAACTAATAAACATAAATATATAAATAATAAACATAAATAAATAAACCTAAATAATAAGCATAAATAAATAAATAATAACTTAACTAATAAACCTAAATAAAGAAATAATAAATGTAAAAAATAAACCTAAATAACAAGCTTAAATAATAAACTTTTACTTAAAATAAATAAATAAATATAGATAATGAGGATACTTGTCGAGTCCTAGTAAGTGGGGGAGAGGATCCTGAGCCATTCTCAATAACTGGCCAAGTGTCCTTTCCTTCTCTCTTTTATTTTTATTCTTTTCTAAATAAAATAATAATTATTATTACTATTACTTTAAAATAAAGAGATATATAATTATAAAATAGCTTATTTTTAACATATTCGTAAAATAATTATCACTATTACTACAAAATAAAGAGATACATAATTACAAAATTGTTTATTTTTAGCATATTCGTAAAATAATTATTATTTTATTTGAAAAAGAAAAACATAAAAAGGGGGGGTGGGGGGAATGGAGTGACACTTGGTGAGTTATTAAGAGTGCCAAATAAGATGGGACAGGGATTTAGGGGAGAGGATCCATGGTTCCTTGATGATCTCGATTATTTTATTTTCCTGTCTATTGAAATTTATAATAATGATTTTTTTTTTGTTATTCCAACTGTTGGAGACATTTAAAAAGTATTCTTCACTATGAGTTAGAGTTTTGGCTTAGATGGTATGTTTACCATAATTTTACAAGAGTTATTGGAAAATTATTGAAAAGTATATTGTTGACGTTGTATAGTTTTTTTTTTTTGCCCATGTTGATCACCTTCTTTGGTTTTTAAACCAGAAGTACCTTGCCCACGTTCCAAAATCTGACAATGTTACCAGGTTTGATTAGTTTAGACCTATCTCTCTTTTGTTAATAGTATCAATCCCTTTCTTAATAGAATTGACAACCCCATCTAAGCTACTCTTGTTCCTAATCATGTACCACATCAACAGCAAGAAAGGAAAATTTTGACTCATGGCTGTGAAAGCTTATATTGACAAGGCCCATGAAAAAGACCTTTATTGTGCCAAATTCTAAAACTTGATAGTCCCCCTTATTGGGATGCCTTGCATCCCACATTGGAAAACTAAATATTTCCTCACCACCATTAATGCTTTGTTATGTTAGGAAGTTCCACATCGAAAAGTCACAACAAATTCGCTACCACATAGCCTTATAAATAAAAACTTGGTTTGGTTCTTTGAATATACAACAACACCAACACAAGAGCTTAAATAGTCATTCAGTGGTATTTAGTAGCTTAGGAACACTTCCCTAAAGCCTTGTAAATTGTCTTTTTCATAGTGAAGTTTTATTCTGCCTCTGCCCGTAGACGTAGGTCATTTGACCGAACCACATAAGTTTTTTGTGTTTCTCTCTTTTATTTCCTTTCTCGTTATTTATTTATTTTTTTCTCTGAGCTATTTTTGTTATTATTATTTTTTTATTATCGTCTTGTGTGATTTTGTCATTGAAGTTTTGGTTTGTTCCTGGGGCCTATCCCTAACAAATTGGTATCAGAGCTACTAACTCTTAACTCTGTGATAATGACGATAACAAAGACCAAGGTGGAGAAATTCAATCGGGGTATCAACTTCGGCATGTGGCAACTCAAAATGGAGGCCATCTTAATTCAAGATGGGGTTAACTTAGCCTTGAAAGGAATAGAGGAGAAGCCAATAGAGATGACAGTAACGGCATTTGAAGACCTAGATAAAAGAGCTGCTCAGGTATCATTCTCAATCTCTCTAATGAGGTTTTAAGAGAAGTTGCTACTGAGACTTCTGCCGAAGCAATATGGGAAAAGCTAAAGGCTTTGTATATGAAGAAGATAGTGGAGAATCGGCTCTACATGAAACAAACATTATTTACACTTCGAATGGCTAAAGGTACATATATTACTTCACATCTTGATATGTTTGATTCTTTCATTATGGATTTGAGTAATATTGATGTGAAAATAGATTATGAGGATCAGACCATTTTATTGTTGTGTTCCCTTTCCCAATCCTTTAAGCATTTTCGAGATACTATGATATATGGAAAAGAAACTATCTCGTATCAGAAAATTAAATCTAGTTTGAAATATATATATAAAAAAAAAAAGGATTGACAGCGATTTAATTGGGGAGGTTAGTGGAAATCAGACTGAAGGTTTGGTAGCCAGGGGTAGATCCTAAAATACAAATGGCGGTAGTACAACAAAATCCAAATCCTGATATAGAAATTTGATTTGCAATTATTATCATAAAAAAGGGCACATTAAGTCTGAATGCTTTCAATTGAAAAATAAGGATAAGCAAAAAGAAAAATCTACTGATGCTGCTGAAGCTAGTGTTATAGCAGATGAGAGTGAAGAAAATATTTTCTTTGTGATTGATAATGGGATAAGGTCTGAAAATGAATGAATTTTAGATTATGATTGTTCTTATCATATGTGTCCCAATAGGGATTTGTTTTCCACTTTTGAAGCTTATAATGGTGGAGTTATTTTGATGAGTAATAATGTCATCTGTAATATTGTGGGTAAGGGCACAGTTCGAATTAAAATGTATGATGGTATTGTGAGAACTCTCACTGAAGTTAGACATGTTCTTGAATTGAAAAAGAATCTCATCTCTTTGGGCACCCTTGAGGTTCTTGGGTGTAAATATACAACTGAATATGGAGTTATGAAAGTTTGTAAATATGCTCTTATTGTCATGAAAGGTTGCAGGTTTGGTAGTTTGTATACTTTGCAGGGAACTACTGTCACAGGTTCTGTTATATCTTCTACATCAACTTTGTCTAATTCTGACATCACTAAATTATGGCATATGCTTTTGGGGCATATGAGTGAGAAAAGTTTGCACATGTTAAGCAAGAGAGGCCTTCTGGAAGGACAAAATACCAGTACATTGGACTTCTATGAGTACTGTATTTTCGGGAAGTAGAAAAGGATCAGCTTCAACTCATCAGCAATTTACCGAACTAAAGGTACTTTGGATTATATTCATTTAGGTCTTTGGGGTTCATCTAGTGTCCCATCTAAGGGTGGTGCCAAGTATTTATTCACTTTCATTTATGATTATTCAAGAAAAGTTTGGGCTTATGTTCTTAAGAATAAGAGTGATGTTTACCTAACTTCCAAACAGTGAAAAGTTTTGATTGAAAAACAGACAAGTAAATAGATAAAGCGATTGAGGACAGATAATGGTATGGAATTCTGTAAAAAAGAATTTGATAAATTTTGTAAAAATAAAGGAATTGTTCGGCACCGTACAATAAGAATGACGCCTCAACAAAACGGTGTTGCAGAATGTATGAACAGAACTTTTTTGGAAAGAGCACGATGTATGATATCATATGCAGGGTTGACAAAGGATTTCTGGGCAGAAGCAGTTTCTACAGCATGTCACATTGTCAACCACACTCTTTTTGCAGCTCTTGATTTCAAGACTCTTGAGGAAGTTTAGTCAGGTACGCCTGCTAATTATTCTAATTTGAAAGTTTTGGGGTATCCGGCATACATGCATGTAAATGATGGGAAATTGGAGCCTAGAGCTAAGAAATGTATTTTCCTTAGGTATGCTTCTGGGGTGAAAGGATACAGATTGTGGTGTCCAAACCCTAAATTACCAAAATTTGTAATTAGTAGAGATGTTACATTTGATGAATTGTCTGTGTTAAATTCCAAAAGGGAGTCTTCAAGTTCTTCTCGTACAGATGAAGATGGTACACAGGAGTAGGTGGAGCTTGCAATTGGCAGTTCTGGTCCTTCTAAGTTGACTTCTTTTATTCAGCAAAGTTTAGTACCAGTACTTGTTACCTCTGATCAAGTTGTGGTTTCTAATGAAGAAGTTTGAGAAGGAAAGGAATATTCCATAGCCAAGAATAGACCAACATGACAGATTTTACTACCGTAAAGATATGCAAACATAGTGGCATATGCATTGTCAGTTATAGAAGAAACAGTTAGATTTCATAAGCCGTTCAAGGAGTGCCTGAACTTGATTGGCATTCACTATTCATGATTTATGGTCTTTGGACTTTTGTGGAGAAGGTGGAGCAAAACTGCTATGTTTGAGTTTGGGATACAAGTCAATGTGGAGATTTGTTAGCACCCCACATCGGAAAACCAAATATTTCTTCACCACCATTAATACTTTGTTATGTTAGGAAGTCCCACATCGAAAAGTCACAACATATTCACTACCATATGGCATTATAAATAAAGGCTTGGTTTGGTTCTTTGAATATACAACAACACCAACACAAGAGTTTGAATAGCCATTAAGGCATTTGTTCTTTGTAATACTCTTGTTCTATATCAGTGGTGTTTAGTGGCTTAGGAACACTTTCCTAAAGCCTTGTAAATTATCTTTTTCATAGTGAAGTTTTGTTCCACCTCTACCTGTAAACGTAGATCATTTGAACGAACTACGTAGGTTTTTGTGTCTCCCCTTTTATTTCCTTTCTCATTTTTTATTTATTTTTTCTTCGTGTTATTTTTGTTATTATTTTTTCTTTATTATTGTCTTGTGTGGTTTTGCCATTGGAGTTTTGGTTTGTTCATGGGGCCTATCCCTAACACCCCTACTCCCTCAATTTCGTAACCTGATTTGGGGATGTATCTCCACTTCTTATTTCTCCATCTTGTTTAATGTATCTCCGATTGTTATATCCAACCTAGTAGGGATATTAGACAGTGAAATCCTATTTCATTTGCCTTGTTTGTGATTTATTTTGACCATCTCGCTAGAATTTTGCCCAAAATAGAAGAAGATTAGAATGTTTACAGTATCAAGGTGTCCAAGAATTCTATCATCTTATGCATGTAGATGACCTTATTTTGTCTTTAAAAGCCAATCAACATGAGACAATTGAAATTTCAAGATGTTTAAACAAATATTGTGAATGATTTCGACCTATCCTGAGAAAGCAATGACAGCTTTTCTCCACCGCAATTAAGGAATATTCTAGAGCTACAAATTTCAGCTAAAAATCTGCAATTTGCAAGCTTCCACTGTCATTCTAGAATCCAGAAGAACCACAGCCAACTTGCAACCAATAATCTTGAAGTTCATGAAGCTTCCAATGCAACTTGCATCCACCGCCATTATCAACTTACAAGAAGCTTCTAGGAAGCCTTACAATGTCGGTTAAACATAACTATAAATAGGCATCCTTTGTATCAATTGTTAGAATGAAGAGGTTATATGGTATGTGCACAAGAGTGTAGCTAAAGAGCACTAAGCACTCTTATTTGTTAGTGGTGTTTGTGTGTGAGAAAAGTTTGGCAGAAGGCTTATGTTATGTGTGAAAAATTGAGATAGACATTTTATAGCTATTAAGAGAGTTTTTGTTAATTCTTCTTTTTTGTAGCCTTTGCGATATATTAATCTAAATAGTTTGATTTCTTTTAGTCCTCTCTATTTTCTCAATATTTTGGTATCAGAGCCAAGTTCGCTAGATTCATCAAAGCTCCAAGATCGAGTCAAAGAACGGTCAGGAACCGTGTTCAAAGTAATCCGTTTGTGATCGTGGTACATCGAGACTCTACTAGTACGCAATCAAGGATTGTGAAGTTAGTTGATCAAGGACTAGATTTACTTGGATAAGGTGCGGGGCATCACCAAGTCAAGATGGCAGACTTCGTCAATGCGAACAATATCGAAAAGTTCACAGAGGACAACTACAACGATTGGAGCATGTGCCTAAAATTCTATTTAAGAGGACAAGACCTATGGGAGCTCGTAGATGGAAGCCAAACAACACCATCACCACTTGAAAATGTTGGAGAATACAACAAATGGGACAAGAATGCTGGTAAGGCTCTATCTATTTTAGCCTTAACAGTTGAAAAATAATTTTTAGATTTGATTAAAAATACAAAGACTCCAAAAGAAGCTTAGGATATTCTGGCTGAGAGATTCTCCAAGAATAATGAAGCTCAAGTACAAAGACTTGAAAACGAGCTATTAGGAATCTCACAAGGTAATATGATTGTGAGTTAATATTTTTCCAAAGTGAGATTCTTAAGTGAAAAATTTTCAAAATTAGATCATATTCACCCTATTGACAAGACGAGCATGAGCAGAATTATAATTCGAGGGTTACGACGAGAATACACCCCAATTATAACAGCAACATAGAGATGGCCTGAGCCACCGACACTCAATGTGTTGAAAAGCATGCTAGAAAGTGAAGAAGCCTTAATGAGACCATCTTACATCATATCAACAAATAAGGAAAAGAAGGCTCTTTATGGCAGATGAAGAGTATACGGAGGGCAGAAAAATGCCATAATACCAATAGAATGAGACAAAAATAAAGAAAGACGTGGTTTTTGGTAGAAAGGGCATCTGGAGAAAAATACACATTAAGGGGGAGCACCACCACGGCAAAATAACAACATAAGAAGCCAACAAAGAAACAAGGAATGTTACAATTGCGGAAAGAAAGGTCACTTCACTCGAGATTGCTGGCATAGACAAGCCAAAGGAAATGCTGCCACATCTTCACATACTCAAGAAAGTAAAGATGAATGGGACTTTCAAGCCTCTTTTGCAATAGAAGAGAAGGGGACACTGTCGAGCTCAATTCAAGAAAAGGAAGAAAATCTGGCACTAGTGGCGGTAAGTGACAAACTTATCAATTATAAAAATTATTGGATAGTAGATTTGGGATATTCTAATCATATGACAGGAGATAAAGAAAAATTCTGTAGCATAGAGAAATATAAAAGTGGACGTGTCGTGGTAACTGCTAATAACTCTAAAATGCCAATACATATTTGCAAAGCTCTAGTAGTACCATGATTCAACTCTATAGAAGTAAAGTTAGATAATGTGTTTCACATGCTAGGTATGAAAAGGAACTTATTGTCAGTATCACAGCTAGTTTCAGCAGGTAATTATGTTATATTTGGCCTAGACAGCGTAAAAGTATATCATCAACTGAAGCTTGAAGGAGAACCAATTATGGAAGAACGGAGATTAGAGTCTATCTATGTAATGTTTGCAGAGACAGCATATGTAGATAAGACTAAAAAGAATGAGACACCAGATTTATGGCATGCAAGATTAGGACACGTGAGCTATACCAAACTAATGGTAATAATGAAAAAGTCAATGCTGAAGGGTCTACCACAGTTGGAGGTTCGAGATAATATAACTTTTGCTGACTGCCAGTATAGTAAAGCACATCAACTACCATATGAGGAGTCGAAATTCAGAGCAAAAGTGCCTTTGGAGCTAGTCCACTTAGATGTCTTTGGCCCAGTGAAGCAGCCATCGGTAAGTGGTTATCGATACATGATAACTTTTATCGATGACTATTCTAGATATGTCTGGATAGATTTCTTGAAAAAAAAGTCCAAAGCCTTAACAAAGTTCAAGGCATTCAAGGAGAAAGCAGAAAGTAAAACTGGCTATGAAATAAAGTGCCTTCAGACAAACAATGGTGGAGAATACACTTCAGAGGAATTTATAGAATTCCTAAAACAAAACAAGATACGACGACAGTTAACATGTCTGAACACTCCACAATAGAATGGAGTTGTGGAAAGAAAGAATCGACACTTAGCAGAGACTTGTAGAAGCATGTTACATGCCAAGAATTTTCAACTTCGATTTTTGGTTGAATGCATGAAGACAACAGTATATATCACAAATCGCCTACCACAAGTGAAGCTCGGGATGATCTCACCTTACGAGAAATTATAGAAGAAAAAACCCATTGTAGCTCATTTTTTAGTTTTCAAGTGTGTATGCTAAGTATTAGTACCCGATCATTTAAGAAGTAAGTTTGAAAAGAAGGTAATTCGCTACATCTTTGTCGAATACGATTCTAGATGAAATAGATGGATATGTTGTAATCCTGACACAAGTAGATACTACACATCTAGAAATGTTGTATTTGATGAAGCATCATCTTGGTGGTCATCTTAAGCCGAGAAGCTACCACAATCTAAAGAATCCTAGAAGAATCAGTGAAAAAGCTAGAAGAACAAGAAGAAGACCATTTGACTTCTGAAACATCTAAAAAGGATGACAAAGAATCATCATCAAAGGAGTCACCATTAAGCAAATTGAAGAGTCTGTGGCAGACAGGAGTACACAAAATTGCAGAAGATCATAGGCTCAGTCTATATGAAAAAATGGAAGAAGAAGAGGAGGCGCAACCACAACTTCGGAGGTCTACTTGACAACGAAGACCTAATCCAAAATATGCAAACACAACCTTAATCGAGGATATTGCAAGAAAGCCAGAAATGCACGAAGAGGCATCCAAACATAAGGAATGGAGAAAGGCGATGGAAGAAGAAATGAAGCATTAAAGCAAAATGAGACATGGAGGTTAGTGCTAAGGCCAAGGAATATACAACCCATCTCTTGAACATGGGTGTACAAGTTAAAAACCAAGCCAGACGAATCGATTGACAGATACAAGGCACGACTGGTGGCATGAGGTTTCTCACAAAAGTACAGGTTAGACTATGACGAGACGTTCAATCTAGTACTATAGTTCGAATATTACTTGCCCTAGCTGCAAGTAAGTCATGGAAGTTATGGCAGATGGATGTGAAAAATGCATTCCTTCATGGAGAACTCGATTGAGACATATACATGGAACAACCATAAGGATTTGAGAACAAGAGACATCCAGAGTACGTGTGTAAACTTAATAAAGTATTTTATGGATTGAAACAAGCACCACAAGCATGGTATAGAAAAATTGCTGAATTCTTGATTCAAAATGGATATTCCATGGAACCAGCTGATTCAGGTTTATTCGTCAAAGCTCAAGAAGGGAAGCTAGCCATAGTACTTGTGTACGTAGACGATCTGATCATTACTAGAGATGATAAAGAAGAGATTGATCAAATTAGGTCAAATCTTTCAATTCACTTCTAGATGAAGGAGTTTGGAGAATTAAAACACTTTCTTGGTTTAGAGATAGATCAAGTGAATCACGGGATATTTTTATGCCAACAAAAGTATGCATAGGATCTTCTACAAAAATATAATATGCTTGATTGCATACCAACCTCTACTCTAATAGAGGCAAATGTTCGAATATGCTCAACTGTAGGCAAGGAACTTGAAGACGAAACGATGCATCAACAATTAGGGGGTAGTTTAATCTACCTAACACTAATAAGGCCAGATGTTTCATATGCAGTTGGAGTCATAAATAGATTCATGCAAACACTGAAGAAGCCACATCTTGATGCGGTAAAAAGAATACTAAGTTTTGTTAAAGGTACTACCTTAATAATAATAAGTATATTATAATAACATCCTTTTAAATACTTAAATGTGGAGCATCTCGTTAAATTCTTGAGAGAAGGATATATTTGAAAAGATTTAAATTTAAGAGAGGTATCATTGCTAAATACGCTTTTAATCTCAGATCTGGAGTTGTCTCATGGTACAGTAAGAGACAACCAACAGTGTCACTATCTAGTACAGAAGCAGAATATCGTGTTGCAGCATTGGTAGCTCAAGAATGTTCGTGGCTACTATAACTCTTGAAAGATCTTCATCAACCAGTAGATAAGGCAGTTCAATTATATTGTGACAATCAATCAGCGATACGCTTAGCAGATAATCTAGTATTCCATGCAAGAACAAAGCACGTGGAGGTTCATTATCACTTTGTGTGAGAAAATGTATTATGTGGTAAAATTGAAATGAAGCACCTGAAAACTGAAGAACAAATTGCAGATATTTTCACCAAAGGTCTTGATGGAGTAAAGCTTGAAGAATTTAGAAAGGAACTTGGTATGATTTCACGAGACGAAATAAGAAAGCAATCATTGAGAGGGAGTATTGAGAAAGCAATGATAGTTTTTCTCCACCGCCATTAAGGAATATTCTAGAGCTACCAATTGCAGCTAAAAATCTGCAATTTGCAAGCTTCCACCATCATTCTAGAATCCAGAAGAACCATAGCCAACTTGCAACCAATAATCTTGAAATTCACGAAGCTTCCAATGCAACTTGCATCCACTGCCATTATCAACTTGCAAGAAGCTTCTAGGAAGCCTTACAATGTCGGTTAAACACAACTCTAAATAGGCATCTTTTGTATCAATTGTTAGAATGAAGAGGTTGTGTAGTGTGTGCACGAGAGTGTAGCTAAAGAGCACTAAGTATTTTTATTTGTTAGTAGTGTTTGTGGGTGAGAAAAGTTTGGCAGAAGGCTTATGTTATGTGTGAAAAATTGAGATAGACATTTTATAGCTATTAAGAGAGTTTTTGTTAGTTCTTCTTTGTTGTAGCCCTTTCAATATATTAATCCAAATAGTTTGATTTCTTTTAGTCCTCTCTATTTTCTCAACACATCCATCATTCATTTCAGCAAAAATATAGATATACATACAGAATATCAGATTTGCACACAATTCGGTATGTAAGAGTGTGACCATAAAGGCAAGTACTTGAGCCTATTGTTTTTCAGGGCATAATCCAGAAAACAAGCTCTCTCCCAAACTGGTAGAACTATGATGTGATACTCTGGTAGGGACTTTTCGATTATTCAAAAAGACGCCTTTACCTCCAAACAGTTTGGAAGTTTAGGAGATTGCAGCAATGTAAAGACACTAACAATGCATTCATAACCAAGCTGACTTGTAAATATATGTTAAGCCAGAAAAGAATTGTGTTAAACTCATAAGATCAAAATTCTTAAAGGGTAGGAGAATCTAGGATGTGAAGCAAACACCCAAAAGGAGGATCTTAGGTATGGAAAACTATTTGGAGAAATATGAATTCGGTTCAACAAGTGGGAAAGATTTTAAATCTAAACATATGGTTTGACTCCTAAATCCCAACACACTTAAATTTCAAGCAGCTAACCAAATCCTTAGAGCGGGTGTAAAGTCTGATTTGTCAATAGACAGACAGTTGGAATCATAGTTTTGGAAAATCAATCATAACACGATTATTACATCATAGTTTTTGTGGCCTGAAATTTGAGAGTGTGGTGGTATATAGATACCCATAATAGTGGAGATATTAAAAAAATAGTTTACAATTGTAGTACTTATTAGTGCTTTTAAATATATAAAAAGAATAATCCAAATAAAAGATAAATTAATAAAATCACTTACTTCCAAAGCCCAAGTTTGAGGAATATGTCTCAATCACCCCTCTATTAGTATTTGAAAGAGAAACAAAATCGATTTAAGGACAAAACGCATGCACATGCACATAGACATAGGGATTCTTAATTTAAGGAATTCTTTTTTCATTTTTGATCTTTTTCGGTCTTTTATTTTTTCCTATTGAATAAGAAATTTCTTTATTCATAAAAAAAAAGTAGAAATTTCTCTATGTGTATGTATGTATGTAATTGAGCATACATTTTTCTCTGTGTCAATATTGGGAAATGAAAAAAAGTTAATAAAGTGACTTCTCCATTCAAATACTAATGGACTCTGAGAGAGATAATTTTTTATTTATTATTTTAAAAATATTGTTCGAGACGATTAATTTTTTAGAGCTTAATTGACATAAGACTCTACTTTTAAGAGGGCTTTCTAGAATTGACTCTTACAATAATTCATTTTTCTTTTTCTTTTTTTAAATTTTTTAACAAACACTTTCAAAAAAGGTTTAGAAGAAAACCTGAATTATACTTGTCGAACTAAGGCTGCTTACGGGATTGGAGAATAACCGAACCGATCTGAATAATCATACTGAAAAAATATTTGACTTTTGATTTTTTTTTCAAATCGAATCATCCTAAAATTTTTTTATGTAATATTCGTACGGAGAACCGTTTCGAACCTTATAAAAATCGTCCCGAATTGTACCGAAACTAGAACTGAATATATATATATATATATATATATATATATATATATATATAGTCATATAGACACACACACACATATATATATTATATTTAAAAAGAAAGATAAGATATTCTATTTTTTTTTTCGAATGAGCAAAATATTAGAAGTAATGGAATCAATTCAAATTTTTTCTTAATGATAAAAAATTTAAGATTTATGACTAATATTATTAAAATTCATTACCTTATATTTAATTTTTTTCAAAAGTATCCTGAATTTATTTTAATAATATTTCTTTTTTTTATCTAACTATGTTTAAATTTTTAATATATATATATATATATATGTAGATTACATATATTCTATATATATTTTTAATTTAATATATAATAAATTATTATAATTCAAAATTATAAGTATAACTATATAAGAAAGAAAGAATAATGCAAAATAATATTTACAAAATATTTTTATACTATGTGCATATAAAAAATTAATCTTTGAATTACTATTTTATTGAACAAAATCATGTGTGTTTATATTCATAAACAGATATACATGTGTGTGTGTGTGTGTGTGTATACACATATATATATTTATGTATATATACATCAATTAGATAACTCACTACTACAAAATAAGGCTAATAATACACTTATTTTGAGGCACTTTATTAATAAGTGCCATATTATGATTTTAATAAGGCACAAAACTTAAGTGTCTCATTAGTTGGAATAAAACTACATAGTTTTACCAAATGCACAGAAAATAAATGGGTAGGCAACAAAATTCTGATGGAGCTTTGGATTCTTGGTTGTTAGTCCACAAAATCAAGTGCTTTTGGCTGGAACGAAATGAGAATTGCTACTGCCTTTTTCCACCCACTATGATGATAAAGCAAAAGGCAAGAAAAAAGTAAAGAAAGAAATGAAAAACAATAAAGAAAGGAAGGAAAAGAAAAGAGAAAGCTACTCTAATAAAGAAAGGAGAGAAAGACAGACAAAGGTTCTCAAAATGATGACAAATGATGGAAAGACCAGATTTTCAACAAAGGACGGGAAATCTATCTACCATTTCCTTAACACCTCCACATTTAGCGAGTACACCATGCTCGATTCTACCTACGTCGTCAAGATCGACCACGAAACTCCTCTTAAGAAAATGACGTTGCTCAGCTGTGGCGTTTCTACAGGTAAGATCGACTTCCCTGCTGACTATTGCCTATTTTAGCTTAAAATAGAAATTTTGATGCTCAAAATGAACTGGAATTTCAGGTCTTGGAGCCGTGTGGAACACAGCTAACGTTGAAGCAGGGGTGAGCGTGGCTGTCTTTGGTCTGGGAGCTGTGGGACTGGCTGTAAGTGCTTTGAATCTTCCGTCCTTGTTTTTCCCTTGATCTCAGTGCTATGAATTTTCTAAATGCTGAGTGTTTTTCGTGTTTTTGTGTCTATCTCTTATGGCATACGCAAAATACAGCCATATATAGTCTATACAGCATATACAGCTTCCGTTTCATGCAACCTAAGTCCGTGAAATGAACTTAGTGCAGTGGTTTCTTATACATGATGCGTTGAAACAATACATGTCGTGTCTGTAGTATTCTTCGATTCGAAGATCTTTAATTTTGGTAATTTGCATGTTCTTCCAGTTCCTCCAAATACGGGGATTTGTTTAGTGATTACGGGCAAGCTTACCACTTCAAGTTTGCGGTACTTTATTTATCTAAGGTTCTACCATTTAAGTTAAAGAGAATGCATTTTGTTTGTTTATTTAGTCATAATTGCTCATGTTTATCTATTTATTTAGTCATATGCTATATTGCAATCTGCTTTGGTATGTTTGGCTAGAAGTTTGCAGAAACTCTTTTCCCTCTTTATTTTGCAGAACAGCTACATTTGGTCATCATAAGGTACACAATCCATTTTCATTGTTTGTGGTAAGTCATTCTCAATTTAGATATTTTATAACTACATCAAATTATGGACTTCATATCTTCTTCTTCGGCATCCTCCTCCTCCTCCTCCCTTGGGCCAGAATCTAGACTAGCAACAACAAAATTAGTCGTGAAGTTACTGTGAAATGAATATTGAGATTTTATCATCCCCATGAGTTTTCTCTTCTTATAGTTAACCTTGAAGCATGCTTGTCTCAATCTCTTTTTTAGTCCTCCAACTGCGTATCAGGAATTTCTTCCATCAACTTCTTCTCATATTCCAGTATCTCAATATCTTCTCTCAACTTCTTCTCAACTATATGTCCTCATTCTTCTTCATTTTGCATCTCCTACAAATCCAAAGTCATGCTCTTAAATTATTAGTTCTTTGTTATCTTTGGGGCCATATAAGTGTGTGTGAGAGAAAATCTGAACATTCTTGATTAGGGTCTCCAAGCTCATTAACTTCCTGTGAGGCCATCGACGAATTCCCAACTCCCTATATATTTTCTTGAGAAATGTTAGGCCAACATTCAATTCTTTGGCCACCTGAGTGATTGGCATGCAAAAGTATTTCGAAATGGTTACTCTTGATAATGTCTTAGAGCTACTGCCCTTCTCCTCTCTCTGCCTCCTGATCATCTTCTTCTCCACAAGAACTTCATCTAAAGTAATACCTTAACTGCCATCACACAATAACAGCAGCTGGTTTACCTCGATATTAAATTCAAGATGCACAAAATCCATATTCTGGCTTTGTTCAAAATCCATTATGGAGTAGAAAGGATTATGCACAAGCATATCCTCCATCAAAGGAACAACATAAAAAACAGTCTCTTGAATGGACAGATCAAATTGGAAACTCAAAGCAGCATGTTCAAAACTTTCACTGATTCACATCACAACAAACCAAAAGAAGTTTAGTTTCATTAACAAGCACATTTCCAAATGAAGAAGATGGGTGAAAAGCCCTCAAAAGTATCTCACCTAAAATCAAAAGGAAGTGGTTGGCTTGGAAAGAAAAACACATCAAAATCTTTTTCTTTGGAAACCAATTCAAAATTTGATCATCTCTCAAACAAATTACGACTCCCCATCTCTAAGAAAGAGAACCCAAGAAGAAATCATGGTCCCTTTGTGATTTTTTTAAGTCTACTAATGGCTGATGATTGAGAAAGCAAATTTTGCATGAAGTATTCAAATAAAGAGGAAGAAAAACTAGAGAAATATATATATCTGTGTGAGGAAGAAGAGACACCATGAATAGAGATAGTTTAATGTGAATGCAATTATAGAAAATTAGTGCATTGGAATTCGTGTGCTATCGCATGAATTAAACTAGCCAACTCATTTAGTTCTTGAGATAACACAATCGAAGAAAACGAGAGGATGGAGGACTAATGAGAGAAAGAGACAAGGAGGAAGAGGAAGAGGTAGATGACAGGTATATGGAATATATTTTTAGATTATTTTTATTTACTTAAACTAATATTTTAATTTATAATTTGTTAATTTTTGGTACAATAACTATTATTTTTTTTCTTAATTTTATTTTATAGATGTGATCGAAGATCCTGAAATTCTCAAAAATGTCCAACCGAGGTAAAATTTGGAGTGGGACTAGTGATGCATTTGATAGGTAATGTTTGTTTTCTTTGTCTCTCTTCATAATCTTTGAAATTCTTGAAGGAACAGCTTATTTCTTTGACTAATTTTTGTATTCATAGGTGGTCTTCTTGTATAGGCAAAATGTTTGTTTTCTTTCTTCTTTTAACTTGCATTTTGGATGCTAAAGTTTTATTGGTGAATTTTGAAATCCTATAGGCAAAATGTTTGCTTTCTTTCTTCATAATCTAATTACAGTTATCATGAATTTTGAAATATTTATTACATCTTGATTAAATATTTGACATGACTGTTGGGCATCCATTTTAAGATGGAATTGTGGAAGATGATGAAATAATTTTTGGTGATGGAGTGTTGCTGATGAAGTTCTTTCAGTTAAGGAATTTATGAATACTCTTTGGAGTTTTTATGTATGGTGTTGTATTATGAACATTTTTTAAACAAACATTTGGCATATGGTGTTGTACTAAACAGGAACACTTAGTATATGGATTATAATATATAATTATATATATCTGGTAAAAAAATATTAAAACTCTCCAAAAATTTGAATGGTACTGATTTGGTCCCGTTAAAATCGAAATCACCGAATCTTCGTCCCGACTTGTCCTGAACCGAAGTTCCAAAATCTCCGGGACAAGTTGAGACGGAGATTTTGGAACTTCAGTTCGGGATCGGTTCTAAAGATTTAGTGGAACCAAAGTTTCAAAATGATACCAAGAATACCAAAATTCCCGAATTGATCCGACCCGACTCGTGAGCAGCCCTACATCGAACTCCAATCTCAGCCTAGATTAATATCGATTTAGGTTGAGTTCAAGTTCCTCCTACTAGCTTCTCTCTAACCCTTTTCTCTGCCACTCCTCCGTCCTCAATGTGTCTGTGCATCTGCTGGCCAAATCTAGCTCCACACTTGTTCGAAGCTTGGATCTCGGCTGGTCCCTTCGTGCTCTTCCTTTGTTTTGTGCCCTCCACCTTCTTTTGTCTACAACTGCTGTAACACCCCACACCCTAGGTACCTAGATAGGGCAGGATGTCGCCCCGTCCAAAAGACCAGGAGTCTTTATAACGAGGTACAAAATAAAACGAAAACGACTAAATAAAATTAAAAGAATAATTCTATTACATCCGGAAGCAAAACTTGTATAAGTCTAGAACTCAAAACCAACAAACGTCACTTGAAACAAACTCAAAAACACAGCTAAATAAATAAACTGGAGCTCAACCCTAGCTTCGCCCCGCTCAATGTAAGCAATCCCCTGAAATCATGATATAAAAGGTGTGAGATTGACATCTCAGTAAGTCTCATGTGTGCAAATGTTAATTATAACCATTTCGTGTATGCAGGTTTATCAAAATCACAAAATTGTGTTTGCAAGTCAATTTCATCAATAACAGTTATACAAATGAGCATTACTCAATAAATCCAAAACAGTTCACAATAAATCACTGTTTCATCACATTCATAATTCATTAAATAGGGATTAGCAAATGATTCAACAATATAGTAATACAATCATATCATGGTTACCACCGTGATAGCTCCCCAATGTATTTTTTCAACAAAGGGGCAGCGGGGAATTCACCCACTAGATGAGATACTCCTTCATCTCTACACCCAACATTCCGGTTGTCCAATCTGAATCAACAATGTCCACATGGACCAATATGTTAGCTTGGACCAGCCTGACTAAGTAGTACTGTCGCCTCTCCAAGTCGAGTTTATCTTCTGGAGGTGGCTTCCTGCCAGAAGACTCACTCTTACTCTTCGAAACTAGTACTACTAACTTACCCCCGCTGAGTACTCAACGCACCCCATTTAGGGGCAAAATCATTTTCCCTTTTCCAAAAGTTTTTATTAGTTTGATTGCAAAACTCGATTTTCGTAATCGCATTTTTAAAATCGTTTGACAATAGTGTAAGAAATCGTTTTTAAGTTTGAATAAATAAAATTTAGTAAATTCTCTTTGAAAATAAATCATCCATGTTTCCAATCCAAGTATCACAACAATCCAGTATAACTCATCATTTTTAGTCAAGGCTCAATCCTTGTGTCAAAACATCATATTGACATCAATTCCAAATAACATTGTAAAAATTGCTTGCAAACAAGTAACATTTATCAAAATAGTTATGTAGGGACTTACTTGAATATACTCAGCAATTAACCACAGTAATGTTCGTTCTCTCTTTCACTTTCTTCCTTATCTAGAATCAACGATTCTATAATTAGGACCCAAAGGTTATTCCACTATCATTATGCATCATGAATCCGAATGATCATATTAACCCTCTAAGTCATTTATGGCAACTAGATAAACTATTTCATTAAATCATTCACCATAGCTACCCATGATCATGCATCTCATCATTATGCATGCTTATAGATAAATCAAACCATCTACATAACGACTTCCATACTCAATTACCATTAACTTCCTTTATGAACCCTAATTACCTCAAAAGATCTCATCTTTGTTCAACATACACGAGATCTAGATCATCATAACAATATTTATCCATATTCAATGTCATATATGCCTAGTTCATCATATTGCACTATTAAACTCAACAATATAATCAAATCATACTTCCATGCTAGGCTTCATGCATATTATTCCCCCCATACATTCCACCCTAATCTAATTCAGAGGGGTTAAGCCTCAATTACCTCTTAGGCGGCACAACAAGAGCAAAGGTGGTGCCTTTGGTGCTTGCTTGGGTTCACTTGAGGGGGAGAGTCGATTGTTCCCCTTTTGGCTTCCTTGGTTCGAAGGTCACTAGAGATAGGGTAAATCAACCCCTTTTGATCGAGATTTAGGAGAAAAAGACGAGAAGAATTGAAGAGGAGTTGATGAAGAGTTGAGGAGTTGTTTACCTTTGAGTTGGTTTTCAGCTTTGATGGAGTTTTGGTACTGTTTTGGCCTAGATGTGGATGAGGGTTGGCGACTGGAATTTCTGAGCAGAAGAGGGTGGTTAGGGTTTGTTTGAGGCTAATTAATGAAGGAGGTAGGTTAGGCTGAGGTGCTTTAGGATTTAGGTGTTTGAAGGAGTTTTGATCTTGTTAGGGTTTCTTGATCATAAGAGGAAATTGTTTAGCTTTTGTGTTCTCTATGGTTGCCGAGATTCTGGAGGGGAATTAGGGTTGGTGGCTGCTGTGTTTGTGAAGCTGAGGGTGCCGAGATTCTGGATAGAAAGAGAGGGGAAATCTGATTGGTTTTGGGCCCCTATAATAGCTAAAATAGGAGAGGAAGAATGGGCCTTTGCAGTTGTTTTTCTACTTGATAGCTAGGGATCTTTTGTGCAGATGTTGTGCTGGAATTTATGGGTGAATTAGGGCTGAAGGTGGCCAAAATCTGAAGGAAAAGGAGAAGGAAAAATACTGATTTTCTGGTTGCTTCCTAGACTAGATTAGGAAGGGAAAGATTAGGGTTTGTGTAGCTGTTTTTGCTGGTCTGCTGGAAGGGTTTTTGATGTGGGGTTTTGGCTAGAAATCTTGGGCAGTATGAGCTTAGGGTGGCTGAAAATTCTGAGGGTCTAGGGGCTTAAATTCTGGTTTCCTTTTTGCTGAAAATAAGTCCTAATTGGTTAGAGTTTTCTTGGCCAATCCTAGCTAGGTTTTGAAGAGTTTTTTGGTAAGTTATTTCTCTTCATTGTGGTGGCAGTTTTGAGAGAATTTTCCAAAAAATCTTGGAAAAGAATTAGGACAGCTAATTAAGAAATAATTTAATTAATTCCCTATATTAAATTGGGTAATAGCTATTAAATAGTTATTAGGTAATAAAAATTCTGATTTCCTATTCATATCTACTGAAATTTTCCTTAAGGGCTTCGAAAATTCCTGGATTTATCCAAGAGATAAATACTTCATTTAAATTCACCTCTGAGCATTTTATTTCCATCAAGAAAATATTTTTTGAAAAAAAAGATAATATATGGGAATTTATTTCCTTGAAAATGATACCTATATGCTTTCTTATATATATTTTTCTCCACTAATATATTATTTAGGTATTGCTAAAAGAAAATCTAGATTAGTAACCTTTAAAATTCTCCAAAAGATTTTGATAAGATATTAGAACAAAAAATTTAATTTATTCTCAAATATTTTATAAAGTAATTTTCAAATAAATCACTCTCCTTATTTATTTTTCCCTTCTAAGAAAATTAATTTCCTAATGACTATTCTCCTAAGGATTTCGGCCAAGCTAGGGAAAAATTAGGGAAGGAGGAAAGAAAATAAGAGAATGAAAATGATTGGAAATAGTTAGGATTCAAATTCAAGCCCGTCAACGTTTAAATGCCAAGCTTTATCCACCAAGTTACATTTTCTTTCTAAATATTCTCCTAACAACTCCCTTGATTTCTTCCCACTTGCTTTACCCCTTTTTCTAATAAAATCTCCTCAATAAATGAAAGCTCAAGCAATTTAACTACTTCAAGAACATATTAATTATAAATTAATTATGCAATTCACAACTAATATTTTCCTGAAGAAATAATTCAAATAATCAAATGCGGTATAACTCAATATGACATGCATGACTTTTCCCCCACTAATTAAGGACGGTCTAACAGGGGGTATTACAACTGCTACACTCTCCTCTGTTGGCTTTCGTTTCTCTAATCTGCAAGTCCTTGGCGTGCTGTCTCTGTGCTTCCTTGCTCTTGGAGCTATTTACCCAGCATTGGCTTGGGCCCACTTCCCATCTCTCCTCCTTTTTCTATACGCCCTGGGTCTTTTTGATTTACTGATTTACCGAGCACGGCACGTAGGATGAATCCTCTTCATAGCACGTCATGACTTTTTGTGGTTAGTGATTTGGAAGTTAGGGGAGGAGTTTGTAGTATGTCTGTATTATTTCTATTTCTGTCTCTGCAGTGTGCCTACTTAGGGATAGGAATGGAGTATTTTTCTCTATTAGTAGAGACTTCATTGTAAATAATAATAATAAAAATTTCTCCTATTAGCCTAATTTAAATCAAACTTGGGCTTTGGCGATTACAATTTACCAATTTACAATTGGAAGACTCTAGCAGATCAATAGGCACTTAAGATCCCACAGACGCAATGCCCTTGTGTCCAAACATGTACTTACTACCAATATAAGGGAAAATGTTCTAATCAGACAAGATCATACACTGCATCCAAACACGGTGCAGAAAAAAACAAAATGTCTGAGAAATATACTGTTTCTATGTAGTTGAAAGCCAAAGCACAACTGGCCTTCTAATGATGCCAGGGGATTGCAATAATATACCCCTCCAACCAAAATGAATGTCCCAAATCAGCCAAGCAGCCATGGACCTCATCACTTACAGATCGAATCAGTATGCCTTCCTTCAGTTAGAGATCCTTGGAAACTCTAACAAGAACAGGTGTTATCTTCAGTTGCATCCCAGAGAACAACAATCTATTCTCATAAGCAATGCGAAGCCAGCAAACAAATTAAAAAATTGCAAACCCAAAAATGCATACATAATTAAAACATAAGAAAAATGAGCATACGTTGAAAGGCTAATTTGTATATATAGAAAACTGAATATTAGTCCTAAAGTAAGGATCCAGTATCCGGTACAAATTAAGTAGATGACATGGAATAGTATGTAATAAATTTATATCATGAAAATGTTTTACAAGTCAAGGATGGGGGGGGGGGGTGGTTGGAGAAATTGACTAATAGTTAAGGATGGTAGCTATTGCCGACCTTTCTATTCTCTTCTCAAACTTCCATCAGGAAAGGCCTATTTCCACACCTCGTATGCAATTTTTATATAGTAATTTCCTCCTTTTATTTTCCATAGTAATTTCCTTATGAGCCGAATGCAGGGAAACTACTTTATAGGAATTCACTCTCCTTTTCCTCACCAAAATCCTAATACCAAACACGGCCCTAAGGATAAAGTTCATTAAAAGGGGAGTTACTGAAGTATCAACTTCAGGGTCCAATAGAAAATACTAAGTAATAAAAGTGCAACTATAATATGAGCAGAGTGCCTATTTTGTCCAATTCCCTTCTCCAATATGCAAATGTTCTCACCACAATTGCTACTACTTACCCAATAATTAAGATTCTTCAAAAGCTAGTAAACTCTCTCTGCTGTGGAAACTGGACGGAGAAACACAACAATAACTGTTATGTTGTCTTTGCTGCCCCGTTCAGCTGCCTCAATAGCCAATCTCTTCGAACACATTCCAGGTTCTTTAACAGTATCTTTGATTACACCGATTACATCTGTGTTGCTCATAACATCCCAAAGTCCATCACTAGCCATAACCTGCAATTTAAAAAATATATATATTATTTAATACAAAAATGAAATGAGACGCTCACAGAACCTCTGTTACCAATTAAGGGTCCATTCTTTAAGCAGGAAATTAGGATTGGATCTGAAATATTATGTGGACGTTGATTTTTTGGTATTCTTTGAACAAGAGTCCCAGAAAATTAAAGTATTATCAAATATGTTTTTAAAAAAATCCCTCTACTTACATGACTTTGGGTTCCACCTAAAAATCAAGCCACCTTTTCCATATTTTATTAAGTGGTAAAAACTTTTATACAATACGCTAAATCAAGGTATCTCAGATAGTATGATTTGAAAATTTCTTTGACCACAAGATCCTGCAAAAACAACACAGCCTAATTGTATACAATATTCCAATCATATGTCATGGGTCAATCAAGTAGATGGAATAGTAGAATTAAATGAGCACTACATTATCAGTTATTATGGATGAAATCCATGGCAATTAATTGATAGTCCTTTATCAAAAATAAGAAGGTGAAACTAAATGTGGGAAAATATGGCTAAATGGTGTATTTTAAGAAAGTAAGGCTGTAAATATTGTAATACTAGAATTAGGGAGGTTTGACCCTTAAATTAGGGGATTTTGTAATAAGTGATTAGGAGATTTTGTGGGCAGTAATTAGGGGATTAATTAGGAAATTTTGTTAATCAATTTATTAGTGTAGTTGCTATATTTGTGCCTTAGGCAGCTTGCATATAATTAGCTCATTATAATCTTTAAGAAATATATAAAAATAGATTATTCTCTCTCAATTTCTTAGCATGGTATCAGTGTTGTTCATCCTGATCTGCTTTTGATTTTTCTGCTTGCACCTAGTCTTTGCTTCTTCTTCTTCTACCAGCCGACCTTAATTGCTGGTGGTTTTTCGTTCATTCTAATTCCTACGACCAATCAGCCTTAATTATTGATATTTCTCCTCTATTTTTCTTCCTCGTAGGTGCTGTATAGCCGGCCTTTATTGCTGGTGTTGTTTCGAATTGTTTTGATACTGATTTGTACCGAGCAGCCTTCATTTCTGTCATTTTCTCTTTATTTATCCTATTCAGGCAACCTTAATTGTTGCAAAATATTTTTTTTTACCATGTCAATCTCCCAAACGTGAGTTGTAAGCACAAGATACTGGACGCTTCATGGGAAAGCACCCAGTTGAGAATGGGAACAAAACGGGGGACAATCCAAAAGTGGACAAGCCAATGTAGCAGCTGGCCAAATTGCAGAGCCACCACAGTCAGACATTGCTAGTCTCAACCAAGATGACTTGGACAGGGTGAGTGCACTCATCAGCAGTTTAGAAAAACCCTTAGGTACTTGCTCTGTGGCATATTCAGGTAAGTTTCCACTTTCCATTGGATTAAATGTTTCGGATACACCCTTTTCCACCACTTAGATCATGGATTCAGGAGTTATCGACCATATGACCCTTTCACCAAATATCTTCACCACCTATTCCCCGTGCCCGAGCAATAGGAAAATAGCAACTGCAAATGGTTCTTTGACCACTGTGACAAGAATTGGAAGTGTCCAAATTAACTCATTGTTAACCTTGAAAAATGTTCTCCATGTTCTGAAACTAGCTACCAATCTGATATCCATCCAAAAATTTGCCCATGACTTACAATGTATGGTGGTTTTTCATCATAATGGTTGTGTATTTCAGGATAAGAGTTCGGGGACAATAATTGGACATGCTAGAGAACGGGGTGGCCTCTACTTTCTTGAAGTAAGTCAACCAACCATCCCTAAGGGTAAACTGTTAGTGTCATTTGTTTCCGAGTCTTTGTCATCTAATACGGAGAAAATTTGGCTCCATCATCGTTGACTTGGACATCCATCATTTCGAGTTATAAAACTCTTGTTTCCATCTTTATTTCAACATTTAGATATTGAGTCTTTTCATTGTGAAAAATGTGAACTTGCCAAACACAAACATGTACCCTTTCCAGTGAGCAATAGCAGAAGTTCCATTCCCTTTCATTTAATCCATAGTGATGTCTAGGGTCCATCTACTATTGCTAATATTTCTGGGGCACAATGGTTTGTTTCCTTTATTGATGACTGCACTTGTGTTTGCTGGGTTTTTCTTCTTAAACAAAAATCTGATGTTAATATTGTTTTTCCAAATTTCTGCTCCATGATTAAAAATCAGTTTGGAGTGACCATCAAGAGAGTTAGGTTTGAAAATGCACGAGACTATTTCAATCAAACTCTAAGTCCATATTTTCAAAAGGAATGGATAATCCATGAGTCATCTTGTGTGAATACCCCACAGCAAAATGGAGTTGCAGAAAGGAAAAATGGTGATCTCCTTAAAAAAACTCGAGCATTGTTATTTGAACATCATGTATTTAAAACCTTTTGGGGGGAGGCTGTTCTTACAGCAACACATCTCATAAACTGATTGCCATTTAAAGTCCTAGGATTTCAGAGTCCAATGGATGTATTGTCCACTTTTTATCCTAACTTCCACACCACAAATAATCTTGTTCCTAGAGTGTTTAGATGTACATCCTTTGCACATGTTCACAGTCACAACCGAGGAAAATTGGATCCAAGGGCTCTAAAATGTGTATTTGTGGGATATTCCTCAACCTAAAAAGGATACAAGTGCTATCATCCACCCTCCCAAAAATTCTTTGTTTCTATGGATGTTACTTTCAATGAACGTGAATCTTACTTTCCAAACTCTTATCTTCAGAGGGAGAAGTTTGTGAGAGAAGATGAGAGTTTGGGTTTTGACTTGTTATTGTATTTTTCAATTTCAAATCATCCTACTTCCTCATCCACTAGTGATCCTGTCCCAGTTCACTCTGAACTATCTGAGTCTGTCACAGTCTCATCTGAACTTGTATTTGCTCAATCTGACACCACTGAGTCTATTCCCAAGGATGTTAGAAATGGCAAAGGAAAGATGTATACAAGGAAGAAGACGGCTGCCTCCAACCCTACGCAAGTCCAAGAGTCTAATCAGGTAATAACTTCTGAACCCACATTACAGATTGAAACAGAACCAGAGGTAGAGAGTGAGATCCATAGGGGTAGTAGTAGTGACATAGACTTACCCATTACATTGAGAAAAAGTGTGAGAGAGTGCACTAAAAGACCTTTATACTCCCTAGCACACTTCCTGTCCTTCCAGCGTTTTTCTCCATCACACAGAGTCTTCCTCAATAACCTAGAAACTGTTGAGATTTGTATCTTTGTTAGGGTATTATTGAAAAATGAAGAGTATAGATAATTCTAGGGACTTGTATGCAAAATTGTAAAGGCTGTATATAAGCCTAAATTGTTATCGAATAAATTAAGTTTTACTCGATTAATCAATTTGGTATCAGAGCCAAACCCTAGCCGTAACCCGCTACAGTACTTGCTCCGCCGCTACAGTACCGGCGTCGCCCGCTACAGTAAATAGCTCTAGTAACAGTAACCCTCCTTTCTCTCTAGGCCCCTCACCACTTCAAGTTTGTTTTCTATCTCCGTGCCCATGTAGGGAGGGCGATACCCCACGGGTCTTGAGATAGCATGAAGATGCCGAAGTTCTAGACCGATCTTGATGTGTAGAAGATCGAGATTAGGTCAAGGAGAAGAAGAAGGGTAAGTGTGTGATAGACTCCTGTGATAGGTGTGAGGAACCCGAATACAAGTCGATGACAGAGGCTAGCAAGAATACAATGTAGGAGGTGGTTAAGAAATTGGATCCTGTAGATCTTGCGACATTGATGCGGTTTATGAGGATGTCGGGGGGTGAAAATTTTGCAAGGCCACCTGCTGTTAAGGTGGAGCTTCCACCTGTTGATCTGAAACTCGATGGGCCAGCAACGTATCTGAGCTGGTCACGTTGGGTGAGGTATACTCTGGAAAGGAGGAATCTAGGGGAGTACTTAACAGCTAAGAAAGCAGAGCCAGCTGAGGGCACTGCAGGAGAGATGAGTGGAAGTCAATTCACATGTTGGTGTACATGTAGCTTCTCAACTCAATGGTCTCGTCTATTGCTGCGAGAGTGGATGGCATCGAGAAGGTCAATGATGTCTAGGAGAAGTTGAGGAGAACCTATGATGGTGTGGGGAACAATTTGAGGGCGTTCCAGATTAAGAGGGACATCAATGCTACAGTCCAAGGAGATAGGACAGTGCAGGAGTATGCCACAGAGTTGGAGCGCTTGTGGCTAGATCATGATCATTTCTCGCCTCGAGCAGGCTATAAAGATCCTGAGTGTAAGGAAAGAGAGGCCTTAATTAAGGAGAAGACTATGTAATTTCTCCAGGGGTTAGCCCCAGTATTTGAGCAAAGGACAGCGATACTGCTAGCTCAGGCGAGGATCCCTTCACTTGAGGAGGCGGTCTCAGCCATAATACAGGAGGAGAGTCGTATTAAGCTACAGGTTGGGACAGGCGGACATCCTAGGATGAAGTCAGCACTAGTGGTCTCCAACTCAGGTAACACACGGTTCAAATGGGAGACTAGGCAGTGCTACAACTATGGTGAAGTAGGTCATCTGAAACAGGCTTGTCCTAAGCTACCCAAGGAGAGAGACTCAGGTGGACGTGGACAGTCTGCAAGTTGTGGTCGCGGCCGTGGGGGCAGAAGAGGCGGAAGAGGCTATCGGGCTAATCTGACGATAGCAGAGGAAGAGGAAGAGGCGGGTATGGTCTTTACTGAGGAAGACCAGGTGCTATTAGAAATACTGAGAAGGAAGCAGAGAACAGCAGGTGATGGAGACAAGAAGAGTGCGATTGAGGATGCATCCACCTCCACTTTGCCCATGGGTAACACTGCTACCTATGCTCAATTGACCAAAGGTACTGGTAACACACATGCTCTTGCGTCTATCTCCACTACTAGATCACAAGAATGGATCACAGATTCTGGTGCATCTCGACATGTGACAGGTAATGCTAGTGAGTTCTCTTCCTATACTCACTTAGCGATGCCAGAGAGCATCCAGAGTACAGTGAATTGTACGGGTTCAATAACTTTGTGCAATGTTTTGCATGCTCCTTCTTTCCCAGTAAATCTTTTATCTATTAGTGCCATTATACTCCAACTAAAATGTGTGGTTTCTTTTGATATTCCCAAGGTGATCTTCCAGGAGAAGGAGACGGGCCGGAGACTTGGGACTGGCACGTGGCGTAATGGACTGTGGTACCTGGATCGTGAGGGGATGCACTCAGCATTAATATCTATGGTGGAGAAGGTAGGAGTAGGAGGATCTGGGATGAGTGCTGAGGATGTGTTGATGCTCCATCACCAACGCATGGGACACATTTCATTTAGTGTGTTAAGTCGGTTGTATCCAATTTTATTTGAAAATGCTAATAAACAGAAAGTTGTGTGTGATGCATGTGAATTTGGAAAACTTACTAGAAGTTCTTATGTTAGTTCTGGTTATAGAAGCTCTTGTGTTTTTTATTTGATACATTCTAATGTTTGGGGACCTTGTTCCACGAGTTCTATGAATGGTTTTAGATATTTTGTGACTTTTATTGATTGTTTTTCTCGTGTTACTTGGTTGTATTTGATGAAAAATAAGAGTGATGTATTTGATTGCTTCAAAGACTTTCATACGTCTATTCAGACTCAATATGGAGCAGTGGTGAAAATATTGAGGTTTGATAATGGTACAGAGTATACCAATAGAGTATTTGCGGAATACTTGTCAGCTCAAGGCATACAACATCAGACTACATGTCCATACCCACCAGCTCAAAATGGGGTAGCAGAAAGGAAAAACAGACACCTTCTAGAGACAGCTAGAAGCATGATGATCGCGATGAATGTTCCGAAGCAATTATAGGGGCAAGCGGTCTTAACACCTGGTCAATTGATCAACAGGATGCCCTCAAGAGTGTTGGACTAGAAGTCTTCGTGTGAAATGTTGAAAAGAGATAATGGTGGGATCCCATTGAAGGTGTTTGGTTGCGTGTGTTTTGTGAAGGACAACAGACCATCCGTAGGGAAGCTTAGTCCTAGAGCCGTGAAATGTGTCTTTGTAGGATACTCTGCTACCCAGAAGGGGTATGTTTGCTGGAGTCCAGTAGAGAAAAGGTTGTTTATAAGCATGGATGTGCATTTTCGAGAGTTTGAGCCATATTATACACTGGAGGTGACCTCACCCATTGGTGACTTATCTGATAAAGAAGGTATGAGGAGAGAGGGGGAGAATGGTTAGAGGTTGGTGAATGTAGGATCAATTCCCTTATCGATTCCTTATTCTGTTAAGAGGAGAGAATCGGTTAAGGAGCACGAGAACGAAGAAGAGGAGGAACCCGTAGGTGTTGGGACTCAGGCACAGGGAGAGTTGAGAGTGTATACCAGGAGGAGGCAGAATGAGGTGCCAGAGTCAACATCTACAGTACCACTGGTGCCATCAAGTCCCTTGTCTCGGCCTACTCCAACTTCTGAGACACCCACACCAACCTCAAAGGTGATATAATCCATTCTTCTCATCCCACTCCCATGATAGTAAGGAGGACCTCTCGCAGTAATGCGGGAGTTCCCCCCGACCGTTATGGTTTCCCACATGATATTGCTCAGTTTGTCTCATACTCTAACTTATCACCTACGTATGGAGTATTCATTACATCTTTGGACTCTGTTACTTTACCTAAGTGTTGGCAGGATGCTAAAGAAAATCTAAAATGGAAAGCAGCTATGCAAGAAGAACTTGGAGCTCTAGATAAGAACAGAATTTGGGAGATAGTATCACTACCACCAGGCAAGAAGGCAGTGGGGTGCAAGTGGGTGTTCACAGTGAAGCAGACCCCGGAAGGAAAAATTGATCGCTACAAGGCACGGTTGGTGGCGAAGGGGTATAGTTAGACATATGGCATCGACTATGATGAGACCTTTGCTCCCGTGGCCAAGATGGGAACAGTAAGGACACTTGTCTCCATTGCAGTGAATGGGGGTTGGAAACTACATCAGTTGGATGTTAAAAACGCATTTTTTCACGGAGATCTGCTAGAAGAGGTGTATATAGAGGTTCCCCCAGGCTTTGGTACAAAACAGATAGTGGACAAGGTTTGTAGATTAAGGAAATCACTGTATGGGTTGAAACAGTCTCCTAGAGCTTGGTTTGACAGGTTCAGAAGAGCTATGGTAAGCATGGGCTATCAGCAAATCAATGCCGATCACACAGTGTTCTTTCGACAACGGGGTGGTCACATTACTATGTTAGCAGTGTATGTGGATGATATGATTATCACCGGTGATGACGAGGGTGAGATTGCTCAACTGAAGGCAAAACTGGGCAAAGAGTTTGAGGTGAAGGACCTCGGGCAACTAAAATACTTCCTGGAGATTGAGGTGGCACGTGGAGAAGAGGGGATTGTTCTATCTCAGAGGAAGTGTGCATTAGACTTACTCACAGAGACGGGTATGTTGGGTTGCAAGCCTGCGGTTTCACCAATTGATCAGAGGTTCAAGTTGAGCACAGAGGTAGGAGAGCCGGTTGATCATGAGCGGTACCAAAGGTTGGTAGGACGTCTCATCTATCTAAGTCACATTCGTCCTGACATATCATTTGCTGTGAGTATGGTGAGCAGCTACATGCATGACCTAAGGAAAGGCCACATGAACGCAGTGTATCAAATTCTGAGGTACCTGAAGAGTGCACCAGGGAAGGGGTTGATCTTCAAGAAGAATGGACATCTAAACATTGAGGGCTATTGTGACTCTGACTGGGTAAGTTGTGCTGATGATAGAAAGTCCATAGCTGGATATTACATGTTTGTACGAGGCAATTTGGTATCCTGGAAGAGTAAGAAGCAGTCAGTAGTTGCAAGGTCGACAGCAGAGGCGGATTATAGGACTATGGCTTTAGGAGTTGCGGAGATGGTGTGGTTGAGAGCTTTGTTAGTAGAGCTCAAGATGGATCAAGGAGTCAAAATGAAGCTGTGGTGCGACAGCAAGTCCACAATTAGCATTGTCAACAACCCTGTGCAACATGACAGAACCAAACAGGTGGAGATTGATAGGTTCTTCATCAAAGAAAAGCTGGATAGTGGACTATTAGAGCTGGGACATGTAGCTACTAGAGAGCAAGTGGCTGACTGTCTCACTAAAGGACTTAGTTCATTAGATTTCTCAAGATTGTGTGACAAGATGGGCTTAATGGATATCTTCTGCCCATCTTGAGGGGGAGTGTTGAAATTTGTATCTTTGTTAGGGTCTTATTGAGAAATGAAGAGTATAGATAATTCTAGGGACTTGTATGCAAAATTGTAAAGGTTGTATATAAGCCTAAATCGTTATCGAATAAATTAAGTTTTACTCGATTAATCAATTGAAACCATTGCCATTCCTTCTAATCTATCCGAAGCTTTGTCTAATGAAAAATGAAAACAAGATATGAATGTAGAAATGGAGGCACTGGAAAAGAAGAAAACATGGGAGCTTGTGGAGTTACCAGCAAGGAAGAAACTAGTAAGGTGTAAATGGGTATACACAGTAAAATATAGAGCTGATGGTTCAGTGGAAAGATACAAGGCAAGGTTAGTTGCCAAGAGTTATACTCAGATGTATGGAGTGGACTATCTAGAGACTTTTGCCCCAATTGCAAAATTGAATACTGTTAGGGTCCTATTGTCTTTGGCAGCCAACTTTGGATGGGATTTACAGCAGTTTGATGTCAAAAATGCTTTCTTGCATGGAGATCTCCAAGAGGAGATATATTTGGAGATACCTCCAGGTTATGGGAAAAGAGTTGCTGGTCATACAGTCTGTAGGTTAAGGAAGGCATTGTATGGGCTTAAACAATCTCCTCGAGCATGGTTCGGCGGTTTGCCAAGGTTATGGTTATTTTAGGATACAAGCAAAGTCAAGGAGATCATACTTTGTTCATCAAGCATTCGTCTTCAAGAGGAGTCACGGTCCTCTTAGTTTATGTGAATGACATAATTGTTACAGGAAGTGATGATGAGGAGAGACATTCTTTGAGTGAGTGTTTAGCAAAAGAATTCAAGATTAAGACACTTGGGAAGCTAAAATATTTTCTCGAAATTGAAGTGGCACATTCAGAGAAGGGTATTTTTCTCTCTCAACAGAAATATGTAACTGATCTACTCAAGGAGACAGGAAAAACAACATGCAAACCAGTGAGTACTCTGATAGATCCAAATATAAAACTTGGACTAGCAGAGGAAGATGCTATGGTGGACAAAGGGGTATATCAACGTTTGGTGGGAAGGTTCATTTATTTGTCCCACACACGACCAGATATAGCTTATGTTGTGGGTGTGATTAGTTAATTTATGCACAGTCCAAAAGAGGTTCATCTTCAAGCAGCACACAGGGTGTTGTAGTATCTTAAAGGTACACCAGGAAGAGGACTTCTTTTTAGGAGAGGTGGGGGCCTAATGCTTGAAGCCTATACAAATGCTAATTATGCTGGGTCATTAATTGATAGAAGATCGACCATTGGATATTGTACATTCCTTGGTGGAAATCTTGTGAAATGGAGGAGTAAAAAACAAAATGTAGTAGCACGGTCTAGTGCAGAGGTTGAGTTTCGAGCAATAGCTCAAGGAGTATGAGTTACTTTGGTTAAAGATCATTCTACAAGACATAAGGATCAAGTTGGAGGGCCCAATGAGACTTTACTGTGATAATAAGCTTGCAATTAGCATAGCTCACAATCCTGTGTAGCATGATCGGACAAAGCATATTGAAATTGACAAACATTTTATCAAGGAGAAAATGGAGAGTGGATTGATCTGCACACCTTATGTGTCTACAAATGATCAGCTTGCTGATGTGTTAACCAAAGGGTTAAGTGGTCCAGTGTTTGAAATATTGTATCCAAGCTGGGAATGGAGAATATCTATTCACCAGCTTGAAGGGGAGTGTGGGAAAATATGGCTAAAGGGTGTATTTTAAGAAAGTAAGGCTGTAAATACTCTAACATTAGAATTAAGGAAGTTTGACCCTTAAATTAGGAGATTTTGTAATCAGTGATTAGGGGATTTTGTGGGCAGTAATTAGGGGATTGATTAGGAGATTGTGTGAATCAATTTATTAGGGTAGTTGCTATATTTATGCCTTAGGCAGCTTGTATATAATTAGCTCATTGTAATTTTGAGAAATGTATGAAAATAGATTATTCTCTCTCAATTTCTTAGCACTAAATACTTCAGAGAAAACCATTTCCTCAGACACTGAATTGTTTCATCTTGCTGAAAAATTGTACCAGATGAAATTGACAAACTTTTAAATCGGGGATATTAAACTAAAAAGCTTTCAAAAGTCAAAACAAACAGGGCCAGATGAAATTGGTAAACTTTTAAATTGATGACATTACACTAAAAAACTTTCCAAAAAATAAAAATTTTCTAAGCTTCAGCTCTTTAGTAAAATCTATTTTTAGTAACAAAATTAAATGCTCCTACCGTGCCAATTACCAATCAGAATTGATAATACCACACAATACAGAAACTAAAAACATTTAGGAACAACATATGGCACAACAATAGAAGTGCCGATAACGAAAAATGAAATTAACTGAAACATTTAAATGGAAAAACAGAAACACATAAAATTCCTATTGAGATGCAAACTAAAGCCTAACTAATACCATAGATGGCAGTAAATCACTGTGGGGAATTATTGCCCTATTACTCCCCAGACAACCTTTAATAAAAATAGTCAAGCAACCACAAAGAAAAAGAACAAGACAAGGATTTACGTAGAAAACTCCAAAATCGGCGAAAAATCACGACCATTGTCAAAAGACAACAAGAAAAAAATATTCATTATGTGAAAAATTATGACAACCACACAATATAAAATACAATATTTTTTCACACCCAAAACCCAAGAAAAATACCTAGAGAGTACTCAGAGAATTTTCCCAAACCCTCTAACCCTTACACTTTTCTTTCTTGGTGTTGCTCTTGTTTTTTGTTGGTGTGTCTGATTGCAATCCCAGCATGTCAAATGAATGGCAACCATGCATTTTGCTTGAGCAAAGATGCACCTACGTTTTTCAATTCAACATCACAACTTTTGCTCCATTATGAGGGACCACAATTGTTTAATTAATTCTTAACAATCTCCGCCTTAATTAAAATTCTACTACCAAGACATTGTCTAATACCGACAATTATAAGCATTATCATACTCCACCATAAAAAATATATCCACTTGAAATTAACATCAACTTCAAGAATTTCACCTCGGCCCATGTCGAGAAACTTGCTAATTATGGTGCAACTTCCATGCTGATTTTTCGGAAGTTCATTAGCCATCGACATTCCTTTATTCCACCACACACTTTGCATAATCATCAGCCAATACCCGTGTGCAAATTCGTGGACATGCTACCAATTATACGTCCTTTTTCATGGCATTTCTAGTAGTAGCAATCATGCCATGAGGACATATATTTTTCTTTAATAAAATTCATCATCTCCCTCTTCTAGGGAGACGACATTGGTAACATTATCTTTTTCTTTGGAACTATTGGCTGAACCAGCTCCACCCTTCTTGTAGTTTTTCTTTATGTGGCTCGTTTGTCCACATCCCCAACACACAATTTTCTTTACGGAGTTCTTTTTCTTCCCATGCTCACGAACAGTAAACACTAAGTTTTCTGAATGTCTACTTTCTCCTTTTAATCTTCTTTCTTCAGAAATTAATTTACTTGCCACCTCTGAATAAACTACAGTTTCCTTCTCATACATTAAAATGAGCTGCATGTGTTTGTAAATAGGTGGAAGAGACAAGATGAGTCACAGAGCTTTATCCTCATCATTTATTTTGACTCGGAGAGTCTCCAATTCAAAAATAATCCCATTTAGGACACTCAGATGATCTGAATTTTTTTTACCTTCCTCCATCTACAATTCTTGACACTATAAAATTGTTCCTTCAAATAGAGCCTATTTGAAACACTTTTGGTCTGGTACAATTCTTCAAACTTATCCCAAATCTCCCTTATTGTAGACAGTCCAACCACATTAGCAAGAACATTCTTTGCTAAACTGAGGCGTATTTGACTGGCAGCTCTCATATCTAGCTCCTCCCAGTCCTCATCGCTCATTGTGGACTTTCCTGAGTCTCCACTACTATTACCGGACACTTCTGAATCTTTTCTGATGATCAAAGGGATTAGCCTCCCCTTCAAGACTTTGTACAATCCAGACTGGATTAACAAATCCTTGACTTGCACTTGCCATAAGGCAAAATTAATTTTTCCATCAAATTTCTCAACATCAAATTTAGTTGCTGAGATATTTTTTTTTTGTGCTTGTATTTTAGTATAAAACACACACTAAAACTCCACCGCAGCAAAGGTACTTGTAGGCTTAATAAAAAAAGAGTAAATAATAATCGAACTTATTTTCTGATATGGAGGGTCCACCTTAGTGTCAACCACAGAACATACGATAAGTAGATATTAATGCCCCAGTAAAGCTCTGATACCAGTTGTTGGGAAATATTGCCCTATTACCCCACAGACTACCTTTAATAAAAATAGTCAAGTAACCACAGAGAAAATAACAAGACAAGGATTTACGAGGAAAATTCCAAAATCGGAGAAAAACCACGGCGGTTGTCAAAAGACAACCGAAAAAATATTCACTATGTGCAAAATTATTACAACCACACAATATAAAATACAATATTTTTTCACACCCAAAACCCAAGAAAAATACCTAGAGAGTACCTAAAGAATTTTCCCAAACCCTCTAACCCTCACACTTTTCTTTCTTGGTGTTGCTCTTATTGTTTTTCATTGGTGTGTCAGATTGCAATCCCAGCAGGCATGCCAAATGAATGGTAACCATGCATTTTGCTTGAGCAAAGATGCATCCACGTTTTTCAATCCAACATCACAACTTTTGCTCCATTATGAGGGACTACAATTGTTTAATTAATTCTTAACAACCACCTCATAAATCAAGAAGCACGGGCAAATACTAACTTCATGTGCATTCCCAAAGGACTATAAACCATTATCTCCATTTCATTTGGAGAAATGACAGTCATACTTAATTCCTATTCTTATTCTGCAATATCACAATTATACAGTAGAGGAAATCTATCTAACTAGGAAACTAGAAATTTCTTAATCTACAACCTAAAAATGAGGAAAAAGTTGAAAAGTTGATCCTTGAGGCTCAATTGGTGCATTTATAAAGTGAAGGACAGTAAGCTAGCTACACATAGGAATCTAAAAAAAAAAACTAAGAAGGATGAAATCTCATTAGCTAAGAAACGTATTGAAGATGCAACACACCTGTTATGCCTCGAGAGCCCTCTTATGAAACCCAAGGCACAATATAACCCGTCCTGTCATTTTACCCTTCTATTTCTCAAGCAATTATTCCAAAACTGTAGATCATCCTTTTCAGTGGCCACTTCAAGTTAAAAGAAACAGTGTTTTATTATTGTATTTACCCTTTTTTATTTGACAATTAAAGAGAGATAGTAAATGTTTAACTAGTTCAAGGAGGAAGTTCAACTTTTGAAGTACTTCCTCGCCATTAGGCTAGCGAATGGAATCAGTTAAACAGAAGAAACCAGAACATGAGTCATAATCCTCTGCAAAGGTTGGAATCCAAAGTAAGACTGCACTTGGATACTTACATATTAAGGTCACTACTAGCTCCTTCATACCCTTTGAGATGCTCAAAAGGGTGATATTTTGTTGCAAGAATATACTCTGCTTATCACACAAACTTCTCTCGTACATCAATAGAAATGACAATGACAAGATCATTCAATGAATATGAGCACGCTTAACCCGAAGCAAAAAGATGTTATATGTTCTATTCCAAATGCAACGCTTGTAGTCCTTATATTCACTTCAGATTAGTAAACATGGAGTATGTTTTAAACAAGAAATAGAACAGGCTATTCTCTCTCTCTCTCTCTCTCTCTCTTTGTGGGTTGGAGTACCAGGGGGAGAGGGTTGCTCCAACTACAGAAAATTAAGGTGTACAACTAAAATTCTCTTAAGTCAAGTTACTAAATTCACACTTCAATTAACAGTATACTAATATATTGAATCCTAAAATTATTTAAAGAAAGAAAATAAAGTCATAGATGGTCAGATAAATGCTTTGGCGAAGCCAAATCGTACAAAACATGAAAAATTAAATGCTGTATCCAACACAATTTGAACAGGAAAAAAAATCACGAAATTAGTGTCGGTAGCAGGTGGCAAAAATCTCAAGAAGCTATCAACTATATAGATACTAGAAACCTGCAATAAATACACAAGGAGACTGTACTTGCTTTAAGAATTTATAGACAATGGCTATTTATCAATGCAATAGTTTACCAACTTAGTTAGGAGCAAATTAAGAGGCCTGCTAAATTATATAAGAGCTAGATCACATCATTACAACAATTGGACTGTTGCATCATTTCCAAGTGATGACTCCTTTTCTCATATCCAAGAGATCATTCCCTTGATAGGTGAAGGGATTAAACATGACCTTTTAGTTCCTCGTAACCCAGCTATAGGTGATACCAAACTCTACTAGCAGGGTGCAAGCTGCTAAAGGACTTAGATTACATATAGCTGGATACAATACTTGAAGTTAAAGAGTCCAAATAAAAAATGCACCGGCTCCAAAGCTCTTATTCGCCAATCTGTAAGTTTGTAAATGTATGATTTACATGCAAGAACGTTCAACCCCCTCTTTCAACAACCCAACAAAATATATATATATATATATATATATATATATATATATATATATATATAGTTAATGCAGTATGTGCAACAACAAACACTGGGCAAGACCATGTAAGAGGGTACTTATGCTTTCCCCTAACATGTTCACTGTCTAATGTCGTTGCAGTGTTTTAAACAATGGAAAAATGGACAAAGACTACAAAATTTTTGCCCTCACTCCTCTGCTCTCCTTCTAATTGATTGCAACATTTTATTATCATAAGTAACATTAACTATAAAAATAGATGTAAAAGCTTTTCTCTTTGCATTTTCCTTTTGTTTCTGAGTGAGAGCAGGAAGTATTTTTCCTACACCAACTATGCAATGCAAAAACAATGTATTTCACTTAATGCTATCTCTATGTCACATGGAAATTTGGAATAATATTCCCAAGGGCTTTCCCATTATGGACACTTGCAGATTCATAGGGGGAAAAAAAGGAGCACACAAGGTCCAGATATTTCGAAGTTTGCATACCTTGCCCAGCTGCAAGCCATAAAAAAAGAAAAAAAAAAAAAAGAGCACATAGCAATTTCGTACAATATGACTACAATATGGTCATTATTAAAGTCAAAATTATTGAAGATAATAAAAAATACAAATTCCTCACTATGTATTCGTCCTCTGCAGAGAGTACAGTTTCAGTGATCTCAGGTTCGGCAGTTACAGCAGGCTTCAGATCATCATCCCCAATAGAACGTGTAACCTGTAAAATGAAATCATTAATGTCTTCTAGTTTTGCAGAGTTAATAATGATGTTTTATTATTTATGTGATTCTTAAACATTTAATACTTTTTCTTCTTCAGATATCTCAAATTTGTGAATCAAGATTTCCAAGATACAGATTGCTAGTTATCTGCACCATGTGTGAAATGATAAAATTCCTTTCATGGCATTTAACATTATAGAACATGTAAGCACTTGCTATAATTGTGTTAGACAATTACTTTACTGTAATCATAGAATACAGTGATCATCAAGAGACTAAAATAACACCTGCTGATTTTTAGAAATTAAGATCTAATAAAAACCTACTAGTTCATGAAACTATCAGTTTGTCTACAGAGTAGGTAAAGAATTTTAAAGAAAAACACTGGCAAGGTAAATATAGGAAAGGAAAGTTTTTGCACAAAAGGAAAAAGGATCGAGCAGAACTCATTACCTATTTAGCATAACAAAGAAGCAAGATTTTTATCCCAGTGCCATGTCCCAAAAAATAGCACATGAAAGATTCATGTCAACAACTAAAAATAGATATTCTCAATGAGCATGAAAAAAGAAATAATATTCATGAAGCAGTCAACTGCTAAGAACATTGTTCAATTTAAATGTGAAATTCTAAAGGAAAGAAACCTGGAGAGCAGCATGACCAACCCTCCATGTATCAAATTGCCATTCAACTTTGACACCAGCACTAATAACACGTTCTCTCTCCTCAGGACAACTTGCTGTATGGTCCTACTAAGTTGAGAATATGCAATATTGAAAATCAAAATATCTTTCTAAATCACCCTATAGCATCAGTAAGTAAAGAATTCCATCTCACTCTGCTTAAAGCAAATGAATGACCAGCTCGACACAAGATTGTTCTGCAGTCTCCAGCATTTGCAACAAAAAGTCTGTTCTTGACTATAAGAGCAGCAATAGCTGTGCAACCAGGGTGCCAGTCTTTCTGAATAACTGCCTTGGATTTGTGTTGAGAACCCAATTCTTTCCTGAATGCAGCATCTGTCTTGATAAATGCTTCCAGAAGTGCACCAGACGGATCACTAATTATCAAAAACAAAAAAGTAATATATCAGATATTCTCGGAAGCACGGACAAAACAGGGAGATACAAAGACAAAACAAGTCAAACCTGCTCATGGAACCCTGTGTTCGGAGAAATCCAGGTAGAGCTCCAGCTGAAAATTCAGCGGCTGCCACACCTGTGCATCTTCTGAATAATTTATCTCTGTATTCCAGTTTACATATGCACATATAATGCATTTTATTTTGCAAATAATCTAACAAAGACCGGTATCCACACTAAAATATTTAGAAGATGCAAGTTATAGAAACGAAGATCTCCAAGAATCAGCCATCATTGGTGTAATAAATGTTGGTTTGACTGATGTTTGTGTTTGGTGCGAGACTGTTAGAAGTGAATTTTTTAAGCTTAATGTTTGTTTCATTAGCAGTTTGGGTCCAGCAATTCTTCTTGCCATGATTTTAGCAAATTGTGATCTAAGCAAAAAATAAAAATGAAAATAAAAAAGAGTCCGGAGATATGTAGTATTCCTCATGTTATAGCTAAAGATGTGGCCTGTCAATTGCTGCAATGGCCTAAAAGTGGTGCAGATAACCATGGAAGAGGCCTAGGGTATTGAGAAGGAAAAACATGAACAAGAAAGAAGAAGAAAGAAAATATAAAGACAGGAAATAAGAAATAGGAATAAAATTTGCTCAGATCTATTTAATAATTTGGCTGAAAGTAAGAATTAGATTCAAGGAATGAAGGCCCACGAATTTGATATCCAAATATCAGTTTAGAATTGAGTGATCTAGTTCCAAGGGACACAACACACCTTCAACATTTACTTCCAAAAACTAAAGTATACACTTCTTTAAATTCTCAGTTTCTATTACAATTTAGCTCCAGGTACATGTTGAAGAAGCTGGTATGGGGAACAAAGAAAATTAACAGGCTCTCTTTGAGCTTAATGGCTCCCAGGCCCTGGATTTGCTTAATGGCTAAGTAGCAGGAAACAATGAATCGCAACATAGGTAGAAACATATAATGAAGGCAAGAGAATGCAAAACATCCACACCTAGTACTGAATGGATGGCCTACGTCAATCACATCAAGAAAAATGTTCATTGTTCCATTCAACTTCCTAATATGAAGGGAACAGAGCAACAGACATACACACCTAGTAAAAACAGACAAACAATGTCCATGATATGAAGGAAAATGTCTTCTTTCCCATCACATTTTCTCACCTCATGTGACAATAGCATCCGTACTTAGCATTGGCGTTTACCAGGTGTTGCTTAATACTAAACAAAACATAAAGATCAAAAACATGTCCAAGAGATGTAGTCCACTCCTATTATCTGTACAATTCTCTACTTATACCAAAAGCCATTGCTATTGAGCCATTGATCGATGGAAATCAGTCAAAAGATAGTATTACCAGTGGAAACTAAGATGTATACCTCGGTGGCCATCAAATATTCCAAAGGCATGGATACCCTTCTCATTGCATAAATATGGCATAAGAAAGTGTCTATCTTCCATGGTTTCCCTTCTCCCACAAGTTGCAAATGAACCACAAGACACGACGGGGGAGTATGCAGAAGCATCAGTCAAAGAATCGAACCAAATTCTCAGACCAGTACCAGAAGCAAGTGAAGCTTCTTTTGAAGAAGCTTCACCCTTAGTTAACCAGTTTATACTCTCCTGATAAATTCGAGCACTTGTGGCATCCACATTCTCTGAACTGATAGGAGGTGCCATATCCTCTTCTTGTGCTTTATTTGTTTGCTCCATAACAACATTAAGCTCCAGCACTATATCATCAAAGGAAGGTCGATTTTGGGGATTTGCATCCCAACATCTCTCTATTAAAGACAATATTCTTGCTGATGCACCTGATGGAGGACTAGCGAGAGCTGGCCGAAGTCCTTGAGACACAACAGCTGCTGTCAATTGCTGCTCTGTGTAGTTCATTTCCAGAACAGTGTGTGCCTGTCATGACCCTCAATAAATCACCATCACTTAAAGAGTTCGACTAATCACACACACAGATATACATATACATATACTACAAAGATCTTGGCTCTACATAAAAGCATTTTTTCTTTCTTCATCTTTTTTGTCAGATAGGCTGAGACTATAATGGATGCACAAAAAGATAAGAATGGAAAGAACTCTTTAAACACAGATGCTAGTGAGCAAGAAAATATCAAGGGTGTAGGACACTTTAATGTTGCTAAACAATCCTGCTTGAACTACCAATGAATTTCTAAACAAGGAAATTTACATAAATTAAGAAAAAGCTTCAAGGGATCAATTCAAAGATGGAACAAGATAGGATTCCTCTCACAGCCCACAAAGGTAATAAAAAAGGCAATCTTCTGTCAACTTTATGCATGACATGCAATACATCTCCAAGAAAAAGCTCTATAATCAACTCATGCAAAAGTGAAAAGACTTGGTGCCTTCATCACTATATCAACAAATAAATTTATCTTCCAACCACCTTAAAAGATGCTCATCTAGTAACCTACAGATGGTGTTTATCCTTTCAAAAGTATCATCTAGATAACTTAATACTCCCTAAAGATTCCAAACAGGCACATGAAGCATCATGAAGGTGACCAAAAACCCCTGAATCACCTGGTTCCTGCATAAATCCAGATAAAGGGAGAGGGTACAGCAGTTTGGATTTACCAACTTTTGCAAGTCTGCAAATCCACATACTACGAAGGGGGCACAGCTGTAAACCACTTTCTCATCTTTCCCATTGCATAACACCAAAAGCCTTCATGATGCTTAGTTCAATTGACAGTCCACCAATTTGCACTAAAGGGAGGAGCATTCTCAAATGCCAATGATGAGCATTGCCCTTGGCCTTCCACTTTTTAACAAATTTTTGTAATGTGAAAATTCTTTCAAGTCCTGTGTAGTAACGAGGAAGTTTAATAACTAATGAGACATTCCTTAAAAAACTAATATATATCCTTTGAGAAATAAAATATTCTATTAACTTGTTCATTTGGAATCTAGGTTCCTCTACTTGCATTCATATATGATATTTTTCCTCTCTTTCTCTTACCATCAGTCCTCAAGTCCCATCGGTTGATCATCAGTCCTCAAGGATTTTATTTTTCTCTCTTTTTTGTGTTTGAATTCTTAAGGACACCCACACAGACAAAATTAGATCCACAATGATAACTAGCCAGTTTCTGAAGGATTAACTTAGTTAATACTCCCACGCTTTGTTTTTAACAAGTCATTTAAGGTTTTCGCACAGAGATTAAGGAAGCCATTAAATCTATGGAGTTTTTTTTTTTTTTTGTGGGGGGAGTTGGGGCAGGGTTGGTTGGGGGATATGACTAAATGAACCTTTTCATAGTGACATGGTTTAGTGGAGTAGCAATAAATTACATGGTCCAATGAAGTAATAATTGATAAGAATAGAAATGAAAAAAGAAAACAATATATACCTTCTTGACTTTTCAAAATGAAATATAAACAAAGCTCTCATCTAAATGCATCAAATTGTTGGCAAAAGAAAGAGGAGCATCTAGGCAGGAAAAGTTTGCAAAAGGTATCAGCTAAAGACAGAATAGCATACACATCCTTCAATAAGGTAATAATAAGACAAATCAAATTGCATTCAAAGACTAACCTGGGCTTCTGCACGAAGATCGGTATATGGGACGACACCAGTAAGAAGCTCACTGCATTTGGCAAAGAAAAGAAGTCCAAAAGCTAAAAGGATGAAGACATTGCAAAATTTTATTCTGTTTTTCTTTTTTCTTAGTGTTAAGTTATGAGGCTTGAGACTGATGGGCTACATCTTAATAAAGCTATTAGTATTCTACAGACTATGGCCACAAGCTTTTGAAGAAAGCAAGTTTCTGCTGCCAAATTTAGGTATCCAGTGCTTTTAAATTTTCATTTTTTTTTTTTTTTATCAAACAGGCTTCTGTCCCACTTTTATAGGTTTCTGACTGACATCTTTTCTTTTCATTAGCTTTCAAATCAGTAGTAGAGCTACTTTAGAATCTTGCACTTAGTTGTACATCTGCATGTACACATGTATTAGTCACCCCTTTCCTTTTGCATCAATTGATAGGTTTTACAGAGTTACTCATCAAGAAACAAGAAAAGCAAAATTCTCTAAACTAAGGCCACCTATGCCGCCAAAAACAGAAGACATAAGAGAGGTATGTTCTATCTGTCTCAGGACAATTCATGTCCATTATCATCATCAATGAAAAACTATGTTGCAAGATGGCAATAAAGGGATTTAAAATCACGTGTAGGTACATAAAGGAAAGTGAGCATGCCAATTGGCATTTACTGACTTTAATTATAATGGCTAACTATAACACACCAGTAAATGGAAAGTAAATCTCAATCTCTATAGTCATAAGCTAACTTCTTTGGATAAGTAGTGATAAAATGCCTTGTGTTAATATTACATTAAATTATTACTTGGGAAGTCAGAGACTGTTTTGTGAGATTTTTTGTTAACCACTTCAGTTAATGCAAAGCAAAAAATGTATCATCGGAATAAGTTCTTACTTGAATGAAACCCCAAAACTGTAGACATCAGACTTTTCTGTGTGTGTGTTTTTCTTCAGGATTTCAGGTGCCATGTAAATGAGGGTGCCAACCATATTTTTCTTGTGGAATCCACCAGTTGGTTTGCCAGATGATTTCCAATTATCAGTTGAAACTTGCTTAAGGTCACTTTTGTATTCTGCTAATCCAAAATCTGCCAAATGTGGACTGCAATTCCTGTCAAGCTGCATCGGCATCACCATAGCATATTTGTTATTAGAAATATACTATGGGAAACTAATAAATCTTTTTTTGTAGACATTTATGTGTCTTCAAATTCATATGCATATAGTGGCGTACCAATAGATAAGGAACTAATTAAGAGAAACTAATAACCTTTTTGTTTGTAGAAATCTCTGTGTGTAATTCATATGCATATAGTGGTGTATTACCAGATAAGGAAATAGCATAAGACCTTACAAGAATATTTGCTGGTTTCACATCCCTGTGTACAATCCCAAGGTTATGTAGATATTTCAAAACCTTTGCTGTAAAGAAAAAAGATGTGCAGTGTAAAAATCAATACAGTTATCATAGTATAACTCTTCGAGTGAGAAACAGAATAACAGACTAATCCAACATTCTCGGAAGCAACTAGTTATATGCAGAGGTAGACTAGACCTTATGAATACATCTGTGGCTATATGCCAAGGAAAGATGACAAGATCCAGATTGAAAAACAAACAGATATCCAAACAAAAAACTTGCAGCATATTTAGTTCTTGACTAACTTAATTGCAAATTTGGTCTTCTTTTCCTTTTCTCTATTTTTGCTCAAGAAGTAAATTTTGTCTGGTAAAAAGACTATATCAACAGTACAGTATATTTCCTGAATACAATAGTCTGTACTACTTGTACAGTAGCAAACATGGTAAAAGGCAAATGTTCCTGCCTTTCAATTAAATTGTCTGAAATGTTGCTATTTGGGCTCTCTTTGCAAAAGTCAAATTCAAGAACACACATAACCACTACCCTCCTCCCCAAGGAGGCTGGCAAAAAGGGTAATTTAATTACAAGTTGAAACCTTATATTTTCTTTAAGTAAAATGTACCTTGAAATTCCAAATTTTAGAATTCCGCCATTCAAAGAGACTAATTCAAAATTCTGAATATCCTATCACAACACCAAAAATTTTTAGAATTGCATTTTGAAGTGTTGCTATAACCACCCTCCACAAATAAAAGTCCATAATATTGAGTAACTGCTTTTAGTCTCCAATTACACAGTCCACCGACTAACATTACTCCCTGGCAACTTTTCTTCTGTGGAACCAATTGGTAGAATGCAGGCTTCCATAAAAACTTAACTGGCAGAGCTGCACTAAAAACCTGGATGTCCCAACCCCTTACCCACAAAAAAAATAAAAAAAGGAAAAAAAAAGAAATACTCCCTCCAACAAAAAGTCAACCACCACTACCGAGCTTACAACATGATTAAAGCCTTTCCCACTTGCTGCCTTCCAAGAAAAAGTTCATTTAAAGTTGTCCCAACTTCTTGGAGCTTTTGATTAACTCCAAGTTTCTCCTCTTGTGATCTAGAGATTATCCACCGGTTACTTTCATCGCCCTAAAAAAAGTACCTTAGACTTCCAGTCACCTCACAACTTTTATTGACTTCTAGTATCTCTGCTTCCTTTAGAGGTCGACCAACCTGCCTATTTAATTTAAAGCCATTGTCAACTATCAAACTATGAACTCATTCGAAAGCCAACATGGTTATTATATACACACAATTATATATGTACAGATAAAGTAACAATATTGGCATCATCCACATATTCATATACCTAATTCTGCTATGATATGAAGCACTTGATCAATATTCGGACTCCATTCATCCACATGCAATTTCTCTGCAAGATTTCCACACTCGTAGAGTTCGAAGAAAAACAGGTAATTTGGAGGCCGAGCATGCGCTGCCACTAGCTTTGCCATCCCCGGATGGTTTAACTTGCTTCATCACCCACATCATATCATCCAGAGATTTGAAAACAGATAATAGACACAAAAATCTTCGAGAAAGTTCACTCCACAAAAACATAAAGAAATGAGTCATAATTAATAGAGAGATCAAAATTTACCAGAGTAATTGCAACTGCTTGTGGAATTTATCAAGGTCTTCAGAAGTGGACAAAATTGGCTTTTTTACAGCGACCCTTTTACCCCCAAGAATTGCTTCGTAGACCACACTTTCAGCCCCTGTAAGTCAACCCAAATTATGCAAAATTCATGTATTCATGTGCGAACTCAAAGAGTAGACAACCGTTACCTCGAGCAATTGGGGAAGAGAGCGAGTAAGAAGAAGGCTGGAGATGAAGAGGGATGCTCTGGCTACTGCAACAACCACGAATACATGTGTTTGGTTCCATAATTTCCAGCCCCATTCTCTTCCTCACAATGTTTAGTGTGTACGAGTATAGTTCTTCTTGGCTATCTATGGCTGTTCTTGAGTAAAGAATGTAACAGAAAGAAACGAATTCGTACCAAGCGGGAGTTGACAACCGTCCTTATCTTATTGGCAGATTCGTGGATGCTCCACCTGTCAAAATCAAGACAGATTTACATGCGTAGTCCATTTACATCACATAAAAACGCAGGTATGTGTTTTAGAAAATACCTGCTTATCGATTTGATCCACCATAAATTACTATTTTAAAATATTACATTTTTTAAGTGTACAATTTTAATATAAATAATATAATATTTGAAGCGATGGAATGCAACTTCATCCAAATATTTTCCCTATATTTTGGGGAGAGTTGAGAAGGACCGAAGGATAGGAAAGGAAGGCTCGGATTTAATAATTTAATTAAATATATTTAATATTAATTAATATTAAATATTTAATTATTTTTATATATTTAATAACAAAATTTAATATTATTTAATTGATAAAACGTATTAATAATTAGATTTATTTAAATTTAAAATTTAAATAAATTAAATATTTATTTAATTATTATTTTTATTTAATTTAAAATAATAAAATATAATAAAAATTAACATATTTGAGCTTTAAAGTTTAAATTTTATAATATTTTCGTCATTTATAATTTTTTTTATACCATTACAATCTCTAATGAAATTATAACTTGTCAAATAACTTCTAACTCTTTCTTTTCGATATACACTCCGGCAAAAAAAAAGTCACTCTCATTATACGTAATTTTTTTGAAGGAAAAAGTAAGTATATCAGTTCATTATATGTAATTAAAGTGATTTCTTCTTACCGAATTTTATATTAAAAAAGAGAATTATAGACTATTTAACAGGTTATAATTTCATTAGAAACTATAACGGTAGAAAAAATTATTAAGGATAAAAATATTATAAATACCAACTTTAAGAGCCAAATATATTAATTTTTCAAAATAAATTATAATTTATTTAATCTTTAAATTCAAACTTCAATTTTTAAAATTTATCAAACAATCATTACTTTTTAATAAAGAAAACAAAGCGATTAAATTTAATATAAAAATTTTATCAAATTTTTCATCCAAAAGTGGCAGAATGAATAGAAATGAAATTTCATTTAAAATTTTTTATTGAGTGATTTAAAATATTCTTAGTAAATGTAAAGTTTAATAATTTTTTTTTAGGAAAAATATAAATTCAAATCGTACTTTTTTAATTTTTTCTTTTCTTCTTTTCGCTTCTCTAAACCTTATATTTAACATTTACTTTATTTTCCTTTCATGTCTAAATAAACACCATAAATAATTAATAATTTTCTTCCTCTTTTTTCTCTTTCCTTTTATGTCTTACACCTCTTTATTTTTTTCTTCCCTTTCAATCTAAAGAAGCAGAGCCTAAGCGACTATCTTTTAAATTTTTTTTAATAATATAAATGTTATAAATTTGGACTTAATTCATAAGCAATGCATACTATTTAGAATTTGGACATGTAGACATACATGTATCACTATTATTATTATAAATTTTAACGCTCAAATATAGTGATCTATATTTAATTATATAGGTCTGTTATCTTAATAAAGTGTAGGATTATTTATAATATTCAGAAACACAAAGGTGTAGTTGCAATAACTATGATGTGTTGTTTTAGCAACTATAAAATAATATAAATATATTAGAGTTGTGATCCCTAATTGCACATACTAAAAATTTCTTAGTTACCTCTTGGAGTTTCCATCTCTCTCTAAGGAAGAAGGTTGCGTATGTAACAATCAGAAGAACTAACAAGCCCAAATTTGTGATAGCAAATAATCATAAATCAAGGTACGTTTTCATATCCTATTTGTATCCAAATAATATTTGAGTAAGATCTTATTTTTAAGAAATTCGATTAAGTCAATTCCATTAATTTCCATCAATGGTATTAGAGCCAACTTACATAGGAGATTATTTGATTTTAATTATAAATCTTTTGTGGTGTAAAAATAATGCATTTATATTTATGGTAAATGATTTGGTTGATTCAAAATAATTTTATGACCATAGTTTTGATTCGAAATATATATATAAATATATATGTGTGTGTATTATCGAATCTTGTAACAAAATGGGTAGATTACGTCACTATATTTCTTTTTTGAGTTGTTGTTGTTGTTGTTGTTGTTGTTGTTGTTATTATTATTATTATTATTATTATTATAGTTCAAAATGAAGGATCGCGGAAAAATAAAAATGTAGTAAAAAATAACAATTTTAATTTTTTTTTTCTAAATTAAAAAATAAGAATGCTTACTTTTATATCGCTTAGATTGAATAATCAAAGCCGAATTTGAATTCGACAAAATTTTTTCGGTTAGAACAACGATTTGTTCTATAAGAATACAAGAAAATCATTCAACTCCTTCGTTTTTTTTTTCTCTCAAAATTCAGGCTGTTGTTACGCTGGAAAGGAATAGGAATATATATATATATATATATATATATATATATATATATATATATATATATGGTTTCCTTTCCAGCATAAACTGGAAACCGTAGCATGCATAACAATAAAAAGACTTTCCTATTCTTGTTGTAATTGGAAACCGTATCTAGCATAATAAAAAAAACATTCTTGTTCTTTTCACTACTAGAAAAAAGGGTTTAATGACGCTAAAAAGCGTCATTAAATATATCTATAGTGACACTTTTGTGCTCCTGACGCTTTCAAAGAGCGTCGTGCGTATGGCCGTCACAATAGGTTCCATGACGCTATTTAGTGTCATCAAATATCATCTATTGTGACGGAAAAAAGCGTCATAATAGGTCTTTTAAGTGATGCAAAAATGTGTCAGTAAACTCATGTTATTATGACAACACTTTAAGTTACAATAGGTTGGTTTCTATTACATATTTATATGTCAGTAAAAGATCGTTAATATGACACTGTTATTGGTCACAATACGTTTTTTGAATAACAAAATTTGACGTCATGAAAATTGGAAAATATGTCACACTTATACCGTCATAATAAAGCTCTTGAATGATGGGTTTGTGTGTCAGGAAAATAGAGTTAAAATGACAAAATAAAGCGTCACCATAGGCTGCTATCATGACGGATTTTAGCGTCATTAAACCTTAATAGTATGATAAAAAAAAAAGCGTCACCATAGACTTCTATAATGATGTATTTTTAGTGTCATGAAACCTTGATAGTATGACAACAAAAAAAAAAAAAAACGTCACCATAGAATTCTGTAATGACGTATTTTTAGTGTCATGAAACCTTTGAAGTATGACAAAAATAAGCGTCACCATAGATTAGCCATCTGAATAAATAAATTAAATATTTCACAAAAAATCCAAAAAAATATTTTTTTGTCCCTGTCGTATATATATTATATATATAATAATAACACACAATTTTTAAATAGACATCATTAAAAAGTCAACGCAATCAAAAGTAACCCATATTAAAGAGTAATCCTATAAATTTCATAACATTCAAAAATTGTCCAAACATAAGTACTAAGTATTTAGATACATGGATAAAACCAAGCATTAGGCCTCGAAAAAAACATAGTAGCATTAGTTTATCTTGTCCCACAAAAGTAGATCATTTGACCAAGCATTAGGCCTTCCAAATAAACATAGTAGCATTAATATGTTTTCCATAAAGCCAAGCATTAGGCCTTCCAAATAGCTTCGACACTGGAATATGTATTTAATCTGCTTTGCGGATCTTCACTTACAATAATATAGAATGAATTTAGTAAAAATATTATAAAATCTTCTTAGAAGGAAAAAAATTAAATTAATTAACAATGTAAGAGATTAGATAATTACCAAGTGTCGTGGCCAAGCGATTCCTATTCCAATGGAATCTCCAATAGTCTGAATAAAATCTACTGGTCTCAACAATTTCTCGTCCCGATGAAACGGAACTAGAACTATTACTTCACACCAGTCCTCACCCAGCAGTACACCCCCAACTTTATGGGATGGGTCCACACTTTGAATAAAACCTTTGGCAGCTATTTTGGATGTATCTAACATGCTTAAAAGTGACACATAGGCATGAACCTACAAGATATATTTTATTCAGTTAAAAGTGAATTAGGAAAACAAGCCAAATCGCTCATGCTCACTAGATAAAGGAAAGTAGACTTAGATGCTTAAAATGCTATATAATACTAAAAAAAGTTAAAAGATTGCATAATAGACATCATATCCAATCTTTATGCCAAAGCAAAAAGATTGCACAATAGAAATATTAGACATATCATGAATAATACGGTATAACAATGAAATAGGACATCAACCTATATATATGCATACTTTGCTATAAATACAAACAAGTAACACAACCATGATATTGTAATATTTTGTATACCCTCAATGTGGTGGTGTTACTGTTAGAACCCATTGAGAGAACTCTTGAAACAAGTGGGGGTGAACAATCTCTCTGAGACACTAACATAGCACGTATCTCGGCAAGCTCTTTTGCTTGTTCACTCAACTGTGCTTTCATGCTTGTAAGTTCTTCTCTTTGCTCTTGAATAATACAAAAAGAAGTGGTACGACTTGAAATTTCACCCCACACATCCGAAGGGTGAACACCGATGCCAAACGTGCGGACCCTGCCATATCTATCTGGTCCAACAACTTGGGAGAAGATATCATTTGGACCAAGTCTATCTTCTGAGCCAGGGGGGAGTTGTGAACTCCTTTCATCCATTTCATTCTTTAAGATGAATAAGCAATCACAAAAGTTAGTCTGTATTGTGACAATTTATAGTAATATTTAGTGTAAGCAACAAAACGGAGTACATATACTTCAAGAATGCATAATATTAGGGAAAAGTCATAGAATCTCAAATCTACATATTAAGGCGCATTGAAGCGAGGATATGACTCAAGTTTTCAACCTCCTCAAGATTTCAGCTATTGTGACACCTAGCTCCAAGTTGTCATACATATCAGAGACATACAAGACAAGAAAACCAAATAATGGCTGAAAATAAGCAACACATAAATGCAAATGTCCTACCCTTAAGTTGAACATATGCCAATTGATCCCAGCAAAATAGGAGAATTAATTAACATGTTATTTGCAAAATTGCTGCACTGACAAGTGAGATTAGCAAAACTGTCCACTTTTTTACAGCACAGTAGCATCCTCCCCTTTTCCTCCTCCAACATCAAAGCAATTGACAACAAGTAACCAAGCTGTAGACAAGTAAAAAGAGTAAAGCCAAATGCTGCCATCTTATAGAAGGACCACGTAGTATCAAATAAAGTTGGAAATAGACTGACAGTGGCTATATATGTATGCTGAAAACAGTTATGTTTCTTTGTTTACAAGAATTGTTTGGTGTGGCTGCTGAACAAAATGGTTGAGTCTAAAATTTATTTATAATTTCAGGGAAGGTATTGAACTGATTTTTGGAGGCTTTGAATGCAAACCAAGCCATAGGAACAAAAATAATGAAAACTGGTTGTACAATGTTCTTCGAAAAAACTGTTTTACCAAACTTGGCTTTGTGCTCTGTTTGAATGGTTCTGGAATAGCTGGGTTTAAGGGATGCCTAAAACATAATCATTGTTGTCTCAAACATGAATTCAGAATGCTCAGATGTGGTAGGTCATGTAGAAGAATTGAAAAATAGAATTGGTGCAAAATGGAAACAAACAATGTATTCTGTTGTGTCCTATGTAAAGGAAGTCTGTTCTTTTATTAAACTGTACCAAATGGCCATGGATTCTGGAAACCTATGACTTGTACTTTGTAGGTAATTGTCTTAGGAAGATTTTGAGACAAATTTGACATGATTTGGACTTGTGGGTAGAAAGTTATGCATTTTACGCCATAGACTGCCTAGGCTGGAAAGCAGAAATTATGATTGCATTTCCAAGTTCATAAGGCTATTTGGTACCATTTAATCAACAAATAGAGATGTCAGCAATTACAATTTCTGGAAGCTAAGTATGAGTACCTTTAGTGTTATTTCAATGTAGGGGTTTTTATGCATCAAAGACCCACAAAAATGCTGCCAAAAAATTTCTAACATCAAAGGCTTGAGATTAGGTGACTGCTTCAGAGATCACAGCTGTCCTTAAGGACATTTTGGAGTAAAACAGTCTCGACAATTAAACTGCACAAAATAGCTATCTTGTTTTTAGTATTTAGTGTTCACAACTTTACATAGGTGGCTTCTATAAATATTTCTTCATATCAAAATTAAGGTAAGACTTTATCTTTTGGAACAAAAATTGATCTAGACATGATAAGGTTCAATTTCATATAGGCTTTCATGGTTGAGAATGAAAAATTCTGTTTTGATGTTAAGTTGGGAATTTTGTTTTTGGTGCTCTTTTGAGTAAGGGTGATAACTGGTTAGCAAATAACTCGTTTTGCAGTTCTTTTTTTGCATTTTGAAGAGGTTAAAGTGCAGCAAACAAAAACAGTAAATAAATTCTGATGTTGCATGACAAAATGAATAACAGAAAACAGAGGTTGCATTTAGTTCTGAGAGAAGTTTTGCCTAGATCAAAATAGATGGAAAAATTGCTTTCACTGCTTTTCACTGCTCTCACTCCCTACAACTTTTACTACATGCTGAAAGATCTGTAAAATGTCAACACAGGAATCTGGAAGATGGAAAATAGAAAGATTTATATCAAACAGATGTGCATACACACACACACACCCCCACAGTTTGCATTTCTGGAAGATGGAATCTGCATTTCTTGAACACAGTTTGCATGCCAAAAAAACCCAAGTATAACCAAACTGCACAAATTATGCCACACGGATGAAGACACGACCACACACACAACAATAGAACCCTCACACACAACAAAATAAAACACTTTAGCTAACCAAGCTGCAGGAAAAACTAAAACAACAACAGTTTGCATGCAAAAAGAAAAAAAAAAAAGACCAAAACTGCATTTTTTAACACTAACCAAACTGTTTTTTTGTACAAAAGCTAACCAAACTGCCAAAAAAAACGTAACCAAACTGCATTTTTTAACACAAACCAAACTGTTTTGTTTAACACAACCTAACCAAACTACTAAAAAAAACCTAACCAAAACTGGATTTTTTAACACTAACCAAACTACATCTTATCACAAAAGCTAACCAAACTGCAGTTGATCGCATTTCTTGAACACACGGTTGCATGCCAAAAAACCCAAATATAACCAAACCGCACAAATTATGCCACACGGATGAAGACACGACCACACACACAACAATAGAACCCTCACACACAACAAAATAAAACACTTTAGCTAACCAAGTTGCAGGAAAAACTAAAACAACAACAGTTTGCATGAAAAAAAAAAAAAAAAAACTGACCAAAACTGCATTTTTTAACACTAACCAAACTATTTTTTTTGTACAAAAGCTAACCAAACTGCCAAAAAAAACGCAACCAAACTGTTTTGTTTAACACAACCTAACCAAACTACTAAAAAAAACCTAACCAAAACTGGATTTTTTAACACTAACCAAACTACATCTTATCACAAAAGCTAACCAAACTGCAGTTGACTGCATTTCTTGAACACACAGTTTGCATGCCAAAAAAACCCAAATATAACCAAACTGCACAAATTATGCCACACGGATGAAGACACGACCACACACACAACAATAGAACCCTCACACACAACAAAATAAAACACTTTAGCTAACCAAGTTGCAGGAAAAACTAAAACAACAACAGTTTGCATGCAAAAAAAAAAAAAAACTGACCAAAACTGCATTTTTTAACACTAACCAAACTATTTTTTTGTACAAAAGCTAACCAAACTGCAAAAAAAAAAACCTAACCAAACTGCATTTTTTAACACAAACCAAACTGTTTTGTTTAACACAACCTAACCAAACTACTAAAAAAAACCTAACCAAAACTGGATTTTTTAACACTAACCAAACTACATCTTATCACAAAAGCTAACCAAACTGCAGTTGACTGCATTTCTTGAACACACAGTTTGCATGCCAAAAAAACCCAAATATAACCAAACTGCACAAATTATGCCACACGGATGAAGACACGACCACACACACAACAATAGAACCCTCACACACAACAAAATAAAACACTTTAGCTAACCAAGTTGCAGGAAAAACTAAAACAACAACAGTTTGCATGAAAAAAAAAAAAAAAACTGACCAAAACTGCATTTTTTAACACTAACCAAACTATTTTTTTGTACAAAAGCTAACCAAACTGCCAAAAAAAACGCAACCAAACTGCATTTTTTAACACAAACCAAACTGTTTTGTTTAACACAACCTAACCAAACTACTAAAAAAAACCTAACCAAAACTGGATTTTTTAACACTAACCAAACTACATCTTATCACAAAAGCTAACCAAACTGCAGTTGACTGCATTTCTTGAACACACAGTTTGCATGCCAAAAAAATCCAAATATAACCAAACTGCACAAATTATGCCACACGGATGAAGACACGACCACACACACAATAATAGAACCCTCACACACAACAAAATAAAACACTTTAGCTAACCAAGCTGCAGGAAAAACTAAAACAGCCACACACACAACAAAGCAGCCCATACATTCAACAGTTCACATCCCCCATGCACAAATTCAGTCCCAATCTCATTGGATCCCAAACTTCAAACATTCAAAGTTCAAACCAAACATCTCCTATACAGTCCCAAACTCCAAACATTCAAAGTTCAAACCAACATCTCCTATGCAGTCCCATCCAAACTCCACACATTCAACACATTTAACACATCCAACTATGAAAAACGGCATATTCCAATAAAACATAGTTGTCCCATGTAACTATAAAGAAATGCATATTCCAATAAAACAAAATCTAATGAGTCATATGTCTGATTACCACTGCACTCGCCACATGAGAGTTGGAAGAAGTTCCGCTGGCATCCGTGTAACACTTCTTGAACATTTGTACACGGGTTGGAGAATGGCCTTGCTCCTTTGCCTGCATAATCCAATTTCTGTAAGTACTTAATAGAGGCCAACATATCATTCAAAAATATGAAGAAGTTACCATATCATCACGAATTTGACTGTAAGGCTTCTTCCTCGTCCTATGATTCATGTTCTTCATATTTACTGTTCCTTTTATTCTTCTCTGCCATTGCCTGAATTTAGAAAATTCAGTCATCAATAGATTTGACATGGACATCAATGTATCAATCAAGAAAGAGTATGAGCACGTGTTCGTACCTTCCCTTCAGCTGAATCCCACAATTGAAGGAGATTAGTCCACTGAGCGTGAATCACGCGATTATCGGTGCATGGAGTTTGGTGATGGATGTCTTTTGTTGCATCATACTATTCGCTCTTTAATGATGCTTTCCAGGTCCTCCATTTTATGCCAATTGATCTTAGGATAGCAGGCTTAAGACCAGGCGGTACATTAAACTTCTCCTACACATGGACAAGAAAATAACAAAACTCAAATACATATTACTATATAATGTACTTCAATATTAGAACAAAACGTCAAATACCTTCACAACATTGAACATCTCATTCTTGTTGTCTCGAGGAATCTGAGACCATGATTTGATATCTATCGGAGCGTACATTCTATTCCTTGCTATGGTTCCCAAATATTCGGTCAATTTACTACGGTTTGTTCCCATCGGCTGTCCAAACTTGTTGAATTCAACCTCCAAAGGCTTCGCATTTTGAGGGCGGCCCCAAATAGAGGTCATATAGGTTGGTCCTCTCTTGCGAGCTGTCTCGCATCTCCTTGTACTTACTTCTCATACAAAAATTTGAGCGAGGACTCATTAGGTAATACAAAAATATAGAAAGCATATGAGAAGCCAACAAATATAAATATACCTTGACTTTCACTTTGTTGTAGGGCTTGACCCTTAACCTCTTGTACAATATGGGTAGCGGTAATTTCATCAGCCTCTTGTACAACATGCGCCTCGATACCACAATCACCACGTTGGTTAGGTTGACTGGTACTTCTTCTTCTTCCCCTAGTTCTTGCCATGCCTGGATTCAAATCTGGGCATCAAATATTCGCACCAAAGATCAGTAATTTCATATCCAAAAAAATCCCCAAAAATAACACAAGACATTTATCAACTATGTTAAAAAAAAAAAAATAGCAAACAAACATACAGAATGCATAGAAACATATTATATTACTTGCAACATGGCATAAACAATGGAGAATGAACATTGTATCTTATATTACAACCATTTACAATGTACACAACTAGGCCTTGAATAGAATGGTTCTCAAAATAAGTTTGGACAGCAAAAGCAACTTATAAAGTAAAGATTGTTCAAGTAGCTGTAATTTCAACTTCAACTCCATCGACCCCTTCAGCAACCCAGCTGACTTCCTCACTTCCCAAATCTGCCTGGATGTTACAACTTTCACTCTGCAAATAACTCTCAACATCAACTACGGACCCCATGTTATACACAGCTCTCGGATTTGTGGTTATAACAATTTGCCAATTACTTTCAGTCGGGTCTCCAACGTAAGAGACTTGTGTTGCTTGAGAAGCTAGAATGAAAGGCTCTTCTTGGGGCCTAACATCAATGAAATTGGCCAGAGTAAAGCCCTTAGCATCTTGCTTCAACCTTTTCCCTGTTGATACCCAATTACATCTGAACAACACAACTCTACGCCCGTCTCTATAATCTAACTCAATCACATTTGTTAATTTCCCCAAATAAGACACATCACTTGAAATTGAATTTCTGTCCCTAACGCTTGAGAAACTAGTTGTTGTTGCATTTACAGAAATGCCACTATTTTGTGTTTTCCTTTTGCGTTCAATTTCTACAGTATGATATCGAAAGCCGTTCACCAAGAACCTATCGTATTTAAGACCAATGCCATTGGGTCCTCTGGCCAAATGCTTCAAATCCTTAGAAATTATGTCATCATCATTGAATTGTAATGCCTTCACCTAGGAAATCAACAAGAGTCAATGTAAGCTTAAGCATCATTAAAGTATAACTTAAGCATGCTACCTGAGATGAATCTTACATAATTTCAAAACCAATTCTCAAATTCTTCACTCTGGATGCGCTCAATTTCATGCAAACTTGCACGAGGATGCCTTTGTTCCACTAGTCCATGATGCTGGTTGCATATACATACTATGCATTAGTTAAGCGTGGCTTCATGGCCACTAATCTAATGAAGAATATAAATCCTCTATCTTATATGTACTCTAAGTAAGGTTTTACAGTGTGAGAATTAAACAACACATATTGATGTGCTATCTTCAATGTGTCTTCATCGAATTTTGTAGGAACTCCTTTTCCAAGTGAACCTCCAGTTGGTTTGAAAATATCTAACCCAGCATAGGAATTGGCTTCATGATCATCATTCCTACTTGGTCGATTGAACTTTATCTCCACATAGTCAGTAAGATATAACGAGCAAAATGTCAAACATTCCTCAGCCAAGTACCCTTCAGCAATAGAACCCTCTGGGCGACTCCTATTACGAACATAGGACTTTAACGTGCTCAAATACCTATTTAACTTCAACTTTCATACATTAGTTTCAATGTCATTGATGTACATGTTTGTAATCGCAAGAAAGAATAACCTAAACATTAAATGAATGAAACGTGTACCTTTCTATAGGATACATCCATCGATAATGAACCGGCCTAACTATCTTAGCTTCGGATGCTAAATGGATAGTTAGATGCATCATGATATTGAATGATGAAGGAGGGAAAACTCGCTCCAATTCACAAAGGATAATTGCAATCTCTTGCTCTAATTGAAACACTTCATTCGGATGAAGCTCAGTGCAGCACAACTTTCTAAAGTATCTATTGAGCTTTATTAAAGGATAGCGGACGGCCTTAGGTAAAACTTTTCTTAGAGCGATTGGCAGCAATTGTTGCATCAAAATATGATGGTCATGGCTTTTAAGTCCAGAAAGCTTAGGTGGATTAAGGTGTACGCACTTAGACAAGTTGGCAGCGTATCCGTCCGGCACCTTAACACCTTTCAAAGTCTTGCAAAATGTCACTTTCTCCTTCTTACGTAGTACAAAAGAAGCCGGTGGTAAATACACCTTACCATTATCCCTCTCAATGGGATGAAGGTCGGATTGAATACCCATGTCCTTTAAGTCGAGATGTGACTTAAGGTCCCGTTTCTTATCCATCTCCAACAATATTGCGCATATGGTTTCAGAAACGTTCTTTTCAATATGCATTACATCAAGATTATGGCGCATCAAATTGTCCTTCCAATATGGCAACTCGAAGAATATACTTTGTTTCTTCCAATTATTGGGCAATTGCTGGTTATCATTGACAGCCCTTCCAAATTTGATTTGTTTTCCATCCAACTCATGCAATATTGTATCCCCATTCAATGCAGGCGGTGGCCTTCCATGTTCTTGATGACCATCAAATAACCATGCATCATATCGAAAACGATTATTAGGAGACAAAAACCTACGATGCCCCATGTAGCAATGTTTGGCACCATTCTTCAACCATTGAGATTTTGTCTCCTTATGACATATAGGACATGCTAGCTGCCCTTTAGTACTCCACCCCGACAAATTTGCATAACCAGGGAAATCACTAATTGTCCACAACAATGCAGCACGTAGCTGAAAATTCTGCTTCGAAGATGCATCAAATGTTTGCACGCCTATGGCCCATAGTTCTTTCAATTCAGCAATTAGCGGTTGTAAATAAATATCAATATTATTACCAGGAGCAGATGGACCAGGTATCAACAATGACAGTATGAAATACGGTTACTTCATGCACATCCAAGGGGGCAAGTTGTAAGGCATAAGTATCACAGGCCAAGTACTATGAGCAACATTCATATTTTTAAAAGGATTAAAACCATCGGACGCCAATCCCAACCTCACATTACATGCATCTTTTGCAAAATCAGTATTTATAGCGTCAAAAGCTTTCCAAGCAGGTGAATCAGCAAGATGCCTCATCCGACCATCATCCATGCGCCCTTCTGCATGCCATCTCATGGAAGCCGAAGTCTTGGCCGACATGAATAGACGTTGTAGTCGAGGTTTCAAAGGAAAGTGCCACAGAACTTTCTTTGCAATCTTCCTCTTCTCTCCCGTTGAGTCATTTTCAGAAATGACCCACCTAGACACTTTACACGTTTCACAATCCTTCCGTCCTTCCTTATCCCTCCAGTACAATTGATAGCCTAAACCCAATTGCTTCATCAATTTTTCAGCTTCATAAAAAGATTTAGGAAGTTCAACACCCTCAGGCAATGCTTCTCTCAACAAATTAAGTAGCTTATCAAAATGCTTGTTAGACCACTTCCCTGCGCACTTGAGATGAAGTAACCGAATGATGAAGGCAAGTTTAGAGAATTTCTTACAACCTGGATACAAATCTTGTTGAGAGTCATTAATTAGCTTGTAAAATTTTTCAGCATCTGCGGCAGTCGAAATACTTTCTTCATCTACATTTCTACAAGGTGGGACCCCAAAAGCATCATGCAGCAGTGCTTCCATGTCATCAGGCATAGAGGCTACATTATTTGAAATAGGCCCGGAGTGTGATGTACTTAAACTAGGTGTAAAAAGTTCTCCATGTGCTATCCAATGTGTATATCCCTTAATAAATCCAACAACAATCAAGTGCTCCCTGGCCTCAATTTTTGTCCTCATTACTCCGTTTTCACATTTTAGACAAGGACATAATATCATTCCATTTAAACTTGCGTTGTTCATTGCAAAGTTTAAAAACCTTTCGACTCCATTTTCATATTCAATGCAATTCCTTGGAAGTTTCATCCAACCCTTATCCATACTTTTGAAACTAATTATCCAACTCAAACAGCAGCAGCAAATGGAAGAGAATTTACCTATGTTAGGATCACATTATAATACAAGTGGAGAAATCCCTAAAAAAATAGCAAGCAATACCTATTACAATAAATAGGAAGAAAGTTCTAATATGTCAAGTGGTGCGTGAACTTTCTAATTTGAAGTAGGAAGAGGCTCTACTTGAAGACAAGTGGTACGACTCGGTCCTATAATTAATAGAGAATATGACAAAACATATACTACTATAGAAAAAGCAGCCTACTGTATTGAGCAGGATGAGCAAGAGGTAGACTTAGGTTGTTTGGTTGAAAGAAAAAATATCACCGCATCAACCTGAATCTTGGTGCATCTTTATTCTTCTTTCATCCCATTCCTCGAATGATATATGATGATATTATTGGAAACCTTTAGGTCTCTAATGAACCAGTATTATGGATTATTACACAACTTTATTATTAAAAAACACAAAAAAAAAAGAATTCATTTTTTTAGTGAATGAAAAAAAACATGTTTTCTTGGTGAAAATTTGAAGTGTAATTACTTAGATATGATTAAATTGAAAAGGAAATATGATTTTAAGAAGAAGAATGATTTTAAAGGCTGATTGATGGACAGAAATTAGTTTGCAACAATAGAAAAGTAGGATGAACAAACTGTAGTAATTTAAATAGACACTAGTAAATGCCTTCGGAGTCTTGCTATATGGGCTTATGACTGTTACATTCATATGTGCTGTCTAAGTTTCTGACTAGATCACTAAGAGAAGTAGAGTAACATACCAAATAGGGCAGTGGAAATTTGATATTGGTCCATAATTTCTACTGAAATAGTGCAGGATTTCGGCTAATCAGAACAGTAAATTTTTAGCTTATGTTGATCAAGAACAGATGCGACAAATTTTGATGATTTCAGAGCTTAATGTGATTTACTTTTCTTGTAGAATAGAGCAGAAAACACTTATCATTAGGATATGAATTCCTTCAAATGTCTTTGTACTGATGCAATGAAAGAAACAAGGAAAAATAAAAGTCAAGATTCTTTTTTTTTTACAGATTAATTAATTGAATTTTCTCCGCTAAAACTCTGAGAAATTGAAAGACTCTATGTATCCCAAACACATCTTACATAATCTATCATCTTCATGACAAAATCAGTTCAAGAATTTGAATTTATATTTAGATTCTCAGTCCCCTCTTTGTTTAAGCAATCACCAGGATGAACGGATTGCATACTTTTGCTTAAAAGAAACAAAGTAATATAGTTACAAAGATGGTCAACTGATTGACGGACACTTCATACTTCATTTGTAGAGAATAAAACCCACAATTTCCCTAATTTCAAAAACTACCAATCAACAGCATCCATTGAGCCGTAAAAAAATCTAAATTAGAACTTATTTCAGTCATTGAAATGCAATTGTTAGGATCATCAATACACAAGAAACAGTAAAATGCACATACAACTACCTTAAACTTCTCTTTGTATTACACTAATTCTAAACATCACAACTTATCCCAATCACCTATGCCAAATGGACTCAACATATTCCAGTAAGACAAACTGAAGATAGAAAAGCTTTTCTATCATTCCCATAACTGCACAAACAACAACCAAATCTGAATAAAAAACTTAAGAATAGAGAAGAACAGCTTCTAACTGAGATAACCAAACTAGTGGCTAAAATGCCTAAAGTAAGGACTCCAAAATATTGACCAAAGTCTAAATTGAACATGCAATTTTTGCAACCAAAAGAAGAGAAAAAAACTAGAGCCATTTAACAACCAATTACATACCACAATCTGTGAACAAACCGATTTCAAAAATGGGATTTGCATAAGTCATCATCAGTATTAATATGGAAGAGTTAAAGAACTCTAGAACAGAAAATCTAGCAGTGAACAGAAATCTAGCAATGAACAGAAAGTTGAAAACAAGACAAAATTCTTTTGAAGCACCATTTCCAGCACTCCAGAACACAATAGCAAGGATTCAAAAAAAGCCTCCAAAGAATAATCAAAGAGCACTAAAGAAAAGAACTTTAATCCTTTAGAAATATAGGTGTCTCATTATCAGCTTCTTCAAAACTATAGTTTCCACACAACTACAAGCAACTCACCATTCGCTAGGGAACTATTTCAAGTTGCAAGAATTCAGCTACAAACACCAAAATCTCTCACAATTCAAATAAACAATAAACTGCAAAAAGACACATTTTTTATTGCAGCAAGTGAAAAAAGAGTGACAGCCCAGAAACATAGCACACACAAAATTTATACAGAATTAAAATTAAAATCAACTGACCCACATCCTTGCCTTACACCCGAAAGACCAAGATCCACAAACGCCATTTTAACCCGCATCCAGCAGAATCTTTTTTTTAAAGAAAAAATTTGGCTCGAGAATAATTACTTCTAAATTCCTAAAAGATAAAAATTCATAACCACATCGGAGCTTTGAAACTCCCCTTCAGACTGAACAATTCGGACTTCGAATATTCGTAATAACCCAATTGCAACATCAACCTATAAATACGTCAACTCAACTACACATACATACGGAGACAGAGAACTCACAGAGTGAGAAATTGCTGAGGTTAGGTTTTAACAGAAAAGCAGAGGCGTACAGAATCCAAATTGACCGAAGAATACTTACCAATCTAAAGAGCGGCGTACAGACCGCAGCTCAATAATGCCCCTTTGCAATGCCGATACCGCTTCACACAATCGCTCGCGCAGAGGACCACTTCAATCGGTTGTGCAGAGAAGATGCTGTGACTCGCGCAGAGGAGTTGGGCTGAAGAAGCTGCGAATCAAGCTCTATTTCGTCCGATTTCACTCACTGATTTGAAGGAAAAATCCTAATCCCTTCACTGCCCGCCATTGTTGTTGCTCGGCGCCTTCTTGAAGCACAGCCCTGGTTTTTTTTCTTCCCTCCAACGACGCGCGATTTTTTTTTTTTTTTTTGTCAAAGTGTTATGCGCGCGTGAGGATGCTAAAGTGTTAGGAAGAATGTAATTTTTTTTCTTGACACAAAATTGTGTCATAATAGTACATTACCTAATAAAACTACGTCGTATTGATTCAATATAATAACACTTAAAAAGCCAGTTCATTATAACTATTACATTATTACACTTTATAAAAAGTGTCATTAAAAATATGTTAGTAAAACCTTTTTTTCTAGTAGTGTTTGCAATTGAATTGGAAACCAAAGCTAGCATCCATGCACAATAAAAAATTAAAAAAAAAAAATTCCTATTCTTGTTGTAATTGGAAACCGTAGCTAGCATGCATGATAAAAAAAAAAGAAAAAAAAATCCCTATTCTTTTGTAATTGAATTGGAAACCATAGCCAGCATTCATGCACAATAAAAAAAACAGATTTCCTTATGTTTTCTTAAAGCATTCAGTCTACACATAGAATACTTTGACGAGTTCCCTTTTTTTTTTTTCTTTTAATGGCGGCTATTTGTGTTTCTAAAAAAAAATAATAGTCATCTCTCACAACCCTACTGGGTATTTTCATTTAGCCTAAGACTAATTAAATAATTCTTTTATTAATTAATTAATTTATTCAGATTCAAAATAAAATTATAAAAGATAATTAATTAATAAATCAATTTAATTAAATCAATCCAATTAATTATTCTAACCAAAATAAATAATTATTTAGACTCTACGAATAATTCTCCCAATATTAATTTCACCCAATAAGTCCATATAGTAAATAAATTTATTAAAATTACTTAAACTACTTTGAGGACCAAAAGACCTATTATTCTTGGCTATTAAAATGACCAAAATACTCTTGCTAATGAATAGTAATATTTTATCATTTTAAATATTTTATTTATTACTATATGAAAATATTGACCCCAAAAATAATATTACAAGTGCAATGTTCTCAACCTACAGGTGTAATGATGAAAATACTCATCTACGTAACGCCCATCATTGAGATAAGAAAATTGTACCAATACTTTTTTCAATGACATTTACCATCCTTTGATATATAGTCCAATAATCTATGATTTTAAGTATGTATCAACTTATTTCCGAGAGCTATACAAAAATATACATACTTAGTCATGTTTCCCAGAGCCCTGAATTATTTAGATTATCTCGGACAATCACAAGGGGGTGATGTCTTTACATAATGAAGTATAAAAACTCTATTGTATAAGTTCGTCTTAATTAATTAGAGTCATACACCTACTGTACAAGGCTATTGGACTTACTATAAAACCTCACCCATCATACATAAAAGCGTACAAGTCTAACTTTACTAGACCACCGACTTATATTCAAATCTTAGAGTACTCGTCCACACAGTAATAGCGATAAGCCAATCTTTATTTATATTTGTACTTTTATAAAGATTATTATCGCGTGGTCCAATTTTATGTATTTCAAATATACTTATTCTATTGGCTTGAATGGACTACTCACTAATTAATAGTAAACCATTCCTCATTTAGAAACCATAGTATAATGATCTAAACCTTGATGAAGTACCCAACTTCATTAATTGATCAAAAATATTTTTCACTTATAACCCATAATCTACACCTCACTGTGAAAGTACAACTTAATCACGTAGATTACTTACTAACACACTTAAACCTTAATGTGCACATATACGTAAACAAACAAACAAACAAACATTAATAAATGAAATATTTTATTAATTTTCAAAATACAGAAATACATAATCTATTTTGGGTATACACTCCAACTAAAAAAAAAATGCATAAATAATTTGCCAAGGGATTGTTGTAATTCTCTAGCAAGCCAAACACTGTTCGTTAAGAATTGGAATTGTTCGTCAAGAATTTCCAGCAGAAGACATAGTAGCTGGGCCACTTGGCCTTCTTCACAATTCAAGGTAGGCCCGCAGCTAGGCCATTTGGCCTTAGCTAGATCCAGTAGATCAAGCAGTGCTGGGCTGAGCAGTTGGGCCATTTAGCCTTGGCCTAGTTGGAGCCTGGGCTGCCAGCTTGGGCCCGGCTGGAGCTAGGGTTGTTCAAAATATGGTTCGAACCATTTTTCCAAATCGAACCGGACCGAATAGATGAGTTCGGTTTGGTTTTTAAGAAATACGGTTCGGTTCGGTTCAAGGAGGTTTTTTTTAGTTCGGTTCGATTTTCAGTTCAGTTGAATTAAAATTCAACCGAACCGAGAAATCGAAGAATAAATTTAAAAAAATATATTTATTTTTTTAATAAATTAAAATTAAAAATGGAAAGAAACCCTAACTCGCTTTCAGTCTCTCTTCTTTCATTCCAGCCGACTCCTCCTCCTCCCGACTCCCTTCCCTTTCGCTTTCCTTCTTCCATCCTTATTGCCGGAAGGCGAAAGTTGATACTCTCTTTCACTGTCCAACCTCCATCGACTCCATTTCGCTCTCCTTCCTAGGCTCCTAGCCCTGCATCTTGTAATCCTCCAAGTCCTTGTACTGCCGCCTGTCGGACTGCCGAACTGGTGTTCAGTGTTCACTGCCGCCTACTGCCTGCCGCCTGCCGGACTGGTGTTCACTGGTAGCCCTTCTAATTTCGCTCTCTCTTTGTTCTCTTTCTTTTCCATTTTTTCCTTTTCCTCTTCCTTTTTGGATTTCAATTTCCGGTTAACAACACCTGCATTTTTTCAGACGGGTTCAAACTTGTATATAACAGCCTCCCCTCCATGATCTGCTGTAATGGTGCCACAAGTTAACAATGTGTTAGCATTTGTATTGGGTGTAAGCCACTCTGGATAGCAAGGCCAGAGTCACTCCTTCCTCAATCCTCATTCGGTCATTCCTCACTGGTTACTGCCAGTCTGCTAGAACCCCGAAGGTATCATCGGTGAGCTCAGCAGAAGGTATGATACATTCTAAATCTCCTTTTTTTTTTTTCTTTTCTCAGATGGTATGGAATTTGAAATAGACATGATTTTGATTCCAATTTAGATCCTCTGGCTCTCTTCTATCATTCTATTATGTTGTGAAATTGTAGAGAGTAAATAAATTGTAGCACTGGCAATTGGCAAATCAGAAGTTATCAGAGACTAAACTACAATGCTAATATGCTATCTTTTTCTTCCTTTGTTTTAGCAGCTGTCATTGCTTTGTTCTGGTCTGCCATTCCCTGGGTTAACTTTTGTTGTCTTACACTTGCTTAAGGCTTGTGTTGTGGGGGCTGTGCTTCTGTTGTTATAAGGAGTACTTTGGTGGGATTTTTAGTTCATTTGATGTGTTTTGTGTCAAGGAAAGATGGTAAATAGGGGCTGTGAAGTATGAATTTTGTGGTGTGAAATTGAAGTTGAAAAGCTGGGAATATGATTTTATAAATATGAGAAAGAATTCATTATTTGATTTCTGGTTGTTTCTTTGCTGTGTTTTAGGGATGATTTTGGCGCATTTCTGGCTTTATATAGTGTATTTTTTTCTATGGGAAAAAAGGATGGAGAGAGCACATAAATGATTGTGATCAATTGAGAAAGAAAATGGAAATTAAATTAGCTATATTGTTATGTGATGATAGGACTCTATGTAAGCAGTTTTTTTCACACTTTCAGGTTGATATTTGATATGTTTATAGGGCTATAAATTGATCTAAATATCCCTAAGAATTTCTTAATGTGTTAGGAAGGTAAGGGTGTTGGATTTCTGGAAAATTAGGTTACAAATGACTTCAGTATTTTAATTATGCTTTTGCAGCCTACTTAAAATTCTTATTTGGCACTCTATGTTGTGTGTTGTGTTTTGGTTAGGTTAGAGGAGCTGGGTTGAAAGGGAGTTTTAATTCCACTTATATATGTGTTAAACAAGAGTTGAGATGTGTTAGATGGTGTATGTTGTGTAGAAGAAATGGAAAGAATAGCTTGATCAAAGTGTGATCATGAACAGGGATTCTATTTTAATCTTTTGTTGAGCTGGCTTGCTTGAGCAATGAACTGTACAATTGGCTTAGTATTCTGGGAAGGCATAACTGGTTTTTTTTCTCAATTGTCTTAGGAGTATTTTGGGACAAGTTTTACTGAATTTGGAGTTGTGAATAGAAAGTTATGACGGAAATACTAAGCACTACCAAAGCTGGAATTCTGATTTCGTTTAATTTATGTTTAATCATTATTTATCTTAGCATCCCATCTCTTGTTGTCTTGTGAACTTGATCATTTGAAGAATTTGCTTGGTGATTATCATTTATATTTTTTACTTACAGCTTCTAAGTTTATTTACATTTTTAGTTGTAGAATGTCAGATCAAGCAGATAGTATCCTTAGGAGTAATTCACAAGATCATCCAGCAAGTCATGAAGGGTCTAATACTTTAAGCAATAACCAATGGAGTTCTAAGAAGAAAAGGGAAATAGCACCACGATCAATTGTGTGGTCACATTTTACTAAATATACAACTGAAGATGGAGAAAAAAAAGCAAGGTGCAATTATTGCAGTCTTTCTTATGCAGCTGATCCTAGCATAAATGGTACTACTTCACTGAAAAATCACATGAAAGGCTGTTTGAAAATTCATACAATAATGAGGCTCATGCAACCCAACTAAAACAACAACCACACTCACTTGCACATGGTGGTAAGGTCAGTTCAGTTGTTACTTGGAGGTTTAATCAAACTGATACTAGAAAGGCATGTGCATGTATGATTATTGTGGATGAGCGACCATTTTCATTTGTTGAAAAAGAAGGATTTAGGTATTTCATGTTTGTTGCTTACCCATCTTTCCAAATTCCATCTAGAACTACCATTACAAGGGATTGTTATGATATCTATTTGGAAGAAAAGACAAAATTGAAGGGTTTTTTGAGATATTCATCTAAGAGAATTTGTCTTACCACTGATTCATGGACATCTGAACAGCAAATTAATTATATGTATCTCACTGCTCATTTTATAGATGATGATTGGGTATTGCATAAAAGGATTCTAAATTTTTGTCCAATAGACAGTCATAAAGATGAGGCGATTGAAAAAGGGGTGGAAAAGTGCTTACTTGACTGGGGGATTGAAAATGTGTTTGCAATTACTATTGATAATGCGAGTTCTAATGATGTTGTTGTTAGTTATTTGAAGAAAAGATTTTCTAATTGGAGTACTAATTTGCTTGGGGAAAAGTATCTTCATGTGAGGTATATAGCACACATAATAAATCTTGTTGTGTCTGATGGTTTAAAAGAGATTTGTCCTTCCATTACTCGTGTTCGAGTAGCTATTAGATATATAAGGTAATCTCTGAGTAGGTTGAAAAAGTTTAAGGAGTGTGTTGAAATGGAAAAGATAGAAAGCAAGAGGTTATTATATTTGGATGTTCCCACTAGATGGAACTCGACTTATTTGATGTTAGATACAGCTTTGAATCTTGCAAAAGCCTTTGAAAGATTTGAAGATTTAGATCCACATTTTAAATTTTATCTACTGGTTGATCATGGTGGGCTACCTAGTGAGGAAGATTGGGATAATATTTCTCGTTTTGTAAAGTTTTTGGGTCACTTCTATGAACTTACATTGCGGATTTCTGGTTCATTATATGTGACTTCAAATCAAGTGCTTCATGAACTTAGTGATGTGGTTAAATTGTTAAATACCTGGGAATGTAGTGATGATGGAGAGTTAAGTCAAATGGCAAAGAGAACGAAAAATAAATACAATAAGTACTGGGGGAATCATGAGAAAATGAATTTCATCATGTTTTATGGAGTTATTCTTGATCCCCGATTTAAATTGCATTATGTTGGGTGGGTGATTCAAAAGATGTATCCGGATAATATTACTCTTGGGAATAAGGTGAAAGAAGGAATTCATGAGCTTTTTGAGGAATACAAGAGGCTGAATGTTTCTCAAGTTGATTATTGCTCACCACTGCCATCATCAAGTGCATCTTCTAGTTCAATTTCAAGTCAGCATTCACAATATTCATTGAAGCCATCATTAAAAAGGCGAAATTTAGAAGTAGACACTAGGCGTGAGTATGATATGTTTCTTAATGAGGGTGGGGGAGTTGATACAAAAAGTAAATTGGATAAGTTTCTTGGTGAAGAAAGGGGAAAAAATGAAGATGATTTTGATATTCTAAAGTGGTGAAAGCTTAATGCTCCAAGATTTCCTATTGTTGCTCAAATGGCTGGTGATATATTGGCTGTTCCAGTTTCTACGGTTGCTTCTGAGTCAACTTTTAGCATGGGAGGTCGTGTTCTTGACACGTTTAGAAGCTCTTTGGCTCCAAGAATGGCACAATATCTTATGTGTGCCAAAGATTGGTTGCGCAATGAAGTAAAACCAGTTAATATTGAAGAAGACATTGACATTCTTGAAAAAATGGATCATGGTAATCTATTTCATGTTCTATTTTAGCTTTTAAATACTTGTAGATATTTATTTATGTCTTAATTTATTTTCTAACTTTTCATTTAATTTCCTTTTGTAGAATTTGCAAAATGTGGTCATGAATCAACCATTCTTGATCTTTGAAGAGAATTGAAGCAATTGAGAATTCAAGTAAGCTATTTTTCTTTAAATTCATGCCTAAGTATCATATTGTTAGTTAGATTTGTCTCTTGGAAACTTCAATTCACACTTGAGCATTTTTCAAATGGACTTTGCTTTGAATGGGAGGAACCAAGTAAAGAAAATAAATTGATGTCCACTGTCCAAGGCAGAAATGGGTAACACAATTCTTTATCTTTCTTTAAGGTGGAAACTGGAAAGTGAAATGCTGTATATGTTGTTGGAGTTTAACTATACTACAAATATATCTCTATTTTCTCAATGATTTACTTTTCCTTTGACACTTATATGATGCAATTTGAATGGTCTCATTTCTAGATGTTTGGATGATGTTCGGATGAAGATAATGGATGATGTTTGGATGAATAGTCTCATTTTTAAATGTTTGGATGAAGATATTGGATGATGTTTAGATGTTTGTGAAGTCATGGAGAAATATGTGGATGTTTGGATGTTTGGAGTCATTGAAAAATATGTTTGGATGTTTAGATGTTTGGTCATGTTTGGATCATGTTTGGATGTTTGGATCATATTTGGATGTTTGGTCATATTTGCAGTCTTCTTTTAGTATGTTTGGATGTTTGGAGTCACTGAGAAATTTACAGTCATTGAGTATTTTTGCAGTCTATTTGTATTTTGTAGTGTATTTGCTTGGTTGACTGTAGGAGTATAGATACATGTAAAGATATTTAGTGATGAATGATGGATTTATGATGGATTACTCTTGCAATAGGAAGGAGAATAGAAGGATTCAGGGGGTTTACTGGACTTATTTGGTGGATTAAAATAAGGGGAGAGGCTGTTAAAGCTATATGTTGTGTAAGGTTTTCAAAGAGAGGGTGATATAAGAAAAACACACACACATACTCAGAAACATACACATTCAGACAGGGAGAGGAATCAAGGGAAAGAAAAATGGGTAGGCAGTGGTGCTGTTGAGGGGAATGTTGGCTGGCTCGAGGCTTTTAACAGTTAAATTCTTGTTTGTGTAAAGGATTTCTGAATGCTTCGAACCAGGCTTCATTCCCCTCAACGATGTAAAAGATGGCTGGCTGTGTTTCTTGCAGCTTTGATAGGTTGTTTTTATGCATACGTGAGTGTTAGGTTGAGAGGAGTGTTGTCTGGCTTGAGCTAGAACTGATATGTAGCAGGCTAGGTGTGATGATTGGTACCTTGTAAGAGTGATTCTTAAAGCTGTTCCTTTTTTTTCTCCCCAATTTCGCCCTTGGTTTATTACAGCAATCTTTTGTGTTTCCGTAGAGCAGCATTATCATTCCTAAAATTTGATAAACAACCAATTTAAACTTAAATTTATGATGCATGTTGCCTCCTTAATTTTGATAACTGGTTCTTTTTCATTATCTATTCTAGCTTACTGGAGATTTGGACAAGATGGCTATTGAGGAAAATTGGAGGGCTAGTGGCTACTGATGTGAATCATGTGATGTTGTGTAATATTTTTCTTTATGCTTATGTAATGTAAATGTAATGGTATTGGACTCATTGGTTACAATGGTTGGATTGGATAATATGTATTAGGCCAATTTTAATATTTTGAACTTTATATTGGACTTGGATTTTAGTAATGTCTGTTGGGCTTTGTTTAATGGGCCAGGATTTTAATTTTTGGTTATAGACCAAACTAAACCGAAAGATGTTCGGTTCGGTTGTCCCGATTTTACGAAACATCCGGTTCGGTTAGATTAGACCAAAAAAAAAAATTAAAAATCAAATAAAACCGATTTAAAAAATCGAAAACCGAACCGTTAACCATTTGAACAGTCCTAGCTGGAGCAGGTGCTAGCTAGCTCATTGGGCCAAAAAGAGTCATTCCCTTTTAATTGTTGAAAAAAAAGGGAATAAAGGTGGTAGTGTTGTGAATTCATTAGTGGAGAATCCACTAATTCTATTAGTGGACAAATGTATATGGATGCCCACCATTAACACTACTAATACATATTAGTGGAGTTAGTGGAGACACCACTAATACGAACTCTATAAATAAAGCTCTTTCCAAACTTGAAAAAATACTAATTGTGAGAGAATTGTTGAAGAAAATTGTGAGAAAAAATAAAGAGAGAAGTTTGAAGAACTTATTACGCAAATAATAGTCAGAAATTTATTGTGTGTAGATTATATTCTGACACTGCCAAAATTTTATAACACACTATAGCATGAGTCTCTGCCGTCACAAAAGCTAGAAGACTAAAGCAGTACGAATCTCTACCGTTACAAAAGCTAGAGGACTAAAGGTACGCATTTATTGATCCATATGACTAACCTTACTAAACTCGAATTTGTAGCCCTTGATATTTCTAAAAAAAATTATATGTCATGGGTTCTCGATGTAGAAATGCATCTAAATGCTGAAGGCCTTAGTGAAACAATTACAGAAAAAAAATTGTGCATCTGCACAACAAAAGGCAAAAGCTTGACTGTAAAACCCCAGTCAAAACCAACCTTAGAGTAAGGGGGTTGGGAAGCATATCATATTTTATTTCATGGTTAAATATATTTTTATATGATTTTTATGTGCTTTGGATTTGAATTTTATTGTCTTGAAGTCTTGTTGATGAGTATTGTATGAGAGGGGCAGAATGGTAATTTTTGCCCGAGGAGCAAATAGGAAAATAGCTTGTGGATGGAATAGAAAATAATTATCCTAGTGAAAGTATCAACAAGAGTTGTTATGGTTTAGTAGTTAGAGCCTTAGAATTAATTCTTGAGGTCTATGGTTCAAATTCCATCATGGAAGCTTTAGCTTGAATAAATTTTATTTTTGCTTGGGAAGAAATAGTTTCGGCCTTATGAGCTTAGGGTAAGGTAGGGATGACGTCCTAAGAGAGAGACATGTAGGAGTAACCTCATTCCACTCCCTTGCTCTACTCGAATTTCTTAAAGGGAATTCATTTTCCCTTGATCTTTGATTTTTCATTAATTCTCAACTCCTTAGTTTAAGCAAGATGTTCTAGCCATCTTTTTTCTGGAAATTTCAGAAAAGTGCTGAGGTCTTGTAGGATCAAAAAGTCTTAGTAAAAGACTTCTTATGATCTGAAAATATGGAAGAGTTGTGGGAAGTTCCAAGAGGAAAAATCCCTCTAGTGAGGTTGCTGAAAAATTCTCTCTAACTAGCTCATCTTCTTCATTGGAATGAGCTGAAAATTTTCCAACTTGCGGTGCCTTCAAAATGTCGAGTTTCTTAGCTAGCATTCCCTCTCAAATGCTGCCAGAAAAATGGTCTTTAGGATCAGTTTGTAATCTGAAATTCTTAGCCATTTTCGGACTGCTTAAAGCTGGAGCAAAAGCAGGAAAAATTCCTGCACAAATCACAGCTTTGAGAGTCCAAAACCAAGCTGTTTTCTTCCAGGTTTTGTTCAGTACCTCAGCTATGTTTTTCCTCTATAAAGAAGGCTGGAAACCAGCCTTGAACACCCCTAAAGTCCCCTTCAAACTCTCTGCAAGTGGCTGGGCCCAAAAATTACTGTTCAGCGAAAAAACTGTGCAGGAAATTTTCCAGCCTTGTTTCCTATTTCTCTCCCAGCCGAAACACCAATCTTATTTTGCAAAAACCTTCCTTAAACCTCCAGTAACAGAGCTCCATTGTTCCCCTTAAGCTTCTGCACGAAATCCAGCAATGGCTATCCGAAATTCCCTCCACCAAATCCCTACAATTTTGCTTGATTGGTTTCCAAAATTCCAGCCATCTTTGTTTAGCAACCTTCCATAATATATCACTCCATTGACCAGACTTCTTCTTCATCATTGTGCACCTTAGTTTCAGCCACCCTAAGCTACCTTGAACCAGCTTTAATTCCTCAGAAAAACTGCTCAACCAGTCGGCCATAGGAGACCTTCAAAGCTCTTCAATTATCAAGATATTCTAGAACTATTTAGTTTCCAAATTCACTACCTAAAAATATTCTTCAAGGATTGTAACAACTAACCTTTCCTTTTCCCTTCCAAATCAGAGAAACAACTCCCTAAACCCTATAGAAATTTGGCTAGCATAATTCCTTCAGAATTTTCGGCAGCTACACTACAATCTCTCAATTCCCTTCAATCTCCAAGAACACACACACTACACCAAGAACACCTAGTACTTTCTTTCACCTAATACCCCTCCAAATCACCTCAAACCTTCACTAAAATCTCTAGATTTGACCTACTTGCTACCGTGAGTCCTTCGACACCATCCTTAACATCAAACTCCTCAAATCATCTTGCTACTTCGGATCAAAACCAGAAATATCTGTGAAGGATAAGAACATCTTCAAGGTAAATTTACTCTATCAACTTCATCTTCCCCAAACTTGATCTCTAGTGAAAACCTATGTGAATAAACATACTAATGATCTCTCTCTCATGGTCGAAATTCTTCTTCCTTGGCCGGATGACTTCTTCTTCCATAATCATGCTCTCGCCATCTCCCTTGGAGAAAGTTAGACATCTAGGAGTTGAGATCTACTCTAAACTCCTTCAAGGCATTCATCAATCAAGTAAGTACCTTCAATCCTTCTTTTAAACTCTAGAATTATGTCTCTAGGATGATGTTGATAGTAGGTGGATGGTAATAGGATTCAAGTATATATATATGGTTGAGGTTGAAGCATGAACATTTGTATGATTGTGAAGGGGATGAGATTTATGCATGGAAGGATTATCTTGATTGATTGTGTGATGATTTGACGTTTGATGCATGAAGTATTTGAGATAAAGCATGCTAGAGATTATGTCACCTTTGGTGAATAGAATTTATATGCACGTTAGATTATTGAAGCCATGATCATATTTATGCTAGTAGAGGTTAGATCATGTCTTAATAAATTTAGATATATGCTTATGTGCAAGATTTGGTCGATTTGATGAATGGAAGGATTGTGTATGTTCTTGATTTGGTTAGCCATAGGAATTTGAATCATGATCTAGTTGTCCCTAAACTAATTTTACTTCTTGAATAAAATATTCAATAAAATAATATTTCTTTTATATTTTCGAAAAAAACCCTAGGAAGGGTAGATTTGGACTATTATAAACAATAAGGATATTTTAGCCAAATAAATAATAGCTTTGCTGGAAAAATAATATATATATATATATTATTTAAAATAATGAAATCAATTAAAGCCTTTTTTGGAAATAATTATGATTAGTGAAATATTTATTACTACAAATTTAATTATCATCTTTCAATCAAAACCCATTAAGAATTTATTTATTGTTTTTCAAGCAAGACTCATTAAAATCATTTTCAACTAATTTTAGCTATCAATTATTTTCTAACAACTAAATTACTAATAAATCATTATTTTACCTAAAACTACTTAGGACTCTTGATCAAATAAACTCTAAATTTTCCTTAACAAGATTTAAGCTTTCAACTTATTAAAATTTATTTCCCAAACCATTAATTATTTTAAATATCACACTAGGCTCAACTCTTACCATATTTACTTATTGTTTAACCTTAAAGCTTGGGACACTAGGATCATAGTAGTAGTAAGTTGTGTTGAGTTAAAATTGAGAAAGTGGATTGTGGCTTGGAATTGATTGTGATTTGTATTTGCCCATGTGGGGTTAGGTCAGCTGTTGGAGACCTTGTTGTTGTGAGTAAGAATCAGGTAAGCTCCTGCATAAAACCTGATTGATGTGAAATGTTTTCTTATGGCAAGCCAAATGTAGAGTGTATGGGCACTCATTTGTGTAAAGGCAATTGAGGGTTGAACTCTCTCTTATTTCGAGCATTTGAATTATTTAAAAGACAAGGAGCAGATTTGCCAAACCTAAACTCTTTCTAAAGCTGATTTTTACAAGGACTTTGGAAACCCTCAAAATGCCATTTTCATGTGGAACAATGTTTTGTTCATTTTATTCCAAGTGGGAAACGTCATTGAGTACTAAATAAGGGTGGATTACTAGGACTAGTCCTTGAGGGGTGAGAGTAAGTCTCTCAGCAGGTGGCCACCTCTGAGGGGTGAGTCCTTCCCGGATAGGACGTTAGTCCAGTGGGTCGTGCCGGTCCGAGCTAGCAGTGTTCTTTTCAGTCAAGTGACTGTGTTTTTACCGGAATGGACACCCGATTGTTGTTTAGGTATAGAAAAGGAGGAGTATCTTGCCCAGTAGGCCGATCACCTACTTTTGTCAGTCTACACAAAGTGTGGCATTCTGACCGGCGGTATGCACAAAGTGTGGCATACTGACCATCCGGTTGTGGGGCCCAACGTGTGGTAACCCATAATCCTTTCTTATGAGTGGTTGATTTTGTTGATCATGTATGGCTGGTATAGCTAAAACGCCACTCTTGCTTTTGACTAATGTTTATTGCTTGCTAATATTGCTTTTATAAAGATTTCGCACTTTGCATCCATGAACTGCTTTCCCTAAATACTCAAAGCACACACGGACTTACTGAGATTTCTATCTCATCACCTTTTTCCCATGATTTCAGGTCAATCCTGCTGTGGGGATGAGTGGCTAGTAGTATCTGCCTTGGAAGAGATTGTTGTCATTTAATTCTATGTATTGCTTTGGGGAGACAAGAGAGGATAATTTTATTTATGGTTTTGTTTTGGGAATTCATGGATTTATTCTTGGAGTTTTCTTTGGGTTGTAATAATTTTTTTTTAGTTAGTTAAAGTATTATTTTTATTCTGCAATTTTATATGTGTGACCTAGTTATAAAGACCCCTTGTCCTTTGGACGGGGCGACATCCCCGATCCTGGCGGGCCTAGGTTGCGGGGTGTTACAAGTGGTATTAGAGACTAGGTTATAGGCAAATACTGATGATATATGTTTTATTTCTTTAAGTTTAAATCTTCATCTAACCTATCTTATTGATGCTGTAGGATGGTTAGACTGCTTAGGACCGAGATAAAAGGGCAGCAGTGGCACCCGCCTTACTATCTAGACCAGGAGGACCTTCCAGTTCCTCAGCCTGCCCCTCAGCCAGTGGTCCCTATGGAGGATAACAATGATGATGAGATTGACCTTATGGACGATAGCAGTGAGGACGAGGTCCAGATCCTTGAGCCACCTCCAATCCCGGTGATAGACATAAGCTCTGACAGTGAGGACGAGGTGATGATAGTGGAGCCTGAACCCCACCCTCCTAACCCCGAAGTGGACTTAGCAGCAAATAGTGATGACTCGGGGGAGATAGACTATGAGTCTCCACCTAGGCCTTCTTTCATTCCTTCCTTCAGCCGAGTTGAGCCTGGAGAGAGCTCTAGGCGCCCTGGGAAGGAGCCCATGGAGGGATTTGCTAGCGGGGATGGGGTAGATTTTTCCAAGAACACTGGGGGTTGGTTATATGAGGCTGATGATGAGGGTTCTGATGAGGATTAAAGAGTTAGGAGTTTTTTTATTTTGGGATGATTATTTTTTTGTTGTCTTTCAAGAACTAGTTTGTCAAAGATTTCCAATTCTATGTTTTGTTCACACCTTTGGATTTATGCAAGTCAATTTTTTTTTTTAAATTGAAATTTTTGAGCAATTCCTTAAATAAGTTGCATCTAATTTCTTCCTACTCATACTTGGCCATGCACGCATGCACCACTAAAATGGTTTAATACTGGAATGCATACACTTAACATTTGGGGTATGGTATAGAATGGCACCCAAGCGACGTGCAACCTTTTTAGCCAGAAGGATCCCGGAGGTAGACCCTGTAGCACCGGAAGTTGAAACTGAACAAATGCAATCACCTAATCCGAGAGATGGACAAAGTGATCCAGAAATGGGAATAGGGCCCGATGCCCCGGTTGATGTGTCAATGGGCCAGGCACTCAGTAAGATGACCGAGATCCTTCAGACGCTGACCGAGCGAAGGAAACCTAAAGGGGAAGATGAGGCCTTAGAGAGGTTCTTGAAATTTCAACCGCCCGTCTTTATAGGAGAAGTCAAGCAAGATCAGAAGGCCGGACAATGGGTTGAGCAAATGGAGGACATTTTCACAACGCTCCAGTATGCTGAGGAGTGGATGGTTAAGTTTGCAGCTTTTCGACTGAGAGGACCAGCTCGGGCATGGTGGCAGCGGGTCCAAGATGACTGGGAGATGGATGAGCAAGAATGGACATGGTCCAGTTTCGTTGAAGCCTTCAAGACGGAGTACATCCCTCAGTGGATTGTGGAAAAGCAAGACGATGAATTTCAGAATCTGAGGTAAGGGAGCATGTCAGTGGCTCAATATGCGACGCGATTCATGCAATTGTCAAAGTACTGCCAAAGGTTGGTCGACACCGAGTAGAACAGGACGAGGCAGTTCGTCAAAGGGCTGAGGCCGGAACTGAGGAGGGCATTGGCACCTGCTCCACCGACAACCTATTCAGGGGCTGTGGACGCAGCTACTCGCACAGAGAACGAGGACCGCAACAGGATGGCGGCCAAGCCCTTCCCACCGCCAAGGCAACCCCAGGGACATTTCTTGAGACCGCAACCACACAAGCGCCCCGCCAATCATCAATGGCAGAACCGGGGAAAGCAAGCTCGGACAGCACCAAGTGGACCTGCACTGAATCTCCCATCATGCAGGCAATGTGGGAGGAAAGGTCACACCGAGAGGAACTGTTGGTCTAAGGGAGGAGAAAAGAAGTGTTACCACTATGGCGACCCGAACCACCTGAGGAACACTTGCCCTAAGTTGCACCGGGACGGGCAAGGAAACTCGGCCTAGAACCCGGGGCCCAACCGAGCCCACATCGCGGGAGCACCCGGGAGTGGAGCACCGAAGCCGCAAGTGAAGGCCAAGGTGTTCGCCCTCAACAGAGAGGAAGTTGGGGCCGATGCAGCGATGGTGGAAGGTACGTTCACTATTTAAGGACGTTCCGTTAATGTTTTAATTGATCCTGGCTCTACTCATTCCTATGTAAACAAGTTGTGTGTATGTCATTTGGGTTGGGATGGAGTGGAGCTACCTTTTGTTTTAGAAGTCAGTACGCCTTTGGGGAAGATGGCGCAAGCGGATCGGTATGTGAAGGATTGTAAGATCAATGTAGGGAGAGAAAACCTGGGGGGAGATTTGATTTTGTTAGATATTGAGAATTATGACCTGATATTGGGAATGGACTGGTTAGCCAAACATGGGGCTAGGGTAAACTGTAAAAATAAGTCAGTTCAGTTTGTCAGACCGGGTTGTGATGTATTGGAATTCAATGGCAAGAGAGTGAAAGAACTAAAGTACTTGATTGCGGGGGCTAAGGCCCGAAAATTGTTAAGGCAAGGATGTCAGGGTTATCTGGCTTACGTGATGAACAAGCTAAAGGACCAGTGCACTCTGGAAGATACGGAAGTGGTGAAGGATTTTCCCGATGTATTTTTGGCAGAGCTTGATTCTCTACTCCTAATCGCGAAGTGGAATTCACCGTAGACTTAGTTCCCATAGTAGAACCAGTATCGCGAACTCCATACCGAATGGCGCCGGCAAAGTTGAAAGAATTGAAAGAGCAGTTGGAGGAGTTAGTGGGACAAGGCTATATCAGACCGAGCACGTCGCCCTGGGGAGCACTTGTGCTATTTGTGAAGAAGAAGGACGGAACTCTGAGACTATGCATTGACTACCGAGGGTTGAATAGTTTGACGATTAAGAACAAGTACCCTTACCTCTGATTGACGAGCTATTCGATCAGCTGCAAGGATCCAATTGCTATTTCAAGTTGGATCTGAGGCAAGGTTACTACCAAGTACGGATAAGAGAAGAGGATATTCCCAAAACAGCCTTTAATACCGGATATGGACATTACGAGTTCGTGGTGATGCCGTTCGGGGTAACTAATGCTCCAGCAGTATTCATGGACCTGATGCACCGAGTATTCCGACCTTATCTGGACATGTTTGTGGTAGTCTTCATCGACGACATTTTGATTTACTCCAAGAGTCCAGAGGAGTATGCGGAGCATCTGAGGCTCATACTGGAGAAACTACGGGAGCACAAGCTGTACGCGAAGTTCAGCAAGTGCAAATTCTGGTTAGACAGTGTGGCATTCCTTGGGCATGTGGTGACCAAGGAGGGTATCAAGGTAGATCCGGCAAAGGTTAAAGCGGTATCAGATTGGAAGCAGCCAGGGAATATTACCGAGATCCGGAGCTTCTTAGGATTGGCTGGATACTACTGAAGGTTTATCAAGGGATTTTCGACGCTCGCATTGCCCATGACCCGTTTGTTGAGGAAGGATTTTCCGTTTGTGTGGAATAAAAAATGCGAGAAAAGTTTCCAAGAATTGAAGAAGAGACTGATGACAACACCGGTATTAAGTCTACCGAAGGAAGGCAAACCTTACGCACTGTACACCGATGCTTCGAAGGAATGACTGGGAGCGGTATTAATGCAAGACAGAAAAGTGATTGCTTATGCATCTCGGAAGTTGCGACCTCATGAGGTGAACTACCCCACCTATGATCTAGAGCTGGCAGCTATAGTGTTCGCCCTAAAGAAATGGCGACACAACTTGTATGGAGCTGAATATGAGTGTTGGATTGTATGCCCTCTTAGACTAGGTTTCTGATGTAAAATCGAATTATTTTAATAAAAGAATTTATTTTCAGAAATTGTTTGTGAATTTATTTTTTGTTTGTGCACGATTTTCGTTTGGAACAGACCCATTGTGTTATAAGTGATCCATGTGAATGGTGGTCTTTCACAGTAAGGTATGGATCACGGGTTATTTAACACATAAATATTTGTTCTTAACCTATTGATGAGACTGGGAACCTCATCATGTTTAGGTTATTATGTTATGAATTCCGAATGGGGAATGGCTTACCTTTAGCCAGTGGGTAGTCCATTCACTTCATGACATAAGCGTATTTCGAATACGTAGAACAGGACCTGTTGTAGTGGTTTCTCAAAGTACTATATGGTAGAAACCTAGACTACTACCGCTACAGCGTGGACTAGTACTCTATGACTTGAGTATGAGTTGGTGGTCTAGCGAAGCTGGAAGCATATACTTTGATTTGCTGTAGTTGAGGTTCTATCGTAGGGCCAATATACTTGCATGTTGGGTATGTGTGACTAGTTAGTTAAGACAGACTTATACAAGATAGTTTCTGCACTATATCGCCCCTTGTGGTTGTCCGAATGGTCTAAATTATCCAAGGCCCTGGGAAACATGACTTGGATGTTTGCTTTAGGGTAGCTCCCTTGGAAAGCGGAAACACTCCAGGAAGTCGTGGATCATTGGACTAGAAGCCTAAGGATGGTAGATGTCATTTAGGGGGTGTTAGTACACTTCTTCCTCTCTAAATGTACGGCGATGTGTAGAGGGGTATTTTAGTCATTTCACTTGTAGGTCGGAGACTTTGCGAATGCAGCATTGTCCTTGGGGTCAATATTTCCTTATGGTGATATTAGGAAATATTTAAAATGTAAAATACAGCTATTTATATAGCAGGGGTATTTTGGTCATTTTAGCAGCCAAGGCGATGTGTCTTTTTGGTCCTCGGGATAGCCCGTAAGTCCTAACTATTTTTGGGTTGAGGAATTGGTCTCAGTTGAAGAGGATTTTATTTTATTTTGTTTTATTTTATTTTATTCAAGAAGTCTAATTTATTATTGGGCTGGAATAAAATAAATAAATAAATAAATAAAATAAGAGTTGAGAGAAATTAATTATCTAGTTTATTTGGTTAATTAATTATTTAGGGCCTAGGTCCAGTATAAATAATTAAGAAATTAACCTGGGCTTAAACTAGGGAAAATAATCAATGTTTAATTATTTATTGGGTTATTTATATAGGCCCAAGAAATAAATAATTAAAGATTAATTATTATGGTTCGTTTGGGCTCATTAATTATTTATTGGGTTACTTATGTAAGCCCAGGAAATAAATAATTAATATTTATTATTTTGGGCCTTTTTGGGTCCAAGAAAAATAATAAATATTTATCTGGCCTAATAGCTTGGACCTTAGGGTTTTTTCCAGATATGGTTAAGAGGAGTTTAGGGTTAGGCCAAACTGATTCTCAGGATAACATTCGGGTGTTTTGAAACCCCGGGGATATGTTTATCAGATAATGAGAGACCTAATTTTTGGCTAACTAAAAAAACAACTCTTTGAAAAGAAAAAAAAACCCTAATTCTTTCCCAAGCCACAAGACTCTCACGTCTCTCTCTAGCTCTCTCTCTCACGTTTCTTCTCCTTATTTTCTCCTTGTTCTTTGCTAACCAATAGCGAGCGAACCAAGGAGAATTGAGACCGTTTCTCTTTCCCATTGTGTTCACCAACTAGAGGTTAGGTTGAGGAATATCCCGAGAGCTGGAGAGCTAAGCGTTAATGCAAACAAGGCGGAGTCGAAGGCTAGCGGGTGTTCAACCGGAAGCTCCTTCAAGTGTGCAAAGCGAGGTGATTCCAGCCGTTCAATCTGTTCCTACGCAACCTAGGAGGGTTAAGGAACACAAAGGTATGATCCTCACGCTTCCGCATAGCCTTTAAGGCTCGCGTTTAATTTTTCTCTCTATTTTTTTTTCGTCCATGGCTCCCCTGTTTCTGCGTTTTCCATAAATGTGGTATCAGAGCCACTGGTTTTGATCAATATAGGGAGCATGATAGTTAATAAAATGGAGAAGATAATTATACATATGATTCTTCGCTGTTTTGGTATGGGATAGATGGTTTGTAAGCTTCACAGTGGAAGCATAGGTCTCTGTAAAATTTTTCTTGCTTTCAAGTTTAATCGTGTAAACCCAATTTAAATGGGTATAGGCGGTTGTGTTTTCGGTTTGGATGTTTTTTGTAAGTAAACATGTCCAAAGAAGCCAAAGAAGGCTGAAAAAAATGAAGCAGAAGAGTTTCTGCAATTCTGGCGCGAGAAAGAAGAAAAAACGAAGAAGACAACTATTCCTAAGCCAATTGAGCCGAGCCGAGCCGAGCCTCAGCCGAGCCGCTGCCGAATTGGGTCAAGAGCCAGTCGCTGATGAGCCGCGGAAGCCGAGCCAATTCCTTTGATTTGAGCCGAATTCAATTGCAAAATTTGCAATTGAATTTCAATTGTCTTTCGGGTTCTTGCACGGGTCAGAGGAGATCCGACTGGGGCAGCACGCGGGCTGAAGCACGGGTCGGCAGCAGAGGAGAACCGGGCGCGGGTCGCGAGCGCGGGTGAAGTCCACAGGTCGTGGCTGGCGTGCGATCTGGTGCGGCGCGGTGCATTGCGGCTGCGGTGGACCGCAGGCCATTCTGGTGCGGATCCTGTGCGGCCGGTGTAGTGGACCGCCAGCCAATTTTGGCAAATTTTTTTTTTCTTTTTCGTTTTGGGTCCCATACCAGGCGAAGTTAATATTTTTGCAATATTTATATTCTTGGAATATATTTGCATGAAAAATATTAGTAAGGGATTTTAGGATTAAACAATGTAATTAATTAATTAATTAATGTGTTTAATTCTATTATTTGGGCACTTAGGTTTAAAAAAATAGAAAAGCATGAAAACGTTTATTGTTTTCTAGCATGCTATTTTTTTTATGTACCTATGTGTGCTTTTTCTCAAAGACCAAAGTCTTTGGGAACTTTTTGTCTTGGCAAGAAAAAATATTTTTCTTCAAAAACTAAATGGTTATTTTAATAGGTACAAAAATTAATCCTTGAATATTTGCTCAAAGGATTTAATCCTTGACATAGAAAATATATTGGATTTAGATATTTTTGTAAATTAAAATGGAGAGCCATTTTGTTTTATTTTGCACTAGAAAAATTATTTTGTCAAATAAACTTGAGACCAAAGTCTCTAGAAAGTTTTAATTGGAAAATTTTTGAAATCATTAAGTTTTAACTTAAATAAAATTAGTCCATGGAGGAAATCTCTCAAAGGATATAAGCCTTGACATGGAGATTTTATTGGATTTAGATATTTTATTTTTGAGTTAAGGAAAAACTTAATGGAAATTTCAAAAGGATATTTTCCAGAAAACCTTTATTTTAAAAGACTAAGTGGGAGAGGGGTTCCAACGGCCCCACGGCTTCCATCACGGTCCTTATTAGAGATCGTGGATCCCCTCGCGTCACCCTGGGAGTGAACCCGTATAGGATGGGGATACCACAAGGATCTAGATCTAATGGAAGGATGTAATTAATAACCCGGGGCACGTACTATGATCGGCCAGCCCACGTTGGAGGTTATAGTGCGAGGTATGTCCATAGGAAATGAGAGGAAACGGCCATCCCACGATGGAGTTATTCTCTAGACCATTACCTAGAAGGGAAATTAATTTGTGGTGGTTAATACACTTAGCTTAGGAAACTGTTAATCTTCCCAAGAAGCTATGTCGGTTTTCCTAAGAGCCAAATTATTTTCGGTGCACAAATTTCATTTTGTTTTCACAAACTAATTTCTTTCTTTTATTTTCGATTTTCGAAATGGTGGGAGGTTCTTTTAGTCCATTGGCCGTTATTCTCGGGGAGAATAAGTTAATGGGTCTAAACTATGTGGATTGGAAAAGGAACCTGGACATAATACTCACAGCTAGGGAGTATAAGTATGTCCTTTACGAAACACCTACTGTTATCGGGGAAGGTTCCACCGTTGAAGAGCGAGAGGCTGAAAAGGCATGGAAGAAAGGCGACGAAATGGCACGTTGCTATATGTTAGCTTCCATGTCTAATGTGCTCCGAGTCAAAACACGAGCACATGGCTTACGCATATGACATAAGTCAATCATTGGCAACTATGTTCGCGAGACAAGAGCCGGCCCGCAAGGCGGGAGGCTCTTCGAACTATTGTGAACACTAAGATGGCTGAGGGAGCATCGGTCCGAGAGCATATACTCAAGATGATTGCTTGCTTTCGAGGAGGCGAGAAATCTTAGGAAGTCTGTCATTGACCCCGAGAGCCAAGTGGACATGGTTCTCGAATCTCTACCGAGCTCTTTCACTCAATTCAAGTTAAACTATAACATGAACAAGTTGAACATGAGTTTAAGCCGAGCCGATGAAGGAGCTCCGGATGGCGGAGAAGGTCATGAAGCCGCGAGTCTAAGGCCATGATTGCTAAGGCCTCTTCTTCAAGAAGCCGGGCCTAAGCCCGGAAAGTTCAAGAGGAAGAAGGGGAATGCAGCGGCCCGACCCAAGAACCAACCCAAGGACAAACCAAAGGGCAAGTGCTTCAAGTGTGGAAAGAAGGGACAACTGGAAAAAGAGTGTCCGGATCTTCGAGGCCAAGAAAAACCCCACGAGGTAATGTTTACTATCTAGAGTCCATATCAATGGTAGGATCAACTTCCACTTGGATTGTTGATTCGGGAGCCATGATCATATACGTAACTCCTTGCGGGGGTTTAGAAAGATAAGAAGACTCAAGAAGGGCGAACATGGGCTTCGAGTGGGAAATGGAGCACAAGTGCGGGCCCTTGCGGTGGGAGAGAGCTGGATCTCATTTTTAATTGTAATAAGATAGTGGTTTTAAAAGACATTTTATATGTACCTGGTTTTCGTCGAGAATTTGATTTCGAGTTGCAAAACTTATTAATCAAGGATATTACGTATCTTTCCATTACGGTATTTCTATCGGTAGAGATGGAGAAATTTTATGTCTTGGGCACATGTATGGAAATTTGTTCTTTTTAAACCCTATTAACAAACAATCAAATAACGCTCGATCTGAACCTTTAACTAAGAAGAGAAAGACTAATATCAATGATTCATACCTTTGGCATACGAGGTTGGGTCATATTAACTCAACCGGGATTCGAGAGGCTAATCCATGATGGGCCTTTGGGCTCATTGAGATTGGAAAGTTGGCCTCGGTGTGAATCTGCTCGATGGGAAAAATGACCAAAAGGTCTTTTACACCAAAGGCGGATAGAGCCAAGGAGGTGTTGAGTCTTGTTCACACTGATGTGTGTGGTCCTTTGTCTACACCGGCTAGAGGAGGTTTTGAGTACTTCATCACGTTCACGGATGATTGTACGAGTATGGTTACATTTACGATGAGACGCAAGTCGACTCTTTTGACAAGTTCAAAGAGTTTAAGGCTGAAGTGGAGCGTCGGACAGGTAAATTAATCAAAACCTTACGATCGGATCGTGGTGGAGAGTACCTCCTAGGTGAATTCAAGGACTACATGGTACATCATGGGATAGTATCCCAGCTCTCTGCGTCGGGAACCCCCGGCGAACGGAGTAGGCGAGAGAAGGAACGGGACGTTGATGGAAATGGTCCGAAGCATGATGTCTCATGCTACTCTTCCGAGTATCCTTCTAGGGATATGCCACTGGAAACAGCGGCATATATTACGAACTTGGTGCCTTCCAAGTCGGTACCTAGGACTCCCTATGAGATGTGGGTGGGCGTAAGCCAAGTCCGAATCATCTCGGGATTTGGGGGTGTCCGACTTATGTGCTGATCAAGGGAGACAAGTTGGAACCAAGATCGGAATTATGCTATTTTGTTGGGTATCCAAAAGGGACAAAAGGAGGCTACTTTTATCATCCTAAGGAGCGAGAAGGTACTAGTCGGTACCAATGCTAGATACTTGGAAGATGATCAAAGTACTTCCACTAAAGGTTCAACGAGGTTGGAGCTGCGGGAGAAGTTATCTATGGAATCAACTTCTTCGACCCGATTTTGGAACAAGAAGAGGCACGACCTCAAGAGCACTGTGCAAATGGAGCCTCGTCGTAGTGGGAGAGTGTCTAGGGTTCGGATAGATGGATGGAGAAGCCTTTGAGCTGGTCTCAGACCATCGGGAACAAGACTCCGCTAGATACGAGGAGGCTATTGCTGATGCCGATGCAAATCTGTGGCATGAAGCAATGAAAGCCGAGATTGAGTCTATGTACCTCAATCAGGTTTGGGATCTTGTAGCTTCACCTGAAGGGATAAAACCCATTGGGTGCAAGTGGGTATACAAGAGGAAGAGAGGAGCGGATGGGAAGGTGGAAACCTTCAAAGCTAGGCTTGTGGCGAAAGGGTATACTCAGAAAGAAGGTATCGACTATGAGGAAACCTTTTCCCCGGTAGCCATGCTTAAATCCATCCGCATCCTCCTTGCCATCGCCTGTCACTATGATTACGAGATATGGCAAATGGATGTCAAGACGGCATTCTTGAATGGCCATCTTAGCGAAGACATCTATATGTCCCAACCGGAAGGCTTCATTGTTGAAGGCCAGGAACACATGGTTTGCAAGCTTAAGAAGTTCATTTATGGACTTAAGCAGGCATCGAGAGCATGGAACATTCGTTTTGATGAGACCGTAAAGTCTTATGGTTTTATTCAAAACGAAGATGAACCATGCGTGTATAGGAAACTTGAAGGCATTAATGTGGATTTTCTTGTCCTCTATGTGGATGACATTCTACTCATTGGAAATGATGTAGGGACATTGTCATCTATAAAGGTTTGGCTGTCTAGTCAATTCAGTATGAAGGACTTGGGAGAAGCCAGCTACATTCTCGGGATTAGGCTTCTTAGAAATAGGAAGCAGAGAATGTTAGGATTATCCCAAGCGACATACATTGACAAGATGCTAGCCAAGTACAGCATGGACTCATGCAAGGGAGCTCTAATCCCTTGCAGACATGGGTTGTCATTTTCTTCGAAGGACTGTCCTAAGTCTCAAGAAGAAAAGGACAGAATGAGTAGGATTCCCTACGCTTCGGCTGTGGGAAGTCTCATGTACGCCATGCTATGTACTAGGCCAGATATCTGCTTTGTCGTGGGCTTAGTTAGCAGATATCAGTCAAACCTAGGGGAGGTTCATTGGCAAGCTGTAAAGCATATTCTCAAGTACCTCAAGGGAACGAGAGATTATATCTTTGGTTTACTGGGTCGATGATTTGGTTCCTACGGGATACACGGACTCGGACTTCCGGGCGGATAAGGATGAGAGAAAATCCACTAGTGGATATGTCTTCACCTTGTCTGGAGGAGCAATTTCATGGAGGAGTATCAAGCAATCTTGTATTGCTGACTCAACCATGGAAGCTGAGTATGTGGCAGCTTCGGAAGCGTCCAAGGAAGCAGTTTGGCTCCGGAAGTTCCTTTCAGAACTTGGAGTCGTACCACATATGGACTGGCCGGTTGTGATGTATTGCGACAACACTGGAGCAGTATCGCAATCTAAGGAACCTCGAAACCACAAGAAGGGGAAACATATCGAGAGGAAGTACCACCTGATCCGGGATTTCATCCAGAGACGGGAAGTCGTGGTGGAGCATATTACCTCAGATAACAATCTAGCAGATCCATTCACCAAGCCTTTGGCTGAGAAAGTCTTCAAGAGACACTTAGATGCCATAGGGGTGGGCACTCTTAGAGTGCAAGTGGGAGATTGTTGGATTGTATGCCCTCTTAGACTAGGTTTCTGATGTAAAATCGAATTATTTTAATAAAAGAATTTATTTTCAGAAATTTTTTGTGAATTTATTTTTTGTTTGTGCACGATTTTCGTTTGGAACAGACCCATTGTGTTTAAATAAGTGATCCATGTGAATGGTGGTCTTTCACAGTAAGGTATGGATCACGGGTTATTTAACACATAAATATTTGTTCTTAACCTATTGATGAGACTGGGAACCTCATCATGTTTAGGTTATTATGTTATGAATTCCGAATGGGGAATGACTTACCTTTAGCCAGTGGGTAGTCCACTCACTTCATGACATAAGCGTATTTCGAATATGTAGAACAGGACCTGTAGTAGTGGTTTCTCAAAGTACTATATGGTAGAAACCTAGACTACTACCGCTACAGCGTGGACTAGTACTCTACGACTTGAGTATGAGTTCGTAGTCTAGCGAAGCTGGAAGCATATACTTTGATTTGCTGTAGTTGAGGTTCTATCGTAGGGTCAATATACTTGCATGTTGGGTACGTGTGACTAGTTAGTTAAGACAGACTTATACAAGATAGTTTCTGCACTATATCGCCCCTTGTGGTTGTCTGAATGGTCTAAATTATCCAGGGCCCTGGGAAACATGACTTGGATGTTTGTTTTAGGGTAACTCCCTTGGAAAGCGGAAACACTCCAGGAAGTCGTGGATCATTGGACTAGAAGCCTAAGGATGGTAGATGCCATTTAGGGGGGTGTTAGTACACTTCTTCCTCTCTAAATGTACGACGATGTGTAGAGGGGTATTTTAGTCATTTCACTTGTAGGTCGGAGACTTTGCGAATGCAGCATTGTCCTTGGGGTCAATATTTCCTTATGGTGATATTAGGAAATATTTAAAATGCAAAATACAGCTATTTATATAGCAGGGGTATTTTGGTCATTTTAGCAGCCAAGGCGATGTGTCTTTTTGGTCCTCGGGATAGCCCCGTAAGTCCTAACTATTTTTGGGTTGAGGGATTGGTCTCAGTTGAAGAGGATTTTATTTTATTTTGTTTTATTTTATTTTATTCAGAAAGTCTAATTTATTATTGGGCTGGAATAAAATAAATAAATAAATAAATAAAATAGGAGTTGAGAGAAATTAATTATCTAGTTTATTTGGTTAATTAATTATTCAGGGCCTAGGTCCAGTATGAATAATTAAGAAATTAACCTGGGCTTAAACTAGGGGAAATAATCAATGTTTAATTATTTATTGGGTTATTATATAGGCCCAAGAAATAAATAATTAAAGATTAATTATTATGGTTCATTTGGGCTCATTAATTATTTATTGGGTTACTTATGTAAGCCCAGGAAATAAATAATTAATATTTATTATTTTGGGCCTTTTTGGGTCCAAGAAAAATAATAAATATTTATCTGGCCTAATAGCTTGGACCTTAGGGTTTTTTCCAGATATGGTTAAGAGGAGTTTAGGGTTAGGCCAAACTGATTCTCAGGATAACATCCGGGTGTTTTGAAATCCCGGGGATATATTTATCAGATAATGAGAGACCTAATTTTTGGCTAACTAAAAAAACAACTATTTGAAAAGAAAAAAAACCCCTAATTCTTTCCCAAGCCACAAGACTCTCACGTCTCTCTCTAGCTCTCTCTCTCTCACGTTTCTTCTCCTTGTTTTCTCCTTGTTCTTTGCTAACCAATAGCGAGCGAACCAATGAGAATTGAAACCGTTTCTCTTTCCCATTATGTTCACCAACTAGAGGTTAGGCTGAGGAATATCCCGAGAGCTGGAGAGCTAAGCGTTAATGCAAACAAGGCGGAGTCGAAGGCTAGCGGGTGTTCAACCGGAAGCTCCTTCAAGTGTGAAAAGCGAGGCGATTCCAACCGTTCAATCTGTTCCTACGCAACCTAGGAGGGTTAAGGAACACAAAGGTATGATCCTCACGCTTCCGCATAGCCTTTAAGACTCGCGTTTAATTTTTCTCTCTGTTTTTTTTCCGTCCATGGCTCTCCTGTTTCTGCGTTTTCCATCAATGAGGTGTTCACCGATCACAAGAGTCTGAAGTATATCTTCACTTAAAAGGATTTGAACTTGAGGCAGCGAAGATGGATGGAATTCTTGGAGGAATACCGATGCTCGATCAACTACCATCCCGGGAAGGCTAATGTAGTGGCAGACGCCCTGAGCAGAAAAGTTGGAATGGCCAGATTGAAGGTACAAGAAATGCAAGTAGTTCAGGATGTGTTGGACAGAAGAGCGGAAGTGCAAGATAGAAGGATTGTCATCAGCAACTTGAAGTTGGTGCTAGATTTGAAGGGAGAAATTGTAGAGGCTCAACAAAACAACGCCGAATTTCAACTCTTCAAGGATAAGGAGCTTAAGCAGCCAGGCAGTGATTATGTCAGGATGAAGCGGGAGTTTTTCATTTCAGAGATTGATTATGTGTACCCGGAGAGCTGCAATTGAAGGACAGAATTTTGGAGGAGGCGCACAAGAGCAAGTACGCCATTCATCCTGGGGAAGTCAAAATGTATCAGGATTTGAAGAGAGCTTATTGGTGGCCCGGACTGAAGCGAGATGTGGTCAAGTACGTTTCGACCTATCTCACTTGCCAGAAAGTCAAAGCAGAGCATAAGAAGTCAGCGGGGCTATTGCAGCCATTGCCAGTGCCGGAATAGAAGTGGGAGGAGGTGACCATGGACTTCGTCATCGGACTTCCCATGTCAAAGACCCAGAAGGACTCCATATGGGTGGTGGTGGACTGACAAACCAAGTCGGCCCATTTCATACCGATAAATGTGAGGGACTCCATGGAGAAGCTAGCTCAGACTTATGTTCGAGAAGTAGTCCGACTGCATGGAGTACCCTCGAGCATAGTATCCGACCGAGACCAGAGGTTTACATCTCGTTTTTGGGGAAAGTTCCAGCAGGCAATGGGGTCGAATTTGAATTCAGTACGATGGCGCATCCGCAGACCGATGGGCAGTCAGAAAGGGTAATCCAAATATTAGAAGATATGTTGAGAGCCTGTGTCCTGGATTTCGGGGACAAGTGGATAGAGTGTGTACCGTATACTTAATTGGCATATAACAACAGCTACCAGGCCTCGATTGGGATGGCACCGTACGAGGCTTTGTATGGGCGCAAGTGTTAGGTACATTGTATTGGAGTAGGTCGGAAGATGGTCACGTGAGCAAAACCGGAGAGGTCTGTGTCCAGGAAATGTTGAAAAAAGTGAAACTGATTCGGGAAATGTTAAAGGCGGCTCAGAGCCGACAGAAGAGCTATGCGGACAACCGGCGAAGAGATCTAGAATTTCAAGTTGGGGATCGCGTATTTCTGAAGCTGACTCCGAGTAGGGGAATATTGAAGCATCCGAAGGGCGGAAAGTTAAATCTGAGGTATTTGGGGCCGTTTCCGATTAAGGAAAGAATTGCACTGGTAGCTTACCGATTGGACCTGCCGGACGGGTTAACGGGGATCCATGATGTTTTCCATGTGTCATAATTGAAGAAGTATAATACGGATCCCGGTCATGTATTGAATGATGAACCATTAGTGTTACAGCCAGATCTGAGCTACGTGGAGAAGCTTGTGCGAATATTGAACCGCAGTGTCAAAACCCTGCAAAATAAGCAGATACCGATGGTTAAGATTCAGTGGGAGCACCATGGCACGCAGGATGCCACATGGGAATCGGAAGAATGGGTTAAGCAGAAGTATCCCGAACTGAAATAGAGGTGTGCTTGAATTTCGAGACGAAATTCTTCTAAGAATGGGAGGATGTGAAACCCCAGTCAAAACCAACCTTAGAGTAAGGGGGTTGGGAAGCATATCATATTTTATTTCATGGTTAAATATATTTTTATATGATTTTTATGTGCTTTGGATTTGAGTTTTATTGTCTTAAAGTCTTGTTGATGAGTATTGTGTGAGAGGGGCAGAATGGTAATTTTTTCCCGAGGAGAAAATAGGGAAATAGCTTGTGGATGGAATAGAAAATAATTATCCTAGTGAAAGTATCAACAAGAATTGTTATGGTTTAGTGGTTAGAGTTTTAGAATTAATTCTTGAGGTCTAGGGTTCAAATTCCATCATGAAAGTTTTAACTTGAATAAATTTTATTTTTGCTTGGGAAGAAATAGTTTCGGCCTTATGAGCTTAGGGTAAGGTAGGGATGATGTCCTAAGAGAGAGACATGTAGGAGTAACCTCATTCCACTCCCTTGCTCTACTCGAATTTCTTAAAGGGAATTCATTTTCCCTTGATCTTTGATTTTTCATTAATTCTCAACTCCTTAGTTTAAGCAAGATGTTCTAGCCATCTTTTTTCCGGAAATTTCAGAAAAGTGCTGAGGTCTTGGAGGATCAAAAAGTCGTAGTAAAAGACTTCTTATGATCTGAAAATGTGGAAGAGTTGTGGGAAGTTCCAAGAGGAAAAATCCCTCTAGTGAGGTTGCTGAAAAATTCTCTCTAACTAGCTCATCTTCTTCATTGGAATGAGCTGAAAATTTTCCAACTTGCAGTGCCTTCAAAATGTCGAGTTTCTTAGCTAGCATTCCCTCTCAAATGCTGCCAGAAAAATGGTCTTTAGGATCAGTTTGTAATATGAAATTCTTAGCCATTTTCGGACTGCTTAAAGCTGGAGCAAAAGCAGGAAAAATTCCTGCACAAATCACAGCTTTGAGAGTCCAAAACCAAGCTGTTTTCTTCCAGGTTTTGTTCAGTACCTTAGCTATGTTTTTCCTCTATGAAGAAGGCTGGAAACCAGCCTTGAACACCCCTAAAGTCCCCTTCAAACTCTCTGCAAGTGGCTGGGCCCAAAAATTACCTGTTCAGCGATAAAAACCGTGCAGGAAATTTTCCAGCCTTGTTTCCTATTTCTCTCCCAGCCGAAACACCAATCTTATTTTGCAAAAACCTTCCTTAAACCTCCAGTAACAGAGCTCCATTGTTCCCCTTAAGCTTCTGCACGAAATCCAGCAATGGCTATCCGAAATTCCCTCCACCAAATCCCTACAATTTTGCTTGATTGGTTTCCAAAATTCCAGCCATCTTTGTTTAGCAACCTTCCATAATATATCACTCCATTGACCAGACTTCTTCTTCATCATTGTGCACCTTAGTTTTGGCCACCCTAAGCTACCTTGAACCAGCTTTAATTCCTCAGAAAAACTGCTCAACCAGTCGGCCATAGGAGACCTTCAAAGCTCTTCAATTATCAAGATATTCTAGAAATATTTAGTTTCCAAATTCACTACCTAAAAATATTCTTGAAGGATTGTAACAATTAACCTTTCCTTTTCCCTTCCAAATCAGAGAAACAACTCCCTAAACCCTACAGAAATTTGGCCAGCCTAATTCCCTCAGAATTTTTGGTAGCTACACTACAATCTCTCAATTCCCTTCAATCTCCAAGAACACACACACTACACCAAGAACATCTACTACTTTCTTTCACCTAATACCCCTCCAAATCACCTCAAACCTTCACTAAAATCTCCAGATTTGACCTACTTGCTACCGTGAGTCCTTCGACACCATCCTTAACATCAAACTCCTCAAATCATCTTGCTACTCCGGATCAAAACCAGAAATATCTGTGAAGGATAAGAACATCTTCAAGGTAAATTTACTCTATCAACTTCATCTTCCCCAAACTTGATCTCTAGTGAAAACCTATGTGAATAAACATACTAATGATCTCTCTCTCTCTCTCTCTCTCTCTCTCTTTCTCTCTCTCTCATGGCCATAGGAATTTGAATCATGATCTATTTGTCCCTAAACTAATTTTACTTCTTGAATAAAATATTCAATAAAATAATATTTCTTTTGTATTTTTGAAAAAAAACCCTAGGAAGGGCAGATTTGGACTATTATAAACGATAAAATAGTATTGCTAGAAAAATAAATAATAGCTTTGTATTTTGTATTTTAGCCAGATAAATAATAGCTTTGCTAGAAAAATAATATATATATATATATATTATTTAAAATAATGAAATTAATTAAAGCCTTTTTTGGAAATAATTATGATTAATGAAATATTTATTACTACAAATTTAATTATCATCTTTCAATCAAAACCCATTAAGAATTTATTTATTGTTTTTCAAGCAAGACTCATTAAATTCATTTTCAACTAATTTTAGCTATCAATTATTTTCTAACAACTAAATTACTAATAAATCATTATTTTACCTAAAACTACTTAGGACTCTTGATCAAATAAACTCTAAATTTTCCTTAACAAGATTTAAGCTTTCAACTTATTAAAATTTATTTCCCAAACCATTAATTATTTTAAATATCACACTAGGCTCAACTCTTACCCTATTTACTTATTGTTTAATCTTAAAGCTTGAGACACTAGGATCATAGTAGTAGTAAGTTGTGTTGAGTTAAAATTGAGAAAGTGGATTGTGGCTTGGAATTGATTGTGATTTGTATTTGCCCATGTGGGGTTAGGTCAGCTGTTGGAGACCTTGTTGTTGTGAGCAAGAATCAGGTAAGCTCCTGCATAAAACCTGATTGATGTGAAATGTTTTCTTATGGCAAGCCAAATGCAGAGTGTATGGACACTCATTTGTGTAAAGGCAACTGAGGGTTGAACTCTCTCTTATTTCAAGCATTTGAATTATTTAAAAGACAAGGAGCAGATTTGCCAAACCTAAACTCTTTCTAAAGCTGATTTTTACAAGGACTTTGGAAACCCTCAAAATGCCATTTTCATGTGGAACAATGTTTTGTTCATTTTATTTCCAAGTGGGAAACGTCGTTGAGTACTCAATAAGGGTGGACTACTAGGACTAGTCCTTGAGGGGTGAGGGTAAGTCTCTTAGCAGGTGGCCACCTCTGAGGGGTGAGTCCTTCCCGGATAGGACGTCTGTCCAGTGGGTCGTGCCGGTCCGAGCTAGCAGTGTTCTTTTCAGTCAAGTGACTGTGTTTTTACCGGAATGGACACCCGATTGTTGTTTAGGTATAGAGAATGAGGAGTATCTTGCCCAGTAGGCCGATCACCTACTTTTGTCAGTCTACACAAAGTGTGGCATTCTGATCGGCGGTATGCACAAAGTGTGGCATACTGACCATCCGGTTGTGGGGCCCAACGTGTGGTAACCCATAATCCTTTCTTATGAGTGGTTGATTTTGTTGATCATGTATGGCTGGTATAGCTAAAACGCCACTCTTGCTTTTGACTAATGTTTATTGCTTGCCAATATTGCTCTTATAAAGATTTCGCACTTTGCATCCATGAACTGCTTTCACTAAACACCCAAAGCACACACGAACTTACTGAGATTTCTGTCTCATCACCTTTTCCCCATGATTTCAGGTCGATCCTGCTGTGGGGATGAGTAGCTAGTAGTATCTGCCTTGGAAGAGATTGTTGTCATTTAATTCTATGTATTGCTTTGGGGAGACAAGAGTGGATAATTTTATTTATGGTTTTGTTTTGGGAATTCATGGATTTATTATTGGAGTTTTCTTTGGGTTGTAATAAATTTTTTTTTTAGTTAGTTAAAGTATTATTTTTATTCCGCAATTTTATATGTGTGACCTAGTTATAAAGACCCCTTGTCCTTTGGACGGGGCGATATCCCCGGCCCTGGCGGGCCTAGGTTGCGGGGTGTTACATTGACCACTTGTATCCTGTGGGTAAATTTAAAAGAATGATTTGACCACCTAAAGATGATCGTACTACCAACTGTACGGTATGAATGGTTGCACCTGAGGTTGCAAGATTTTAAAACCGTGAATGAATATAGCTTCGTCATATATAAAATTACATCTCAGTTAAAATTATGTGGAGAAAAAGTTACTGATGAAGATACGCTGAAGAAGACATTCTCCACTTTTTATGCCTCAAATATTATCCTGCAATAACAATATCGAGAAAAAAAAAGTATGCAAAATTTATTGATTTAATTACTGTCCTCCTTATTGTAGAGAAAAATAATGAGTTATTATTAAGAAATCATGAAGTCAGACCAACTGGCTCAACAGCACTCCCAGAAGTGAATGTGTTGACTCCAACAGAAGTTATAGTCGTAGTCGTAGTTGTGGCCGTGGCCGTGGTCATGATTATGGTTGTGGACATGCTCGATATTTTTCTTATCACAGTAATAATCAAGTTGTGAGAAATAATGGCTACCTGAAGTGGGAAAAAAAAAAGATAATAAGGGAAAAGAAAAAGAAATGCAAAAAAATTATAAGGATAAGTGTTATAGATGTGGCATGAAAGGTCATTGGTCACGTAACTGTTGTACGGCCAAACATTTGGTGGAATTATATCAAATTTCACTGAAAAAGAAAAATAAAAATGTTGAAGCAAATTTTTCTCAACATCCAATAAATGATGCTGATAACGATAATATTGATCCAGAAGATCTTAATATCAATATTACTCATATGAATGTATCTAATTTTTTCGAATACCCAGACAGTAGGATAGACCATTTAATTGGTGATGGCAGTGTCCAGAAGAACTAATGCCTCACCCTAATATTTTTAAAATTTTATTATATTCTAATAATATTTACGCTTGCATATACATATTTTTGTTCAGATGGCTGTTGTTAATGATGATGTATGTATTATTGATAGTGGAACTACACACACCATACTAAAAAATTAGAAATATTTTTATTATCTCAAAATGGGATAAATACATATTTATACTATAAACTGTAGTACAAATGTAATTGAAGGCTCCGGAAGAGCTAGTATATTATTGCCTGAAGGAATAATAATTAATATTGATAATGCACTATTTTCCTTAAAATCCAGAAGAAATTTATTAAATTTTAAAAATATCCGCAGAAATGGGTATCATATTGAAACAAATGAGGAAAATGGTATTGATCATCTTTATATTACTCAAATTAATTTGGATAAGAAATCTGTATTAGAAAAACTACTGTCTTTTTCTACTGGTCTATATTTTTCAAAAATATATATAATTAAAATTTATTATCTAGTAAACCAGAAGTTTACTGATCCTACTACTTTTAGTATTTGACATGACCGGTTGGGTCATCCGGGATCTATCCTGATGAGAAGAATAATTGAGAATACACATGATCATCCATTAAAAAAATACAAAGATATTGACATCAAAAAATTCTCATGTGCTACATGTTCCCTAGGAAAATTAATTATTAGACCATCATTAGTAAAAGTAGTAGCTGAAAGTCCTACATTTCTTGAATAGATTCACGGAGACATTTGTGGACCTATTCATCCACCATGTGGACCGTTCAGATTTTTTATGGTCTTAATTGATGCATCATCCTGATGGTCACACGTGTGCTTATTGTCTACTCATAACCTGACGTTTGAGAGATTACTTGCTCAAATAATTATATTACGAGTACAATTTTTTTACCATCAAATTAAAAATATCCGTTTGGATAACGCTGGTGAATTTTCATCACATGCTTTTGATACATATTGCATGTCAATTGGGATTAATGTTGAGCATTCTGTAACTCATATTCATACACAAAATGGTCTTGCTGAATCTTTTATTAAAATATTACAATTAATTATTAGACCATTATTAATGAAAACAAATCTCCCAACATCTGCCTGGAGACATGCTATTTTACATGCTACAACACTTGTATGTATAAGACTAACTAATTATCATAAATTTTCTCCTTTGCAATTAACTTTTGGTTCACAATCAAATATTACTCATTTAAGAATTTTTAGGTGTGTTGTATATGTTCCAATTGCACCAAGCCAACATACAAAGATGGGTCCTCAAAGAAGAAAGGGGATATACGTTGGATATGATTCTTCCTCTATTATCAGGTATGTTGAATCCCTGACAGGAGATGTATTCATAGCAAGATTTGTTGATTGTCATTTTAATGAATCATTATTCCCTAAATTAGGGAGATAACATAAACAGCATAAGAAAGATCTTGCATGGACAATATCATTAAATTATCTTGATCTACGCACAAGCGCGTGTGAACTTGAAGTTCAAAAGATAATTCATTTGCAAAGCTTTGCAAATCAAATGTCAGATGCTTTTATTGACTCCAGAAGAGTAACAAAATTGCATATTCTAGCTATAAATGCTCCTATTCGAATTGAATTCCCAATAAAACAAAAGATTATACCTATAGTTGCTGAGTCAAAAGCACACCAGAAGCGTGGCCGGCCTCTTAGTTCTAAAGATAAAAATCTTCGAAAGAAAAGAGGATTAAATTATTCAGATGATCATATTGAAGAAAAGAATGATAAAGACCAAGAAAGAACTAATGACAAAATAAAAAAACCAGAAGTTGATGAAAGTAATACTGAAATTTCTATCAATTATACCACTTTCGGTAGAAGTTAGAATCGGATAGAAACAATTATTGATAATATGTTTACATACAATATATTTCTTAATGTTACATAGGATAATGATGATCTTGAACTAATATCAGTTGATGAATATTGGCATAGAAAAGATTGACTACAATGGAAAGATGTGATTTAATTGGAGTTAAATGCACTTACAAACGTGAAATCTTCGAACCTGCAGTCTGAACACCGGAAGGTGTAAAACCTGTTCGCTAAAAATGGATATTTGTGCGAAAGCGTAATGAAAATAATGAAATCGTACGATATAAAGCACAGTTAATAGTCCAAAGTTTTTCACAAAGGCCAAGTACTGATTATGATGAAACTTATTTCCCTGTTATTGATGCTATTACACTCCGATATTTCATTAGTTTGGTAGTACATGAAAAGATAGATATGTGCCTACTAGATGTTGTCACTGCTTACTTGTATGGAAATTTAAAAAATAATGTTTACATGAAAATCCCCGAAAGATTTTGCATGCCTGAAGCATATAAACATTATCCTCATGAAAATTACAACATCAAGTTTCAGAAATCATTATATGGTTTGAAGCAATCTGGGCGCATGTGGTTCAATCGTCTTAGTGAATATTTATTGAAAGCGGGATTTAAAAATGACTAGGTATGTCCATATTTTTTTATTAAAAAATCTGGTTCTAAATTTGTGATATTAACTATATATGTTGATGATATTAATCTTATTGGAACTTTAGAAAGGCCCCAAGAAACAATTGATTATTTAAAAAGAGAATTCGAAATCAAGGATTTTGATAAAACTAAATTTTACCTTGGATTACAAATTGAATATTTGAAAAGTGGAACATTTATTCATCAATCAACATATATAGCAAAAGTTTTAAAAAGATTTTACATGGACAAAGTACATCCATTGAGTATTCCAATGATTATCCGGTCATTAGATGTAAATAAAGATCCTTTCTGACCTCAAGAAGATGGTGAAGAACTCTTTGGTCCTGAAGTATCATATCTCAGTACAATTAGTGCCTTGATGTATCTTACTAATAATACACGACCTGATATTGCATTTGCTGTCAATTATTAGCAAGATTTAGTTCTTCACCAACACGATGACATTGGAATGGAATTAAACAAGTTATTCGATATCTCCAAGGTACAATTGATCTCGAATTATTGTATTCAAATAAAATCAGCCCAAAATTGAAACGTTTTGCAGATGCTGGTTATTTATTTGATCCATATAAAACACATTCTCAAACGGGCTATCTATTTGCATGTGGAAATACTACTATATCATAACGTTCTACAAAATAATCTATAGCAGCTACTTCTTCAAATCTTGTTGAAATTATAGCCATTCATGAAGTAAGTCAAGAATGTGTATGGTTAAAATCTGTGATTCATTATATCCGAGAAAGTTGTGGATTATCATCTATGAGAGATATTCCAACTCCTCTTTATGAAAACAATGCAGCTTGCATAACTCAATTATGAGGAGGATATATTAAAGGAGATCGGACAAAACATATTTCACCAAAATTTTTCTTTACTCATGAACACCAGAAGAAAGGTGAAATTGATGTGCTATAAATTCGATCATGTAACAACCTGACAGATATTTTCACAAAGACTTTACCAACTGCAACATTTAAGAAATTGAAATATAAAATCAGTATGCATCGGTTCAAAGATTTAAAGTGATCATCTCATCAGGGGGAGTAATAAGCAGACATATAGAATAATGTACTCTTTTTCTTTCATTAATTTTTTTTCCCACTGGGTTTTTATCTAGTAAGGTTTTAATGAGGTATATTCTTTATGTAATGGACATCCAAGAGGGAGTGTTGTGAATTCATTAGTGGAGAATTCACTAATACTATTAGTGGACAAATGTATACGGATGTCCACCATTAACACCACTAATACATATTAGTGGAGTTAGTGGAGACACCACTAATAAGAACTTTATAAATAGAACTCTTCTCAAACTTGAAAAATATACCAATTGTGAGAGAATTGTTAGAGAAAATTGTGAGAGAAAAGAAAGAGAGAAGTTTGAAGAACTTATTGCGCAAATAATAGTCAGAAATTTATTGTGTGTATATTTTGACACTGTCAAAATTTTATAACAGGTAGAACTAGGGGTTAGACCCAAGTTTTTTGTATGGAAATCCTACCATCTAATTAGCTATTTTGTTAGCCAATTAGTTTATTTGATTGTAATTTTGTAATTTTATTTTTGTGTTTAGATTGGCTATAAAAATGTTCTTTTATTTTATAGTAATTTTTTTACTATATTATTTTGTTGTATTATGTATCATTCATGATAACATGTTATATAGTATGCATAAATACCTCTCTAAGTACTCATATTTAATAATTAATTTTTATTCATAACAACTGAAAGATACTTTAACGAGCACGTTTATTTAGTTTACATTGATTGGTGGAAGTGGTATCCTACCAAAGTAGGCTCTCATAGAAGCTTTTCGGCAATGAACTAATTAGATGGTATATTTTGTGCCAATCACGCCGGTAGCAATTAGCCCAAAGAAAGTTTGCTATTGTCAAGCTGAGAAGCTCAAACACATAGTAATAATGAGCACGTAATGGTTATTAAGCGTCCATAGTGAGTATTTGTTAGTGTTGTGCCCTAGAGACAATCACTTGTATATTGTATATGACATATTTTATTTTAATAAAAGGTATTATTTATCGTACCGTTTCTTTTGTTTACTTTTAAGTAATATAATTGTTCGATAAAATCCCTAGTACAACACTGTGTTAAGGAAATCATGATAGAGATCATGATATGAGATTCCTACTACACTGTATAGTGTTAGTACTTAAATAATCCCTAGTCATAGTATTAATGAGACATGACATCATTAATGCGTTAAGACTAGTATGTGTTAGACTTCCTAATTTGATCAGGTGGTGGTTCTCATATCCATGAGTATTGAGATACTCAAAGTTAACACATGGATACTTGTTAATGGAACAAGTTCATTGGATAACCTAACTTTGAGATAATCATATGGATAACTATTTAGTGCCAGTGATATAATCTCAATATAACAAACGTGCAAGTATCCTTAGACTTGAGATCTTCAAAGTACTTTGTTTGCTGAGCATTGTACTTTGATTCTAATCTTCGGAGCTTGATCGAGGGCCACCTATGGGATGGATATTAGATACATTGTGAGGTAAATGAAAGTAGTTGAGAGGGTCAATAAAGGATTCATTACTCCTAATAGTAGGGGCAAATATCTTACGGCCGCTTGTAGGAATTACTACTCAAGAAGTCCTTGGCTAAGGCGATTGTGTATTGGAAATAGTTCCAATTGATACACATCTAGAGTAGTGGGTTCCTGGTACAAGTACTATTGTATTCGGGCCAGAATTAATTCTGGAGAAAGTTGGCACTAATTTTGTACTCCAACCGAAGAGATATTGTATGGTAAAAGGAGTTAATTGCACTGAAGTTTGTTATTGAAGGGTTCATGTCAAGCCACTTGACTTCTTGGACTCTTGGGTGGTCATGATGTGTTGCTAGATATCGCTCATGATCTGAGAATATGGGTTTATTAATTGATAAATTAATAAATCAATCCTGATTAGAATTAATAGGATTAATTCTAATTAATTATGAATTATTAATCTCAAAGACGTTTGGATTAATTCATGTTCTCTACCAATTGACTGGGAAACCTAATAAGTCACACACAATAGAGGATTATATATTCAAGATGTTATTGAATAACATAGTGGGGTTAATTGAGAGAAAGAGAAGTTGTTGTGGACAAATTATAATTAGTTATAATTTGTGGTCCAAATTATAATTGTGAGAACTTGATGTTTCCAATTACAATTAGGGAATTCTAATTGTTTTAGAATTCTGGGATGGAGGATTTTTCAACAAATATTCCGTGTAACATATAGAAGGGACACGAAACCCTAGCTAACACACAACATACGAAATCTCCAACCCTAGACACACAACCAACGTTCTTCTCTCTCTTTCTCGTTTTGCTGAAAATGTGAAACAGCCCTAGCCGCCACTTTTTTCTGCTAGCACAGGAAATTTTGGTGCTTGAGTATTCCTCTGTGTGGATTACTGTTAGAGATAATCACATACTGTGATTATAGTGGTTAGACGTTCCACTCTCGTGAAGTTGGATCAAGAGGATTGCTGGATCGCACCTTAACTTGAAGAAGAAATCTTTGTTCTTCGGACGATCAAACAAAGGTAAAAAGCTACTACCTTTATTATCTTTACATCTTATTTTCCACACATAGGCGGGTCCTGGGATGGTATCTCGTTTTATTCTTCCACTGTTCCGTGTAGGATATGAGCCTGAGATACCCAACAGTATTAAGTTAGCTCAAAGAAGACTTAATATTTGACTGAATTTTACTATTAGTGCTAGATTACTATACCAAGGAGATCACTTGTAAGCTAACTCTCTGTCTAAAGACTAAATTTAATGTCGCACTGGTCTTCTTGTGATGGGGTTATTATTATGAATTTAGTCCAAAAGGTATAAATGTTTTTTTTTTCACTTTTATGTAAGTGAGTTTTAATTTATTTTATTTTCATGATCTTTGTTACAGTTCTTGGTATTTCTATTACTCAATTGTCTATTGATTTGAATAGTATTCTACCACCAAGTGGTACAAACTTTAAAGTTTTGAAGGATAAGGTCCTAACTAAGATTGTGCATTCGGTTTAATTTTCAGTTTAAAATTTCAATTTTTTTTATTTTTCATTTTTTTACCACAACCTAGCCGAACCAAACATCTAAAAAACTGAAACAACCGAACTGAAATTATTTTGGTTTGGTTTCGATTCGGTTCGGTTCAAACTAAAATTTAGATAGCAACAATGACCACTGGGTTGAGTCCTGATAAGAAAGACAGATTTCATTAACAAACCAATCACATGAATCAACTCTTTCAAACCAATCAACTCAGTCAAACTTTAACACAAATTAATGCCTTTTCTTTTTCACCAATCACACCAACCAATTATAAATTATGCTCAATAAACCACCACAAACTCCACACAAATTCAAATTGGCTAAACCAAAATCAAACAAAACAGAATCAGCAACTCAACCCACTTTATGATCAAACAAATAAACTTCAAGCAACAGGCATCCCTTTTTAATCAAAATTTAATTAAACAAAGCTCAATTCAGCTCAACAGCCCACAATGCACTTAATTCAACCAATTTCAATTCCATCCCATCAACAACCATCAAAACTAATCATTAATAATAAAAAAATGCAGTATTATAATCCTCTAAATCAACCAACAATATAGTCCACTGAACACTAATACCAATAACTCTAATAGTTTAATCCACCAACAAATTCAACTACAGTGCACATTAACATAGTAATATAGCAGGTAATATTGGATTCTTCTGGCAATGTTTCTCAACAACAAGTAAAATGAAGACTGCAGAAGATTTCCCTCAGCAACTTTCCAGCAGCAACTCTAAATCTCCAGCTTCATAGTTCACGACAGAAGATTTCCCCTAAAACCGGAAGACTGCAGAAGATAGCAAACATGTCATAATCTGATTTTGAGGCAAAACAAGAGTAATAGAATGAGGCAAACATGTAGAGGCAAATAGAAATAGTAGAGCCACAATTAATTCACAAGAGGCAAATTAAGATTAAAAAAAAAAACATCTCATAATCTTCTTTTGGCCAAATAGAGCGACAACAAAATGAGATACTGCTTGGGTGTTTACATTATAACAATTACCACCCAACAGAGCAACATCAAAACATATTAAAATATTAAGAATAAATAGAATTAAAATATTCAGAATTTCAGATCACATATTTATAGCATAATTGAAGTTCCTAGGAGATAAATTTGCCTAAAAATCTTATATTTAGGCTTAACTTTAAAGAAAAATAGCTTACTTGAATTCTCAATGGCTTAAATTTTCGTCAAAGATCAAGAATGGTAATTGATTCATGACCACTTTTTGCAAATTCTACAAAAAAAAAATAATTAAAAAAAAGTTAAAAATCAGATTAAGATATAAATAATTATATATTTACAAGCATTAAAAAGCTAAAATAAAACATGAAAAATAGATTACCATTATCCATTTTTTCTATAATATCAATGTCTTCTTCAACATTAATAGGTTTTGCCTCATTGTGCAACAAATCTTTGACACACATAAGACATTGCACCATTCTTGGAGTCAAAGAACTTCTAAATGTGTCAAAAACATGACCTCCCATGATAAAAGCTGACTCAGAAGCAACTAATATATCACGAGCCATTTGAGCAACTATAGGAAATCTTGGAGCATTAAGCTTCCACCACTTCAAGATATCAAATTCATCTTCATCTTTTTCTCTTTTTTCACTAAGAAATTTATCCAATTCATTTTTTGTATCAACCCCTCCACCCTCATTAAGAAACATATCATAGTCATGCCTAATGTCTACTTCTAAATTTTGCCTTTTAATTGATGGCTTAATTGAAACTTGTGAACGTTGACTTGAAATTGAACTAGAAAATCCACTTGGTGATGGTAGTGGTGAGCTATAACCTACTTCATAACCATTCAACCTCTTGTATTCCTCAAACAGCTCATAAATACCTTTCTTCACCTTATCCACAAAATCAATATTATCTGGATACATCTTTTGAATCACCCACCCAACAAAATGCAATTTAAATTGGGGATCAAGAATAACTGCGTAAAACATAATAAAATTCATTTTTTTCACGATTCCCCTAATACTTATTGTATTATTTCTCATTCTCTTTGCCATTTCACTCAACTCACCATCATCCTTGAATTCCCAAGTATTTAATAATTTAACTACATCACTGAGTTCATAAAGCACTTGATTTGAAGTCACATATAATGAGCCAGAAATCCTCAATGTAAGTTCATAAAAGTGATCCAAAAACTTCACAAAACGTGAAATATTACTCCAATCTTCCTAACTAGGCAGCCTACTCTAATAAATCAATAGGTCAAATTTAAAATGTGGATCTAAATATTTAAATCTTTCAAAGGTTTTTGCAAGACTCAAAGTTGTATCTAACATCAAATAAGTCGAGTTCCATCTAGTGGGAATATCCAAGCATAATAACCTCTTGCTTTCTATCTTTTTCATTTCAACACACTCCTTAAACTTTTTCAACCAGCTAGGTGATTGCCTTATATACCTAATAGCTGCTTGAACACGACTAATGGAATAAGAAATCTCTTTCAAACCATCACTCACAACAAGATTTATTATGTGTGCTATACACCTTACATGAAGATACTTACCCCTAAGCAAATTAGTACTCCAATTGGAGAATCTCTTTTTCAAATTAGTCTAGTCTTTGTCGAATCTTTTCTAACATCCTATAAAATAAAGCATACTAGTCTTTGTTAAATTAGGCAAATTAACAAGTCTTTGTCAAATTTATCTTACTTTTCCATAGTAGAGCATGGACTAAAAAAGTAGAAGTTTTTTTGTGATCAACTTGAATGCTGTGCTTTTAATTGTTTAACAAGGTGTGTAATTGTTGCTTGGAGTGAAAATTTGATGGGGTTATAAATTGTGCCACAATATTTCAAGAATAATTTCATATATATATTGGCTTTTTTTTTTGTTAATAAAACAAAAGACGGTAAACTTTTTTTGCATGTATTCTTGGAATATTGGAGTATGTTTTCCAGGAGATTTGAGTAGCATTGTATCATTTATGATTGTGTGTATTGGATGTCCCTAAAATGGTTAGTCTAACTAGAAGCATGAAAAGTGATGTTGAAAATTAAGCTATTTGAGAAGAATGTAGTATCTAACTGCCCAAGATGTTTTCATGAATTATGAAATCTCCAAGATGTTTTTTACCATGCTACACTATGGTATAAACCTATTCAAAATAATAGGTTGGTAGTTTCATGCATGATAAACCTGTTCAAAACATCAGCACTATTAATATCTTAATATTTCCTTGTGACAACTGTTGGTGAAAATTATTATCCATACAAAAAGTCACAAATCGAGAAATCAAACATTACCATGAGGTATGTATAAACATAGCAAAAAGTCAGCATTTACATTCATCTGCTATGATGATACAAGACTAATTCAAGTATCAAATATGACCACCATATGCACTTTTTGTTGAATGGCCTAGTGCCAGATGCAAGACCAACAATACACCATGCATATCTACAATCATTTGAAGGGAAAAACAACAATGCATGTTTTTATTTTTTTTAAAAAAAATCTAAAAATACCTTGATCAAGTATGCGGAATTAGCTTGAGACTCTGCTTTAAAATGGATTATCTACAAAAGAAGTGCAGAACTGCATGTCAAACAAGTGGAAAATTATTCCTAAAACCAATATTAAACTAAATGGCATACAATACTAAGAAATCAGAACAAGCAATTTCAAGAAATTAACTAAGAAACCAGAACATGCAATTTCAAGAAATTAACTAAAGGATACACATTAACAAGCAAGCCATATTTGATATTAAAGTCGTACTAAATAAAATTAAAAAATTGCAATGAATAACATACTTCAATTTTTCCCTCCCTAATAAGGAATATCTGTCCTAAATAAAATTGAAAATTCTCAATGAATAACATACTTCAATTTTATCCCTCCCTAATGAGGAATATCTAAGCAGTAAATCATTGATGCACATGAATAAGTTCCAGTGAGACAGGATCAGAATCAGCAAAAGAAAATCACTATTCCTAGATCAATCAATGGATAAATGTTTTCTAGGTTATGTTGAATCAACCCAAAAATATTTGCTTGAATGGAATTTGAAATCTTAGTCCTGTATCAAAAAGTCAACAAAAAGTGCATATGTTGGTCCTGTATCATCATTTTCCTTTAATAGATACTAGTTGTCATCTGCTAAACTACTAAATTCCTCGATTTGAAGCATCTAAGGCTCAACAAAGACAGACCAAACAATTACAATAGCATTTATATTTAGAATCGAATGAATTCAATTAGATTCTTTGAATTCCTCACATTTCCTATCTTTCTCGCAGCCAAACTCAAATAGTACAAAGTGAATATTTTACAGTATCATCAACTCCACACACTAGCTTGTTGGGAATATGCCCTCTTAAACTAGTTTTCTGATGAAAATATCGAATGTGTTAATAAAAAAATTTATTTATCAGAAATTGTTTGTGAAATAATTTTCTTTATTTGTGTACAATTTCGTTTGGAATAGACCCATTGTGTTTGAATAAGTGATCCATGTGAATGGAGGTCTTTCACAGTAAGGTATAGATCATGGGTTATTTAAACACATAAATAGTTGTTCTTAACCGATTCATGAGAATAGGAATCTCATCACGTTTAGGTTATTATGTTATGAATTAAATGGGGAATGGCTTACCTTTAGCCAGTGAGTAGGACACTCACTTTATGACATAAGCATATTTCAAATACGTAGAACAGGACCTGTAGTAGTAGTTTCTAAAAAGTAGTATATGGTAGAAACCTAAACTTTTATCGCTACATCATGGACTAGTACTCTATGACTTGAGTATGAGTTGGTGGTTTGGTGAAGCTAGAAGCATATGTTTTGATAGACTATAGTTGAGGTTCTATCGGAGGGCTAATATACTTGCATGTTAGGTATGTGTGACTAGTTAGTTAAGACAGACTTGTATAAGATAGTTTCTACATTATATCGCCCACTCCAAGAAGTCGTGGATCATTGGACTAGAGGCCTAAGGATGATAGATGTCTTTAGAGAGGTGTAAGTACACTTCTTCCTCTCTAAATGTACGGCGATGTGTAGAGGGGTATTTTAGTCATTTTCACTTGTAGGTCGAAGACTCTGCTAATGCAGCATTGTCTTTGGGGTAAATATTTCCTTATGGTGATATTAGAAAATATTTAAAATACAAAATACATCTATTTATGTAGTAGGGATATTTTGGTTATTTTAGTAGCCAAGGCGATATATCTTTTTGGTCCTCGGAATAGCCCGTAAGTCCTAATTAATTTTTGGGTTGAGAAAATGATCTCAGTTGAGAGAGTTTTATTTTATTCAAGAAGTCTAATTTATTATTAGACTGAAATAAAATAAATGGAGAGAAATTTATTATTTGGTTTAATTGGTTAATTAATTATTCAGGACCTGGGTCCAGTTTGAATAATTAGAAAAATTAATCAGGATTTAAACTAGAAGAAAATAATTATTACTTAATTATTTATTGAGTTATTTATTTAATTAAATCCCAAGAAATAAATAATTAAAGTTTAATTATTTTTGGGTTCATTTGGGTTCATTAATTATTTATTAGGTTATTTATTTAATCCCAAGAAAAATAATTAATGTTTATTATTTTGGATTTTTCGGGTCCAAGGAAAATAATAAATATTATTTTGGCCCAATAACCTGGACCATAGGATTTTTTCAGACACAATTTATAAGAGTTTAGGGTGAAACTGAAATTTATTTTGTAAAAAATATTCGGGTATAAAATCCCGGGAATATTTTTATCAAAATAATTATTTTTGGTTTTATAACTCTTGGCTTTCTGTGTGGAAAAATAAAATAAAAGAAAAATAATAATAAAAGTCTCTTTGCTCGTTGTTTCTCTCGTGGCTCTTTGTTCACTGACTGTTGGTTTTCTGTTTACTGGCTTTTGGTATTATTAACCATAAGAAGCCATATGATGGAAGCTAACAGAGAGAGTTTTTGAGTGAATAACCGAAAAAACTGGAAAATCTGAGAATGATTTTCCTCTCTTCCCATTGTGTGCTCACCAACAAATATTATGGCTGGGTCATATTCCGTGAGCCACAAAACTTTGCATTCATCTTCACTGGAGCAGAATAAGAAGTTGGGCAGTGCACTGGACGTGGGATGAAGAAAGCTGGTTTTTGAGCTTCAAGCAATTCTTCAACGTTCTTCAAAGTTTTAAAGCTCCAACAGGAACTAGTACTTTCTGCTCCTTAGGATGATAGAAGTAACCACCATTTGTTTCTTTTGGATACCCAACAAAATAGTATAATTCTGACATTGGTTCCAACTTGTCTCCCTTGATTAGTACATAAGCTGGACAACCTATATCCTGAGATGATTCAGACTTGGCTTAGCCCAGTCCACATCTCATAGGAAGTCCTAGGTACTGACTTGGTAGGCACTAAGTTCAGAATTTATGTCGCTGTTTCTAGGGCATATCCCCAAAAAGATACTGAAAGAGTAGTATGAGACATCATACTTCTAACTATTTCCATCAATGTCCTATTCCTTCTCTCAGCTACTCCGTTCTGCTGGGACGTCCCCGGTGCAGAGAGCTGGGATACTATCCCATGATGTACCATATAGTCTTTGAATTCACCTAGGAGGTACTCTCCACCACGATCCGATCGTAAAGTCTTGATTAATTTACCTGTTTGATGCTCCACTTCAGCCTTAAACTTCTTGAATTTATCAAAAGAGTCAAACTTGTGTCTCATCAGGTAAATATAACCAAACCTTGTACAATCATCTGTGAAAGTGATGAAGTACTCAAAACCTCCTCTAGCTGGTGTAGACAATGGACCACACATATCATTGTGAACAAGGCTCAGTACCTCCTTGGCCCTATCCGCCTTTGGGATAAAAAACCTTTTAGTTATCTTTCCCATAAGGCAGGATTCACACTGAGGCCAACTTTCCAATCTCAATTAGCCCAAAGGCCCATCATGGATTAGCCTCTGAATCCTGATTGAGTTGATATAACCCAACCTTAGATGCCAAAGATATGAGTCATTGACATTGGTTTTTCTCTTTTTAGTTAAAGGTTCAGATTGAGCATTATTTGATTGCTTCTTAATAGGGTTTAAATAGAATAGATTTCCATACATATGCCCAGTACACAATATTTCTCCATCTCTACTGATAGAAATACCAGAATGGAAAAATACATAATATCCTTGATTTATAAGTTTTGCAATTGAAATCAAATTCTGATGAAAACCAGGTACATATAAAATATCTATTAAAACCACTTTCTTATTACAATCAAAATCAAGATCTAGCTATCCCACTGCAAGGGCCCAGACTTGTGCTCCATTTTCAACGCGTAATCCATGTTCGCCCTTTTTGAGTCTTCTTATCTTTTTAAACCCCTGCAAGGAGTTACAGATATGATCAGTGGCTCCTGAATCAACAATCCAAGTGGAAGTTGATCCAACCATTAATGTAGACTCTAGATAGAAAACATTACCTGTGGAGTTTTTCTTGGCTTGAAAATCTGGACACTTCTTTTTCCAGTATCTCTTCTTCCCACACTTGAAGCACTTACCATTTGGTTTGTCTTTGGGCTGGGTCTTGGGCTGGGCTGTTACGTATCCCTTCTTCCTTCTGAACTTTCTGGGCTTGGACCCAGTTCTTGAAGAAGACGCCTTTGTAATCATGGCCTTTGAATGTGGCTTTATAACCTTCTCTGCCATCTGAAGTTCCTTCATCAACTTCTTAAACTCATATTTAACTTGTTCATATTGTAATTTAGTTTGAACTGAGTAAAGGAACCCGGTAGAGATTCGAGAACCATGTCCACTTGGCTCTCGAGGTCAATGATAGTCCCTAAGATTTCTGCCTCCTCGAAAGCAGCAATCATCTTGAGCATATGCTCCTTGACTGATACTCCCTCGGCCATCTTAGTGTTTATTATAGTTCGAAGAGCCTCCTGCCTTGCGGGGCAGCTCTTATCTGCCAACATAGTGGCCAATGAATGACTAATGTCATACGCAGAAGCCATGTGCTCGTGTTTAGACTGGAGCACATTAGACATGGAGGCTAGCATATAGCAACGTGCCATTTCATTAGCTTTCTTCCATGCCTTTTCAGCCTCTCACTCTTCTTCGGTGGAACCTTCCCTGATCACAGGATAGGTCTCATAAAGGACATACTTATACTCCTCGGCTGTGAGTATTATGTCCAGGTTCCTCTTCCAGTCCACATAGTTTGGTCCCGTTAACTTATTCTCACGGAGAATAACGGCCAAAGAACTAAAAGAACCTCCCACCATTTCTGAAAAAATGAAAAATAAAATAAAGGACTTAGTTTGTGAAAAAATCAATTTGTGCACGGAAATTAATTTAGCTCTTAGGAAAACTGACAAAGCTTCTTTGGAAGATTAACAGTTCCCTAAGCTAAGTGTATTAACCACCACAAATTAATTTCCCACCATGCTGCCATACTCTGATATATATGTTCATGATCTCCATTACCGTCCACTGTGAATTGCATGCTCTGTGAATGTCAATCCTTCATAGCTGCCATTTCACCTCATAAATCCAAATATTATACCTACCTAGCTCCATTTCCATTCAATACAAAAGAACCCAAGAAAAAGATATATACAGTAATAAGCTCATAAGCTGCAGAGCCTACAGTAAATATTACCTCCAAAATGATAAAAGAGTGGCGTCGATGTTGGCAGAAGCTTACAGTTGTGTCATGACACAGAGGAGATGGCAAGGCTTAGGCAACAATGACACAAAAAAGATAGGGGAGTTGAGGAGGAGGAGGATTGAAGGATCTAAGGGTTAAGTTGGTTGATTGAGTCACTGACGCCTGACGGGTTGGCACTTGGCAAAAACTTACAATCAATGGGTCATCGGTCACGACACAGAAAAGATGGTGGTGACACGAGGTAAGGCGACAATGAAACAGAGGAGATAGGGGAGCCGGCAAGTAGAGCAATGGAGGAGGAGAAAAGAAGGAAGTCTACAGTGGTGGAGGCGGTGGCTGAGAGAGTGAGAGGAGAGCTAGGGCTTCCAAATTGGGCGTGTTTGTGAGTCTGTGACTTGTGAGGGGTAAGGGTTCGGCAGAGGGATGGACTTGGGGTGGGAAAAGGAAAGTAATTTTTTATTAAATTATTTAAAAATAAATAATATATACTATATTTCAATTTTACTAATTTTTTCTCAATTGAACTGAAAACCAAACTGAAATATTCAAGAAAAAATGGCATCGAACCGAACCGAAAAGCTTGAAAACCGAACTGAATTCTTAAATTCGGTTTGGATCGGTTCAAAATTTTGGATAAAATTATTGGAATATATACCATCTAGACTAAATTATCTGATGTAATTATCAAATTTATTAATAGAAGAATTTATTCTTAAAATTTGTTTGTGAATTTACATTTTATTTGTGCACAATTTTCGTTTGAAAAGGACCCATTGTGTTTAAGTAAGTGATCCATACGAATGGTGGTCTTTCACAGTAAGGCATGGATCACGGGTTACTTAACATATAAATATTTGTTCTTAAATCATGTATAGGTTATTGTGTTATGAATTTCAAATGGGGAATGACTTACCTTTAGCCAGTGAGTAGTCTACTCACTTCATGGCATGAGCGTATTTTGAATACATAGAATAGGACCTGTAATAGTAGTTTCTAAAAGTACTATTTAAAATAAACCTAAACTATTACTACTATAGCGTAGATTAATACTCTACCGCTTGAATATGAGTTGGTAGTCTGATGAAGCTAGAAGCATATACTTTGATATATTATAGTTGAGATTCTTTCGTAAAGCCAATATACTTGTATGTTAGGTAAATGTGACTAATTAGTTAAAACAGACTTGTACAAGATAGGTTCTACGCTATATCGCCCATTGTGACTGTTCAAATGATCTAATTATCCAGGGCCCTGGGGAATATGATTTGGATGTTTATGTTAGGGTAGCTCCCTTGAAAAGTGAAAACATTCCACGAGTCGTGGATCATTGGACTAGAGGTCTAAGAATAGTAGATGTCCATTAGAGAGGTGTTGTATACTCTTCCTCTCTAATTGCATGACGATGCGTAGAGGGGTATTTTAGTCATTACACCTATAGGTCGAAGACTTTGCTAATGCAACATTGTCCTTAGGGTCAATATTTCTTTATGGTGATATTAGAAAATATTTAAAATACAAAATATAGCTATTTATATAGTAGGGGTATTTTAGTCATTTTAGTAGCCAATGTGATGTATCTTTTAGTCCCTGAAATGGGCCTTAAATCATGAAAGATTTGGGTTAAAGAATTGGTCTTGATAATTATGGGTTTTATTTTATTAGTTTAATTTATTATTGGACTAGAATAAAATAAAAGGTTCGAGAGAGTATTTATTTTATCTAGTTTTATTGGTTAATTAATTATTCAGGGCCCAAGGCCCAGATTGAATAATTAGAAAATTAATCTGGATATAAACTAGATAAAAGGTATAAAATTTTATATTGGTCTATTTGGAATTGTTAATTATTTATTGGGCAGTTTAATAAAACCTAAAAAATAAATAATTGAAATTTATTATTTATGGATGTTCAAGCCCAAGAGTAAATAATTTTATCTGGCCCAATGAATAAGACCAATGGTAAAGTAAAATTAAAAAAAATTAAATTAATTAATTAATTAAAATAAAAAATAAAAGACAACACGGGATGGATCCCGTGTTGTTCAGCGTGAAGGATAACAAAAAGTATAGATACTTTCTGTTTTCACGCAAATGGCATTTCTCTCTCGGGGAATCGAATAGCAAATGAAAAGGGTCTTCATGCATTGAGTGGAAGAGGCTTTTGAATTTTTCTAATTCACAGAAACCCATTTTTCATAGAAGACTTCGTCTATGAAGAACTTATAGAAACCAAAAGCTTGTCAAAATTCAAATTTTAAGCTTTCACCGGCTGTACTACAGGCACCAATTCAGAAGATCAAAGGCTTCGCGTGAATGAGACGCAGTAAACATTTGCAAGGACGTGATCCAATAGCCTCAAATATCCTTATACAGACATCTACACCAATACAAAGAGGACCATTTAATCACAGAGGTAAATTTTTCATTTTCCTAGTATGCTTTTGTTTTGATGATTTTTGCCATTTTAAGCCTTCAAAAATCAAATAGTGCACACCCCTAGTCCTAACTCATTTAAAATGTATTGACTTGGACTTAGCTCTTAGGGAGCCACGTTCTTCTAAGCTAACGGATAATAGTACCTCTGATCAAAAGAGGGAAATGACTCAATAGGAATGTTCAAATCAAATAAGTCTGATGATCATGAAGAGTATAATCCCAAAAACTTTTCTTAGTAGTATGTCCCAGGAGACAAATGTACTTAAATTCCTTGAACATTTGGAACAACGCTTTATAAAGAGTACAAAGGCATAGATTATTACGTTTTTATATAAACTTATAGCCATGAGGTACAGTGGTTCGAGAAACATTAGAGAATACATTCTCGAGATACTTCACACTATCTTTAAATTTAAGACACTGAAGTTCGATCGTCCAGATGATTTGTTGGTATACTTTGTTTTGATGTCTTTTTCTCTTAAATTCGGTCAGTTTGAAGTGAGCTACAACTATCAAAAGGATAAATGAATAGTTAATGAACTCATCTCACACTTAATACAAGAGCAAGAGATGATGAGACAATATAAAGATGAGAAAATTAATATAGCTTCGTTCTCAGAGGGCAACAAGAAAAGAAAGGGCAAAGTGACTGTAGATTCATTGACAAAGAAAAAGCAGAAGGGACAGTCAAAAGACGTCAAATGTTTTTTCTGCAAGGATCCCTCTCATGCTAAGAACGAATGCCCTAAATTTCATGTATGACACATAAAAAAAAGGTATCCCTCTAACTCTTATATGTTCAGAGGTTAATTTAGTTTCGATGCCAAGATATGCATGGTGGTTAGATTCAGATGTCACTACTTATATAAGTATATCTATGGAAGATTGCCAAAGTTACCACCAACTAAGTGATGATGAAAGATTCATGTATATTGGAAACAACAGTATAGTAGAGGTTCAAGTCATTGGAATATTTAGATTATTATTAAAATTTGATTATTATTATTATTATTTGGAATTGAAATAGACATTCATTGTACTATTGTTTAGATAGAATTTAGTTTCTATTTTTGTTTTGGATAAAGAAGGATATTTTTGTTCATTTGGCAATAAACAGTGTCATCTCTATTTTGATTCTAAATTGCTTGGAACTAGCTTTTTTTGTCCCTTCATGATAATTTATATGAGATTGATATATTTACCTTTTTAATGAATCCTTGCATGTAGATACACAGGGCACCAACTAAAAATTAATTAATGAGGATTCCTATTCATTATGGCATTGAAGGTTAGGCCATATCTCCAAAAGGAGAATAAAAAGACGTGTAAAACGGAATTCTTGAAACACTTAATACTTCAAACAATCTAATACATGTTGAGTGTATTAAGAGTAAGTTAACAAATAAGAAAAAAAAAAATAGGTGTCGAGAGAGCTAAAAACGTCTCGGAATTAGTACATACAGACATATGTGGACCATTACCCATAACTTTTTAGAATGGTCAACAGTACTTTATAACATGCATAGACGATTACTCTCATTATAGTTACCTATTTTTAATACATAAGAAATTAGAAGTTGTAAACAAATTCAAAGCATTTAAAGCCAAAGTTGAAAATCAACTAGACAAAAGGATTAAATGCTTCATATCTAATCGTGGTGGTGGATACTACAGTAGGAATGACGATTTAGGTGAACAACATCCTGGACCATTTGCTAAATTCTTAGAAAAGTGTGGAATGGTCCCTTAGTATACTAATGCCGAGATCTCCTAGCATGAATGGAGTTGCTGAAAGAGGAAGAATTACCTTTAAAGATATGGTAAAAAGTATGATTTGTCATACTACTTTACCAGAATCACTCTGGGAAAATGCACTTAAAACTACAATCTATATCTTAAATAGAGTTCTAACTAAAAGAATGACCAAAACCTTATATGAGTTATGGATGGGTAAGAAACCTGTGTTCAAACAGTTACGAGTGTGGGGATGTTCACCTGAAGCAAGGCCTTATAGGCCCAATGAAAAGATGGTTAGTTGTTATTTTGTTGGATATTCTAAACAGTCACAGGATTACAAGTTCTATGATTCCCAAAGTAATTTTATTTTCTCAAGATGAGAAATGCCTGGTTCTTTGAGAATTTTGAGGTTGAGGGGGAAGAAAAAACAAGAAACATTATCTTTGAGGAAAAATCTGTTTCTCTCCCTATAGTTATTCCTGGACATATACAGGTTTTTGTTCGTAACAATGTTCAACAACAACAACTAGCACAAGACAATATTTAATTTCCTCCTAACATAGATCAAGAAGTTGTGCTTGATCCAGATTATACAATCGCTTCTCAACTAGTTATTTTTTAGGACCAACTTCGACAACCTCAAGAACCAATGCCTTTAAGAAGATTAATTCGAGAAAAGAAGAAGCGCAATTCTAGATTATTACATTGTGTTTCTTACCGAGCATATGGAAGGCATTGACTTAATGGTAGATGATCCAGTCACCTTTCGTTAAGCTATGGAAAACCTCGAATGCTAAAAAAATGGATAAATGCCATGATGAGGAAATCCAATTCCATGAAAGACAATGACATTTGGGATCTTGTCCTTTTACCTAAAGGTGTGAAACTGAGGGTTTTTAAAACTAAGAACGATTCACAAGGTAATATGGAAAGATATAAAACACGTCTAGTCGCTAAAGAATTTAGTCAAAATGAGGGCATTAACTATAAAGAGACTATCTTTCCAATTTCTTCAAAAGACTCTTTTAGAATAATTATGGCATTAGTGGCAAAATTTGATCTTAAGCTACATCAATTAGATGTCAAAACAACGTTTCTCAATGAAAATATTGATAAGACAATCTATATAGTACAACAGGAAGGTTTAGATTCTAAAGATTCTAAGCAATTGGTTTGTAAACTTAAAAAATCCATCTACAGGCTTATATAGGCTTCCCGTCAGTGGTACGTAATTTTGACATTTGGTTTTGAGACAAATGCCATGGATGATTGTGTGTATCACAAGTTCTATGAGGATAAGTACATTTTTTTGGTATTTTATGCATATAATATTTTGTGAGCGTATAATGATGTAGGATTATGTATGAAGTCAATAAATTTCTTTCAAAACAATTTGAGATGAAAGAACTCGGTAAAGCAACTTTTATATTAGAAATCCAAATTCATCGAGATTGTTCTCAAGGAATACTTAAATTGTCACAAAAGACTTACATTAAGAAAGTACTATAGCGATTTGAAATGTAGAATTTTAAACTACTTGATACCTCTATTGCTAAAAAAGATAAATTTAATAACATATAGTGCCCTAAAAATGACTTCAAATCTAATCAAATGGAAGGCATTTTTTATGCTTCAGCATTTGGAAGTCTTATGCATGTGCAAGTCTGCTCTCATCCAAATCTTGCCTTCATAGTTGGAATGCTAGGCAAATATTTGAACAATTCAAGCCTCGTTCACTAGCAAGTAGCTAAATGAGTCATGACGTATTTGTAAAAAATGAAAGACTATATGCTCACTTATAGAAAGTCAGATAAACTTGAGATCACTGGATATTCAGATTCTGACTTGCATGGATGTCAAATAGCATGAGGTCTACATCATAGTACATTTTTCTGCTTGCTGGAGGAGCAATGTCCTAGAAGAGTGCTAAACAGACACTTATTGCTTCTTCTAGTAAAGAGATAGAATTTGTAGCATACTATGAGGCATCAAATCAAACTATTTGGCTACAGAATTTTATTACAAGACCGCAAGTGGTTGATGAGATAGAGAAATTACTTAAATTATTTTATAATAATAAAATTACAATCTACTATTCAAATAATAATAGGAGCTCAACAAAGTTTAAATACATAGACTTCAAATTCCTTGTTGTGAAAAAGCGAGTTCATAATGATATAGCTAGTGTTGAGTTTATTGGGACGGACTCCATGCTTGCTGATCCGCTAACTAAAGCACTGACACTAAAAGCATATAGAGCACAATATTAGTATGGGTGTTATATATCTAGAGGGTGTTTGAATTCAATAGGAGTTTGTAATTTACATTTATGCTCATTACTCTTATTAATGTTGTCATGATGATATACATTTTTTACCATTTGTTCATTAATACAATAAAGTTCCATTATTCATTTCCACCTTAGATGTTATATTTGGTTAAATGATCTCATATGAACTAGTTGGAAATACATATGCATAAATCACATTCACATGTAATTTTTATGCTACACATCCCCACTCAACTCAGGTCATTTAGTTGAATTAATACGTGTGATTAATGATTGGGTTTAGTTACGCTTTTAATGCAGCGAAGGCCTCTTTGACTAGTGTATTAACGAAATTAATGGATAGGATTGGTTTAAGATGGCAAACTAAATTTTCTAGCACCTATATTGATCTATAACTTTTTCACATAGTTATTTGGTCTGCTGCATGTACAAATGAACATAAGTCCAAGTGGGAGATTGTTAGAAATTTTGACTTAATTCATGAGGAACGTATACTATTTAGCATTTGGACATGTAGACATGTGTGTATTTATATATATTACAAAATTAATTATGTGATTGTTATTCATTATAAAGTTTAAGACCCAAATATAGTGATGTATATTTAATTCTATGAGTTCGTTATCTTAATAAATTATGAAGTTATTTATGATGTGTAGAAACTTAAAGGTGTAGTTGCAAAAACTATGATAGGCTATTTTAGCACACAATAATATAAATACATTAGGGTTATAATACCTGATTGCACGTGTTAAAAAAAATTTAACCACTTTTTGGAGTTCTCATCTCTCTCTCTGAGGAAAAATTCTATATACATAACAATCAAAAGAACTAATAAACCTAAACTTATGATAACGAATCATCATGGATCAAGATATGATTTCATATTCTATTTGTATCCAAATAATCTTTAGAGTAAGATTTTATTCTTACGAAATTCGATTAAGTCAAATCTATTAATTTCCATCAATAAATATGTTAGCCCTAAGGGCTTTCTTCTATGTTTTGACTTATGACAAACATTGATATGGACTAACTTGTTAATCTATTGTGATAAGACATGTTTGACCTTTATTTTTCAAAAGTCTTCAGATAAGATTATTTGGCAACTCCTTCATCACTGAAATCAAGAATAAAAGATCAAAAGAGAAGATTAAAGTATGTGGAGTTACATATCAAGGAAGTTCTTTATGAAGAATGTTAGACTAGGAAGTGTTATTAAGGTATATCTATTAATTCACATGTATCTCTTGATTCATTTGACTTTACCTTGAAGCTTCTAAGGAGATGTTTTCAAAGTTTTTGAAAATCACAGAATTTTGAATAGAACGGTTTGAATCCAAAAGGTTTATCTAAAATCCTGTAAACTGTGTTAAAAAGTTTCTGTCTGGTTAGTGCCATTTTGGACTTACCTTTTGGATGTATCATCGTCTAAAACCCGAGTCCAAAACACAGATGAGTTTAAATAGAAAATTATAGCTGTTTCTTTATGACCGTTGGCACTCCACTTTTTGGCTCTATAAATAGCCATTAAAGCAAGATTAGACATAAGATTTTTGAAACATTCATCTTAGAAACACTATTGCTCAATATTTTCAAAAATTTCCTTTTATCTAGCTTCAAAATGAGTTTATTTTGTATCAAAGGTAATAGTATTTGTGCTTTGTATCCAAGTGAATATCTGCTCAAGAAAGTGAGCTCTTTATTGTTCTATTTATTTTCAAATCTCTGTTGTAGTGCAAGGTTGTGTAGTAAAACCCATTGGGGTGATCATTGTTTTATGTTTGTATCAAAGTTGTATGGTAAAACCCATTGGGATGATCCTTATTTTATGTTTGTATCAAGGTTGTAGAGTAAAACCTGGTGAGGTGATCCTTGATGTGTTTGCATGACTAAGAGGTTGTAGAAAACCTAATGTGGTGATCCTCTCTTACAGGTGATACGGTTTCATTAAGTTCTTATATGTGATACGGTTTCATTAAGTGAGGTTAATGAAATAGGGTTGAAAATTCTTAAGTGTGAGCTTAAGATAGTAGACGTAGATTATTGTTGATAGAACTATTATACATCTCTTATCTCATTTTATTCAATTGTTCATGTACTATTTTTTATGTTCTATAAAAACTCAATCCAAGCATCTTGGTGATCATCATTATTCAGCATTTTAACCAAATTGAAAAAATCATTTTGGCTTGTCAAAAACCTTATTCACCCTCTCTAAGATTTTTCAAAATCGTATAAAAATATTAATAAAAAATAACCAACAAATAACATTTAATAATACAAAAAATTATAAGTAATATAATATAAATACAACAAATCTTTTAATCAAATCGAGGTCTAGCCAAATACTCAAAGTGACAAAGCGTATGCCACTTTAGACCTTTTCTGCAAAAATCAATCTAATACAAATAAATTTTATTTATTAAATATTACCACTCATATACATTTATACATTGAGTTTGAACTCTAAGGAGGGAATTGTCACCTCAGCTTTCACAACAGGCACAAACTTTCCGTCTCCTTCAGACTGATAAAATTCTTTTAACGCATGTGAATTCTTTCCTTGATTTGCATTTCTTACCGTACATCCAAGCTCTGGAAAATGAGATTTTTCGCCCCATCATGCCTGAAGAGCAACTCTAACCAAGTTTATTAATGCCCACTGCCCACTGCCTAGTATTTTACACATGGCATGCAGCAAAATCGTATCAACAGTTGCATTGTTGGTACACAATTTTGCAACTGGGCGTGAAACACGATCCATTGGGAATTTCAGCTTTCACTTTTTAAAAGCAAGATAAACTGGTCAATATAGAAACAGTTTCAAATTAGCATCCAGAAATAAATGTTCAAATATGCCAAGTTTAACAATTTTCCATCTACCCAACATCTTCCAACATCAATTACACAGAAGTAATGAAAATTTTGATGCAATTACCCTTGCCCGTCAAGGTTGCCCTGGCCACCACTACTGGCTCCAGCTCCGCCTCCACTGGCATATGACCCATCCTCAGTGGCTGCTGCTGCTGTCTGCCACACGGACTGCCAGGCCTGGGAGGGCGGAGGAGGTGGCTGCACGTATACGGCAGGATCCACAGCAGGTCTGCCTATCATCACTCCTGGGGGGGCTGGTTGCCCCATGGGCGGATAGTAGTAGGGGACCCCACTGGCAGCAGGGCCCACTGCCATTCCACCAGGACCAACGCCAACGCCAACGCCAACGCCAACGCCAACTCCAACTCCAACTCCGAGACTGGCAGCCTCATCCTTGATTTCATCCCTGGGGACAATGTCAACAAGGAAGTCAAAAATATCGGTGCGGGTAATGGCAGCAGCTATATCGTTCTTCTGAAGAGTTCGACGCTTGTTTTCCTCAGCATGGAGCCAGGAGCGGATGGTGAGCTCAAGGATGAAGAGCTCACAGGCCTTAGCAAAGAGGATGGGTGCCTCAGCAGAAATCATCCGAACATCCTCATCAGCCTTCATGATCTTTTTGATTCGAGCCAGGGGGAGCTGATGGTTTTTGAAGTCATTCACCTGCTCGATTTCTTGGCGCTGGTAGTTCCAGAACATTTGGAGCTGTTGCTGTTGTTGCTGGAGGAGATGGTGGTATGGTGGCTGAGCCGGGTATACAGAGGATTGTGCTGCTGCTGAGGCTTGCTGGGAATTGTTCTCCATGGCAGGTACAGAAAAAGGGAATTTGAGATTTTGCTGCTAGGTAGTCAATGAGGTCAGAGCTGCCCAATTAATGCCCATCAGATATGAATGGAATATTTGATATAGGTCAAGAATAGTATCACGCAAAACTGAAACAATCTTTGATCCAGCAATGAGTTGCAATAGCACATCAATGGTAAAAGTCATCCGACAATGGTAATCTTTTCTGTTTCATTTTGTGAAGTCCTAAGATCATAACCGTATATTGCAACCAATCAAACATAAAAGTAATTTGTGTATATAATCCTCAATTATGGCTCCTTTCTTGATTCAAGCATAATATTGACAACTCAATACAAAATACTCGAATAACATGTATAAATATGAACTTACTGTCAGACAAGAAAAATGCTCTCATGCACCAAAAAGACCAAAATGAACACAGTTCACAAAAATGAATAGAACTGAGAGATACAAATAATTTCAACAAGGAAAGAGGAAACTTTCCATCCTCAACAATGCAAGTTTAAAAGATGTTTATAAAGATAAGGTGGGCCAGCAAGGTAATGCAAGTTATCCCTAAGTAAGTAAGTAATGACACTTGCTCTCCAACACATCAAAGATAAGCGAACAGAGAAAATTTTCTCCTCTTGACGTTGCTTTGCTAAGAAGATCCTTTGAACTTCATCATTCATTTACAAAATAAGGAATACACTCCAACGAGTCTACCCAACACAATTTAAGCATAACACCTCACTGTTTAACAAGAAGGATAAGAGCATGACTTACAGACAAAATGAGTTAAACCTTAGCCTCCACTCTCAGCTGTGTGCATTTCACTTCACAATGCCATGTTTGAAGTATGTATGAACCTAAACAAAAGCCTCAGTTTAGACCTTTTCTAAAGAAAAAGCACCTAAGGCATATAGAAAACAATGGCAAGGAAATCTATTGTATAGAAATTACCACGTGCAAATGTAGATATACACTATCACAAGCGTTAACTCACCATTACATGTCTTACCACCTAAAATGAGTTTTTGCCAGCTATTATCCATTTACCAACAATCAAAATAAACAATTAAAAAGATAACAAAACTATCACTGCATAGCCTAGAAAGAATAAATTGAGAAATCTGGCAATGCTCTAACTAGCCTCCTGCTGACTGTAACAGTAATCAAGGAATAATGGATAACAAACATGGAGGAAAGCAAGAAATCATTTTGACATATTAGGTGATGCCTCAATGATTACAATTGTTGCTATTCTAACCAAATGGAGACACGATAAATGGACAATGAAGAAAAGAAGCCAGATGTCCGATGTATTTCAGCAACTAATCAAAGTCAAATAGAAAAAGCAAATGCTGATAAAAAGATCACCAAAGTCACATTTCTAAAAATAGTTCTGCTCAGGATAACCTTCTAAACTATCTATAAGGGCATAATATAGAAAGGATCATAAAATCTCTAATTACAAACCTCTTACCTATGAGATTCCATAATCAAGAAACGCTCATCCTTGTGATTTAGATCATAAATGTTTAGAGACAAGAAGCAGACAAAAGGAAAATGCAAATTTCATAAAGCTCATGTGAGCCAATTGAACCCTTGACATGTGTTAAACGAATATAACTTCCAGACTCTTCACCATACAAGAAACTGCCAAATGCACCCTGCTTCACCATAGAGAACACACAGGTGTAAACAATCGAATTTTCCCCGGCCAAGAATTGATACCCTATTCAATTTGAACGAAAATAAAGCAAGATAGCAAAGACCAATAGCATAAAGCCAGCATTCTCTTATATTTGTCTAGATCTCATAAATTTACCAAAAGCTTAGCTTTTTGGAACCCTCCACCCCAAAACTCCTAACAACATGCCAAATCTGTTAAAAGCAAAAGAAAACGAACAGCGACAAGATAAACAACGAACAGAAGACAATTAATTACAGTAATTCCGACTATCATTTTCTGTCCAAATTGGCAGAGACTGAAGCTTTTTCAGTGCTTGAAAATTTACGTAGCTCCTCCAATTACCTAGGATAATCAAATCTGGTAAGCTTCTTCTCTAATTTTCCTTCTTTCCTTCTTCTTGGGGTGGTGGTTCTGAAGTTTCCGATGGTGGCGGAGGAGGGGAAAAGCGCTTCCGTGGTTTCCGTCGGAGGCTTTTGTGGGCAAGACGGGGTCTCACTTTGAGCTCTGTGCAATATTTCATGAGTTGTGAACGTGGCATATAAAGAGGTAACTACAACCGTTCGATGTAAAATATCGCATGTACAATATGCAATGCACGATGTACATGGATGTTTGATGCCGGACGGAAAAAGTGGGGAATACTTACTGGCGAATGGAATCTCTCCACTATTAGTACTTCCGATGATACCTGATTTTGTCTCCAAATGAAATGGACAGGCAGAGGGCTGGTTTCCTATCGAAGATTTGCACATCATGCCTTCAAAGTTGTACATTTTAAATATTCTTTTAAAAAAAAACTTAGTGGGCAAATCAATCCATAATTTTTCTTTTTTTTTTTATTTAAATCTCGAGCTTCTGAATTATGCTAAGTATCCGCGTTCAATGAGGCATCAGAGTAAAATCATTTACATCCAAGTATTTTTTTTTTCTTTTTAGCAAAAATTATATTCGCAGAATGGAAAAAAAAAGGGCATATTTTTATACTATTTAGATTCTTATATTGAGAATATAACTTAAAATCTATTCAATAAAATTAAAATTTAAATATAAAAAATTTAAAATTTAAAATTTAAAATTTATATTTGGAGATTGAATTAATTGTAATTTATTTTGAATTATTGTTAATATATATATATATATATATATATATATGTATGTATGTATGTATATAATTATAGGGGTTAAGTATCCACATTTATTAAGTTATTAGCTTAAAAGCATTTTACATCCAATCATTTTTTTTTTTTTTTGCAAATTATATTTGTAGAATGGGCAAAAACTTGGGCATATATTATATGCTATTCATAGTGTAATTTATTTGATAAAGTTTGAATATTAAAATATGAATATTTAAGTATAGAATTATGATTCTTAACAAAAATATTAAATTATGAAATATGAAGTTTATATCTAAGGTTGAATTAATTATAATTTATTTTTACACTATATTTTATTAACTAAAAAACTATAATTAAAAAAGAATTAAATATATATATTCAAATCTTAAATTTAAATAACTCTCATTTTACTTAAACTTTCTGATAAGATTTCACTACATTTTAATTATTTAAGTGATAATAATAATCTTTTATCAAATAAACCAAAAATAAGTAAAAATTTAATTGTATCGTAACCAAATATATTTAATTAAATAAGTATTTAATTAATTAAATTATTAAATAAACATTTAGTAAAAAAGAAAAAGAAAAATCCCATAGTTTTTTTTATTGCACTGCAAGGAATAGTTTTTTTTTTTTTTTTTGGTGACCGTCAAATTGGTTGCTAATCGATCGTTGATGTTACAGTTCCTATTTAGCGATAAAAAGTCCGAAGCACAATTGTAGTTAATAAAAAATAAAAAAAAATATAATTGAAAAAAATGCTTGACCAAGTCGATTGTTAAATGTTTCGGTCATAGATGTTCAGTTGACAGTTGGTAGTCGATCGCTAATTTTCGCTAAAGTTTTGTTTTAGCGACCGAAAAAATTATTCTGATTTTTTTAAAATGCATTATTGGTACCAAATTTAGCTTGTTATAATATTTTTTTTACAACTAAAAGCATATGATATTCAACAAATTATAAAATACATCAACAATTTAAAAAATGTATAATTAAATGAAATTATATAAATAAATCTAAAGTGTGAACATAATTCGAAGGTATTTATTAAAAAAAATTTTAAAAATGAGTGGTATGGCTCAAAAGAGCCACATGCATCATCACTAGCATCACTAGGAGTATCATCATCATCAGCATCATTATTATCATCACCATCAAAAGTTATTGGTGGTGGTGGTGGAGATAATCTGAAATGTTGAAAAATACCTTAGATGTACTCGAGAAGTTAGACAATACACTGATTTTTGTTACATTCTCCTCTCAAATTTCTTTTCCACATCGTGTATATTCTTATCCATGTTCAAAGGCTCACTATAGTAATATCTACTTTGGTTTGAGATGAAAAGACTCAGCATCCAACCCATAAACTTGGCCCTTCCTGAAGCCTTCAGTAGCCTGCACAAGTAAAGACCTCTCATCTTGTACCATCCCCTACTCGTGGAGCTTTGCCGCGAAGCTTGTGATATTAATTCGTTAAATCGCTCTTAAAATTTTTTTATGTATATATGTTAAAATAAGTGTATAGAAAAGATTGATATCAATATACATACATTAATATTTAAAACATATCTAAGTATGCTGGGATCTAGAGTCTACAAATTGGTCTTACTTAGACCCAGGTTACTGGTGCCTATAACACAGCCTCCCAACTTGAGAATGAGTAAATATGTCTTCCAATTCCTGGCATTGTACGTAATTGTATAGTTTAATAGAAATTATTTAGAGAAAAACAGTATATCAAATAAGGAATATAATGAATTGATAAGTTAGTTACCATATTAGCCTCATGCTCCGGAAATGAAATGGATCCCCCAGTATGGTGTGATTGGTCCAAGCCATCACAAGAACTATCCCGATTTTCCTTAGCATGTCTAAACCGCTCTAGAAAACCTTCAAACCTCCAATGTTACATGAGTTGATCATTGACTATCTCTCCCATTTAAGTTGGTCTTTTCACACTCCTTCAGATATTGAACAATATGTCTGTTAGCCGCTTGGTACATCTAGACTCCCATGCCCTCTTGATGATGCCATCGTACTCTGAATCCCATCTGAAGTGTTTTTGTGATTCTTAACATCAAATATCAAGTTTACTGTCAACAAATGCAATAGATGACAGATTTAAAAGTTAAAACAAATATAACCCATACTATACATTTAGCTACTTATCCTAAACTTTGAAAACCATATATCTAACACCTCAAGTGAGATGTCTCGGATAGAGTGATATGGACCACAAAATTGCTCCCTAAATATGGTAGTGATGACATAGACATAGGCTCACTGGTGCATGAAGTTATAATATGGAATTAGACATTATCGTATAATATGAAATACATAAATATTGAAATGTAATTTATGTAATCTTATTTGAAGAACACTTATGTGTCACTATTTGAAGTAATGTATAATCTCATGTCCAGTGCATCATCTCAGGCAGTAAAAGCATATAATAATGGTACAAATGATGGGAGAATAGAATATAGTGGTACAGAGACCAAAGATGGCATGACAAATGGTGGTTGTGCAATAGATATATATAGCTGATCAATGCTGGAAACTCTAGTGTCACCCTCTGTATGTCTGGAACCTAATGCCTCAATATCCTTATTTCTTCCAATGTCTAAAATAGCATACGTTGATATAGCTAGAATATAATAAAAAATAACAGTTAACACATAATAAAAGTTAACTTACATAAAGAATAGGTTGAAAATTAACTCACATAGAAGAAAAGATTATTGATAAACCTTAGGGGGAAGGGGTGAATAAGGTTTATGACAAACAATTGTAAATTTTTCGAGTTTTTTGAAAATTTAAAAGAAAATCCGAGCGATGTGTGTGTGCAGAACAGCTGAGATTTTGTTTAGCTTTTAAGAGTGCAGTTAAGGATCTTTTAATACCTCACTAAATGAAGAGAGAAGCCACACTATTAAAGATGAATAGATAATGGATCCACAACCATTTTACTTTATCATAGAAATGTCGTTGAATCATTATATATAGGCAAGAATGTACGATTTTCAAATCAGATGAATAGCAAAATAATAATCATAAATTTTGAAATAAATGCAAGAGAATAGACTAAATGATTTATAGTGGTTCGGTCATCAAATGATCTACATCCACTATCCTAAGTATACATTTAAAGATTTTGACTCAACCACTAAAACTTTTTTTCCCAAATTAATGGTGGTAGACAATACTAATATTATAATAGAGGGTCACCACACTTGGTTTTACCCCAAATCTCTATACACTCAACAATCAAGGCTTACTTCAACTGGGTTTTACCTCCCGAACCTCAATCTAATTTCAGATTAAAGAGAAAGTGCTGAGTAGCTATACACAGCTAGAGCAGCTCTACCTTTTTACCTTTAGAACAATAGATCTCACTTTGAAGCACAATGTAGATAAGGGATTTTTGTTTTTCAAGAGAGTTAGGATGTTTCTGAAGATGTTAGCACAATCCCTATTGAAAATCACATTCAAATGATTTTTATAAGTGTAAAAATCGAGACTGCAATGGCTAGTTGTTGTTGTCAAGTTTTGCAGGATTTTGGACTCACAATGTAAAAATTGTACGTCCAAAAAATGCTTCCAAAATAGCACTTTATGCTAAGAAGTATACTTTAAACACTTTTGATTTTGGCACTTTGGAAACTGACTTTAGATGAGAGTTTTGGATTCAGAGGTTTTTTCGAAATAACTTATCTAAGTTTTTATAAAATCAAGAGCTTTTCTTCTGAGATTATTTTCATAATCAAAGCCCGGTTTGAAAATACCCTCTTTTAAAACTTTGAGTGCTTCAATATGAAATAAATTGAAATTAAAATAAAGAGACATAGGAAATACAAGTAATATCTCAATCATAATTTCCTAGTATATAATTCTTCAAAGAATCTTCATGGTATGCAACTTCTTTAGGTAAGATCATGGCTTAATCAATCATTTTTTAACCATATCATATCTGAGTTACTTTTCAATCAACTTTTGAGACTTCGAAAAACTGTGGTCAAACATGACATAATCCAAAAATCCTATCATATATAGATTATACATATTAGTCCACATCAATATTTGTCATTTATCAAAACATAGGAGAAAGCCCTTTGGACTAACAATCTCCCCCTTTTTGAATGATGACAAACTTGATGGATTGTGACAAGAAAAATAGTGTAAGCTTGTATGAACATGTTAAATTGAGATATATAAGAGTTTATATTTGATGCATGATCTTTCAACATAGAGCTCAAAAAATGATCCAGAGATAAGATTAGAAAGAAAAAAAATTTACCCATAGTCTCATAAATCAGGTCAATGAGCCTAGGATCCTACCAACCTCTGTATCCTCCTTCCTTCCTTGAAATGACTATTTCATAACGAAATAGCCAAGTAATGGTCATATAAAGTACGTTAGCACAAAGATATAATGCAAGTGTATATATATGTGTGTGTGTGTGTGTGTGTAGAAGATAGAAAATAGTTATTAATGCTCCATCTTTCTATATGCATATGAACAGTAGATACATTAGTAGATGGAATTGGATTTGTGATTTTAGACTTTCAAAAAGTGCGGCAAAAAAGAATCTAGATATACATCCTTTGTAAAAATGTTGTTCGAACTGAGATTTTGGGATCCAGAATTACTCCCCCTGTGTTTGTGCATGGTTCAAACAACTAATCCAATCATCAAATCAAATAGTTAATCCAATAATTTGTATCACGGATTACTCCCAATCATCTTACTCATCTATATATTTCTCACCTCCAAACACCAAACAAAACTTACCCAATCCATATTTTTCTCCCCCTTTTGGCATCAATAAAAAAAAAAAAAAATGGAAACAATGAACCAAAAAGTAGAGAAACATAAACATATATATATAACAGAGAAGCAAAGAAAGTAAACAACTGTAGCAATCAAAAGGACGTGCAACATATCAGCAGGAAAGTAAAAAAAAAGTTCAGAAAAAAAGGTTCAGAATAGCATCAACTAATCTTCTTCATGGTTTTCACACTATGCTTGTTGGTGGAGAATACATATCTCCTTGAATTATAGCAGTCTTCAGCTTCGCATCTGCACCATTCTTCTTTATCTACTTAGCCAGTTTGCTGGATTTCCATTTGACTACAACATGTTTCTGTCTACGGCCTAAGAAGCTACCTGGGACAGTGGTTTTGGCCTTCTTAGAAGCAGTTTCAGCCTGCTCTGATGCAACTTCAGCAACATCAGCAATAGCTGTAGAGGTGGCAGTTGATGGAGCAGCAGGAGGTGCTTCAGTAGGTTCTTCAGGAGGTTCTGTAGAGGGTTCTTCAACTTGGTCAGCACCAATATCCTTTACTAGTGAAGAGAGGATAGTGTCCGATTTTTGCTTTGGTGGAAGGACTTGCTCTTTTGAAGTAGCGACAGTTATAGATTTCTGCCCTTCCACATTGGTCAGTCTGGCCCTAGACTTTGCAATTCAATCTTGACTTCTGCACTCAGTCCATCCAATTTGGTAGACAAAAGATTTAGAGCATCTAGAATGCTCTGTGCTATGCCACTTCCTTTAGCTTTCTGCTTGCCCTTATTGGAGGATTCCTCTTGACTTTCAGCTTTCTTTTCGTCCCAACGAGGGCAACAGAGGCATATTTCTTTCCTTCAGTCTTGGCCTTAATCAAATTTTCCTTTTCTTCATCTGTGACATCCCTAAGTAAAATCCATTGGTTATCCATTTGGATAGACCCCATTTTCTCAAAGGAATCCTTACTGTAGACATTAACCTTCGAGTGCTCAGGAGCAACCAAATTCAAATCAACATGAAAATTTTTAAACATTTTAGTTAGAAGATTTCCAAAAGGTAAAACTTTATTTGTTGTATTTCAAGATTGAATCATCAATTTCACAGCTAAAAATCTAAAATTAATTGGCTTGCCCTTTGACAAAGCCAACATCAATACCATCTGCATATTACTTACTAAAGTTTTATGCCCGAAACTCGATATGACCATGGGTGAAACTATATGATGAAGTAGTCTCCCCATTGTGTTCAACCATTTTGTATTGTGGTCACTTGAGTTTTTGAAACTCTTCGCACTAGTGAATTTGTTTTCAAATCTCTTCAACTCAAACAAATCAGAACTCTCTAGTAGTTTATTCATGTCAAAGAATTGACTTCCTCCATCTCTGACATAAAAAATTCTGTTCAGCATACGATGATCATACTCAAAATTTATACCTCCAACTAGGGATGTGTACCACTACACCAAAAATCCATCTCTTGTTTCCTTATATCTCCCTTTTCTCAAATTGGAATAAAATTCCCAAACCAAGGTCATGTACAATTTTTCATTGACAGACAGTAATGATCCCCAGCCAATCAACTCGAACAAATTTAGAACATTGGCAAAATTAAAAAAATGCATTTGTATCAACCTGGTAACCCATGACAATAGTTCTATTTCTAGACACCCAATCATTATTTTCAGACTCACACTTTGAGTCAAGAAATTGGGATAACTGAGTATCCGTGCTTTCCTTATCTGGTGGTTGTATTGAAGAGGCGGTTTGAGGGGTTGGTTCATCGACAATAGCTTCTTTGTCTTTTTTCTTTGCAATTGATTGAACGACAACAACTGATTTCTTCACCACTATTTTCCTTTTCTTGGTCTTCTTTGATTTTGGTTCGGTCCCTTTTCTTCGTTTTAGAATTTTAGCCATGGCAGATGAAGTTTGAAGGTTTGATTTTTCTGGTTTTGTTGAGAGAATGAAGTTCAGGGTAAAGAGAAAGATGACAGCTTTAGATTTTGAAAATGAGAAACTAGTTTAAGTGGTTTTTGAATTCTAGATAAGTACTATCAAGTACAATGAAAAAGGTGATTTTTTAGGGATTTGAAAAGATATTCTGACAGAGAGAGAGAGTTTGTAGTGGAGATGGACAAAAAGTACGAATATTTAGATTTTAAAAGTTTGAAGAGTTTGGGCACATAAATTGTTCATTTGATTTGCTTGTCCAAAATGTGTGTCACATGTGGCCATAGGATGTTGTAATTTTTGACTTAGAACTCAGTCTAAAGTGCCTATCTGATTTTGACATTAGAGTATTTTAATTTGAATGATGGTTTTGGTGAGGGGCTTTTGGATTCTCTTCATCCAATCACTGCATCCAAAGTCTCCAGCCAAAATCAGAATTCTTCAGGAACCTACAAGAACATACAACTAACTCCAACAAAACATAGTTATATAATCTGCTGATGCCTAATCCTCTCATTAGATGATGGAATCTATCTTCAACCAGTGGTTTGGTGAATATATCTGCAAGTAGAGCTGTTAAAATGGGCTAAATCCATAGGCCCAGCCCGGCCCACAAGTAATATGGGCTAGGGTGGGTTGCAATTTTTCAGGCCCATATTTCAACCGGGCCTATTTGGCCCAGCCCACAAAGCCTATGGGTTGAGTGGGGTTGGGCTGGGCTTGGCCCATGTGCCACCTCTTTTTTTTTTTTTTTTTTTTTTTCAAATTCAAAAATTACAAAAGTTTCAAAAGTCAAAACCACATACTAATTATAGATGATGATGGTAATATATAACAACATTTTAAATTTTTTTAACTAGTTAATAATTAACAAGTATAATACTAATTATATTTTTCTTTCTTATTATAATTTGTGATTATTAGATGAACAATCCGACCTTGAAACAGTCAAACCAAATACATCATTGTCAACAGTAGATTCAAATAAAATAATTGAAAAAATCTTAGAAGATTGAAGAATGTACATTTTTTTTGGCATTTTGGCAGTATAAGCAATACTTTTAGCCTTTCATGACCTTTTTATGAAATTGTGAAACAAATGTTAATTTTTAACTTTGATATTTCTTAATTTGAAATTTTAAATTGGATTACTATATTTATATATTTGAGAATTATGAATTTAATATCTGATTTGTGATGTTTAATTCTCGAACTTGTTAAAATAGTGAATTTATATAAAATTATGTGTGTAAAATATAGTAGATAAAATATACTTAACTTATAATTTGATATTTATATTTTATTTTAAGTTATAATTTGATTCATTATATTTGTACTAGAGTTAGAATTAAAGACTGAAAAATATAAATATGGTATGATTTTTTTTAAAAAATATTATTTATATATGAATGGGAAGAAAGGCTGGGTTGGGCTTAGGATTTTACAGCCCATAAAAAAAATAGGTTGGCCCGTCCCGGCCTATATTTCTGCCAGCCCACATGGGCTAGGGCGGACTAGCCTATTTTGACAGCTCTATCTGCAAGTTGATCGTTAGTGGAGATGTATTCAACACAAATATCACCCTTAAACACATGATCTCTAATAAAGTGATGTTTAATCTCAATGTGTTTAGTTCTTGAGTGCTGAATAGGGTTTTTGGTTGAATTTATACCATTGGTGTTGTCACATTCTTAGAATTAAGACCAAAGTTGAGCAAAGTATATTTCATCTATAAAATTTGAGTACAACAGCTTTCTGTAGCTATACAATTTGCTTCGTTTGTTGAAAGTGACACACAAGCTTGATTCTTGTTGTACCATAAGACTAAGGAATTGATAGAATGAAAAACAGAGGAACATGCATGCGAAGGAAATAAAACGGACACGGCGCAACAGAAGGTTAAAAATATACCTTTACGTGTCCTCTTCTGATCTGGTTGAGAAGATGAGGCACCAACCACAGGAGAAGCTACCTGCCTTAACGACAATTTCGGCGAGAAACTAGCAATCCTTTGGCTTCTTCTTGGCATGAATGCGAAGCTTTTCGCTTCTTAGAATATTCCTCCGCTTATCTATGTTGGTGAAACAACCTAGGCGAGGATGGTCCTTATTGATCATTTGTTATTAATTAGCAAAGACAAGAAGATGAAAAAAAGAGAAGAAGAAGAAAAAGTGAGAAGCAGAGAGAGAACCGAGAGAATAAAGGCTCTAGTGTTCTTTTTTTTTTTTTTTTCTGTCGTGTGTTTTTTTTTAATTCACAACAACTCCTATTCACATCCCAAATAACCTAACTCTGGTGTTTTGATATTTCAAACATCCGGAGGTTATCAACAGAAGAGATTTGGGTAATCCCCAACTCTTCTATACCGTGAATAATAAAACCCTTTAGTCCAGGCTATTAAGCCAAAAAAATTTATTATTTTTTCTTGGACCCAATGAGCCCAAAAATAATAATAATTATTTATTTATTCCTGGGTCTATTAAAATAACTCAATAAATAATTAATGAGCACAAATAAATTAAAATAATTATTAAGCCTTTTATTAACTAGCCCAGGTTAATTTTTTTAATTATTTAATTTGGACTTGGCCTTGAATAATTAATTAACCAATCAAACTATATAATAAATTTAATTTCTCTCATTCCTTTTATTTTATTCCAGTCTAAAAATAAATTAGACTTCTTAAACAAAATAAAATTCTTTTTTCCATTATGACCATTTTCTCGACCTAAAATAATTAGGACTTACGGGCTATTTTGAAGACCAAAAGACACATCGCCTTGGCTATTAAAATGACCAAAAATATCCTGACTACATAAATAATTGTATTTTATATTTTAAATATTTTCTAATATCACCATAAGAAAATATTGACCCCAAGGACAATGTTGCGTTAGCTATGTCTTCAACCTACAAGTGAAATGACTAAAATACCCCCTACACATCACCGTTTATTTAGAAAGAAAAGAGTGTACTAATACCTCTCTAAACAACATCTACAATCCTTAGGCTTCTAGTCCAATGATCCATGACTTCTTAGAATATTCCAGCTTTCCAAGGGAGCTACCCTAAAGCCAATATCCAAGTCATGTTCCCCAGGACCCTGGATAATTAGATCATTCGAACAACCATAAGGAGCGATATGGTGTAGACACTATCTTGTATAAGTTTGTCTTGACTAACTAGTCACATATACTTAACATACAAGTATATTGGTCATTCTCGAGAACCTCAACTATAGTATATCAAAGCATACATTTCCAACTTCATCAGACCACCAACTTATACTCAAGTTGTAGAGTACAAGTCCACGCAGTAGCAGTAGTAGTTTGGGTTTCTACCATATAGTACTTTTAAAAAACACTACTATAGGTCCAGTTCTACGTATTCAAAATATGCTTGTGTTATAAAATGAGTAGACTACTCATTGGCTAAAGATAAGCCATTTCCTATTTGGAATTCATAACACAATAACCTTATCATAATGAGATTCCCATTCTCATCATCTGGTTAAGAATAATAGTTAATGTGTTGAGTATCCCATGGTCCATACCTTACTGTGAAAGACCTCCATTCACATGAACCATTTAATTAAACACAATGGGTCTTTTCTAATAAAATCGTGTACAAATATAAAGAAAATTTTACAAATAAATTTTGAGAAAAATACTTTTATTAATACAAGTAAAAAATACATCAGAAACCTAGTCTAAGTGGGCATACATTTCAACAATCTCACATTTGCACTCTAAGACTAAGTAAGTTCATAGGTGCCCACCCTTATGGCGTCAAGTGTTTTCTAAAGACTCTCTCCGCCAAAGGTTTGGTGAAAAGATTTGCTAGCTTGTTCACCACACTTCCCGTCTCTGGATAAAATTTTGGATCAAGCGATACTTCTTCTCTATGTGCTTCCCCTTTTTGTGGTTCCTTGGTTCTTTAGATTATGAGACTGCATCAGTGTTGTCGAATATATAACAAACGGTTTGTTTATGTGTAGCACGACTCCAAGTTTCAAAAGGAACTTCTGCAGCCAAACTGCTTCCTTGGATGTCTCCAAAGCTGCCACATACTCAGCTTTCATAGTTAAGTCAGTAATACAGAATTACTTGATACTCCTCCATGAAATGGCTCCTCCAGACAAGGTGAAGACATATCAACTATGAATTTTCTCTCATCCTTATCCGCTTGGAAGTCTAAGTCTGTGTATCCTGTAAGAACTAAGTCATTGGCCCTGTAAACTAGTTTATAATCTCTCGTACATTTGAGATACTTAAGAATATGCTTTACAGCCTGCCTTGGGAAATATGCCCTCTTAGACTAGGTTTTTTATGTAAATATTGAATGTCTTAATAAAAGAATTTATTTTTAGAAATTTTTTGTGAATCTACATTTTATTTATGCATAATAACATTTGAAAAAGACCTATTGTGTTTAAGTAAGTGGTTCATGTGAATAGAGGTCTTTCACAGTAAGGTATAGATCATGGGTTACTTAACACAGAAACATTTGTTCTTAACTGATTGATGAAAATGAAAATCTCATCATGTTTAGGTTATTATGTTGTGAATTCTAAATGGGGAATGGCTTACCTTTAGTCAGTGAGTAGTCCACTCATTTCATGACATAAGCATATTTTGAATACGTAGAACAAGACCTATAGTAGTGGTTTCTTAAAGTACTATATGGTAGAAACCTAGACTACTATTGCTACAGCGTGGACTAGTACTCTACGACTTGAGTATGAATTAGTGGTCTGACGAAGCTGGAAGCATGTAGTTTGATATGCTATAGTTGAGGTTCTATCGTAGGGCTAATATACTTGCATGTTGGGTATGTGTGACTAGTTAGTTAAGATAGACTTGTACAAGATAGTTTTTATACTATGTCGCCCTTTGTGGTTGTCTGAATGATCTAAATATCCAGGGCCCTGGGAAACATGACTTGGATGTTTGCTTTAGGGAAGCTCCCTTGGAAAACGGAAACAATCTAGGAAGTCGTGGATTATTGGACTAGAAGCTTAAGGATGGTAGATGTCATTTAGAGAGGTGTTTCCTCTCTAAATGTACGACAATGTATAGAGCGGTATTTTAGTCATTACACCTGTAGGTCGGAGACTTTGCTAACGCAGCATTGTCCTTGGGGTCAATATTTTCTTATGGTGATATTAGGAAATATTTAAAATATAAAATACAACTTTTTATATGGCAAGGGTATTTTGGTTATTTTAGTAGCCAAGGCAGTGTGTCTTTTGGTTCCCAATATAGAGCGCAAGTTCTAATTGGATACATGTTAAGGAATTTGATCTTAAATTAAATAGAATTTATTTTATTTAAGTAGCCTGATTTAATTATTGAGCTAGAATAAAATAAAGGTCCATAGAGAGAGAATTAATTAAATTAGTTTAGTGGGTTAATTAATTATTCAAGTAATTAATTATTCAAGACTTTGGCCCAGTTTGAATAATTAAACATTAACCTGAGACTAAACTAATATAGGCTTGTTAATTGGACAAATTTATTTGGGTTAGGAAATTAGTTATTTGTTAGGCCAATTAGTTAGTTCTAATTAGAATAATTAATTTAGTCCAAAAGGTTACACTAAGAGTCCAATGGCCCAATTCAGTTTAACTTAGGGTTTTATTTAGGTTAAACAGGAGGATTGGAGATCATCGTTGTTTTTTTTACGGCTTCTTCTCTGTGAAAAAAAGCCAGACGTTTCTCTCTCTCTCTCTCTTTCTCCCTCCAGAAAAAGTTCCTTAGTCTGTGAGTTGTTCACCAAACAGAATTAGGCAGGTCATATACTAGAAAATCGAGAGTTTGACGTTCACCTACATGCAAAGATAGAGTAGAAGACTTGCAGGAATCGCACCAGAGGTTTCCACTAGCGTACCTACCTCGGTTGCACACATTCTGATCCAACCAATTCTAAAAACAAGGAAAAGAGGTATTTTTTTTAAACATTGGAATCCGCACAAAGCACGACCGGCACCGACTTTGTTCGGAGTTCCCTGGTCTTTAGTTTTTCTAGTTTTTGTTTCGCTTCCGTTGCGTGTCCTGTGTTTTTCCTTTTTTTATGCCTTCAATTGGTATTAGAGGATGAAGGTTTTGTGAAAATATAGGGAGCATGCATCTAGTTGAATAAAACTGGACACATATGTGTGGTTTAAACTGTGATCCTTCGCTGCTTTGGTATGGATAGATTTTCTTGTTAAACCTCTTTGATGGAAGTATTGGAGATTTGTAATTTACTATTTTTCTTAACAAATCCTATAAGCCCAATATTAAAGGGTATAGGCGATTGTTGGTTTTGGTTAATTTCATTGTATTGAGATGGAAATTGAAGAGCCAATGGTATCAAAAGTTGTGTAGAAAAACAAAGAAAATTCACAAAAGAAAATCGTAGAAAAAAAAAATTGTAGGAAGAACCCGGTCAGAGCCCAATCGGCGCTGGCTAGGGTCTGGACTTGCTTCGGATTTTAGGTCACCCATGGGTCCTAGTTCTGTGCAGCAGGTGCAGTGGACCACAGTGCAGATGTGTGCTCAATCCAGTGTGGTGGGTGCAGTGAACCAGGAGAAATTTTTGATTTTTTCCTTGTAATTTTTCTTGCGTTTTCCTTTTTGTTTTGGGGTCCATACCAAGTGAAATTAATATTTTTGCAATAGTTAATATTCATGGAATATTTTGCATGAAAAATATTAGTAAGGGGTTTTAGGATTAAACAAGACCATTAATTATTAATTAATTAATTAATCAATTAATTAATGTTTAATTTTATTATCTGGGCACTTAGGTTTAAAAAATAGAAAACGTTTACTGTTTTCTAGCATGCTACTTTTTTTAAGTACCTATGTGCATGGTCTTTCAAAGACCAAAGTCTTTGGGAATATTTTTGACAAGGAAAATATTTTTCTACAAATTAAATGGATATTTTAACTTGAACAAAAATTAATCTTTAGATATTTTCTCAAAGAATTTAATCTTTGACATAGAAAATATATTGGATTTCGATATTTTTTTAAAGTTAAAATAGAAAGCCATTTTATTTTATTTTGGCACAAGAAAAATTGATTTGTCAAATAAACTTGAGATCAAAGTCTCTAGAAAGTTTTAATTGAAAATTTTTGAAATCATTAAGTTTTTTAACTTGAATAAAATTATTCCGTGGAAAAATCTCTCAAAGGATATATACCTTGACATAGAAATTTTAATGGATTTAGATATTTTATTTTTGAGTTAAAAGGAAAAATTAATGGAAATTTTCAAAAGGATATTTTCAGAAAACCCTTGTTTTAAAAGACTAAGTGGGAGAGGGGTTCCAACGGCCTCACGGCTTCCATCACAATCCCCATTAGAGATCGCGGGTCCCTTCGCGTTACCCTGGGAGTGAACCCGTATAGGATGGGAATATCACAAGGATCTAGATCTAATGGAGGGATATAATTAATAACCCAGGACACATACTATGATCGGCCAGCCCCTCGTTGGAGGTTATAGTACGAGGTATGTCCATAGGAAATGAGAGGAAACGGCCATCCCCTCGATGGAGTTATCTTCTGGATCATTACCTAGAAGGGAAATTAATTTGTGGTGGTTAACATACTTAGCTTAGGGAACTGTTAATCTTCCCAAGAAGTTATGTCAGTTTTCCTAAGAACCAAATTAATTATTATCAGTTTTGATAATAAGGATAAAGTGTACAAAATTTTTTTATTTTCACAAACTAAATTCTTTTCTTTTATTTTCGATTTTTCAGAAATAGTGGGAGGTTCTTTTAGTCCATTGGCCATTATTCTCAGAGAGAATAAGCTAACGGGACCAAACTATGTGGACTGGAAGAGGAATCTGGACATAATACTCACAGTGGAAGTGTATAAGTATGTCCTTTATGAAACCTGTCCTGTTATTGGAGAGGGTTCCACTGCCGAGGAGCATGAGGCTGAGAAGACATGGAAGAAGGTTGACGAGATGGCTTGTTGCTACATGTTGGCCTCCATGTTTAATGTGCTCCAATCCAAACATGAGCACATGGCCACTGCGTATGATATAACTCAATCATTAGCCACGATGTTCGCGGATAAGAGCCGGCCCGCTAGGCAAGAGGCTCTTCGAACTATTATAAACACTAAGATTGCTGAGGGAGCATCAGTCATAGAGTATATACTCAAGATGATTGCTGCTTTCGAGGAGGTAGAAATCTTAGGGGCTGTTATTGACCCCGAGAGCCAAGTGGACATGGTTCTCAAATCTTTACCGGGTTCCTTTACTTAGTTTAAGTTGAATTACAACATGAGCAAGTTAAACATGAGTTTAACTGAGTGGATGAAGGAGTTCAGATGGCAGAGAAGGTCATGAAGCCACAATCAAAGGCTATGATTGCTAAGGCTTCTTTCTCTAGAATTGGGCCCAAACCCAGAAAGTTCAAAAGGAAGAAAGGAAATACAGCGGCTTAGCCTAAGATCCAACCCAAAGATAAACCCGAGGGCAAGTGCTTCAAATATGGACTGAAGGGATATTGGAAAAAGGAGTGTCTAGATCTTCAAGCTAAGAAGAACCCCACATGTAATGTTTTCTATCTAGAGTCTATATCAATAGTTGGGTCAACTTCCACTTTGATTGTTGATTCAGGAGCTATTGTTCACATCTGTAACTCCTTGCAGGGGTTTAGAAAGATTAGGAGACTCTAGAAGGGCGAACATGGACTACGTGTAGGAAATGGAGCACAAGTTTGGGCCCTTGCAGTGGGAGATTTGGATCTTGTTTTTTACTGTAATAGAATAGTGGTTTTAAAAGATATTTTATATGTACCTAGATTTCGACAGAATTTAATTTCGGTTGCAAAACTAATAAATTAAGGATATTATGCATCTTTCCATTCTGGTATTTCTATCAGTAGAGATGGAGAAATTTTATTTACTGCGCACATGTATGAAAATCTATTTTTCTTAAACCCTATTAACAATTAATTAAACAACGCTCAATCTGAACATTTAACAAGGAAGAGAAAGACCAATATCAATGACTCTTATCTTTGATATCTAAGGTTAGGTCATATCAACTCAACTAGGATTTAGAGGTTAATCTATGATGGGCCTTTGGGCGCATTGAGATTGAAAAATTGGCCTCAGTGTGAGTCCTGCCTAATGGGAAAGATGACCAAAAGGTCATTTACCCCTAAGGCAGATAGAGGTAATGAGGTATTGAGTCTTGTTCACACTGATATGTATGGTCTCTTGTCTACACCAGCTAGAGGGGGTTTTGAGTACTTTATCATTTTCACGGATGATTGTACGAGGTTTGGTTTTATTTACCTGATGAGATGCAAGTCTGACTTTTTTGACAAGTTCAAGGAGTTTAAGGTTGAGGTGGAGCGTCGGACAGGTAAATTGATCAAGACCTTACGACTAGATCGTGGTGGAGAGTACCTCCTGGGTGAATTCAAGGATTACATGATACATCATGAGATAGTATCCCAACTCTCTGCACTGGGGACACCCTAGCAGAATGGAGTAGCTGAGATAAGGAACAAGACATTGATGGAAATGGTCCGAAGCATGATGTCTCATGCTACTCTTCTAGTATCTTTTTGGGGATATGCCCTGGAAACAGCGGCATACATTCTGAACTTGGTGCTTTCCAAGTCAGTACCTAGGACTCCTTATGAGATGTGGACTGGGCGTAAGCCAAGTCTGAATTATCTCAGGATATGGGGTTGTCCAACTTATGTACTGGTCAAAGGAGATAAGTTGGAACCAAGATCAGAATTATGCTATTTTGTTGGGTATCCAAAAAGGACAAAGGGTGATTACTTTTATCATTCTAAGGAGCAGAAAGTACTGGTTAGTACCAATATTAGATATTTAGAGGATGATTAGAGTACCTCCACTAAAGGTTCAACTAGGTTGGAACTTAAGGAGAAGTTATCTTCGGAATCAACTTCTTCTAACCCGATTGTGGAACAGGAAGAGGTACAACCTTAAGAGCCTGTACAATTGGAGCTTCATTGTAGTGGGAAAGTATCTAGGGTTCCGGATAGATGGACTGGAGAAGCTTTTGAGCTAGTCTCTAACCATCAGGAACAAGACCCCACTAAATATGAGGAGGCTATTGCTGATACCGATTCAAATTTATGGCATGAAGCAATGAAAGTCGAGATTGAGTCTATGTACTTCAATTAAGTTTGGGATCTTGTAGCTTCACCTAAAGGAATAAAACCCATTGGGTGTAAGTGTGTATACAAGAGAAAGAGTGGAGTGGATGAGAAGGTAGAAACCTTCAAAACTAGGTTTGTGACGAAAGGGTATACTCAGAAAAAGAGAATCGACTATTAGGAAACTTTTCCCCCGGTAGCCATGCTTAAGTCAATTCGTATCCTCCTTGCCCTCGCATATCATTATGACTACGAGATATGGTAAATGGATGTCAAGACGGCATTTTTAAATGGCCATCTTAGCGAAGACATCTATATGTCCTAACCGGAAGGTTTTATTGCTGAAGGTTAAGAACATATGGTTTGCAAGTTTAAGAAGTCCATTTATAGACTTAACTAGGCATCGAGAGCATGGAACATTCGTTTTGATGAGACTGTAAAGCCTTATGGTTTTATTCAAAACGAGGATGAACTATGCGTATATAGGAAACTTGAAGGCATTAATGTGGTTTTTCTTGTCTTGTATGTGGATGACATTCTACTTATTGGAAATGATGTAGGGTCATTGTCATCTATAAAGGATTAGTTGTCTAGTCAATTCAGTATGAAGGACTTGGGAGAAGCCAGCTACATTCTCAAGATTAGACTTCTTAGAAATAGGAAGTAGAGAATGTTAGGATTATCCCAAACGGCATATATTGACAAGATGCTAGCCAGGTATAGCATGGGCTTATGTAAGGGAGCTCTAATTCCTTGTAGACATGGGTTGTCATTTTCTTCAAGGGACTGCCTTAAGTGTCAAGAAGAAAAGGACAGAATGAGTAGGATTCCCTACACTTCAACTGTGGGAAGTCTCATGTACGCCATGTTGTGTACTAGGCCAGATATCTGCTTTGTCGTAGGCTTGGTTAGTAGATATCAGTTGAACCTTGGGAAGGTTTATTGGCAAATTGTAAAGTATATTCTCAAGTACCTCAAGGGAATGAGAGATTATATGTTAGTTTATAAGGTTGATGACTTGGTTCCTACAGGATACACAGACTCAGACTTTCAGGTGAATAAGAATGAGAGAAAATCCACTAGTGGATATGTCTTCACCTTGTCTGGATGAGCTATTTCATGGAGGAATATCAAGTAATCTTGTATTGTTGACTCAACCATGAAAGTTGAGTATGTGGCAGCTTCAGAGGCATCTAAGGAAACAGTCTAGCTTCGAAAGTTCTTTTCAGAACTTGGAGTTGTGCCACACATAGACAGGCCAATTGTGATGTATTGTGACAACACTGGAGCAGTATCACAATCCAAAGAACCCAAGAACCACAAGAAGGGGAAGCACATCGAGAGGAAGTACCACCTGATCCGGGATTTCATCCAGAGATAGGAAGTCATGGTGGAACAGATTACCTCCGATAACAATCTAACTGATCCATTCACCAAGCCTTTGGCTGAGAAAGTCTTCAAGAGACACTTAGACACCATAGGGGTGGGCACCTACGGACTTAATTAGTCTTAGAGTGCAAGTGGGAGATTGTTGGGAAATATGCCCTTTTAGACTAGGTTTCTGATGTAAATATCGAATGTCTTAATAAAAGATTTTTTTTTCCAGAAATTGTTTGTGAATCTATATTTTATTTGTACACAATAACATTTGGAAAAGACCTATTGTGTTTAAGTAAGTGGTCCATGTGAATAGAGGTCTTTCACAGTAAGGTATGGATCATGAGTTACTTAACACATAAACATTTGTTCTTAACTGATTGATGAGAATGGGAATCTCATCATATTTAGATTATTATGTTGTGAATTCCAAATGGGGAATGGCTTACCTTTAGCCAGTGAGTTGTCCACTCACTTCATGACATAAGCGTATTTCGAATACGTAGAACATGACTTGTAGTAGTGGTTTCTTAAAGTACTATATGGTAGAAACCTAGACTACTATTGCTACAGCGTAGACTAGTACTCTACGACTTGAGTATGAGTTGGTGGTCTGACGAAGCTGACAGCATGTACTTTGATATGCTATAGTTGGGGTTCTATCGTAGGGCCAATATACTTGCATGTTGGGTATGTGTGATTAGTTAGTTAAGATAGACTTGTACAAGATAGTTTTTATACTATGTCGCCCCTTGTGGTTGTCTGAATGATCTAAATATCTTGGGCCTTGGGAAACATGACTTGGATGTTTGCTTTAGGGAAGCTCCCTTGGAAAGTGGAAACAATCCAGGAAGTCGTGGATTATTGGACTAGAAGCCTAAGGATGGTAGATGTCATTTAGAGAGGTGTAGTACACTTCTTCCTCTCTAAATGTACGACAATGTATAGAGGGGTATTTTAGTTATTACACTTGTAGGTTGGAAACTTTGCTAACGCAGCATTATCCTTGGGATCAATATTTTCTTATGGTGATATTAGGAAATATTTAAAATATAAAATACAACTATTTACATGGCAATGGTATTTTGGTCATTTTAGTAGCCAAGGCGGTGTGTCTTTTGGTCTCCAATATAGACTGTAAGTTCTAATTAGATATGTGCTAAGGAATTGATCTTAAATTAAATAGAATTTATTTTATTTAAGTAGACTGATTTAATTATTGGGTTAGAATAAAATAAAGGTCCATAGAGAGAGAATTAATTAAATTAGTTTAGTAGGTTAATTAACTATTCAGGGCTTTGGCCCAGTTTGAATAATTAAAGATTAACCTGAGACTAAACTAATATAGGCTTGTTAATTGGACTGGTTTATTTGGGCTGGAGAATTAATTATTTGTTAGGCCAATTAGTTGGTTCTAATTAGAATAATTAATTTAGTCCAAAAGGTTAAACTAAGAGTCCAATGGCCCAATCCAGTTTAACCTAGGGTTTTATTTAGGTTAAACCGGAGGATTGGAAATCATCGTTAATTTTTTGACGGCTTCTTCTCTGTGAAAAAAAGCCAGACGTCTCTCTCTCTCTCTCTCTCGAAAAAGTTTTTTAGTTTGTGAGTTGTTCACCAAACGGAATTAGGAAGGCCATATATTGGAAGATCGAGAGTTGAATGTTCACCTACATGCAAAGACGGAATAGGAGACTTGTAGGAATCACACTAGAGGTTTCCACTAGTGTACCTACCCTGGTTGCACACACTTTGGTCCAACCAATTTTAATAACGAGGAAAAGAGGTATTTTTTTTAAACCTCGGAATCCGTACAAAGCACGACCGGCGCCGGCTAGGCCTGCCGGAGCCGGCGTCGGCTCTGTTCAAAGTTCTCTATTCTTTAGTTTTTTCCAGTTTTTGTTTTCGCTTCTGCTGCGTGCCCTGTGTTTTTCCTTTTTTTATGCCTTCAAATGAACCTCCTTGGGGTTTGACTGATATCTGCTGACTAAGCCTACGGCAAAACAAATATCTGGCATGTACACAGTATGACATACAAAAGACTGCTCACAGCCGAAGTATAGGGAATCCTATTCATCCTATCTTTTTTTTCTTGAGATTTCAGATAGTCCTTTGAAGAAAAAGACAACCTATGTCTGCAAAGGATCAATGCCCCCTTACATGAGTTCATGCTGTACTTGGCCAACATCTTGTCAATTGTTGTAGCCTGTGTAAACCTAATATTCTCTACTTCCTATTTTTAAGAAGTTTTATTCTGAGAATGTGGCTTCACCTAAGTCCTTCATACTAAATTGACTCGATAGCCAAACTTTAGTAGATGACAGTATCCCTACATCATTTTCAATGAGTAGAATGTTATTCACATATAGGACAAAAAAAAAAAATCACATTTATGCCTTTCAGTCTCCTATACACATATGGTTCATCCTTATTTTGAATGAAACCATAAGACTTTACAGTCTCATTGAAATGAATGTTCCATAATCTAAATGTCTGCTTAAGTCCATAAATGAATTTCTTAAGTTTACAAACCATATGTTCTTGACCTTTAGCAATAAAACATTTTGGTTAGGACATATAGATGTCTTTACTAAGATGACTATTTAAAAATGTCATCTTGACATCTATTTGTCATATCTCATAGTCATAATGACATGCAATGGTAAGGAAGATATAGATGGACTTAAGCATGGTTACAAGGGAAAATGTTTTCTTATAGTTGATTCCTTCTTTATGAGTATACCTTTTCGCCACAAGTTTAACTTTAAAGGTTTCCACCTTCCCATTCGCTCCTTTCTTCCTTTTGTAAATCCACTTACACCCAGTGGATTTTATCCCTTCAGATGAAGTTACAAGATCCCAAACCTGATTGAAGTACATAGACTCAATCTTGACTTTCATTGCTTTATGCCATAGGTCTGCATCGATAGCAGCAATAGCCTCCTCATATCTAGTGGTATCTTGTTCCTGATAGTCAGAGATTAGGTCAAAAGCCTTTCCAATCCATCTTTCTGGAACCCTAGATATTCTCTTACTACGACGAGGCTCTAATTGTATAAGCTCCTGAAGTTGTGCTTCTTCTTGTTCTATAACCGGGTTAGGAGAAGTTGATTCAGAAGATAACTTCTCTTCGAGTTCTAACCTTGTTGAAGCTTTAGTGGATGTACTTTGTTCATCCTCCAAGTATCTAGTATTAGTATTCACGAGTACCTTCTACTCTTTAGGATGATAAAAGTAACCACCCTTTGTTCCTTTTGGATACCCTACAAAATAACATAATTTTGATATTAGTTCTAACTTGTCTCCCTTAATCAGTACATAAGTTAGACGACCCCATATCTTGAGATGATTTACACTTGGCTTATGCCAAGTCCACATCTCATAGGGAGTCCTAGGTACTGACTTGGAAGGCACCAAGTTCAGAATATATGCCGCTATTTCTAGGGCATATCCCCAAAAAGATACTGGAAGAGTAACATGAGACATCATGCTTCAAACCATTTCTATCAATGTCCTGTTCCTTCTGTCAGCTACTTCATTCTGCTAGGGCTTCCCCAGCGCAGAGAGCTGGGATACTATCCCATGATGTACCATGTAGTTCTTGAATTCATCAAGGAGGTATTCTTTATCACGATCTGATCATAAGGTCTTGATTAGTTTACCTGTTCGACGCTCTACTGTAGCCTTAAACTCTTTGAACTTGTTAAAAGAGTCAGACTTGCGTTTCATCAGATAAATGTAACATACATTGTACAATCATCTGTGAAAGTGATGAAGTACTCAAATCTCCTCTTACTGGCATAGACAAAGGACTATACACATCAGTGTAAACAAGACTCAATACTTCTTTGGCTCTATCCGCCTTTTAGGTAAAGGACTTTTTGGTTATTTACCCCATAAGATAGGATTCACACTGAGGCCAACTTTATAATCTCAATGAGCCTAAAGACCCATCATGAATTAACATCTGAATCCTAGTTGAGTTAATGTGACCTAACCTTAGATGCAAAAGATATAAGTCATTGACATTGGTCTTTCTCTTCCTATTTAAATGTTCTAATTGAGTGTTATTCAATTGATTGTTAATAGGATTAATGAAGAATAGATTTCCATACATGTGCCCAATACATATAACTTCTCCATTTCTACTGATAATAATACCAAAATGGAAAGGAATAGAATATCCTTGATTTATTAGTTTTGTAACTGAAACCAACTTCTATCTAAAACTAGGAACAAACAAAATATCCTTTAAAATAACTATTCTATTACTTCAAAAGTAAGTTCTAGTTCTCCTACAGCAAAGGCCCAAACTTGTGCTTAATTTCCCACGCGTAGTCCATGTTCCCCCTTCTGGAGTCTTCTAACATTTCTAAATCTCTGCAAGGAGTTACAGATATGATCAATGGCTCCTGAATCAACAATCTAAGTGGCAATTGATCCGACCATTAATATAGACTCTAGCTAGAGAACATTACCTATGGGGTTTTTCTTGGCCTGAAGATCTGGACACTCCTTTTTTCAAGTCCCTTCTTCCCACACTTGAAGTATTTGCCCTTGGATTTATCTTTAGGCTGAGACTTGGGCTGATGCACTGCATTCTTTTCTTCTTCTTGAACTTTCTGGGCTTGGACCCAATTATCGAAGAAGAAGTCATCATAGCTCTAGCCTATGGCTTCATGACTTTCTCTGCCATCTGGAGCTCCTTCATCAATTCATTTAAACCCATGTTTAACTTGTTCATGCTGTAATTTAATTTTAACTGAGTGAATGAGCTTGGCAAAGATTCGAGAATTATGTCCACTTGGCTCTCGGGGTCAATAATAGCCACCAAGACTTCTGCTTCCTGGAAAGCAGTAATCATCTTGAGCATATACTCTCTGACTATACTCCCTCAGCCATCTTGGTGTTTATAATCATTTTAAGAGCCTTCTGCCTTGCGGGCTGACTCTTATCTGCGAACATTATGGCTAGAGATGTGCTAATATCATATGTAGTAGCCATGTGCTCGTGTTTAGATTGTAGTACATTTGACATGGAGGCTAACATATAGCATCGGGCTTTCGACAGCCTTCTTCCATGCTTTTTCAGCCTCACGCTCCTCAGCGGTGGAACCTTTCCCAATTACTGGGCAGGTCTCGTATAGGACATACTTATATTCTTCGACTGTGAGTGTTATGTCCAGGTTCTTTTTCTAGTTCACATAGTTTGGACCCATTAGCATATTCTCATGGAAAATAATGGCCAAGGGACTGAAAGAACCTCCACTAACCATTTCTAAAATTTTGAAAAATAAAATAAATTCTCAGTATTTATAAAACAAAAATAATTTTGTGCACTTTATGCTTATATTAAACTCGATGATAGCTAACCCCATTAGTATTATCTTTAACATGATTAATTTAGCTCTTAGGAAAACTAACATAGCTTTTTGAGAAGATTAACAGTTTTCTAAACTAAGTGTGTTAACCACCACAAATTAATTTTCTTTTTAGGTAATGATTTAGAAGATAACTCCATCAAGGGGATGGCCATTTCTTCTCATTTCTTGTAGACATACCTAGCACTATAACCTCCAACATGGGCCGGCCAATATAGTACGTGTCCCGAGTTATCAATTACATCATTCCATTGGTTCTAGATTCTTGTGGTATCTCCGTTCTATACGAGTTCACTTTCAGGATGACACGAAGAGACCCATGATCTTTAATGAGGATCATGATAGAAGCCGTAAGGTCATTAGAACCCCTTTCCTACTTAGTTTTTTTAAATAAGGGTTTTCTTAAAAAAAATATTATTTGAAAGATTCCAATTAAGTTCTCCTTAAACTTAAAATAAAATATCTAGATCCATACAAAATTTTTATGTCAAGGTTTATACCCTTTGAGAAATCTTTCCTCATGAATTAATTTTATTTAAGTCAAAACTTAATAATTTCAAAAATTTTCCATTTAAAAAATTCCTAGAGATTTTGATCTCAAGGCTATATTTGACAAAAATAATTTTTTCTTTGCTAAAAAGAATTAAAATGGCTTTTCATTTTACAAAAATTTCTAAATCCATAATATTTTGTATGTCAAGGATAAAAAACCTTTAAGAAAATAATTAAGGATTAATTTTTGTTTAAGTTAAAATACTTATTTAATTAAAGAAAAATATTTTTTCTTGTCAAATAAAATTTTCTAAGGACTTTGGTCTTTTAGAAAACATGCACATAGGATTCAAAATAATTAGCATGATAGAAAACTGAAAACGTTTTTATGCTTTTCTAATTTTAATCCAAAGTGCTCAAATTAAAAGAATTAAACACATTAATTAAATTAATTAATGATATTGTTTAATTCTAATATCTTTACTATTATTTTTCATGAAAAATATTCAAAGAATATTAACTATTACAATAAAAATAACTTTGCTTGGTATGGGACCAAAAATCTAAAAAAAATATATATTTTTTTCTCTAGTCCAGTGCACCAGCCACATTGGATCATGGCCCATGGGAAAACCCATGGACCACGGTTTGCGGGCACCCCGGGCCCCCGGTGCAGCAGCGAGGAAGCTACTGCTCGGTTTTCGTGAGGAAACCCGGCTACTGCGAGGAAGCTTCCTTGCACGCGCCCTTAGTCGAGGTTATCTCGGGCCCGGCTGCAGCTTCAAGCCGCGGCTGGCCTAGGTTGCCTCGGCTCCCCTCACATCAAAAGCACCGGTTCGGCTTGATTTCGGCTCATCTTGGCTCAGTCCATCTTCTCCAACGATTTCGCTATGATTTTTCTTTTTGCAAATTTCGTTGGTTTCCTCTGCAATGCTTTGCAATCGTCCAAGGTCATTTTTTGTTATATATTTTCACAAAAAAAAAAAAAACAACCGTCTATACCTTTTCAAATTGGGCTTACACGAAGCTAAACAAAACTTTGAAGAAAAAATTACAGAAGCTCCTATACCTCAACGGTGAGGTATACAACCATTTTACCTATACCAAAACAATGAAGGATCTCATTATAATAGGTCTTGTCAGGTTTTATTAACTAGAATGCATCATCCTAAGCCTTTCAAAGCCAAGGCTCTGATACCATTTTGACAGAATGAAAAACAGAGGAACATGCATGCGAAGGAAATAAAACAGACACGGCGCAACGGAAGGTTAAAAATATACCTCTAGAATGCTGGTCTAGTTAAGAAGATGAGGCACCAACCACAGGAGAAGCTACTTGCCTTGAGGACGATTTTAGCGAGAAACCAGCAATCCGTCGGCTTCTTCTTGGCATGAACATGAAGCTTTTTGTTTCTTAGAATATTCCTCCTCCTATCTATGTTGGTAAAACAACATAGGTGAGGATGGTCCTTCTTGATCCTTTGCTATTAATTAGAAAGACAAGAAGATGGAAAAAAGAGAAGAAGAAGAAAATGTGAGAAGCAGAGAGAACAGAGGCTCTAGTGTTCTTTTTTTCTTCTCGTGTGCTTTTTATTTCTTCACAACTTCTTCTGTTCACATCCCAGATAACCCAATTTTGGTGTTTTGATATTTCAAACATTCGTAGGTTATCAACAAAAGAGGTTTGGGTAATCTCCAACTTTTTTGTACTGTAAATAATAAAACCCTTTAGTCCAAGCTATTGGATCAAAATAATTTATTATTTTTCCTTAGACCCAATGAGCCCAAAAATAATAACCATTAATTATTTATTTCCTGGACCTATTAAAATAACCCAATAAAAAATTAATAAGCACAAATGAACTAAAATAATTATTAAGCCTCTTATTAACTAATTTAAGCTCAGGTTAATTTTTTTAATTATTCAATCTGGGCTTAGGCCTTGAATAATTAATTAACCAATCAAACTGGATAATAAATTTAATTTCTCTCATTCTTTTTATTTTATTCTAGTCTTAAAATAAATTAGATTTTCTGAATAAAATAAAATCATTTTTTCCATTATGACCATTCCTCGACCTAAAATAATTAAAACTTACGGGCTATTTTGAAGGCCAAAAAGACATATCGCCTTGGCTACTAAAATAATCAAAATACTTTTGCTATATAAATAGTTATATTTTGTATTTTAAATATTTTCTAATATCATCATAGGGAAATATTGTACCCAAGGACAATGCTGCGTTAGCTATGTCTTCGACCTATATGTGAAATGACTAAAATACCTCTCTATATATCGCCGTTCATTTAGAGAGGAAAGAATGTACAAATACATCTTTAAACGACATCTACCATCCTTAGGTTTCTAGTCCAATGATCTATAACTTCTTGGAATATTTCAGCTTTCTAAGGGAGCTACCCTAAAGTCAATATCCAAGTCATGTTCCCTAGGGCCCTAGATAATTAGATCATTTGGACAATCACAAAGGGTGATATAGTGTAAACACTATCTTGTATAAGTATGTCTTGACTAATTAGTCATATATACCCAACATATAAGTATATTTGTCATTCTCAAGAACCTCAACTATAGTAGATCAAAGCATATATTTTCAGCTTCATCAGACCAGTGACTTATACTCAAGTTGTAGAGTACAAGTTCACACTGTAGCAGTAGTAGTCTGTTAGAAACCACTACTATAGGTCCAGTTCTACGTATTCAAAATACGCTTGTGTTTTGAAATGAGTAGACTGCTCATTGGCTAAAGGTAAGCCATTCCCTATTTGGAATTCATAACATAATAACCTTGCCATGATGAGATTTCCATTCTCATCATCCGGTTGAGAACAATAGTTTATGTGTTGAGTATCCCATGGTTCATACCTTATTGTGAAGACCTCCATTCACATGATCCATTTACTTAAATATAATAGGTATTTTCCAATAAAATCGTGCACAAATATAAAGAAAATTTTACAAACAAATTCTGAGAAAAATATTTTTATTAATATATGTTAAAAATATATCAGAAACCTAGTCTAAGATGGCATATATTTTAATAGGAATGTCTGAGAAATTGATAATATCCACTTATCTCTTTCTTTCAACTTTACAACTAGCATAATTTGCATCTGTGTATCCTATAAAATAAAAAAGTTAGTTCTAGGATACCATAGATCATAATCATGTGTCCCAACTAAATATCTAAATATACGTTTTACAGCTCATAAGTGAGATTCTTTGGGATAAGATTGGAATCTTGCACAAAGACAAACCGAGAACATGATGTCAAGAGGGTAGCGGTAAGATATAAAAGACTTCCGATTATACCTCGATGCTTAGATTCATCTACCTTCTTACCTTTTTCATCTATGTCAAGTTTTAATGAGGTGCTCATAGGTGTACTGATTTCTTTTATTTGATTCATTGCAAACCTTTTGAGTAGTTCTTTAGCATACTTAACTTGATTTAGAAAGATTCTATCCTTGATTTAATTAATTTGTAGACTGAGAAAGAAATTGAGTTCCCCCATCATACTCATTTCAAATTCTTACCGTATAGTCTTTGCAAACTTCTTACACAAAGATTATTTAGTAACTCCAAAAATAATGTCATTAACATATATTTGAATAATTAAGAAATCATCAGAATTTTTAGTTTTGATGAACAATATAGTGTTAATCAACCCTTTTAAAAATCCTTTTGAGAGAAGAAAACCACTAAGTCTTTCATACCAAGCTCGTGGAGCTTGTTTTAGATCATAAAGAGCTTTGGAAAGCTTAAAAATATGAATTGGAAACTGTTCATGAATAAAACCTGGGGGTTGCTCCGCATAAATTTCTTTTTCAATAAAACCATTTAAAAAGGGACTTTTAATATCTATTTGATAAAACATGAAACCTTTGGAGGACGCAAAAACAAGTAACATTCTGATAGATTCTAATCTAGCAATATGTGCAAATGTCTCATCATAGTCTATGCCCTCATTTTGATTAAATCCTTGGGTATTGAGTCTAGCTTTGTTTCTAATAATAACACCATGCTTATTAAGTTTATTTCTAAATACCCACTTGGTACCAATCATGGGTTGGCCAAGTGGTCTAGAAATAAGTTTTCAAACTTGATTTCTTTCAAATTGATTCAATTCTTCTTGCATAGCCAAAATCCAAAAATCATCACTCAAGACTATATCAATGCAATCAGGTTCAATACTTGAAAGTAAGGCAAAATTATCAATAAAATACCATTTGGTTTTGACACCACAGTTTGGAGCTCCGATAATTTGCTCTTTTGGATTTTTGGTTTTATACTTCTATTTTTTTGGTAAGCTTTGATCAACATGCTCTTCAATTCTTTGCTCGTTGTCTTTAGCTTGCTATTCTTCCAATTCCTCTTATTTGGCATGGTTGTCAAGTGATGGAACTTTATAATGTTCAATGCCATTTTTTTTTTAAGTATCCACATCATTATCATCTCTTCTAGTGGAATATATGTTAGATTCATCAAATACAATATGTACGGATTCTTCCACAAGAGTTCTTTTATTATATATATTCTATATACCTTTTTATTAGAAGTATAGCCAAGAAATATAGCCTCTTTCGATTTGCTATCAAATTTGCCAAGATTGTCTCAAGTGTTGAGAACAAAGTATTTGCATCCAAAAACTTTGAAATATAAGATAGATGAAACTTTGTCAAACATAAGTTCAAAGGGTGTTTTTCTTAGAAAGGATCTTAGCATAACTCGGTTTACAATATAGCATGCTATATTCACAGCTTCTGCCTAGAAATATTTTAGAAGGGAGTTTTCACAAAGTATTGATCTTGCTGTTTCTGGTAAAGTTCTATTTTTTCTTTTAACTACACCATTTTGTTGGGGAGTTTTTACAGTTGAAAAGTTATGAGGAACACCATTTTCATCAAAGAATTTTGTAAACTCATGGTTGCAAAATTCTCTATCATTGTCACTTCTAATTGAAATCAATTTGCACCTAAGGGGAATTTTGAACATGGTTGAGTAACTTTAAAAATTCAAAAAATGCTTTATCTTTTTGAACAAGAAACAAGGTTCAAGTAAATCTCAAAAAATCATCCATCAATACATATGCATACCTTTTACCACTAAGGCTAGTGGTCCTCATTGGTCCAAATAAATCCATATGTATAAGTTCAAGAGGTTTTGAGGTTGAAATTATTTTCTTGGGTTTAAAAGATTTTTGGTTTGTTTTCCAAATTGGCAAGTATAACATAATCGGTTCTTTTCAAATTTCATTTTGGACAATCCTATAATAAGCTCTTTTGAAGACAATCTATTTTGTAAGTTAATAGATAAATGGCCTAATTTTCTATGCCACAGGTAGCCATTGACATCATTTACGGAAAGACATTTTATATTGTGCGCAATAAGACCATCAAGATATAGTACATAGACATTACCGATGCGGTTTGCAACAAAAATAATTTTATTACTAGAATTATCAATAATAGTGCATGAATCTTTGTCAAATTTAACCTTACAACCATTGTCACACAATTGGCTAATGCTAAGCAAGTTGTACTTCAATCTATCAATCAATAATACTTGCTTAATAATAGTGGAGGTTTCCTTACCAACATTACCTATATCGAGTATTTTTTCCTTTTTCTTTTCTCCAAAGGTGACAAATCCATTGTTTATAGATCGAATGTCTTCCATTAGTGTTGCATTTCCTGCCATGTATTTAGAGCATCCATTATCCAAAAATCACTTTGTGGAGCACATCTTTTGTAGCAAATATACATATATACAAGATGAAAGAATGACTTTTAGTTCCCACACTTTCTTAGGTCCATGGGGGTTAGTAATAGTTTCTTTAATTTTCCACACAGTTTTCACATTGGACTCCAACTTCTTCTTAACATGACACCTAGATGATTTGTGTTCATGTTTTCCACAATATGTGCAATAAGTACGAGTCATATACGAGGAACTAGCTTTCACAAAGTATGATTTGTACTTTTCTGCTTTATTCACATGCCTATAGCTGAGACCATTTCTGTCCCCAGCTACGTTGCACTCCAAGCGATTTATTTAGATTTTCTTTGCCATTTGTGAATTTTTTAATGCATGTAGTAAGATCATCAACTCTGCTTTTCATGTCATCAAAATCACTAAGCATAATTTCAAGAGAAAGTACTTTGCCAGTTAAGTATTTATTCTCAAGTGACATACAATTCAAGGAAGTTGAGATAACATCCTTTTCAACACATGAGATGTTAGGAACTCCAGTCATCCATTATCATAAAATGTAGAGGGAAAAAAAAATTGAATTCCAATCCCAAGATCACATGTCTGTGAATAAAATGGGTAAAAGCATTGGTACAATATTTACCTTTGCTGCGAGTAGATTTCAAAATTTTCTCCTGAATGTTGATGGCGCGATCTAGCAGACCCTACGATCTTAGACGAACAAAATACTCTTAGTTGGAATGCTCAAACCGAGCCACTGCAATCCAATGATAGGATTGTCTCTAATAGAAATCCACACAAGGTTTAAACACTCACAAAGTCACTTAGTTCTGTGCTAGTAAAACAATATAGCAGCTAGGTTTTAATTAGAGAAGAGAATGGAAGAAGACCACACCGAAAACCGATTTTTGTGTGTGTTTTTAAAGGAAAACATTTTTCTTCTTTTCTATAGGTTTTTAGGATTTTAACTAATTACAAATAAGTCCTTCAAGGTTTAATTAAAAATAATTAAAACCTTGAATTTTGTATAATTGCAATTAGGCCCATGAATTATAACAAACTTATAATTCACCTATAAGATTATTTTTCTCACAATTAATTCCATAATATTATCAAACAATATATTGAGTACTCAAACCTTTATTGTGTATGACCTATTAGGTTTCCTCGTTTATTAGTATCAAAATATGAATTAATCCAAACATCTTTAAGATTAATAATCCTTGATAATTAGAATTAACTTATTAATTCTAAATGGGATTAATTTATTAATTCTCTATTTAATAAATCTATATTCAGCAGATCATGAACGGTATCTAACAACACATCATAACCACACAAAAGTCAAGTGGCTTAACATGAACCTTTCAATAGCAAACAACACTGCAATAAACTCATTTCATCATACAATAGCTTATTCGGTTTGGAGTATGGAATTAGTGCCAACTCCTTCTAAACTATTAATTAATTTTGGTCCGAATATTTTAATATTTATTTTTGGAATCCACTACTCATCATGTGTATCAATTAGAACTATTTTCAATATATAGTCGCCTTGGCCAATGATTTTTCCAATAGTGATTCCTACAAGTGACTGTGATATATTTGCCCCTACTATTAGAAGTGGTGAATCCTTTATTGATCCTCTCAATTACTTTCATTTACTTCATATTGTACCTAATATCCATTTCGTATGTGGTTTTGTTAGGACTCTAGAGATTGGAATCAAAGTCCAACACTATTAGCAAATAAAGTACCTTGGAAATCTCAAGTCTAAGGATACTTGTACGTTTGCTATAACGAGATTCTATCACTGGCACTAAATATTTATCCATGCGATTATCTCATAGTTAAGTCATCCAATGTACTTGTTCAAATAACAAGCATCCACATGTTACCTTTGAGTATCACAATACTCACGGATGTGAGAACCACCGCCTGATCAAATCAGAAAGTATAACACGTGCTAGTTTTAATGCATTAATGATGTCCTATCTCATTAATCTTATGACTAAGGATAATTTAAGTACGAACACTATATAATGTAGTAGGAAGCTCACATCATAATCTCTATCATGATTTCTTTAACACAGTATTGCACTTGGGACTTTTTCTAACAGTTACATTCACATGAAAGTATAAATAAAACAAACTGAAAGATAAAGAAGGACTTGTATTATTAAACAAATGTACAACATACAAAATACATGTAATTGCCTCTAGGGCATAACATTAACAAACAGCTAATGGTATCAAGTAAAACTTTGTTCTCACTCAATAGCTTAACATTGTCATCTAGTAGGGAATCAATCTTTATTTCATTTCTTTGTTTCTTTTAGATAACTTTTTGAATTCATGGAACATGTCAACAAGAAGCTCATTTGGATCATTAGAATTTTCACAATCAGAATCATGTAGCTTAGCTATATAATTAAAAGGGGTAGGTTTTACCTTATCTTCTATGGCCATGAGGCATATCTTGGCTGTTTTAGTTTCGGACTCACAATTTTCTTCAGTTTCAGATCCATCTTGGTCCCAAGTCCCGACTAGTCCTTTACCTTTCTTTGCTTTCAAGTCTTTCCTTTTCTTTTTGTTCTGCTTGTCCTCCCTTTTTTAGTTATTCGACAATCAACAAAGAATTGTTTCATGCTCTTACATTCATAATATTGAGGTTTGAATGATGAAATTTGTCTTTTATTTTTGACAAATGTCTTGCCTTTTTTGAAGTTGCCTTTTTGGAGCATCTTCCTGAATTTTCTGGCAACCATGGCCAATTTATCAGTGTCTAGATCAGTGCCATAATCACTTTCTAATTGTTCACTGTTAACTTTATCATCAATAGCTTTTAAAGTAGTTCCTTTTTTCCTCTATCATCATCATATTCTTAAAACATTTTAAGTTTTATCTCATGAATTAAGAGAGGCCCAATCAGTTCTTCAGTTGGTAGGTTATTCAAATTCTTAGATTCTTCCACATCTAAGGTCTTAGGTTGCTAACTTTTTGGCAATGCATCAAGTATTTTTCTATTTTGCTCACCAAGAGAATAAATTTTTCCATAAGCCTTTAATCCATTCATAATATTTGTAGATCTAGTGAACATATCAATTATGTTCTCATTTGGTTTCATGGTATATAGCTCATAGTCACGGACTAATAGTCCTAATTTTGATTACTTTATTTGATTTATCCCCTCATGTGTGACTTTAAGTAATTTCTACATTTCATTAGCTGAATCACAACCACTAACTCGGTTGTATTCATTAACATCAAAAGCACATCACAGTACATTCATAGCCTGAAAATTTAAGGTCATTTTTTAGGTATCTTCATTGTCATATTCGTTGCTTTGTTTAGGCACTTTTCTACCTTCGACAATTTTGTATAGGACAAATGATCCATTTCAATCAGATTCCATAGCTCAAAATTTATTGAGCATACATAGATCTTCATTTTTTTCCCCCCAGAAAGTATAGTTACTTCTATTGAACATTGGTGGTTTGTTTATTGAAGATCCTTCAATGTACGGTAGAGATGAAGTGTTTACCATCAAGATCTTTTCTATAGGCTATTAGGTTTAAAGCGATGTAGACTAGTCTCTGATACCAATTGATAAACCTTATAGAGGGGGGGGGAGGGGGAGAATGAATAAGGTTTATGACAAACAATTGCAGATTTTTTTGAGTTTTTTGAAAATTTAAAAGAAAAGCTGAGCGATGTGTGTGTGTGCAGATCAGTTGAGATTTTGTGCAGTTTTTAAGAGTGCAGTTAAGGATCTTTCGATGCCTCACTAAATGAAGAGAGAAGCCACACTATTAAAGATGAACAGATAATGGATCCACAACCATTTTACTTTATCATAGAAATGTCTTTGCATGAATCAGTATGTATGGGCAACAATGCACGATTTTCAAATCAAATGAATAGCAAAATAACAATCATAAATTTCAGAATAAATACAAGAGAATAGACCTAATGATTTATAATGATTTAATCGTCAAATGATCTACATCCACTACCTTATGCACACACTTAAGGATTTTAGCTCAACTACTAAAATATTTTTCCAAAATTAATGGTGGTAGGTAACACTAATATTACAATAGAGGGTCACCATACTTAGTTTTACCTCAAAATTTCTATACACTCAACAATTAAGGCTTACCCCAACTGGGTTTTACCTCTCGAACCTTGAACTAATTTCAAATTAAAGAGAAAGTGCAGAGATAGCTCACAAATTAAGCATATATACACAGTTAGAGTAGCTTTACCATTTTACCTTTAGAATGATTGATCTCAATTTAAAGTACAATGTAGATGAGGGAATTTTATTTTTCAAGAGTGTTAGGATATTTCTGAAGATGTTAGCGCAAATCCCTATTGAAAATCACGTTCAAATGATTTTTATAAGGGTAAACATCGCGACTGCAACAACTATAATAGCTAGTTGTTGCAGTCAGGTTTTGCAAAATTTTGGACTCATAATATAAAAATTGTGCGTTCAAAAAATGCGTCCAAAATAGCACTTTATGCTAAGAAGTATACTTTGATTTTGGCACTTTGGAAACTGGCTTTGGATAAGGGTTTTGGATTCAGTTTAAAATAACTCATCCAAGTTTTTATAAAATCAAGAGCTTTTCTTCTAAGATTATTTTTATGATCAAAGCCAAGTTTGAAAAACCCTCTTTTGAAACTTCGAGTGCTTCATATGAAATAAATTGAACTTAAGGTAAAGAGACATATGAAATATAAGTAATACCTTAATCATAATTTCCTAATTTATAATTCTTTAAAGAATCTTCATGGTATGAAACTCCTTTAGGTAGGATCTTAGCTTAATCAATTCTTTTTTAACCGCATCATATATGAATTGTTTTTCAATCTAACTTTTGAGACTTAGAAGAACTGTGCTCAAACATACCATAATCCAAAAATTCTATCATATACATATCACACATGTTAGTCCACATCAATGTTTGTCATTTATCAAAACATAGGAGAAAAATCGTTAGGCTAACAATTATCTGAGAAGTAGAAAAATTACAACTCAATAATCTAATTTGTCTTCAGTTTCATATTTAACAATATTCTCATTATCATTATCATTGTTTGTATCCCAATCCTACTCATAATCCTTTTCTTGTTCACTCAAACTTTGTTCCTCAACTTGTAAGTCTACAATCTTAGCTATACCAAATTCATCTACTAATGGGCCCATATATTCAAACACCTCACATTTTGTTAGCAAGTGTTGTAAAATATTAGGGCATCTATAACATAACGTACTTTAGATTTACACATTATTCACCAATCGATCTTTAGTTTTTTGCATCTCAGATATGGGGTATAGTACACTTGATTAGCTTGAAAGGCCAAAATAAAAGGATAAAAAATTGGATACCTTATTTCCAACCTCACCTTTAAGGTTATGAGAATACCTAATATGTCAACATAAAATAAACTTCAAACATATCTAGAATTATTATGTAGTCGTCAAAACAATTTAACTCTCTTGTAGATTAATAGAAATAAACCTCTCAAAAGCATATATCAATCTATATTGTACATAACTACCAACTCTAGCTTCGTATGACAAAAGAATTAGTAAATGTTCCATAACACTAAAAAATACTGGTGGAAAAATTCTCTCTAACTTGTAGATTAATAAAGCAATATCCTTCTCTTGATCATACATATATGACACCGATAACTTTGAAGAGTACAAATCTCTATAGAAAAGGCTTAGCTTAGTCAGAACAGTCTATATTCCTTCAGTAGAAGAAATTCTCATAATGCTATAGGTATTAACTGTTCCATAAACACATGACAATCATGACTTTTCATGCCAGATATCTTAACTTGTTTTAAGTCAACACACCTCTCCAAATTTGAAACATACCTATAAAAAAAAGTCTAAGTTCCTTTACCTATTCTAACGAAGCCTCCACTGTTCTTTTGCTAATGTGTAATAGGCTTTTCATTTTGCTTTCTTGCTTTGATTGACGGGATCAATGCACAATTCCATATGGTTACAATACTTGCACATATCATACCTAGACTTTACATTGTCCTTCATCTTACCATTTATATCCATCATGGTGTTAAACATATTATTAAATACATTTTTTCTCATTATGCATCATATCTGTATTATGTTGTATCAGATTTATTTTTTAATGCCGCAGATCTCAAGATATATTGCAATTTGCCTAGTTACGGTATTCACCTATACTATCTGCCTTTGTAAGTTTGGATAGAGTTTTTATGATTTTGGGAAGAAGTCATATTACATCCCACATTTGATCCCTAATTAAGCATGGTGAAGGTAGTGATTGTTTTACATCTCTATCTATTCTAAAAGACTTACAATCTCTTTTGAAATAATGTCCAAATAGCAAGAATTATCGATGGCAATTGAACCATGATTGTTTACCTTAGACTAGTAACTGGAAAGACTTTATGTTGGAATGTAGGCCCAAAATGGACAATATATTTCTATATTTTGGAAATTAATAAAATGCTCCATTCATTAATGTTTGTTTGTTTACATATATGTGCACATTAAGGTTTAAGTGTATTAGTAAATAATTTATGTGATTGTCGCGCTTTCACAATAAGGTGTAGATTATAGATTATTAACACATAAGGTGAAAAATTATTCTTGATTGATTGATAAAGTTGGGTATTTTGTCAAGGCTTAGATCATAACACTATGGTTTCTAAATGAGAAATGATTTACCTTAGATCAATGACTAGTCCACTCATGCCAATAGTGTAAGCGTATTTGGAATACATAAAACTGGACTACGAGATAATAATGTTTATAAAAGTACTAAATAAATAAAGATTGATTTATCGCTGTTATTGCATGGATGAGTACCCTAAGACTTAAGTATAAGTTAGTGGTTTTGTGAAGTTGGACTTGTAGACTTTGATATATTATGGGTGAAGTCTTATTGCAAAGCTAATAACCTTATACATTAGGTGTATGAATCTAATTAATTAAAATGGATTTATACAATAAAGTTTCTATACTTTATTATATGAAGAAATCACCCCCTTATGATTGTTCGGGATAATATGAATAATCTAGGGCCCTGAGAAACATAACTTAGTATGTATGCTTTTGTGTAGCTCCTAGAAATAAGTTGGTATATATTGGAAGTCATGGATTATCAAATTGGTTATCAAAGAATGGTAAATGTTATTGAGAAAGGTGTTAGTACATTTTTTCTATTTCAATGACGGGTGTTACGTAGAGGGATATTTTTATCATTACATATGTAGGTCAAAGACATCGCGCTTACAATATTATTCTTGTGGTCAATATTTTCATATAGTGATAAATGAAATATTTAAAATGATAAAATATGACTATTTGTTAGTAAGAGTATTTTGATCATTTTAATAATAAAGAATAATATGTCTTTTTGGTCTCCAAAGTAACTCAAATAACCTTAGTAAATTTTATTTACTATATGAGCTTGTTCGGTGAATTTAATATTGTAAGAATTATTCTAGGAGTCTAATAATTATTTATTTGGGTTAAAATAATTTATTGAGTCAATTTAATTTAATTAGTTTATTAATTAATTAACTTGGGTAATTTTATATTGGATCCAAGAAGATCGATTAATTAATAAGAGAGCTATTTAATTAGTGTTGGACTAATTTAATTAAATTAGTTTATTAATTAATTATCTTGGATAATTTTATATTGAGCCCAAATAGATTAATTAATAAAGGAGCTATTTAATTAGTCTTGGTCTAATTTAATTAAATTAGTTTATTAATTAATTATCTTGGGCATTTTTATATTTGGCCCAAGTAGATTAATTAATAAAGTAGCTATTTAATTAGTCTTGGACTAATTTAATTAAATTAGTTTATTAATTATTTTTGATAATTTTATATTGGACCCAAATAGTTTAATTAATAATGGAGCTATTTAATTTGCCTTGGGCTAATTTAATTAAATTAATTTATTAATTAATTATCTTGAGTAATTTTATATTGAGCCTAAATGGATTAATTAATTAATTAATAAGGAAACTGATTAATTAGTCTTGGGTTAATTGAAAAAACCGTAGCCTACTAGGGTGGTGAGTGGTGGCTTTTTATTATTTTGGAAACAAAGGATAGTCATCACAAGTAAAAAGGAAAAGGCAAAAAGAAAAAAAAAAAAAGGAAACAAGAAAAGAAAAAACGTGAATAGTGGCTGTGGAAATAAAGAAACCAAAAAAATGCTATGTGTATTTGAGGTTGAATTTGAATGTTTGATGCTACGTGAAATATAGCTTCACGTTTTGGACACAAAACCAAATTGAATATAGACAGCTTTTCGGTTTTCTTTTGTGGCTACCGTTTTTCTTCTTTTTGTCAATTTTCTTCATTTCTATTCCTTTAGCTTTTTCCTTTGGAAAAATTTAGCTCTTCCAATATTCTTTCAAAAATTAATTAATATATCATAATTCTACTTTTAATGGTAGATAGCCTATAGGAGGTTCGAGAATATTTTGGAAGATTGAAAGTAAGCAAATTTGGTACGCGTGTTTGATGTGAAGGAGTCGACACTTAACTAGTATTTCTATAGAATAAGTAGTTGTGACAAACTAAAGTGTTCCATCAAACCTAAAACCTCCAATTATTCAATCTAAGCGACCTAAAAGTAAGTATTCTTAAACTTTGGCTTGGAAAAAATTTTAAATTGTTATTTTTTTTATGTGTTTTTATTTTCTCGTGATCCTTTGACTTTGTATGTTCTATATAATATAGACATGCCAGGATCCTTGATGTATTCCCCTCGCTTAGCATTCTGTATGTAGGAAAGTCACTAATAGTCCACTATAGTACAGCCTGTAACTGGAAATTTTGTTTATTAGAAATATCATATGTAGAGATACCCTCCGTTCACAATTTTTTTTTTAATTCATATATAAGCGGTTGCAGATACACATCTAACTTTTACTTTGGATTCTTTAGACCAAGAATTATAACTATCAAAAACATCACAAAACTTTTCATGCACATCTAGGGTAGTAAATTATATGGAGTTACTATCACTAGCTAATAACAATACTACTTCCATTACAGCCTAAATGGCGAAAAACCATCTGTACACAATCTAGGTCTAAAATTCTAAGGTTTTGCTGTGAAATCAGGATATGTTCGACGAAATGCTACTATGCCTCACTGTCCCATGGATGATTTAGTATCCCATCTTTGACTTAATTTTCTGTATGCCATCTCATGTGCTCTACTATTATCTTAGATGTATAAACGTCTACCATATTCTGTTGTTTATTCTTTCCTATTCTAATTGCTAAAACTATAACCACAACAATTGATTCTTGTGTTCTTAATCCCTAGTTATTTTAATTACTAACCAGATGGGACATTAACTCTTAAGGCATTAAAGTTCCACACTTAATCATAACAAATTATAAACTTCCTAAAAAGAACAAGGTTTTACAAGATGAGAAAATAAGTGATGGCTAGGCCAAGAATAAGAATGAAAAAATGAGGCAAGAAATAAAAAAGGAGTGGTTAGGGTTTTGTTCTTAATAGCTGGGGTAAAAGTAATATAGGTTAAGTTGTGGGTCATTTTAATAATTGCTAGTTGCATTGGCTATTTCAAAACCGCAAACGATTTTTTCTTTGACCAGTCCACGAGTTCCAGGACAAGATAATAATATTTTAATTAAAAATAATTAATTGTCACTGTTGGTGATGATTTTTATATTTTTAGAAGGATATTAAATACACACACACACACACACACATATGTATACACACACACACAACAACAACAACAACAACAACAACAAAAGAGAATATATTTCTTATTTTTGTAACGTTTGATTAATATAAAATTTCTATTTTGGTCTATATATTAACACTTCCTATGGGCTTTGTCTTACATTCTTAACCAGATTAGAACAAGGTAATTTGATTAAAAAGGAACTTCTAATATATTTAGAATTAAAAAGTTGCTATTATACTATATATATTACAATTAGGAAGTTAATCTTACTACATTCCATGTTTATTAGGAGTCTTATAACTTACTGCCTATATATAGATGGAGTCATAAGCTTTCTAGTGTGCCCTAACTTTTTCTAGTATATCCAATATTATAGGACGTGTGAGTGTAGGTTAAGTAAATGTATAAGTAGTGTGAGATAAGATTTGGGAAAAATATGAAGAATGGCTTATGTAAATCTCTTGGTGACTGTTAATAAAGGGTTTCATGATCTTCTTCATGGACTTAGGCTTGGATAAATAAATCGAATCATATAAATCTTTTGTATCTTATTTTATTCTTCATATTCATTTTTTGTTCTTGTAAACTATCTCAGTTAGATTTCTCAACAAGTGGTATTAGAGCCTAGGTTTTTAGGTTTTTTTGGGATTTTGAGATGGCAAAAATTGATGTAAAGATTAGTTTAGGCAGTATCAAATAGAAAAATATGAATCTCTCTCGGGAAAGGCATATGGGTTAATATGTTTTCTTATTGCTGGAGTTATGTCTGGAGAGAGGTTGTTAGATACTGGTAAAATTATTCATACAGTTATACATCCTATATGAATTGGACATGTTTTGGACAAAAAGTATCTGATGGTAGATCTGAGACAGGTAGATCCAAGTTATACAATTTGCTGAAAGAAAAAATAGCTACAGCTATCATGAATGACCCTGTACTTTCTGAAAAAGGAAATATGAGGATTAGCTATGGAGGTGCAATGATATTGATACATGTGAAGATATCTCCACAATTTTCAAGCATATGGATACTTCTTCTCAGGTAGATTTTAGATTTCAGATGTTATCTCCAATGGATTAATTGGCTCTAATTTGAAAGTAAGTATTTTATCCTTTGTGATAGTTGTACTTATCGTGTATTGGAGCGTTAAAAAAAAAAAATGAGTTCTTGGAATGGAATGCATAAAGTGTGTTGTGACAGATGTCCTAAAGATGCTCAAAATCTAATTTCCTTAAACCATAGGATTCCAATGTTTTCTATTTTTAATTGAGGTGAAGCCTAAAATTACATATGGTTAGAATGTGTCAGTATAATAAGAAAAGTATGGACAACTTATTTATCCAAGCCTAAGTCCATGAAGAATAAAATAAGATTTATGTGACTTTTAAAGCAAATTGGTTTAAAAGGACAAAAGATTTATGTGATTCTTTATGTGACAAGTCAATTTGATTTAAAAGGTATTTCTAATGTATTTAGAATAGGAAGTTACTATATCCTATGTATATTAGAATTAGGAAGTTACTTCTATTACATTCAGTATTTATTAGGAGTCTTATAACTTGCTACCTCTATATAGATGGAGTAATAAGTTTTTTAGTTTATCCTAGGTTTTTTTATATATCCAATATTACAGGACGTATGGGTGTATGTTTGGTGATTGTATGAGTAATATGAGACAAGGTTTGAAAAAATACTAAGAATACCTTGAGTAAATCTCCTTATAGCTGTTATAAAGTATTTCGTGATCTTCATCATGGACTTGGAGCTCATTTGATACAACTGAAATCTACAGACTAAAGTCTAAATATTAAGTACTGAATTATGAAATTTGAAATCTAAATTAATTAATGTTAGAATATATGCGCAAAATAGATAATGCATTTCTGTATTACGAATTGCAATAAAATATTTCATTCATTAATGATTGTTTGTTCACATATATTTGCACATCAAGGTCTAAGTATGACAAATAAATGACCTATGTGTTGCATTATTCTTTATAGTAGGTATATGTCAGAGACATTTGATATACAAGAAAAATATTATTCTTGATCTTTTGATGAAATTGGGTATTTCATTAAGGTGAGATCATTATACTTTAGTTTCTAAATAAGGAATGGTTTACTTTTAACCAATGAATAGTTTTCTCACCCTATTAGTATAAATGTATTTAGAATACGTAGAACTAGACTTGTAGTAGTGATTTCTAATAAAGTGCTATATTTAAAGAAATTAAACTATTACTGCTACAGTGTAGACGAGTATCCTAAGATTTGAGTATAAGTTGGTAGTCTGATGAAGCTGGACTCATACACTTTGATGTATGATGGGTGAGGTCTTTATTTGAGATCAATAATCTTACATGTTGAGTGTATGATTTTAGTTAATTAAGATGGATTTATACAATAGAATTTTTATACTTCACTTAACGGAAATGAATCATTCCCTCGTGATTATTTAGGATAATCTAAATAATTCAAGGTCTTAGAAACGTGATATAGTATTGTATGCTTTTAGGTAACTTCTAGAGATAAGTAAGTAAATGCTGGAAGTCATGGATTATCGGACTAAATGTCTAAGGATGGTAGATGTTATTGCGAAATGAATTAGTATATTTTTTCCTATCTCATTGATGAATGTTACGTAAAGGGGTATTTTCATCCTTACATTTATAGGTCGAAGACACTACGTTTTTAATATTGTTTATGTGGTTAATATTTTTCATATAGTGATAATTAAAATATTTAAAATAACAAATTATAGCTATTTATTAATAGGGGTATTTTATTCATTTTAATAATCAAGAATAATATATCTTTTGATTCCTAGAGTAACTCAAATAACTTTAGTAATTGATTTACTATGTGGGTTTACTGGTTGAGATAAATATTAGAATAATTAGTCTAGGAGTCCAATAATTATTTATTTAGATTAGAAGAAAATATTGTTCCAATAATTAAATTAGAATATTAATTCATTGTCTTGGATAATTTTATATTAGGCACAAGATAAATAATTAATTAATAGAAGAGCTAAAATATAAGTCTAGGACTAATTATAAATTAGATCATAACCCTGGCCCACTAGGGCATTAAAGGGACAACGACCAGGGTTTGGGAACCCTAGGTAGCTGGCTAATAAAAGGAAAAAGGATGCTCAGGGTTGGATAAGGAGTTACACAGTAGTGCATCTTTTCTCTTAAGGAAGAAAAATAGCTTCCTCTTGTGCTGCCTCTTTTTTTCTCTCACAGCTCTTCCACGTTCTTCTTTTATTCTTCATCTTAGTTTTTATTTTCACTGATAGATAATCCATAATAAGTGTGAAAATACTCTGGTAGATCGAAAAGTGGTAATTTTAGTGCGTGTTTGATGCAAAGAAATAGATAATAGTTAGAATCCCTACAGAGCAAGCATGTATTACAAACCGAGAGGCACCAACTTCGGGTGTTCTACCTAAGAAAGCTTAGTTAAACCCAACTCGCCATCTTAGTTTGCCCTTTGTTATGTAGAAGTAAATATCTTGTAGATTTTAGTAGGAAAAATATTTTTGAGATCCTTATTCTGCTACATTTTTTTTTTATTTCCCACGGTCCTTCAAGTGGTATTAGAGCTACTGGTTATAATCTAAGAGTATGCTTAAGAGTAATAACCATAAAAGTAGTTCCATTACTAATTAAAATTTAATCTTTGTGATTATTCTGTGATCTCTCATAGTTTTGATATGGGTAGATGTTGTGTTTGCCTCGTGTGTGGAGGCATAGGGATTTGTATTAAATTGTTCTTTGTGTTTTCACTAGTACTAGTGTAAGCCTTATTTTAAAAGGCATAAGTGATTGTGTATTATTTTTTAATTCAATCTATTGGAACTCTATAATAATAGTGGTGCCTAATTGATGGTAAAAATCCCACGAAGAAACGATAGAGGAAATTCGCAAGAGGAAGAAAAGAGGAAAGCATATGTAGAAGCTCGATCTAGAAGAGAACTAGTGTTGGCTTAGCTCTAGTTCACACCAAAGCTGGCCTAGTTGAAGCAGGCCTGCGCTAGCTTTGTTTCATAAAGTCAGGGCCAGCTTGGCCTTGGATGAGAACAAGGTTGGCTCTAGTTCACACCAGAGCTGGCCCAGCTTAAGCAAGCCAGTGCTAGTTTTGTTACATAAGGCCAAGGCGGGCTTGGCCTTAGATGTGCACCGGTTTAGCTCTAGAAAGGTGCAGGTTTAAGTTTTTCCTAAAGAGCAATGCAAGTTGGTTTGGTCCAGTGTTTTTTTTTTTTATAATTTTCTTTTTCTTTTAGGTTCCTATATCACACGACATTAATTTTCTTGTAATGGTTTATTTATCAATGATAAATATTTTGCATGAAAATAGTTAGTAAGGAGGAACTACTATAGAATTAAACAAGATCATTGTAAATTTGTGACGTTTAATCTATTATTTGATTACTTAAGAAATAAATGATAGAAAGAGCATGTAAAATGTTTATTTTTGGAGGATGTTTATGTCATTAATTTTGTGATCAAATGCACAAGTTCTTGGGAATTAATTTTCTCTAGATAGAACAATTGTAAAAAGATTTTGTTTAAATAAAAGGAAATTAAGAGTTTAAAATAAAATTCATGATTTATTCTCTCAAAAGATTTTACTTTGACATGGAGAATAATTTAAATTTAAGTATTTTAAATTTAGTTTCTAGAAGGTTACTAACTTAAGTATTGAAAACAAAATTCATGGTTTATTTTCTCAAAGAGTTTTATCCTTGAAATATAGAATAATATTAAATTTTATATTTTTACTAAATTTAATGGAACTAATATTATAATAAAGGGAAATGTTTTTTCAAAACCCATTTTTCTGACAAAAGATTAAGTAGGAGAGAGGTTTCAATAATCCCATAGTTTCCATCATGAATTTTTGTTAAGGATTATAGTTATCCTCATGTCATTTTGAGTATGACCCCCTATATGATGAATTTCCATGAGGTGCTAGGTCTAAGAGATGAATTATAATTAATGCCTATAATAAATGTTAGTATCTGCCAGCTTACATTTGAGGTATTAATATTGAATTATTCATAAGTAATGTGACTAGTAACCACCCATCGATGGAACTATTTTTAAATCATTACCTATAAAGGAAGTTTAATTAGTAATAGTTAGACAATTAACTTAGAAAACTATTAACCTTTTGATGAAGCTATGTCAGTTTTTGTAAGAGCTAAACTTTTCATATTAATGATAATGGTTTTAATGGGTCAACCATATCAATAATATAATATGATATTTATATATGCGTCTTATGTGTTTACTAAATTCAAACAAATTTAATTGAATGAATGTTTTTGCGATCAATAAAAATGTCTAATTTTAGTCCATTGTCTATTATTCTAAAAAAGAATAAGTTAACTGGACCCAATTATATAGACTGGAAGAGGAATCTGAATATAATACTCATAGCGGAGGAATACAAGTATGTTCTTATAGACTTTTATCCTGAAATTAGGGATGATTCTATAGACCAAGACCATGATGCTGAGAGGATATGGAAGAAAGTTGATAAGATGGCTAGATGCTACATGTTAGTTTCTATATCTAGTGTGTTTCAATCGAAGCACACGAATATGCCCACCACATACGATATTGATGTATCACTAGGCACCATGTTTACATATAAGAGCCAACTCGCAAGGTATGAAGCTTTTAAAGCAATCATGAAAACTAGAATAGCTGAGGGAGCATCAATTCGAGAGTATATACTCAGGATGATTGTATATTTTGAGGAAGTCAAGGTTCTAGGGGTAGCAATAAATTTATAGAGCCAAATTGGCATGGTTCTTGAGACTTTATCAGATTTATACTCTCAGTTCAAGTTGAATTATAACATGAACAAGTTGAGTATGACTTTAACATAGTTGATGAAGGAATATGAAAATAGAATGAAGTTGTGTAAAAAATTTTAGTTGCTCGTTTTGCTTCATCTTCTAGAATTAGGGCCCAACATAAGAAGTTTAAGAAGAAGAAGTGCCAGAACAATGCAGGGGCCCAGTCTAAAGGTTCTAAGCTTGGTTATTCCATGCTCAGTGCCAAATATAAGGGCAAATGTTTCAAGTATGACAAGAGAGGATACTAGAAGAAAGATTGTCTAAAATTCTTAGCGAAGTCCTCCTCATGTGTTACTCTTTATTTAGAGTCTATATTGATAGTTGGATCATCATCTACTTGGATTGTTGATTCTAGAGTTACTGACCATCTCTGTAACTTATTATAGGGGTTCATTAGGATATGGAAACTCAATAGAAGAGCGCATGGACTCCAAATAAGCAATGGAACACGAGTATGGCTAAAACAGTAGGAGACTTAGAATTATTGTTTCATTATAATAGAGTTTTAGTTTTAAAAATATTTTATTCATGTTTCTAATTTTAAACAGAATTTGATTTTAGTTTCGTGATTAATTCATCTAAATTATTTTGTTTTTTTTCTATTCTGGTATTTCAATAAGTAGAGAAGGAAATATTATTTGCTCTGAAAATATGTATGTGAATTTCTTTTATGTTAATCATATAAATCATCAAATAAATAACACTCAAACTAAGCCTAATAATAAAAAGAAAAATGCCACATCAAAAACTCATATTTATAGCACTTAAAATTGGGACACATAAATCCTAATCTGATTCAAAGGTTATTCCAAGATGGGTCTTTGGACTCATTAAGATTGGAATGATAGCCTCAATATGAATCCTATCTTATGGATAAAGTGGCCAAAATGTCATTTACATAAAAGGCAGAAAGAGCTAAGGAAATACTTGACTTAATTCATAGTGATATATGTGATCCTATATCTACACCAACTAGAGAAGGATATAATACTTCATTATTTTCATAGATAATCATATATGTTTTGGTTACATTTACTTGATGAGGCACAAATCTGATTCATTAGATAAATTCAAGAAGTTTAAGGTTAAAATGGAATTTCAAATAGGCAAGCTAATCAAGAAGTATCATATTGTAGTAGAAAGTACATTCTTGGTGAATTCAAAGACTATTTGGTACATTAGGATATAGTATTATAGTTAACTGCATCTAAATCTTCTCAATATAATGGGGTAGCTGAGAAAAAAAAAAATAGAAATTTGATGGAAATGATCAGAAGTATAATGAGTTATGTAGCTCTTCATATTTCTTTTTGGGGATATGCTTTGGAAATAATAACATATATTCTATACGTGGTGCCTTCCAAGTCAGTACCTAGGACATTTTATAAGACGTGGACTACATGTAAGCCCAGTTTAAGTCATCTTAAGGTATTGCGTTGTCCAACTTATGTACTGACTAAGAGAAGTAAGTTAGAGCTAAGATTAGAATTTTACTACTTGATAGGGTATCTAAAAGGAACAAGAGGTGGATATTTTTATCATCCCTAAGAGTAAAAAGTACTTGTTTATACTCATGCAAAATACTTGGAAGATAAATAGAGTGTGTGTACTAAGATTTCGAGTAAAATAGAATTGGAAGAGAAGTTGTCTAGTACTTTAACTTCCGATACACTAATTGAAGAACTTAAAAAGATACAACGAGATGTTCCGATACAAACCAAGCCATATCGTAATAGGACAATATTTAGAGTTTTAGAAAGATGGATTGGAAAGGATTTTGATATAGTTTCTAACTATTAGGAATAAGATCCCACGAGATATGAGGAGGCAATGGTTGATGTTGATGCAAACAAATAGCAAGTGGCAGTGGATGCTGAAATTGAGTTTATGTATCTCAATCAGGTTTGGGATCTTGTCACTACATCTAAAGGGATTAAACTCATAAGGTGTAAGTAGGTGTACACGAGAAATAAAGATGCAGATAGAAAAGTGAAAACTTAGAAAGTAAAGTTGGTAGCAAAAGGCTATACTAAAAAAGAATGGATTGATTATGCGGACACATTTTTACTAGTAGCTATGCTTAAGTCTATTCACATACTCTTAACCATCATATGTCACTACAACTACTAGATATGGCAGATGGATGTTAAAATAGCCTTTCTTAATGGCTATCGTATTGAAGACATCTATATATCCCAACTTGAAAGCTTTATTGCTAAAGGTCAAGAGTATATGATTTGCAAGCTTAAGAAGTCTATTTATGAACTTAAATCAACGTCATGAGTATGGAACATGTGTTTTGATGAAATTGTAAAATTTTATAGTTCTATACAAAACATAGATGAATTATGTGTATATAGGAAAGTAGATGGGAATAATGTGTCCTTTTTAGTACTTTATGTAGATAGCATTTTACTAATTGAAAATGATATATAGATATTATCATCTATAAATGTTTGTCTATCAGGTTAATTTAGCATGAAAGATATGAGAGAAGCTAGCTATATTCTTGGAATAAAACTTCTTAGAGATAGAAAGTAATGAATGTTAGACTTAGCCCAATTTATTTATATTGACAAGATATCGACAAAGTTTAGTATGGATCAGTGCAAAGGGCCAATCATACCCTTTAGGTACAGTTTGATATTATCTTCCAAGTAGTGCCCTTAGACACAGAAAGAAAAAGATAGAATAAGTAGGATTCCCTATGCTTTGGTTGTGAAAAGTTTCATGTATGTTATATTTAGTACTAGACCAGATATCTACTTTGTGTTGGACATGGTTAGTAGACATTAGTCAGACCCAGGGAAGGCACATTGGCAAATTATAAAGCATATACTTAGGTACCTAAAAGGGATGAGGGATTATATGCTAGTCTACAAAGCTGACGATTTAGTTCCTACCAGTTACACTGACTCAAACTTTTAGGCAAATAAAGATGAGAGAAAATTCACTAGTGGATATATCTTCATTTAATCTAGATGAGCTATTTTATGGAGAAGTATCAAGCAATTTTGCATTGTTGATTCTACCATGGAAGTTGAGTATGTAGTAGCTTCAAAAGTTTCGAAGAAAGTAGTTTAGCTATGAAAGTTCCTAACAAAACCTGAAGTGATGTCTCAAATAGACAAGCCTATCATCATATATTGTGACAGTTCTAGAGCTATGTTGCAACTTAAGGAACCAAAAAATCATAGGAAGGGTAAACACATTGAGAGAAAATATTACCTGAATCGATAGTTCATCTAGAAATAGGAGATATTGGTTAATCGAATTTCCTTTATGAACAATCTAGTGAATCCTTTTACTAAGCCTCTAACAGAGAAGCTGTTTTGCAAACAACTAGACATTATAGGGGTAGGCATGTATAGACTTTCATAGTTTTTTTTAGTACAAGTGGGAGATTGTTATAATGTATGCCCAAAATAGACTATGTATTTCTGTATTACGAATTGCAATAAAATATTTTATTCATTAATAATTGTTTGTTCACATGTATTTTCACATCAATGTCCAAGTATGACAAATAAATGACCTATGTATTGGATCGTTCTTCATAATAAGATATCGGTCATGGACATTTGATATACAAGAAAAATATTGTTCTTGATCTTTTGATAAAATTGGGCATTTCATTAAGGTGAAATCATTATGAATTGGTTTTCAAATGAGAAATAGTTTACTTTTAACTAGTGAGTAGTTCTCTTAGGCCATTAGCATAAGTATAATTGAAATACGTAAAATTGGATCAGTAGTAGTGGTTTTTAATAAAGTACTATATTTAAAGAAACTAGAATATTACTGCTACAGTTTGGACAAGTATCTTAAGGTTTGTGTATAAGTTTGTGATTTAGTGAAGCTGAACTTATGAACTTTGATGTAGATGAGTGAGGTCTTTATGTGAGATCAGTAACTTTGTATGTTGGGTGTATAACTTTAATTAATTAAAACGGATTTATATAATAGAGTTTCTATACTTCACTTAGTGGAGAAAAATCACCCCCTTTGTGATTATCTAGGATAGCCTAAATAATCCAGGGCCCTAAGAACGTGACTTAGTATTCTATACTTTTGGATAGCTCCTAGAGATAAGCAAGTACATACTGGAAGTCATGAGTTATCATACTAGATATCTAAGGACGATAGATGTCATTGAGAAAAATGTTAGTATATTTTTTTTATCTTAATAATGGGTATTATGTAGAGGGGGACTTTCGTCGTTACACATGTTAGTAAAAAACATTGCATTTGCAATATTGTTCTTGAGGTCAATGTTTATATATGGTGATAATTGGAATATTTAAAATGATAAAATCCATCTATTTGTTAACATGGTATTTTAGTCATTTTAATAGCCAAGAATAATATGTCTTTTGGTTCCCAGAATTGTTTAAGTAACCTTAGCAATTTATTTACTATTTAGACTTAGTGGTTGAGATAAATGTTGGAAGAATTATTCTAAGATCTAATAATTATTTGTTTAGGCTAGAATAAGATATTAAGCCAATTTATTAAATTCAAATATTAATTAATTATCTTGAATAATTTTATATTGGGCCTAAGAGAAACAATTAATTAATGGAAGAGCTAAATTATCAGTTTAGTATCGATTATAAATTGAATCAAAACCCTAGCCCACTAAGGCATGAAAGGGACGACTAGTAGGGTTTGGGACCCTGGTTGAATCCTGGGTAGTCGGCTAATAAAAGGAAAAAGAAGGCTCAAGGTTGGATAAGGAGTTACACAATAGTGCATCTTTTCACGTAAGGAAGAAAAATAGCTTCCTGCTGTGCCATCTCTTTTCCCTTTTACAACTCTTTTGCATTCTTCCTTTATTCTTCATTCTATTTTTTATTTTCACCAATAAATAGTCCATAGGGGGTGTAAGAATACTCTGGAAGATCGAAAGGTAGTAATTTTAGTACGTGTTTGATGCAACGAAGTAGACTCTTGGCTAAAATTCCTGTAGAGCAAGTATCTGTTGCAAACCAAGAGGCACCAAGTTCGAGTATTCTACCTAAAGAGGCTCCATCAAACCTGACTCTGCTATTAGTAGTTCGCCCATAGCTACATAAAAGTAAGTATCTTCTAAATTTTAGCAGGAAAAATATTTTCGAAAGCCTTATTCCACTGCGTTTTTTTATTTCCTACGGTCCTCTAAGTATAATTCATTTTACACTATATTTTATTATAATTTAGATTAAATAAAAAGAACAATAATAATAATTAAATGAGTCTTTAATATATTCAAATTTCAGAATTAAGTAACTTTCAATTCATTTAAAATTTGTAATAGGATCTAAATATGTCATAATCAATTAAGTGATTGAAAAATCTATTATCAAACACACTTAATTAATTGAGAACTTAATATTATCCATTATCAAATGCACTTAGTAAAATAAGTAGTTAATTAATTAATTTTAAATATTTAATTGAATTACCAAACATGTCATTAGTTTGGATAAATAAGGCGAATTTTGTAAATCTTTTGTACTTTATTTTATTTTCAGGTTTTTCTTTTTTGTTCTTTTCAATTATCCTGCTTTAGATTTCTCGACACTATATTTGTCTCATTACTCATAAATACAAAATAATTTGAAATTTATACTTTTATTTTCTTGCAGTTGCTGCATGTTGAGAAACATTTTCAGTTGCTTAAAGAAAATTTGTTGAATAGAAGATTTTGAAATCAAGTTTTATTAGTATTTATTTAAATATTTGAATTCAACTTTTTTTTAACTTTATTTTTATTCATCTTCTCTAGTATATGAATGTTGAGATCAATTTGCTTTGGGATGTGGAGATAAATACGTAGTATTATTCAACTTTTATCCATCACTTTAGATTTTTGGCTTTTTAAAATTCATTATCCATATTCGAACACTATGTTAAGCATAATACAATAATAAAATTCTAAAATATAAATGTATCTGTAACTTGATAAATTATTGGAATGGGACTTGTTTGTGCACATGCCAGAGTGAGCTTATAAAACTAGTTTAAAATTAATCAATTAATTAATTATTTAAAAATTAAATAAGAAGTTTTTTTAAAACATACGTTTAATATTGTAGCTAAGGTTTCATAAAGGATGAGGAAGAAAGAGAAGGAAAAAAAAAAAAGAAATTCTAAACTCTAAAATTAGTATTCATCATTCTATGGGAAATACAAGTACTATTTGAAATTAAAATTATGTTACATAATAAAGAAGATCAAAATTCGAGTATCTATAAATTGATTAAAATAGTAAATTTACCTCGTGTAATTCATAATACATTCTGAATATTGCATGCGTGTGTGAATATATTACTTGAAAAAAAGCACACAATTCAAAAATATCTATATCGCATATGTTGCACATTGCATTATCCAAGTAACAAGAAAATTATTACATGATGTTGAAAGATCAACAAAATACAATTCCTCAAATATAAAAAAGAAAATAAATTGAGGGAAGATATGAAATAGCTATAGAAATATTACAAATAATTCGATTATTTCAAATATAAAATTATTATTTGTCATATAAATTACACGTGCATCTCACGTGCATTTTTCTAGTTAATTGTAAATAGATGAGATGACTGAATTTAATTATTAGAATAGTGCGATAATTCACCTTCTTCAAGATATATCATTTCCTCGAGATTATCCAAAATCAATAAACCCTTTTCTTTAGGTGCAGCTCCATATAGCTTCTTATATAGAGGTTCTAGTTTTAGAATATTGTTCTTTGTTAGTAACAAAATTCAAAGAGAGTAAAATTACACGGAACTTTGTGGGAGGGATAAAAATTTAAATAAAATTGTCTTCTTAAAATTGAGAGAGAGTACAATTTTATGAGTATTATTTATGAGTTTCTTTTCAATAGCTTGTATTAGAGCAATAAAAGAAGTTAGACACTTATCACTTTCAAGTTTCATATATAATATCAGTAAGTATATACGATAATTATCCTCCTCAATAAGTTCCCACTTTTCGTTATACAATTTCAGCTTCTGGATGAAGAATTTCTAGTTTTCGAAGCAAAGTCTAAGTTTTTCATTGCATGGCAGGCATTCGAATCAAAACTCTTCGACCCCTCCTATCTACCAAGATGTACCAAAAGTTGTTGAAACCAATCGAACATTTGCTTTCCTTTTGACTCTATACCCCAACAATATTTTACCATTAATATTTACTGGTTTGATGAAACTTGTGATGTCAGTTGACTATGGCCAATATATTTAGATTTGAAATGCACTCATTTGTTATTGATATAATATGTATTACACAAATTAATTAGATGAAATTTCCTGAAAAGGAGATATTAATAAAACTTAGATTATTACAATATGGTTAAGATGGGTGGAAAACTTTCGTAGAAAACTATTGTTAGAGAACTACAATATAGTGCCATTAGTCAAGTGTACCTTAAAACTATATGGCGCCTTCTCCAAAATAATAATGCCATATCGGTCATAAAATTGTGTTCTTTGGATATGAAATTTCCCTTCAATACTTTCTTTCCCTCTTTTTCTCTTATCTAGCACTAAAAAATCATAGATATTTTGCTATTTGTTGTGAGAAACCTCTCTAACTCAAAACTTAAAAAGTTAATTAATATAGGAGTACTATGCTATTCATTTGTAGAATCATAGGAAACAAATCTCTTTTAGATGATATAAACTAATCTGCTAAACCTTTATATGCACGATCAAATTATCCCATAACATAATGCTGTAGCAAGGGCAACAAATAATTTTCTTTTCCTTTTCCACTGAACTTCATCATAGAATGTGAATATGACACTACAACAATTTGAACATGAACTTCATCATAGAATGTGAATATGACACTACAACAATCTGAACATTTAGGGACGTTAATTTGTGTCGTGAGATTGTTTACCGACGCTTTTATAAATGTCCCCACATACGTTGCTAAAAGTGGTGTCGCCAAATAATTTTACGACGCAAGAGTTTGCATCGGTAAATTAAGTTATCGACGCTTTTCTCATAAGTGTCTCTAATTTTACCGACGCTTTTCCTATAAGCGTCTCTAAATTTACCGATGCTTTGTCTATAAGCGTTTCTAAATTTGCTACGCTGGTAAATTCTCTAATGTCGTTAACATAACAACATTTTTTAAAAGTGTCCCAAAATTACTGACACAAAATTCTGATTCTCCCTACTTTTCTGACTACGTTTTATGTTTATAGCGTTTAGAAATTGACGGTATTTTATTCTATAAATGTCCCAAAAATTAGCGACATATAAATATAATTTCGTCCTTTTTTTTTGCCACGCAATCAATCATAATGTCCCAATTTTGGCCTCACTTTATTTTAAACATCCCAAAGTTGAAAATTATTATATTTTACTAGTTGAATTTTTTTTCCAATTTAAAATCTCATAAGAAATGTTTGTTTTTACATTGTACAATAGAAAGTTGTAAATTAATCATAGTTTTGAAACAAAATGAATAATATTTATTAAAATAAATCGTATAAATTAAAACAAAATTTAAATACTCATACTCAAAAGCATTTTACCAAATGTCTAACTACAATATAAATCAAACCAAATATAAATGTTCAATTTCATTGGTAAATAATAATAATAATAATAATAAGTCTTCATATTTCTGCAAGTTGATGGAAAGTCCAATAGCCCTGCACATCAAATAAAGAAGACAATGGTAAACATTTAAAAGATTCAATTGCCTTCTCCCTCAAAGATTCAAGAGCAAGAAGTCAGCAACAGTAAAGACCAAATGCACTCCCATCCAAACGGCACTAAACATATTTCGTGAACAGGACCTTAGGACCTAACAGAAAACTTCCATAGATAATCTAGAAGAACTATGCACTGATATCCCATTCAACAAATTGAACAACATGACCCAAATCAGTTCTTGAGTGAAGATTTACAAAAAAGGCAGCAAGAATCATTGGCAAACAAACAGAGCTAGAACTGAACGAATGCACCATGTACTAATATGAAAGTTATGTGTTATCTCACTTTCCTTCACTAATGTAGAATTCAGTCTTTGTTTTAGCTTTTAACCATCAAATTTCTAGGCTTCTCTCTCTCTCTTTTCTATTCTATTGCCCTTTCCTGCACAATCCCCTTTTTTTGGACCATCACGAATTTCAGCCTTAACAAAAATAAGCTCACTGTCATAAATATCAAACACCAACATCAAAAACCACAGAAATACTATACTAGTCCAATTCAGAAGAATAAAAAGCCACATTAGAAAAAGAAAAAAGAACAAAACAAATTTCTTTCCGAAATTGAAGTTAAAGAAAATTATTCCAAGAAAGATTGAGACGGTTAAGGCCCCAAGAAATGGCATCCCTCCATCCACTACAGACCTTAGAAGCCACAATCACAATCCGATCATTATCAACAAGTGAAACAATTCTCAACAACAGCTCCACAGATATGTCTTTCCATTCAGTGATCACTCTTCCACCAGGGGCCCCCATTTTCTGTTGATTACAATTTTCACGCTCAAACATCATCAGCTTCTCAAAGCACAAGTCGAGACTCTCCTCACCTACCATCTCCATTCTTTAACACCAGAACCTCCTCATTCTAAAGTCGAAATCTTTAATATGTAGACAGAGCCCAGTAAAAATTGTTTGACAAAACAAACAACACAGAAAGAAAAAACACAGTTACAGAGAGAGGGGAAAACAAAACGATAAGCTTTGGAACTCTAAGAACTATGCACTGATATCCCATTCAACAAATTGAACAACATGACCCAGATCAGTTCTTGAAGATGCAAATGTTCTCGGAGTTTTTGAGCAGCAGTGGGCTATTTGCTCAAAAATATGCTAACTTCGCTGGTGGCCCTAGCTGCCCGTCTAGCACCGGAAGGGGGATAGGGTGTGACGGGAAGGGGGTGAGGTGGGAAGGGGTCACGGGGTGGGGGATAGGAAAAAGGGGTTGCGGGGGAGGAGATCGGGACGAGGGGGGCGCCGGGGGAGGAGATCGGGACGAGGGGCGAGGGCGAGGAGAGGGAGTCAGGGGACTCACGGGGGTGGCAGGCGTGGGGGTGGCTGTCGCGGGGGTGTCTGGCGGCGGGGGAAGGGAAGTCGAGACAGGGGGGCGCCGGGGGAGGAGATCGGGACGAGGGGGTAGAGGCGGGAGGGGGGAGTCGGGGGACTTGCGGGGGTGGCTGGCGGTGGGGGAAGGGAAGTCGGGACAGGGGGGCACTGGGGGGAAGGGAAGGAAGGAGGCGGGGGGGGGGGGGGTAGCGAGAGAGTAGGAGGAGGGAGTGGGAAGAAGAAGAAATTGGGAATTCTAACAAAAAATTTTCTAAGTGTTTGGGAAAAAAAAAGAAGTTTTTTTTTTTTTTATAGATTATCTCAAAAAAAATTGGAAAAAAAAAAAGAAAAAATGTCCATGAATTTGCCAGGGATGAGTAGTAATTTTGTGATTCTGTAGTAAATCTGTGGCAAATAGCCACGAATTAGCCATGGAACACACAACAAAAATTTGTATATTTATATTTAATATAAAATTATATTATTTAATTAAAAAATATCTTTTATAGTTATATAATTTTAACATTTTATATATTATCAATTATATTATATTTTTTTATTAAATGATATATATGTATATATATATATATATATATTCATATTCATATACTCTTTTGTATACTCTCAACTATTATATAGTTTTTCACAACAATTTTCACTGGGTTTTACAGTCGAAATAAAATAAAATAATATTATTTCTTTAAAATTTGTAATTTTAATATAAACGTATATTTCGATACTAAAGAATATAACATCTTATTTTCAATTCTATTTCAAGAATGAACGCATTAGAAAATAAATAAATCAAGATACTTACAAAATATTTCGTTGTTATTTAAAATGTATAAAACAAAAATTAATACAAACTAATATAATTAATAAATTAGAATAAAAAAATACCGTGGCAAATCCGTGGCAAATTGCCACAGATTTGCCACGGATTAGTGACAATTTTGTAATTTCGTAGCACATCCGTGGCAAATAGCCACGGATTTGCCACGGAAAACACAACAAACATTTAGCCATTTCTTTTTATCACTATTTTGTGATTCTGTGGCAAATCCATAGCTAATGTTTGACATAATTTTGCCACGGAAATGTTTCCATCGCAAATCGGTGGCTAATATTTGGCAAAAATTTTTAGCTCCTTTTTTTGCTAGCGATTTGCGACGGAATATGTTTGCATCGCTGTTTGCTACTATTTCCATCGTAATTCCATGGCAAATTGCCACGGATTTTGCTAGGGTAGCTTTTCCCTCGCAAGTTGCTTGTTTTTTGTTGTTCCGTGGCAAAATCCATCGCTGATTGCCACGGAATATATTCCGTGGTAAAAATCCGGGGCAGATTCACAATTTTCTTATAGTGGGAGCAGTGATGGGTCGACGGTGTTGAATTGAGGCGTGAGATGGGGAGTGAGTTTTCCTCTATGGCAACTGTGAAACTCTTCTACTCTTCTATATTCTACTCTTCTACTCTTTAAAAATGACACGATATTTTTAATTTGGCAACATTTTATTCTAAATGTCGGGAATATTATTATTATAGGGATGTTTTTAATTAATGACATAAAAAAAAAAGTAGCTAGAAGAAATTTTTGTTTTAATATTACGATACCTTTTCATTAACGTTGGGAAAAATATATAAACTGCCGACATTTTAATTAAAAAATGACACTATATTTTTAATTTTTCGGCATTTTATTCTAAATGACGGGAATGTCATTATTATAGTGATATTTTTAATTAATAACGTAAAAAAAGTGTAGCCATAAGAGATTTTTTTAAAAAAATTACGACGCATTTCCATTAACGTCGGAAAAAATATATAAAATACCGACACTTTAATTAAAAAATGACGCTATATTTTTTATTTGATGATATTTTATTCTAAACGTCAGAAATGTTATTATTATAAGGACGTTTTTAATTAATGACGTAAAAAAAGTGTAGCCAGAAGAGATTTTTTTTTAATATTACGACACATTTCCATTAACATCGGGAAAATATATAAAATGCCGACACTTTAATTAATAATGACGCTATATTTTATATTTGGCGATATTTTATTCTAAACGTCGAGAATGTCATTATTATAGGGATGCTTTTAATTAATGACATTAAAAAAGTGTAGCTAGAAGAGATTTTTGTTGTAGTGTGAGAAGTATGTTTCTATTTCATCAGTTAACTTTCCCAATTGAGGTGAGATATTCTATAATTTTAAAGTTTTAAGGAGTCTAAAAGCAAGATCAATTTTCTATGTGTTGTAAATATTAAGAATTCTAGTTAATATTTAATTAACTAATTGTCACTTTGTGTATTGCACGGGTTTATTTATTTTTTGTTAATTTTCTAATACTAAATAATTTTCTAATAGAATAACATTTGCAAGGCTAACGGAAGAATCAAACACTTCTATGTTGGTCATTCTTCTTATATGCAGCATAAATATTATAGAAAACTAGAAGAGTGTATTTGTACATAATAGATAATTTACAAAGTTAATGAGTGTGCTTCTATGTGCTTTACTCATTATAGGAAAATAGTGCCACCGACAATTGTTAGGATCAATGTTGCTGCATCCAACCTGATATCAGAGCTACAGTTTGTTTAGGAAATAACAAATATTGGCATAGTTTGATGCGAGAATAATTTGAAGCGATTTGGAAACTAATGTCCAGAAGAATTCTAGCAAATCTTGAGAATATCTTTGAAAAGAATCTACTGAAGATCTTATACAGAGAAAGATATGTTTGTATATATGAGGGACTGCAATGTTTTAGAAACATGAGGGAGAAAAATATTTTAATAGCCTCCTAATTCAATAAGAACACAATATCACTGTCACAAGTATAAAAAGCTGACTCTAAAGCAAGAGGATTGCCACAAATTCAGGAGAGTATTCTTTGAGGAATCGAGTAAAAGATAGAATGTAAGATTCATACTTATATTCTGAAAGGTTCTGATGCAAACACCATTAATGAGAGTTTTAGTTACCTATTGTCACTACAGGAAAAGTGTCAACGTTGTCACTAAATGCAAAAATGTTGTCACTAAAGACCTTTAGTGACGAAAACTTTGTTGTCACGTGAATGTCACTAAATCTATGTCGCCAAAGATATGGAGTGACAACAACTTATTCTTGTCACTGAAACATGACTTTTAGTGACAAAATTCCATTGTTACTAATGTAATCAACCAATAGTGACAACATTTCTCGTCACTAATTCATTACAAATGTTGTCACTATTACCTATATCTTGTCACTGATGATCATTCATTAGTGATAACATTCACATATATTATTGACAAGTAACTTGAAATTGAGAGTTAAGTGAGGCAATGAAGATTCAATTCCGCAACCTCATGCATAGAGACCTTGTGTCTCAATCGCCAAGCCACTTTGTGTGTTATAATCCTTTTTTTATTTAAACTATTAATAATAACTTTTAAATTTTTAAAACAATAATATAATATAAAAATACAATAATTATATTAAATTTTTTATGAAACAACGTAATTCAATATAATAAAATATTTTTATATTTATATAAATTTAAAAATTTATTTATTGTTAATTAAAGTATTATTTTTATTAAATGATTTTAAACATATAGATTTATTAAAAAAATTATACAAATATATCTAATACAAACATATAAATAAATAAATAAATAAATAAATAAATAAATAAATGAATATATATATATATATATATATATTACCACACATACAAATATATACCATATATACATATACACATATACAACACACACACACACACACACACATACACACACACACACCCCACATACTATGGATATACATACTACATAAATATATGTCTATATATATACATATATATTTGTATATACGTATATATACATATGTGTATGATAGATAGGTATGTATATATGTATGTATGTATATATATATATATATATATACATACATACATATATACATACCTATCTATCATACACATATGTGTGTCACAATATATGACACACGCACACACACACACACACACACATATCAACTACATATATGTAGATATACATATATACATACATGTCATATACTATGTATATACATATTACATAACTATATATCTATATACACATATATATGTTTGTATACATACGTATCTATATTCATATATATAAATATATAGGAACACACACACGTGTGTGTGTGTGTGTGTATGTATGTAAATAAATAGATACATAGATATATAAACATATATAGATACATATATATATATATATATACACCACATATATACATATATATACATACATATGTATATATGCATGTATATATCTATATATATACATATCTACATATAGACATATCTATATATATACATACATATATACAAATATATAGGTATACATATATACGTATATATAAATATCACACACACACACACACACATATATATATACACATACACATGTATATATCTATATGTATACGTATCTACATATATACATACATATATATAAATATATAGGTATACATATATACTTATATATAAATATCACATACATTTATATACACACACATACACACACAACAAATATATATATATATATATAGATATCCATATATACATATATCTATATACCATATATATCTAAATATATATTCATTAATTAATATACAACTCTCTCTCTTTCTTTCTCTCTCCTTATTCTCTTTTTATATCTCTCCCTCTTTCTCTTCTACCCCCCTCTCCCATTCTCTCACCCATTTTCTCCTCTCTTGATCTCTCTTTCTCCTTTTTTCTTATTCTTCCTCTGCATCATTTCCCCCCCCTCCTTTTATCTCTCTTCCCCTTTATTTTAGTATTCTTTCTCTCTATATATCTCTCTTTTTCTTTCCTTTTCTTTTTCTCTCTCTCCATCTCTTACACTATCTCTCTCTCCCCCTTCCTATTTTTTCTCTCTCATTTTCTCTCTCCCTCCCCCCCCTCTCTCTCTCTATATCTCTCTATCTTTTTTACTTCTAACCTTCTCCCCCTCTCTCCCATTCTCTCACCCTTTTTCTCCTCCCTTTCTCACTCTCTCGATCTCTCTTTCTCCATTTTTCTCATTCTTCCTCTTCCTGTGTTTGTTTTCTTCATTTTATCTCTTGTCCCCTTTGTTTTAGTTCTCTTTCTCTCCATATATCCCTCCTTTTCTTTTTCTCTCTCTCCATCTCTTACACAGTCTATCTCTCCCCCCTATTTTTTCTCTGTCATTTTCTCTCTTTCTCTCTCTCTCTCTCTCTCTCTCTCCCTCTCTCTTCTCATTCTCTTTATATATATATATATATATATATATATATTCTACCCTTCTCCCCCTCTCTCCTATTCTCTCACCCAATTTCTCCTTCCTTTCTCACCCTCTTGATCTCTCTTTCTCCCTTTTTCTCATTCTCTCTCTTCGTCCTTTTCTTTTCCTCCTTTTATCTCTCTTCCCCTTTGTTTTAGTACTTTTTCTCTCCATATATCTCCATTTTTTGTTCTTTTTCTTTATCTCTCTTTCTCTCACTCTCTCTCCTATATATATACATGTTTACATTTATTTATATCACCCTTTTACTCTCTATATAAGTAAAATTATATGAATTAAAATGCACATAATAGTATTTCTAATAAAAAAAACATGCACACGTACACAATAGTGACAACATTTTTCATTGCTAAATTCACATAAATAGTGACAAGAAAAATGTTGTCACTATAAGTACACTATTTAGTGACAAGAAAATTGTTGTCACTATATGTGCACTATTTAGTGACAAAGTTTTTTTTTAGTGAAAACAATTTTGGAATTGTCACTAAAGAGATTTCTCGCTTTCAAATAAGATTAGCGGAAAAGCCTTTAGTGATAAAAAACAGTGACAGCATTTTTTCTTGTCACTAAAAGTTATCATTTAGTAACAACCTTTTTTGTTGTCACTAAAAGTTTGACCTTTACTGACAACTTAAAATATTGTCACTAATTCTACTATTTAGTGACAATAATTTTGTTGTCACTAATATTTCTTGTCACTAAAGCCTATTTCTCCCATAGTGTGTTAACGTTTGCATAAGTGATTGAAGTTTGTTTGCTTCTACATCATTTATCTTCTTGAGGGAGCTTGAATTAAATTACTTCTTCTGAAAAATTGCCTTTAAGACAAAAAGGTTTTTGAAGTAAAACGAGAACCTGTTGAGTTGCTGCAATATTGATTAATGGGATTTCAGTTATGATGGTTAAGTTTAACAATGTTCTTTCACATGTTTGACAAAAAAAAAAAAAAAAACACTATATTGTGTTATATTAAAGTTCACTAAAAATCACTTTTGAGATAAGTGTTATCCTTATAACTTTTGTCAAAGTTTAATGGATTTTTTTGTTGGTCATAGACTCATGGATATAGACTTGTTGATAGCTAAATTACGTTCTCAATTTTCTACCTTTGTTAAACCTCTTATTTTATAGTTTGTCAAACTAATGTAACTATAACAAGTTTAACAAAATCATATGAAGTTAATAAATCAAACCACACAACTGGTATCAGAGCGGTTCATCATATCGGAGTTGCTATTAACATAACAAGTGAGATCTTAGAAGTTGGTTTGAAAGAAAAGATGTCTGGAAAAGCATAAGCTATGCTTATTAAAAACCAGGATGGAAATCTTCATCAAAACTCTTGATATTGCTACTTATAAAGCTATTTTGAAAGGGTAGAAACCTCCTAAAAATGCTGGAACTAGTTGTGTTGAAGCAAAATTGAAAGCGATTAAGGAATGACAGAAGAAGAGTGTCGTCTTGATAATGCTAATGCTAAGGCACTAAAACAATTTTTGCTATTGTTGGACCTGCAGAATTTAAGTTGATCTCAACTTTTTGTGCTGCCAAAATTAAATGGGAGAAATTGTAAATAGTATATAAGGGAACAACTACTTGTCAGATGTCAAAGCAGCAGATATTGACATCCCAGTTCAAGGAACTCTGAATGGATGAACCTGAGATTGTTGCTGTATTTAGTAACAAATTAAGAGGCATTGTTAATGAAACTTTTCAGCTTGGAAAACAATACTCAAAGAAAAGATTAATTTGGAAAACATTAAGATCTTACCACTGAGATTTCAAGCAAAAGTTGCTGGCAGTGAAGAATGCAGAGATGTTTCAACAATACATTTAGATGAACTAATAGAGTTTAGCAGAAAGCTAATGCAGAGAAAAAATTCACATACATCAAGACTGTGTCAAAAGGACCAAAATATCATGAATATGGTGGAATTGATAATATTTGAGTTGATTACAGAAATTTGAAGAAAAAGTTGAGAAACAAGCTTTACAATACCACTTTAAGTGATTGTGACGATGATGTACAGGATTATCCTGCTGAATTTAGTTCTGATGAATAAGATGATTTTATTCAATTAAGAAATGTTGTGTTTAGTGCAGTGATTGAGAAGAATTTAATTCTAGACATAGAAACACCAGAAGAAGCAATAGAAAATAATATGGATGAATCCGATAATGATGATGAAGAGATGTCGTCAGAAATATTTTTGGAGGAATATGAGTTATTGTACTAAAAATAGTGTGAAGGTGTAGAGCATATCAAAATATTGAAGAAATAAGTTGAAGGACTTCAATAATTGCTCAGCACTCAACAATAAAAAATTGAGCTATATAAAAAGCAGGTAGAATAAAATGAGGAGGAATTGAAGATTGATAATCAATGATTGCAGCAAATAGTCGAATGTTAATAGATGCTGAATTAGCCATCAAAAGACTAAGTGTTGGAAAGGCGAAGTTGAATGAAGTTCTCTTTTTTAGAAAACCTTCGCATGACAAAACTGGTTTTGGTTATGATGAGTTTAACAAATCAGTTGTTGCACATCAGACGAATTTTACAATTGCAGAGAAGAAAGGATAATTGAAGAAGTTCAAACAAAGGCCTAAGAAATCCTCTATTTACTATGATTGCTGTTCTCTTGTTGGTCATAAGTGGAGGAACTGTTTGAAGATATTCAAAGATGTCCAATATGGTAGTAAGTCTGTTAAAGTTGAGTTTGACGAAAGCAAGAAGTCTTCGAAGATGAAACACATATGGATCAAGAATGTTGAAATCAAAACACATAGTGTTCACATGTCTCTGAAGGTTGCCATGGAGGATATATGGTACCTTGCTAGCAGTGTCTCAAAATATATGACAGGAAAGAAGGACTTTCTTGTAGATTATGGTTGCAAGTGGTGGATCAATCACATTTGGTAATGGCTTGAAGAACAAGTTCATTGGAACTGGTATGTTGAACATTGAAGGTATGCCGAAACTTAAAACTTTACATGTCAATAGTTTAAATGCAAATCTGATAAGTATTAGTCAGCTATGTGATGATAATATGGTGGTTAATTTTGACAAAACTAAGTATCTATTTATTGACAAAATTGGAAGTTGTGTGATTTCTAAAAATAGGACATCCAACAATTGTTATCAGATATGCATGCATGCCAAATTTCTATAATTGTATGTTATATAAATCTGATATAGCTGAAGTATGGCATCAAAAGTTAGGCATGTTAATTATAAGCAGATAGAGACACAAAATTGAACGAGCTATTTATGGATTAATACCTAAGCTAGGTAAATCTATAAAAACTATTTGTGCTGAATGTTAGAGTAGTAAGCATATCAAAATAAATTATCGTAACATCAATTCTTAAACTAATTCACATGGACCTTTTTTGACCAACTCAGACAGAGAGTGTTGGTAGGAAAATATATGTCACGGTATGTGTTGATAATTAATTTAGATTCACTTGGGTAAATTTTATGAGTCAAAAGCATTTGAAACCTTTCAAAATTTGTATCTAAATCTTCAAACTCAAAAAGGAGTAAAGGTGAAAAGATTGAGAAGTAATCATGGAAAAGAGTTTGACAATAAATTGTTCGAATAATTTTTTGTTGAGAATGGGATTCAATAGGAGTTTTCAGCACCTAAAACACCTCAACAAAATGGTGTTGTTGAGAGAAAGAATAGAACCATGTAAGAAATGGAAAGAGTTATGTTGAATGCTAGAAAGATGTCACATAAATAGTGGGTAGAAGCGGTGAATATTGCAACACACATCATTAATCAAACATACTTCAGACCAAACACTAATAAAACAGCTTATGAAATTTGGAATTTTTGAAAGCCATAGCTAAATTACTTTCATGTGTTCAAAAGTAAGTGCTACATTCTCAATAACAGAGAACAACTGAGAAAATTTGATGAAAAAAGTGAAGAAATTTTTCTTAGATATTCCAACAATAGCAGAGTATTTTGAGCGTTTAACTAAATAAGTCAAATGGTCATGGAATCTATCAATATTATTGTTGAAGACATTCCATAAGAAAATAAAAGAAAATTAATAACATAAAGAGATGATGATGAGATTGTTCAAACTGACAATAAACTCATAACTCCAAAAGGTGTCAACATAAGAGATGAAGAAGATTCCAATAAAGAATAGGAAAATATTCATCAAAAAGTGCCATCATTCAGAATCAAGAAGAACCATCCATCTGAGTTGATCATTAGAAGTCTTGATGAGTCTATAAAAATTAGAGAGAAACTAAAAATTGATTACAAAGAAATGGTCAAATATACCTGTCATACTTCAATATTGCAGCGAAAGAATGTCAAAGAAGCCTTGATAATGTAGGAAGACTTGTAATAGTTTGAAAGAAATAATATATGGGAGCTTGTGCCTAGACCAAAGAATGTAAATGTGATAGGCAACACGTGGGTATTTTGCAATAAGATACATGAGCTTAGTAATATTACCAAAAACAAGGTAAGGTTAGTTGTACAATGCTATACATAACTTGAAGGCATTGACTTCGACAAAACATTTTCTCCTATAATAAAGATGAAATCTGTTAGACTATTACTTGTAGTTGCTTGTGCCAAAAACTTCACATTTTAACAAACATTCTTAAATGGGTTCCTACAGGAAAATGTATATGTTGAATAACCAAAAGGTTTTGTTAATCTTGAGTTCCTAGATCATGTATACAGGTTAAAGAAAGTTCTTTATGGTTTGAAGCAAGCACATAGAGCTTGGTGTAAAAGATTGACAAATTTTTAGCTAAGGTGTGGCTATAATTGAGAACGGAGCCGGCAAGACAATATTTGTTAAGAAACTAAGACCAAACTTTATTATTGCACAAATCTATGTAGATGATATTGTGTTTGGTTCAATAGTAAGGTAGATGTCAAAAGTCTATGTTGAACTTATGCAAACAGAGTTTGAGATAAGCATTGTTGGTGAACTGACATTTTTTCTTAGATTACATATTAAACAGATGAAAGATGGATATTCATATCTCAAACCAAGTATGCTAACTATTTGGTTAAGAATTTCAACATGGAGAGTTCGAAGTCTATTACAACGCTTATCAGTGTTTCTCAGAAACTGTTAAAGGATGAACAAGGACAGAAGATAGACTAATATTTGTACAGAAGCATGATTAGAGGCTTACTATATCTGATTTCAAGTCGTTCTGATATCAATTCCAAAGTTAGAGTCTTTGCAAGATATCAAGCTAATCCCAAGGAGTCATATTTAAAAGCTGTTAAGAGAATTCTTAAATATATATTTCATACTTCAGAGTATGATATTTATTTTTGTAGGGATTCTAACATACACCTATTTGGCTATAGTGATGTTGATTGGGTAGAAAACTATGATGATCGTAAGAGTACCTCCGTCGGATGTTTTTATCTAGGAAACAGTCTTGTGAAACAGATGTTGGAAGGTTATGGTGTCAGATAACAAGAGTTAAATGTTTATTAGGAGAACACAAGTCCTTGATATCTCAAAAAACATAGTTCAACATAACAGGACAAAGCACATTGACATAAAACATTATTTCATTAGGGAGCTTGTTGAACAAAGAATTGTGAAGATTGTGTAACAACCTTCATACTTATACATAAATATATAAGTAAAATGGTATTTTATCCGCATATTAGTAGATGGGTAATTATGTGAATATTATATAGCAACATATTTGCATATTTTAATAAGAATTTATTCGAATAAATTTCATAATTGCTTTTTATGATATTTGTTTATAAATAAAAAAATGTGTAGAAAATTTGTTTAGACTTGTGTGAATATTAATGTGTGTTTTTTTAGTGTAAAAAATATTACTAACAAATTACACAATCAATCAAGCTTTAATTAAAATGTCAATCACTAAAACAACATATACGGGTAAGTATACCCATCGTATAGTATAGGGACTAGCAAGTATCGAATCCACAAGAATTTAAGCTCCCACATTACTTTACCTAAATCTTTATTGTTTAGCCAATAAAATAAAGGAATAAAAAAATAAATAAAGATAAAAATAGATATAACTTACGGATGCAAATTCATGTAACTAGATAATTATCTTAAAAACATAACATTGAATCAATTAGCATTCATCACAATCAATTATCATCTTGGCATCATAAAGGAACATAAGTAAAATTCAATCATTTCCCAAGTCATTAACTTACTTATGTAGACTCCATTTCTTTCCCAATATATGAAATCACTATCCCTTGATTAATTTAGCAGATTTCCCAATCAAACCAAAGTAACCGAAAGATGCACTAAACTCACATTTTATAAAGATGAAATTAGTCAATGACCCTATGCTCTAGGTGAAATCAATCAATCTTTAATTACTTTAGTCCTTTAATTTTAACTTCATTTCCCAAGTCCATTAATATTTGATAAATATGAAATCAATGCAATAAACTTCTAACATTGTTTCCTAAGTCAATTAGAAGAATTCGCATCAATAACCAGTGATAATAAGTAATCAAATACCAAAGATAACAATAGATTGATAAAAAATTCTAATTAGCTGAAAATCATAATATTCAAAATAATATCCAATTACAATCAAAACATTAAGTACATAATTGTTATAGAAATGTAAACAAAGGATAAAAGAAAAAACTTATAGATAAGCCTTTCTTCTTTTCTTGAAAACCTCATTTGAATAATACCCATTTGAGTGGTGATTTTGACTTTGAACAATAAGTAGCTAGCTTGGATCCTTCAAATCTCACATTTCTTTTATATTTTTCTTGTATTTATAAGCCTCATTGATATCAAAATTCGTTTCTTAAGAAGTCTAATCCAAGTAGAATTCAGAAAATATCAAAATCATTCATGTACAACCGCCTTTGGGCAGAGTGAACCTGTCGCCGGGTCCGTTCGGCCCACCTGGCACCGGGTCCATTCTGATTTTCTTCTCAATTTCTTCTTTTTCAGAGCAGACTTAGCACCCGGTGCATTAATTGGACCTGGTGCAGGGTACATTCTTGAAACTTTTACTTTTTGCTCAAAATCTACTCAATTCTACACAAATTCGTCAAAAACACTTTTTACTGGCAAAATGTCAAATAGGAAGAAATATGCCTAGTTATTACAATAGAAGTATCTCAAATTAATTTCAAATAACTAGGAAAATAGAGATGATTTTAACCCCTATCACATACTCTAACACTTGAACTTTTACTTGTCCTCAAGCAAACAAGAATTAGACACTAAGCATTTAGAACAAGACAAAACAATTTTTCAAAATTTTCCTTAGCAAATTCATCCATAATAAAGACATAACATTTTTCCAACCTTAAACATAAATTCGTCATTCATTTAACCCTTTCAAAATCTTGTAAATTCATGTATTAAATCAAATAATCCCAAGGCCATCAAAATTAAGTTGAACAAGATTATATCTTGTACAAGAAAATTATCCTGCTCATCAAGCAAAAACATAAAAAATAAAAATCATACAAGTCAAGCCATTTAATTAATTCCAACATTATAAACTCAAATTTACACAACTCAAGTTAGTGAAATAAGGAAAACATTCCACTCTTTTTTTTTTTTTCTATGACTTAAGGAATTAATAGCCTCAAGTGAATGGATTTCTCTTTACGTACCGTATTGGCCCCTTTATAGTCATTATCTTTTTTTTTTTCATCATTTTTCTCAACAAATGCTTTCTTTTCTCTTTCTTGCCTTTTTAGCTTCAGGATAGCTTCAAGAGAGCGCATTGAACAATACTTGCTACTTCTCTCCATCAGCAAAAGGTCTTTTTCTTTTCTTTTCAAAGATAAAAGCATTTTTTCAACTCAATTTTTTTCATCTCAAATTTTTTCCTTTTCCTCACTCATTTTTTTTTATTTCCTCACATTCCTTATTCACAACTCAAAGTCAAACAAAATTTTAAATCTATAATATAAGAATTAATCAACAACTCTTCTCATACTTCATCATATCATCCACATTCAAACTTAAACAATAAAACAAAAATCAAATACCAAATATAATCAAGGTTAACTTAAATTCTCAAGACTTAGCAAAATCCAACTTAAAACATAAGTTTACCCTTTTAAATAAAAATCCAACCATAATGAATAACAAATCTATGTCCAAAGTTAAAAAGAAAATCTTATCCATTATAGACAAATAAACTCACTTTAGCTCCAAAATCTCCAAACTTTCAAATTTCAAAATTTTCAAATTTTTTCCAAAGAAAGCACCAAGATAATTGATAAAAACTTGGACAAAGAATATTACTAAACCACTCCCCTACACTTAAACTAGACAATGTCTTCATTAGCAAAAAAAAAAAAAAAAAAAAAAAATGTAAGAAAGCATCTCCAAATGGACAAAAAATAATAAAGGGGTAAAAAGTTTAAGTAATACTCCCCCAAGTGCAATAAAATGCCAATAGATATCAAAAAGTGGAATAGAGAGAAGGGCTTGTCCAAGAAACATTTATTCAACTTGGCAAAATAAAACACTCCTAAAAGAACAAAGAAAAGAATAACCAAAGTAAAACACACCAAAATAAAACACAAGAAAGACTAATAAAACTCCTAAGAAGAAACACAATGGTTCACTCCCCCATACTTACACTGGAAAAGAGTTTCCTTATTTGGGAGAGGAAAAAGACACCTAACAAAGATACAACCCTTTCCACTCATCATGCTTTCTCATCATCCCTTTGTAAAAGATATTAATGCTCAGTGAAAAAGGTAAGGATGATGAAAGTAGAAATAAGAGAGGTTTTTGAAAAATAGAAGGTTCGTGAACACAGTTTTTCTCAACAAAGCAAAACATATAAACCTCATTCTTTAACATTCCTTTAGACACACAATTATTTTTGTCAACATATACGCACATGGTCTCTAAAGAATGCATCAAACTTGAAATCACCATTTAACCCTTCAAAATATTTGTCACAATAAAAATTCCCCTTAAAACTTAGCAATTGAGTTCTTAAAGATAGGATCAAGAAATCCTTACTTTTCGACACATGTACAAAAACTAAGTTATCTCCTTTTGAATTGGGTGAAGGGTAGAAATTACTACTATCCTCCAAGGACTTCTTATGATTTAGCATTGAAAGATCCAACTTCTGGAGGCATGATAAATTTAACACATCATCATTTGGACCCTTGTTCTCCAAGAATTGAGAGGAAGCTAAAAAATTATATGACAAAGAGAGATTAGAATTATTAGCACATAGAGGAGAATCGAATACCTCACTTTTCACATTGGGCAATTGTTCCTCATATCCTCTTTCCTTTCCTTGGAGATTCTCTGGTTCAAGTGTATGAGCCTTTATGACATCCTCAACTAACTGGGCTGGTTGTGTTCTTTGATGGCTTATAGTTGGGAAGCTTCTTTATGCCACATAATGGATGAATTTGAATCGGTAATAAAAGAATTTATTGATATTTCTAAGAACGTCTTACTAAAAGCGCCAATCCAAGCTTGTAATCTTGCCAGTCTATCACCATTGTAACTCTTTTGACATTGTGCCTATAAATAATTATCCATTTTGATGTTTTGAATCTCGCACTCAAAGAAAAACAAAAATCAAATTGAAAATAAAAAAATAAAAACAAACAAAAATAATAAAAAATAGAGAAAAGAAAAATACAAAAATTAGAAATATTCACAAACTATTGACACACAAAAGTTAGTGATATATATAAGTACAACAAAGGCTAAATCAATAAGATTCGAATGTTTCAGATAGTGCCTATCCCCGATAATGGCGCCAAAAACTTAATGCGTATATTTTTTAGTGTAGAAAATAGTACCAATAAATTACATAATCAATCAAGCTTTAATTAAAATGCCAACCATTAAAACCACACATACGGGTAAGTATACCCATCGTATAATATAGGGACTAGTAAGTATCGAATCCACGAGAATTTAAGCTCCCACCTTACTTTACCCAAATCTTTATTGTTTAGCCAATAAAATAAAAGAATAAAAATGAAAATAATTATAGATAAAAATAGATATAACTCACGGATACAAATTCATATAACTGGACAATTATCTTGAAAACACAATATTAAATCAATTAGCATTCATCACAATTAATTGTCATTTTGGCATCATGAAGGAACTTAAGTAAAATTCAATCATTTCCTAAGTGATGAACTTACTTATGTAGACTCCATTTCCTTCCCAATCTATGAAATCACTATCCCTTGATTAATTTAGTAGATTTCCCAATCAAACTAAAACAACCAAAAGATGTACTAAACTCATACCTTATAAACATGAAATTAGCCAATGATCCTATGCTCTAGGTGAAATCAACCAATCTTTGATTACTTTAGTCCCTTAATCTTAACTTCGTTTCCATGTCCATTAGGATTTGACAAATATGAAATCAATGCAATAACTCCTAACATTGTTTCCTAAGTCAATTAGAAGGACTCACATCAATAACCAATGATAATGAGTAATCAAATACCAAAGATAAAAATAAATTGATAAAAAATTTCAATTAACTCAAAATCATAATCTCCAAAATAGTATTCAATTACAATCAAAACATCGGGCACATCATTGTTCTAGAAATGTAAACAAAGCATAAAAGATAAAACTCATAGATAAGCCTTTCTTTTTTTCTTGAAAACCTCATTTGAACAATTCCCCTTTGAGTGGTGATTTTGGCTTTGAATAATAAGTAGCTAGCTTGGATCCTTCAAATCACACATTTCTCTTGTATTTTTCTTGTATTTATAAGCTTCCTGGATACCAAAATCCATTACTTGAGAAGTCTAGTCTGACTAGAATTCAGAAAATATCAAAATCCTTTGGAAAATACTAAATTCGAGCACAACTGCCTCTGAGTAGAGTGGACCTAGTGCCGGGTCTGTTCGGCCCACCTAGCGCAGGGTCCATTATGGGTTTCTCCTTAATTCCTTCTTTTTCAGAGCAGACTTGGCACCTGGTACACTAATTGGATCTGGCTCCGGGTACATTCTAAAAACTCACTTTTTGCTTGAAATCTACTCAATTCTGCACAAATTTGTCAAAAATACTTTTTACCAGCAAAATGTTAAATAGGAAGGAATGTGCCTAGTTATTACAACAAAAGTATCTCGAATTAACCTCAAATAACTAGGAAAATAGTGATGATATTAGCCCCTATCAAATATATTATGATATTTTGTAGTGAATAATTTTATATTTAGAATAGGAAATTATTTATTAGAAAATATTATATACATTTACTTAGAAAAAAAACCGTGCTGTTGGAGTAAATCTTAGAAAAGGATTAAATGTTGATTCTTATTAAATATAAGTACTATTTCAACATTTTGTATATTTTAATTTTTTTACTTTAATTAATTTTGGCTCTTGTATGACCAAGACCATGAACCATTTTTACCTTTTAAACAATGTGTGAACATTTTGAACTTATACTTACTATTTTTGCACAAGACTATTTTTATTCCATTAAATCCTAGTATGCCTAAAAACATGTCATATTCATATTTTACCTTTAAGTGTGCTGCCTTTCTTGTGAAACATGAGCTATTAGATTGTTTTAATCTCTACCTTTTTATAATATAAAATCCTAACCTTTAAAATTATTTCTTATACAAGCTAAATAGTCTAGACCCTTGATTTAACACATAAAATGACAATTTTCCAGACCCTAGAGCTCATTGGATTGACCAGCTCTCTCTCTCGCTTAGAAAAAATTTTCATTTCCTTTCCCTTCTCTCCTCTCCCATCCAGCCACCCCCTTCCCTTCTTGTTCTTTGATTTTTTTTTCCTAAACAAATTGAAGAGCCCTTGCTTGATTATTGAAGTGTGAAGCATCCAAGAGTTGTAGATCAAAGAAATCAAGTATTTTCATTAAGAAGGTAAGGTCTTTCAACTTATTTCTCTTTGAAATTTAAGTTTTGAAAAATAGTTTTATTGGACAGATTTTTTCTTTCTTGAGATAAATCAATTTTCGTTGTTTTGATGTTGAAACAATGCTAAGAAATTACTTATAACATGTGGAGTTGAATTTTTTTGGTTGATTTTGGGTGATTTGTGGAGTATTGAAGGTGACTTGATGGTCAAACTTTGCTTAGAAAACAAGGCGTTGTATTGAGTATGTTGGATCTGTGAAGTTTTTGCTTCAGTACCAAAATTTTTTGTTAGGGATCTTACTATAATTTGTTATATATGGTTCTCCTATGTTTTTGGAGTTTTTTTTCCCATTAGAATAACTTAAATTGCATGTCTGAGTTATTTTTTATATGAATTTTTTAAGATGCTCTGTTTTCTGTTTGATGAAATATGAAATTGCTGTAATTTGGACCTTTTTAAATCTTGACTTGAAATTTTTACACATGAAACTTCAATGTTTTAAGAGTGAATAGAAATTAGAATAACTTGATTTAGCCTATAAATGGTTCTTAGTAATTTTTGAAAAATGGCTGCTAAAGCTATTTTTCAGAATAACGTTACATTAATTTTGAGTTTCAAAATAACATACTTAGACACATGATATTTCAATGAAATTTTTACAATATCTTCCCTACATATTGAAGTTATATTCTAAAAATTTTATTAGATTTTGAATTGATTTGCTTAGTGATCTAATTACTCCAAATTGTGCTCTATTTTGCCCTATTTACGCTAAATCATTGATTTATAATGCTTTATAAAATCTATGATTGAGCTATGAATTCTTTATTATATAAACTTGGCTTGTTTTAATATTGATATATGACTATTATATGATAATTAGTATTGCACTTTAATGATTAATCGATAATGCTATTGTATTGAGTTCTTGCATGTTAAATATACTACTTTAGTAACTAGTATATATGCTAAATACTTCGAGATATTATATGATTAATTTGCTATTGTGTATTTACTTAGTGTGATTATGTCCTAATTTCATATTATTTGAGTTTGATATTTGAAGATTATGTATTTCTTGTATTTTAGGAATGGTGAGAGATAGATTGAGAGGTTAAGATTGATTAAGACTCTAATTATCTTGGAAGAATTATATTAAGTTTAAGTTTATATATATATATATATATATATATATATATATATTAATGGTAGATTTGGTGGGTAGTTATTGCATGCAACTACGTTTAGGACACATTATGTCAAGTCCTCAATAGCAGTCCTTAGGGCCTTTATCAGATTCATCTGATCGGCCTACAGTTCGGGTTTTACAGGGAGCTTTTGATCCTACAGAGACGACGTCCAGTAATGCTCGGGTCATCCTCCCTAAGCAACAGGGAGCATAGTCCTTGTCTTCCCTTTAGGTTTCTCAGTTGACACTAATGTCCTTAACTGCAATACGACTGGTCATGGAGCAATGTACAGGTGAATTCATTTAGAGCTTTATTCCCCAGTTTGCCACAATGTTCTAGCCTGTAACACCCCACTACCTAGGCCCAACAAGGCCGGGGATGTTGCCCCATCCAAAGGACAAGGGGTCTTCATAACTAGGCCACATAAATGAAAATAAAGACAATACTTTAAAATTGAACTTATTACAACTCAAAAATTCAGGAACAAATCCAAAATAAATTGATTACTATCATCTCTCAGAACAACACATAAAATAAATAACATAAAGTCTTCAAAGAAGGCAACAAATCTAGCTACTCATCTCCACAGCAGAATCGACCTGAAAACATGGCATAAAAGGCGATGAGATAAAAAAATCTCAGTAAGCCCGTGTGTGCTTTGAGTTTTTCAGGTAAAACAGTTCATGTATGCAAGTCATCCTCCCTAAGCAACAGGGAGCATAGTCCTTGTCTTCCCTTTAGGTTTCTCAGTTGACACTAACGTCCTTAACTGCAATACGACTGGTCATGGAGCAATGTACAGGTGAATTCATTTAGAGCTTTATTCCCCAGTTTGCCACAATGTTCTAGCCTGTAACACCCCACTACCTAGGCCCAACAAGGCCGGGGATGTTGCCCCATCCAAAGGACAAGGGGTCTTCATAACTAGGCCACATAAATGAAAATAAAGACAATACTTTAAAATTGAACTTATTACAACTCAAAAATTCAGGAACAAATCCAAAATAAATTGATTACTATCATCTCTCAGAACAACACATAAAATAAATAACATAAAGTCTTCAAAGAAGGCAACAAATCTAGCTACTCATCTCCACAGCAGAATCGACCTGAAAACATGGCATAAAAGGCGATGAGATAAAAAAATCTCAGTAAGCCCGTGTGTGCTTTGAGTTTTTCAGGTAAAACAGTTCATGTATGCAAGTTGTAAAAATTGTAAAAGAGAAAGTGTTGGCAAGCAATAAATAAGGTTAAAAATAAAGAGTGGCATTTTACTCTTCAAACCATACATGTGCACAATAAATACAACCCCTCAAATGGGTAGCCATGGGTTACCACACATTGGGCCCCATGACCATATAACGGTCAGAATGTCATACTTTGTACAGACTGACAAAAGGTAAGTGATCGGCCTACTGGGTGAGATACTCCTCATTCTCTACACCCAAACTTATCGGTTGTCCACTCTAGAAACACACAGTCCACATGATTGAAACTTGCTAGCTCGGACCGGCATAACTTACTGGACTAGCATCCTATCTGGGAAGGACTTACCCCTCAGAGGTAGCCATCTACTGAGAGACTTACCCTAACCCTTCAAAGACTAGTTCTAGTAGTCTACCCTTATTGAGTACTCAACGTTGATTGTCCTACTTGGGAGAAAACTGATAATACATCGCTTTATTTGGAAATAGCAATTAAGGGTTTCTAAAATTCTTGCCAAAGTTGGGTTTTAGAAAGAGTTTTAGAATTTGCAAAACTGCTTGTTTAAATTTTCAAATGATTTGCTTTCCTGAAATAAAAAGGAAACAATCCTTAATTGTCTTTACAAAATGAGTGTCCATACACTTCACGTTTGGCTTGCTATAGAAACCTTTTATCTTCAAATAAGTTTATGCAGAGGCTTACCTGATCTTTTGCTTGATCAAACTCAAGAATCTTCCAAAGCTGACCTAACCCCACCTGGGGTAAACACAAGTCATAAGGTTATACTCAAGCTATATTCGCTTACATAAATAATCCTAATTCAACTAATTATAATCATGACCCTAATATCCTAAGCTTTAAGACTAGATGATAAATGCTTTTATAAAATAAGTCTAGTTTGATAAGTTAAAATAACTAGGGTTTGTAACATAATTACCAATAACTTATAGATTCAAATAATGAATCTTGAGTGTTGTTATTAATAAATAAACTAGGGTTTAATTATTGAAGAATCGTAAGTCCTAGTTGATATTAATAAATATTCTTAAGTAGCAAAATAAATTATTACTACTATTTTAATTAATAATCAATACGCATTAAAAATAATAATAAATCACTTTTATTAAATTTTGATTAATAAGTATAAATAATATTTATGAACATATGGTCTACAAGGTCATTAATATTTTACTCATTTATATCAAAGGTTTTATATATATATATATATATATATATATATATATTATTTTTAATAGGAGATATCATTTATTTGGCTAATAAAATATCACCATTTCATTTAGTACTCCAATTCCAAAACTTCCTAAGAATTTCAAAATCCTTGGAGGAAAAACATAGTAATAATTTTAGTTAGGGTAATAAAATTTGCTAATCAAAATAGCCTAGGATCAACAAGGTCATGATCATAATTTTCCTATTGCTAACAAGATTCATGAGCATATACTCCAACATCAATCAATAAACTATTCTATTCAAGAACAAAGACTTAAATCCATATCTACTATCACATGGCCAAATCCCTACTAAACAAAATTATACTCACGACTTCAATAAAAATAAGAACATAAAAATCCTATTCACCAAAGGTGACATAACATCTAGCATGCTTAAACACTCACACTCACTTAAGACATGATGAACATACATCGATTCTCAAAGAATTTCATAAAATTTAATCATGATCAATCATTCTCATGCTTTAATCTCAACCCGTTCATACATATGCATATACTCAATCCCCAATCATATTCTATTCTCTCTAACAACATCCAAGAGACATGAATTCAGAATTAAAAAGGAGGTTAAGGAGAAATACTTGGTGAACGATTATCTCGATAAAGATTTAAGAAGGTCCACGCGCTTGGGGGTCTTAAATTGTCCCAGAGAGGAGAAAGAAAACAGCCATGGTTGTAGCAACCATTTCAGTCGAGAGAGAGAGAGAGAGAGAGAGAGAGAGAGAGAGAGAGAGAGAGAGAGAGAGAGAGAGCATTAGTATAACATGTTAAGGGTTGAAGGGAAGAAGATGAACGAAAGTTGTTCTTGGTTACCTTGATGATGTTCTTGAAACTTCAAAGAAAAATCTAGTTTTGATCCGATTGCAAATTTTTGTTTTCAAGATTTGATGTTATGAATTCTAGAAATGGACTCTAGGGGGTATGTAGGTGTGTTCTGGAGTTTTTGAGAGGGATTGGATGTGTTTATAGTGGTCTTTGGCTTGAAGAAAGGTAGTGTGTGTTCTTGGTGAAAATGGAGAGGATTAGAGGTGAATGCTGGACGAATTTTCTAAAGAGGGTTGGCCGAATAATTGAGAGAGTTTAGGGATTTGGTTTTTAGTTTAGGGAGAAAGAGAAAAATCTAGTTGTTTGAAATTCAAATGGAGAAATTTAAGGAGTGTTTCGAGGGGGAAGATATGCTAATGGTGTTTGATTGAGGGAGGTTTCTTGGACCTGCAAATGGCCGACTGGTTTGTTGAGATTTGCTGAAATGAATAAGGGTTAAGGGAGCTATAAGGCTGGCCAAATTCCTGAGTTTAATGGCAGAAGAATCTCTGGTTATGAGGCCTAATCCAAGGGTGTTTTCATGGGGCAAATGCTGGAATTTTTGAACTTCAAATGGAAGTTTGATTGGAGTGATTGTAGGAGGAATTTGAGGGGTGGCTATAGGGTCCAGTTGTGCAAGGTAAGTGGAGGGGGGGGGGGGTAATGGTGTTCAGTTCATGGCTGAACAAGGATTAACTTACAGAGATTTGAGGGTGGTTTTCGAACAAGGCTTGAAGAGAATAAGGCTGGAATTTTTTTGGTTGTGGTTCGAATAGTTGCAGAATTTTCTGTGCAGTTTTTTTCTGCAATATTTCAGCCTATTTGCAGAGACTTTTGAGAGGTGTTTGAGGGCCCTTTCAGGCTGGTTCCCATCCTTCTTTATGGAGGAAAAGTAGAGGTAATTTACTGGTTTGAAGGCAGTAGAAACAGCTTTGATTTCCGGCTGCCATGCATCAAAACTGTCCAAAATTTTTTTCTGGTTTGCACAACTTTGTGCAGTCTGGTTTTTGCAAAAGAATTTCAGTCTTCAAGCTAAATAAATTGGCCATTTTTCTGGCAGCAATTGAGTAAGGAAGATGGCTAAGATTTTCGAAGACTAGGCTGCTCAAGAATCTAGAAAATTTTCAGATTCTTTTCATGGAGGATATGAACACTATGGAGTGGAGTTTGAAGGCTCAACTATGGAGATTAATTTCTCTTGGGAACCTTCCTTAACTCCTTCCCTATTTTCAGTCCAATCTCCAACCTCTAAGAATCATTTTTGAAATTTCAAAGGCCAAGAATCCTTGCTGAATTTTCTGGAATTTTAAACATAGATTTGGATAAATTTTGAACAAATTTAATTGGTAAAGAGTTTAGGATAAGCTAGGGAATAAAAGGACATGAATCCCTCAAGAATTTTTTTTAGGACATAAGAATAGGATTAGGACATTCCCTTCATGTTTCCCCTAGGACAACACTCCTATTTTTACTTATGGAATGAAAGAGACGAAAATCCAACCTTAAATTAAAATAATCATGATAAAACTTAAATGATGGGATTTGAACTCATGACCTTAGAAATTAATTCCAAAGCTCTAACCACTAAACCACAACAGCTTTTGTTCTTATTTTTTTCTCCCAAATATTCTTCCTATTCAATTCTCAAGCTATCTTCCTATTTTGACTTCAAGTAAAATTACCATTTTACACCTCCTACTCAATAAACATAACTAAGCCTTTTAGCATATAAATTATAATTCTAAAGCACATAAAATCATTCAATATATATATATATATATATATATTCATGCAAAATAATATGATATGCATCCCAACCCCTTTACTCTAGGGTTGGTTTTTGGTGTGGTTTCACACAGCCACTACTTCAGAACGAGCTTCATAATTTTGAACAAAGGCAAAACGCCCATGGGATACGTCAGGTAGTTATGTATTTTTCTACTTCGACCATTAGTGCATCATCTTATGGGTCAGTACAATTATTGCACCAGCAATAGTCATTTTCGATACCCGGAGGGCACTAAGGGATTCTGGGATTAACTGCACAAGGCCTGGCTGTTGTAGAGCCTTTCCTAAGAAAAACCCTACTATACTCGGTTAAAGGGGTCTAGGCACCAAGGGAGTGTAAGTATCTTACAACTCGGCGGCAGTTCCTAACAAAAGTATTTGTTCCCCGTATGGAGGGCTACAGAGCTACACTACAACTGTCCCTTCTACATATCCTGCCATGGCAACAACTTATCTAATGCAGAGAGTAGGATACCCTGAGATGGCCTCATTCACAAGATAAGTTTCTTGGCCAATTATGCTAAGTCCCCCCATGCAGAATCAACAACCAACACCATCAACCGATGTCAATACAATAATGGAAGCGTTGTATCAACAAACCAGGGATCGGTCAGTTTATCAGAAACCTTATCCCGAATGGGTGGATTCTATAGCAGTGTTAGCTCAAGGATTTAAGTTGCTTGAGTTCTCTACATTCTCTGGAGAAGACAACAAGTCGACCATGGAACATATAGGGAGATTTATGGCGCAATGTGGAGAATTCGGGAATAGTAACTTGCATAAACTACAATTGTTTTCTTTGTCTTTAACAGGGGTGGCATTTACTTGGTATGCTAATCTGATGCCCAGTTTTTTGTATTCATGGGAAGATATGGAATGAATTTTTCATGAGCATTTCTTCAAATCGGCACCTGAGGTTTCCATAGCAGATCTCTTGGCAGTAAAATAAAAATCATCCGAAGGTGTAACATAATTCATTGAGTGCTTTCAACAGATTAAGGCCAAATGTTTCACTCAATTGCCAGAAATGGAGTGTGCCAGAATAGCCGTCAGTAGAATGCATCCACAACTCAAAGGGTGTCTCATTCATCAGGACTTTTTTTATTTGTCCCGCTTACTATCTCATGTCGTCATAATAGAGGAAATGATGAAGGAAAAGGAAAAAAGTAGTCTATTATGTTCTCTCATGGGCAAGCTATGATATCAGTTGAGGACGATGTTACGGACGACAAGGAGGAACAACTAATGGAGATGATGGTGGCAGAGTTAGTGAAGGGTGCATCTTATACTTGTCCTTTTTTGAAACCTGGCAAAGGGAAAGAGGAGGTTTTTCTGGCGGGGCAATCCACTTATACATTCGATGTATTAAAGGCTAAGCAAATCTTTGATCAAATGGTCAAGGACAAACAGATCCATTTACCTTTCGGCCACAAAGTTCCAAGTCCAGAGGAGTTGAAGGGTAAGAAATACTATAAGTGGCATAATTCATTTTCTCATACTACTAATAGTTGTGTTGTTTTCAGGAATACAATTCAGAAAGCTTTGCAAGAAGGAAGGGTGAGATTTGCTGACAAATGTAAATAAACTTTAGTCGATATAGACTCGTTCCCAGTGGCTAATGAAAGTATGGTACAAACATGCAAGAAAGATGTGGAACATAAGCTAGGAGATTCTTTCATGAAGGAGCAATCCAAAAGCTAGACGATCGGCCATCAGTTTTCACTCAGCTTACTGTTCTGACCTTCACAGCTCACTTCTATGGGAAAGATGAGAGGTTTATAGTGTATGTATCTCATAAAGAGCCCGTTTTCTTGGGTTATCGTCCCCATCTTACAAAAACTCAGAAACTGTAAGAACAGAGAAAATGAGCTCAGCAGAGATAAACGCTTGAGAAATGGTTAGATGAGCATGTGTGTGCTTGCTCGAGTTAAAATATACTTAGCATTCTCCCATCACAATTCTGAGCGAGTGTTGAGCAAGAAATAGTGGAGGAGAACTACTATGTAACAAAAGAAGTAGCCATTGAGCTCATCGAGTTTAAGGTACCATCAGAAAGTATGTTCTTCCAAATTCCAACGGCAGAACATACTAATCACCTCAAGCCGTTGTACATCAAGACGTATATCAACGAAGGCCTTTCTCTTAGGTTTTCATTGATGGAGGGGCTGTGCTGAACATAATGCCGTTGGCAACCTTAAGGCTTTTCGGTAAGGATAAACCCAATTTATCTCCTATAGATATCTAAATACTTAATTTTATCGGGGACACAGCCAAAGCAGAAGGGGTCATCACTTTTGAGGTTGCAATTGAATCTAAGGTTAGTAAAACTGTTTTCTTTATAATCACGACAAAGTCAGCTTATTCTATCTTACTAGGTAGAGATTAGATTCACGCGAACCATTGTGTTCCCTTAATGCTCCACTAAATGATGTTAATTTGGGATGGAGAATGAGTGGAAAAGATATCAGCCAACCCCAACACATGAACAAGACTGTATTTTACCGCTCTACCTTTGACCCAAGCCAGTATGCTAAGCTCACCATGGCTCACAATCAGATTACAATGAAAAGGTTGGAAGGTAAACGTTTGAAAACAAAGGACCCTGATGTTCGGCATGCACTCACTCAGAACCTGTTAATGAAGGTGGACATCGGAGAACTTGGAGAAAACAGAACTACAAAGATAAGCTTATGCTTAACTCTTGATCAATGGAATGCTTTAATAGTTTTGATTCATAAGTATAGAGATTGTTTTGCATGGGATTATTATGAAATGCCAGGATTGGACAAGGGCATTGTGAAGTATTACTTACCAATTAAGGAAGGTTTCAAGAGTTATAAGCAGCCTGTCCAAAGTTTCAATCCCACACTCCTACCTAGAATTAAAGAAGAAATCTAGAGGTTACTTTAGTATGGTTTCATTCGTACTTGTCGGTATGCAGATTGGGTGTCCAACATTGTTCCCCTTATCAAGAAAAACGGCCAATTGTGTGTTTGTGTTGACTTCAGAAATTTGAATTTGGCCACACAAAATGATGAATACACCATGTCGATGGCCGATATGTTGGTAGACTCGGCAGTTGGAAACCAATTTTTAAGCTTTATGAATAGATACTCTGGTTTCAATTAGATAATTATAGCCAAAGAGGATACATGGAAGGCAACTTTCTGATGTCTAGGTTCTATCGGTTTATTCGAATGGCTAGTTTTGCCCTTCGATTTAAAAAATGCTGGAGCTATTTTCCAGAGAGCCATGAACCTTATTTTCCATGATCTCATCGACAAGACCATAAAAGTTTATATTGATGATTTAGTAATTAAGTCACCTACTTTCTCACAACACCTGAGGTGGTTAGAGCAAGCTTTCCTCCGAATGCGAAGCACTAGCTAAAAATCAACCCTGCTAAAAATGCTTTCAAAGTTTCAGTTAAAAATTTTCTTAGATTCCTAGTGCATCAAAGAGGAATTGAAGTGGATTGGAATAAAGCAAGGGATATCTACAGGCAAAGCCACCGCGAACAAAAAAAGAATTTTAGAGTTTCCTAGGGAAGATTAATTTATTGCGACATTTTTTTAGCAAATGTTGCAGGAAAGCAAAAAATATTCTCTTCTCTACTCTATTTGAAGTTGTTTCTAAAGTTCATCTAGTAGCTAGAGCACCATATGGCTTTTGATTAGATCAAGACGGCTTTATCACAACCACTTATCTTGATGCCGCCGTATGATAAGGCACCCTTGAAATTGTACATTTCAGCGGCTTAAGAGTTTATTGGATGCCTGTTAGCTTAAGACAATACTGCGAAGCTATGCTTGTCTTTATACTATGCATGCACAAAACTAAAACATTATATGTTACCTAGGGAAGTGCAAGTCTTTTGCAAAATTGATCTCGTCAAATATCTATTGAACCGCCCTTTGCTGCAAAGGTGTTTAATGAAATGAGCCATTAAGTTACATACTTTTTTCTTTGACTCACTTACCTTTGAAAGCAACAAAAGGATAAGCTATGGCTGATTTTTTGGCTGAACACCCATGTTTAGAAGTGCCCAATCCCAAAAAAAAAAAAAAAAAGAAGTACAGGGATACATTTCATACAAACTATGAAAGCTATAGTTTGATGGATCTAGCACCCAGTATAAGGCAGGTGCCAGTTTGATCATTGAAGCCCCTTATGGATGACAAGGAAGAATTCTTTTTGAGTTAAGGAAAGGAACTTCAAATAATCAGGTAGAATATAATGCTTTCATTGTAGGACTTTGAAATTTAAAGGCTGTGAATGCACAAGTGGTCAATATAATAGGGAATTCTCAAATTTAAAGGCTGTGTGGCATTTTGTGATTGGTAGCTCATGAACATGTGTCAATTTATGAGAAGTTGCATGAGGAATTCATGCAAGATACATGGAATTAAAGAATTACAAAAGAAATAAAGAATTATATGTATTTTGTGATTGGAACACATCATTTGTGGGGCCAATTACTTAAGGTTTTGTGCAATGTAATTAGCCAATATTTTGATCATGAAGAAATGATTAACTGGCTAAAAAATAGCCAGAAGATTGGTAGCCACACAAGAGAAAAGAAGAGAAAGTTTTGAGGAAGAAAAATAAATGAAATGGTATGTAAATTTTTCATTGGAACACACCTATGTTTTAACCACCATACAATTAATGAAAATAAGGAATAATTGGCCAAAATTTGATGAAGAATGGTGATGAGAAGAGGATGTTATACAGCCTGAATTTTGGCAGCATTAAGGTATGAAAACAAGAGAAAAAGAAATTAACAAGAGAGAAAAAAAAAAGACTAGTGTGTTCTTAGTGTTGTGTGTGAGTTCTTGAGAAGTTCTTGGAGCAAATCACACCAAATAGCCTTATATACGAGGTAAAAGCTCACCTTGCTCGAATTAAATTTGTTGTTGGGTGAATGATGATTATTTTGATATGAATTTTAGCATAAAAATATGATTTTCATGTCTTGATTTTGGATCAAAAGTTAGGGTTTGTAAACTTTATATATAAACCTTGTGTATGCTTATGTGTGCTGGCTACCTAAGAGGTTTATGGATAATATTTTATGTGAGTAAGAACTGAATATTCATGGCAGTTTGAAGGATTACTTTTGTAACACCCCAATACCTAGGATCAATAGGGCCGGGGATGTCGCCCCATCCAAAGGACAAGGGGACTTTATAACTAGAACACACAACAAAAATAAACAATACTTTAAAATTTAAAACTTATTACAACCCAAAAATTCAAGAATAAATCCTAAATAGAAATTGTTCACTCTCAACTCCCAAAGCATTACATAAATTAAATAACAGAATATCTTCCAAGGTAGGCAACAACTAACTACTCATCGCCACAGCAGGATCGACCAAAAATCATGGTAAAAAGGGTGATGAGATAAAAATCTCAGTAAGTCCGTGTGTGCTTTGAGTGTCCAGTGAAAACAGTTCATGAATGCAAGGTGTAAGAACTTCATAAGAAAAAGTACTGGCAAGCAATAAATAATATTAAAAGTCAAGAGTGGCGTTTTATCTTTTCCAACCTTACATGCAATAAAATCAATCACTCAAAGGGCGGCTATGGGTTACCACATGTTGGGCCCCATAACCATACAACGGTCAGAATGCCACACTTTGTGCAGATTGACAAAAGGTAGGTGATTGGCCTACCGGGTAAGATACTCCTTCTCCTCTATACCCAAACAAAACCGGTTGTCCACTCCGGCAACACACAATCCACATGACTGAAACCTGCTAGCTCGGACCGGCATGACTAAATAGTACTGACGTTTCTTTAAGTTGAGTTCATCTTCTGGAGGTGGCCTCCTGCCAGAAGACTCATTCTTGCTCTTCAAAACTAGTACTACTAGCCTACCCTTATTGAGTACTCAACGATGATTGTCCCACTTGGGAGAAAACTGGTAAAACATAGCTTTACTTGAAAATGACAATCAAGGGTTTCTAAAGTCCTTGTCAAAATTAGTTTTAGAAATAGTTTGGTGTTTGAGTAAATCTGCTTGTTGATTTTCAAATAATTAGTTTGATTGAAACAAGAAATGAAACAGTCCTTAATTACCTTTACCAAACCAGTGTTCACATACTTCGTGTATAGCTTGCCATGCTAACCTTTTACAACAAACAAGTTTTATGCAGGAGCTTACCTGATCCTTTGTGCGAGATAAAATAAAGATCTCCAAAAGCTGACTTAACCCCACCCGGGTAAACTCAAGCCATAATTAAACTCAAGCCAACATTTACTTTCATAAATAATCCTAACTCAACTTACTATACTTTCAGAAATAGTTACTAATAAATTGTAGGTTTAAATCTTGCTATAAATAAATTAGGGTTTATTTGATGAAGGATCCTAGGTCCTAGATGATATTATTTAAAATAATGATTTATAATAACTAATGGTTAGAAAATAATTGGTAAATAAAATTAATAATAATAAGTAAATTTTAATATATTTTGATTAAAAGGGAATAAATAAATTTTATTAGTATTTATGAATATATGACTTACAAGATTGATATTTTACCTATCATGATTATTTATAAAAATAGGCTTTATTTAATATTATTATTACATATAATATTTTTATACTTTAATTTTAATAAAAGATACCATTTATTTGGTTAAAATATCATTCTTTCATATGACAATCCAAATCCACATTTTCTTAAGGTTTTTGAAATCACTAGAAGGAACTATCGTATTAATTTTTATTGATGAAATCAAATTGGCAAACTTAAATAGCTTAGGGACAACAAGGTCATGATCATAATTCCTATTGCCAACCATAATCATGAACATACATTCTACACCAATTAACAAAACATCCAAATCACGAATAAAAGCATAGATCCAAATCTACTGACACATTATCCAAACTCCACTAAACATAATCATATTCATGGCCTCAACAAGAATACAAGAACATAAAAACCTATTCACCAAAGGTGACATAATCTCTAACATGCTCAATCATTCATACTACTCACGACATGAAGACATGCATCAAACCCTAAAACATCATAAAATTTAACCAAGATAAATCCTTCTCATGCATCAATCCCAACTCCATCATATAAACACATTCATTCTCATGCTTCAATCTCAACTCCATCTCAAAACACATGCTCAAACTTTAATCATTATCCATCCTTTTCCAAAAACATCCTAAAAATATGAATCTAGAATTTTAAGAGAAGATTGAAGAGGTTTACTTGAATGATGACTACCTTAAAGACGTTTCAAGAGGATCCTCACGCTTGGAAGGCTTGATTCGTCCAAGGGGAAGAAGAAAAATGGCCATAGTTGAAATAACCATTCGGCCGAGAAAGAGAGAGAGAGAGAGAGAGAGAGAGAGAGAGAGAGAGAGAGAGAGTTTATTAGTATATATTCATTAAGATCGAAGATGGATGAATCTGGAGTTATTTGTTCATGCTTACCTTAAAAGTGTTCTTTAGCCTTCAAGAAAATTCTGGTTTTTTATCTGAAAGTGAAACTTTGATTTTAGCGTTTGATGTTAAAAATTGCAGGAATAGATTCAAGAGGATGAGTAGGTGTGATCTGGAGTTTTTGGAGAAGGTTGGAGAGGTTTTGAGTGGTCTTAGGCGTGAGAATGGTGGTAGGTGTTCTTGGAGGTTTGGAGAGAATATAGAGAATGAGAGAAAGGCTGGCCGAAATTCTGCTTGGATAGAGTGGCCGAATGGATTGGGGATTTTTGGTAATTGGATTCTCAGATTTGGGAGAAAGGGAAAGCTGGTTGTTTGAAATTCAAATGGAATGATTTAGGGAATAAATTATGGTAGTAAATATGGTAAGAAGATCTTGATTGATGGAGGTCTTTTGGAAGCTTCAATGGCCGACTGAATTGCTGGAATTCTGTTGAGATGAATCTTGATTGAATGAGCTTTAGGATGGTCGAAATATGGTGTACAATGGTGAGGGAATTTTCTAGATATTTGAGGCTTAATCCGTGGAAGGTTGATGAAATAAATTGCTAGAATTTTGAACTCCAATTGAGGGTTTGATTGCAGTGATTGATGGAGGGATTTTAGGAGCAGCCATGGAGCTTTTTCGTGCAGAACAATGGTGAGGAAGATGAAGTTCAGTTCATGGCTGACCAAGGTGGGTTTTACAAAAAAATGGGATGAGTTTTGGACAAGGGTGAAGAAGAAATAAAATTGGAATTTTCTGGTTGGTTTTTTATTTTTTTTCACAAGGCTTGCTGGAAATTCTGTGCAGATTTTTCTGCCATACTTCAGCCAATTTACAGAAGGTTTGAAGGGGTTTTGAATGGTCCTTTAAGTCTAATTTCCAGCCTTCCTTATGGAGGATAGACAAGGTTGAATTGCTGGTTGAAAAGCTGGGAGAAACAGCTTGGTTCTTGGCTCACCAAGCTGCGAAAATTGCCCAGGAATTTTCCTGGTTTGCACAGTTTTTTGTGCAGTACGGTTTTGGCTGAAATTTTCAGTCTTCAAGCTGAGGAAATTGGTTATTGTTTTGTCAGTATTTGAGGGGGAAAGATGGTTGAAGATTTTGACAAGCTGATGAATCTTGATGAAGAAAATGAACATACATAGTTGGAGTTTGAAGGTTCAACCATTGAGATTAATTTTCTTTGGAACCATCCATAACTCTTCCCCATTTTCGGTCAACAAGATATCCTCACAAAGACATTTTCAAAACCTCAATATCACAGAACCTTGCTGGAATTTTCTGGAAATAAAATTGGCTTAGGTAAATTGAACAACCTAATTGATTAAGAACTAAGGAAAGCTAGAGATAAAAAATGGTATGAATCCCTTAGAAATTTTTGTAGGGCACAAGAGTAGGATTAGGACATTCTTTTTATGTCTCCCATAGGACAACACTCCTACTCCTCCCTAGGGCATGCAATGGCCGAAATATAGCTTACCTAACAAAAAAATAAAATAAAATTTAATCATGCTAAAACTCAAATGATGGAATTTGAACTCAAGACCTCAAGAATTAATTCCAAAACTCTAACCACTACTCCACAATAACTCTTGTTCTTATTTTCTCTCCCAAATATTTTTTTTCTATTTAATCCTTAAGCTATCCCCCTATTTCCACCTCAAGCAAAATTACCAATTTTCCCTTCTTACTCAATAAACACAATTAAGCCTTCTAGACTACAAATCACATATCCAAAGCACATAAAATCATACAAAAATATATTTATGCATGTAAAAAAATATGATATACATCTCGACCCCCTTACTCTATGGTTGGTTTTAAATGGGGTTTCACATCCTCCCCTCCTTAGGAGAATTTCGTCCCGAAATTCAAGCATACCTCTATCTCAAATCGGGATACTTCCGTTTTACCCACTCTTCTGATTCCCATGTGGCATCTCGCGTGCCATGATGCTCCCACTGAACTTTTACCATCGGTATCCGCTTGTTCCAGAGATTCTTGATACTGCGGTCTAATATTCGCACGGGTTTCTCCACATAACTCAGATCGGGTTGCAACACCAACGACTCATTATTCAGAACATGACCGGGGTCGGCATTATACTTCTTTAGCTGTGACACATGAAACACATCCTGAATTCCCGTCAATCCATCTGGCAAGTCTAATCGGTATGCTATCGGTCCAATCATTTCCTTTATTGGGAACGGTCCCAAATACCTCGGATTCAGCTTTCCACCCTTCGGATACTTCAGGATTCCTCTATTTGGCATCAATCTCAGAAATACAAGGTCTCCTACTGGAAACTCCAACTCCTTTTGCCTATTGTCTGCATAGCTCTTTTGTCGGCTCTGAGTTACCTTCAACATTTCCCTGATTAACTTTACTTTGTCTAACATTTCCTGAACACAGATTCCTCTGGTTTTGCTTATGTGACCATCTTCTGACCAACTCTAGTATAGCGGTACTTGACACTTGCATCCATACAGGCCCTCATACGGAGCCATTCCAATTGAAGCTTGATAACTATTATTATACGACAACTCCGCATATGGCACACATTCGATCCACTTATCTCCAAAATCCAAAACACAGGCTCTCAGCATATCCTTTAATATCTGTATAACCCTTTCTGACTGCCCATTGGTCTGCAAATGCGCCGTCGTATTAAATTTCAAACTCGACCCCATTGATTCTTGAAACTTGCCCCAAAATCGAGACGTAAACCTCGGGTCTCAGTTGGACACAATACTTGAAGGCACTCCATGGAGATGGACTATTTCTCGCACATAGGTTTGAGCCAGCTTCTCCATGGAATCTCTGACATTCACTTGTATGAAATGTGCTGATTTGGTCAGTCGATCCACTACTACCCATATGGCATCCTTTTGGGTCCTTGACATAGGAAGTCTGGTGACAAAATCCATAGTCACTTCCTCCCACTTCCATTCAGGTACTGGCAATAGTTGTAACAGTCCCGCTGACTTCTTGTGCTCCGCTTTGACCTGCTAATAGGTGAGACATGTCGAGACATATTTAACCACATCCGGCTTCATTCCGGGCCACCAATAGGCCCTCTTCAGATCCTAGTACATTTTGACTTTCCTCGAATGAATGGCGTACTTGCTCTTATGCGTCTCTTCTAATATTCTGTCCTTCAATTGCTATTCTCAAGGCACACACAACCGATCTCTGAAGTACAAAACTCCTGCCTCATCTTGTCAGAATTTACTGCCTTGCCGTTTAAGTTCCTTGTCCTTGAAAAGCTAAAATTCTGCATTACTTTGCTGAGCTTCCATAATTTCCCGCCTTAGATCTGGTGCTAACTTCAGGTTGCTAACAACAATTCTCTTCTCTTGCACTTCTACTCTTCTGTCCAACACATCCTGAACTACTTGAACCTCCTGCACCCGTAATCTGGCCATACTGACTTTTCTACTTAGGGCATCAGCAACAACGTTGGCCTTCCCGGGATGATAGTTGATTGGATAACAGTACTCTTCCAAAAATTCCATCCATCTTCGCTGCCTTAAATTCAAATCCTTCTGGGTGAAGATGTACTTCAAGCTCTTATGGTTGGTGAACACTTCATATTCAGCTCCGTACAGGTAGTGTCACCATTTCTTTAGAGCAAACACAATAGCTGCCAACTCTAGATCATGCATAGAGTAGTTGACTTCATGAGGTCTCATCTTTTGAGAAGCATAAGCAATCACTTTCCGTTCTTGCATCAATACTGCCCCCAATCCTTCCTTCGAGGCATCGGTATATAGAGCATAAGGTTTATCTCTCTCTGGCAGACTTAATACTGTTACTGTCATCAATCTTTGCTTCAGCCCTTGGAAGCTCTTCTCACAGTTTTCGCTCCAAACGAATGGAACATCTTTTCTCAACAGTCGGGTCATAGGTGATGCGAGCGTTGAAAATCCTTTGATGAACCTCCTATAGTAACCAGCCAATCCCAAGAAGCTTCGAATCTTGGTGATGTTCTCCAGTTGCTTCCAGTATGACACTGCTTCAACCTTTACTGGGTCTACCTTAATTCCCTCCTTGGTCACCATGTAGCCAAGAAATGCTACACTATCCAGCCAGAACTCACACTTGCTAAACTTGGCAAACAGCTTGTGCTTCCGAAGCTTCTCCAATACGAGCTTCAGATGTTCTGCATGCTCCTCCGGACTCTTGGAAAAAATTAGGATGTCGTTGATGAAGACCACAATAAACTTGTCCAAATAGGGTCAGAACACTCGATGCATCAAATCCATGAACACTGCTGGAGCATTGGTCACCCTGAACGGCATTACCACGAACTTATAATGTCCATATCTGGTGTAGAAGGCTGTCTTTGGGATATCCTTCTCTTTTATCCGCATTTGATAGTACCCTTGCCTCAGGTCCAATTTGGAGTAGCAACTGGATCCTTGTAACTGGTCGAACAACTCATCAATCAGCTGTAGGGGATACTTGTTCTTGATCGTCAGATTGTTCAAGCCCCAATAGTCGATACACAGCCTCAGAGTCCCGTCCTCCTTCTTCACAAACAGTACGGGTGCTCCCCAGGGCAACGTGTTAGGTCTGATGTAGCCTTGCTTCACTAACTCTTCTAACTGCTCCTTCAGTTTTTTCAACTTTGCCGGTGCCATCCGATATGGAGTTCAGGATACTAGTTCCACTCCTCGATATCCTTCAAAGTGCACTGGTCCTTCAGCTTGTTTATCACATAAGCTAAGTATCCTTGACATCCTTGCTGAATGCTTGCCCCATTGTCCCTCCAACAGGTTCTTTTGACCCCATTTCCAAATCTGGCCCACTCTCATTTCCCTGGTTGGGTGACTGCATTTGAGTCATCTCAACCTTCGGTGTCACAGGTTCTACCTCCAGAACTCTTCTGCCTGATGTGGCTACGCGGCACTTGGGTGCCATTCTAAACTATGCCCAAATGATGAGTTTATGCATTTAAGTTTAAAACATTTTGAGCATGCATTCACATTTAGGTTTAAGTAAAAGAAAATCATAAGCAGGTTTTTGTATAAAGAATTGCATAAAAACTTTTCAAACCTTAGAGTACTCCAAGTACTCTTATTTGCATAAATTTGAATTTAATTAGAAAATAGAAATAAAACTCCTTAACATAAAAGTTTACGAAAAATAATAAATAAACATCCTGATCGTAATAACTCTCAGCCCCTCTAGTCCTCATCAGAATCTTCAAGATCAACCTCATATAACCATCTCGCAGAGTTCTTAGAGAAATCTGTCCCAGCTCTACTTGCAAATCCCTCCATTGGCACTTTCCCGGGTGGCCTAAAACTCTCCTCGGTCTCAACTTGGTTAGGTGGAGGAAAGAAGGAAGGCCTGGTGGAGATTCATAATCTGTCTCCCCTAGGTCATTACTGATAAATCAACTATGGGGCTAGCAGGATGGGAAATATACTCCACGTCTATCTCCTTATCTTCACTGTCAGAACTTAATTCTATCACAGTTATTGGGGGTGGCTCATAGATCAGAACTTCATCATCACTGCTAGCTTCTAAAGGAATAACTGGCTGAGGAGTAGGCTGAGGTACAAGAAGGTCTTATGGGTAGATGGGGATTGGAGGGTGCCATTGCTGCCCCTTTCTCGCGGTTATAAGCATTCTAACCATCCTATAGCATAAACAATATATGTTAGATAAAGATTTAAACTTAAATAAACAGGAAATATACTATCAATACATGCCTAAACCTAGTCTCTGATACCACTTGTAACACCACACTACCTAGGCCCAACAGGGCCGGGGATGTCGCTCTGTCCAAAGGACAAGAGGTATTTATAACTAGGACACACAACAAAAAAAAAACAATACTTTAAGATTTAAAACTTATTACAACCCAAAAATTCAAGAAAAAATCCTAAATACAAATTGTTCACTCTCAACTCCCAAAGCATTACATAAATTAAATAACAGAATATCTTCCAAGGTATGCAACAACTAGCTACTCATCCCCATAGTAGGATCGACCTGAAATCATGGTAAAAAGGGCGATGAGATAAAAATCTCAGTAAGACCGTGTGTGCTTTGAGTGTCCAGTGAAAACAGTTTATAAATGCAAGGTGTAAGAACTTCATAAGAAAAAGTACTGGCAAGCAATAAACAATATTAAAAGTCTAGAATGGCATTTTGGCTTTTCCAACTATACATGTATAATAAAATCAACCACTCAAAGGGCGACCATGGGTTACCACATGTTGGGCCTCATAACTATTCAACGGTCAGAATGCCACACTTTGTGCAGACTGACAAAAGGTAGGTGATCGGCCTACCGGGTAAGATACTCCTTCTTTACACCCAAACAAAACCGGTTGTCCACTCCGGCAACACACAGTCCACATGACTGAAACCTGCTAGCTCAGACCGGCATGACTAAGTAGTACTGACGTTTCTCTAAGTTGAGTTCATCTTCTGGAGGTGGCCTCCTGCCAGAAGACTCACTCTTGCTCTTCAAAACTAGTACTACTAGCCTACCCTTATTGAGTACTCAACGATGATTGTCCCACTTGGGAGAAAACTGGTAAAACATAGCTTTACTTGAAAATGGCAATCAAGGGTTTCTAAAGTCCTTGTCAAAATTAGTTTTAGAAATAGTTTGGTGTTTGAGTAAAACTGCTTATTGATTTTCAAATAATTAGTTTGATTGAAACAAGAAAGGAAACCGTCCTTAATTGCCTTTACCAAACCAGTGTTCACATACTTCGTGTTTAGCTTGCCATGGTAACCTTTTACAACAAACAAGTTTTATACAGGAGCTTACCTGATCCTTTGCGCGAGATAAAATAAAGATCTCCAAAAGCTGACTTAACCCCGCTGGGTAAACTCAAGCCATAATTAAACTCAAGCTAACATTTACTTTCATAAATAATCCTAGCTCAGTACTTACTACAACCATGACCCTAATGCCCCAAGCTTTAAGGCTAGATAATAAATAAAAGGGTTTATAAAATAAATCTAGCTTGATATTAAAATAACTAGGGTTTGTGAAATAGTTACTAATAAATTGTAGGTTTAAATCTTGCTATAAATAAATTAGGGTTTATTTGATGAAGGATCCTAGGTCCTAGATGATATTATTTAAAATAATGATTTATAATAACTAATGGTTAGAAAATAATTGGTAAATAAAATTAATAATAATAAGTAAATTTTAATATATTTTGATTAAAAGGGAATAAATAAATTTTATTAGTATTTATGAATATATGACTTACAAGATTGATATTTTACGTATCATGATTATTTATAAAAATAGGCTTTATTTAATATTATTATTACATATAATATTTTTATACTTTAATTTTAATAAAAGATATCATTTATTTGGTTAAAATATCATTATTTCATATGACAGTCCAAATCCACATTTTCCTAGGGTTTTTGAAATCACTAGAAGGAACTATCGTATTAATTTTTATTGATGAAATCAAATTGGCAAACTTAAATAGCTTAGGGACAACAAGGTCATGATCATAATTCCTATTGCCAACCATAATCATGAACATGCACTCTACACCAATCAACAAAACATCCAAATCACGAATAAAAGCATAGATCCAAATTTACTGACACATTATCCAAACTCCACTAAACATAATCATATTCATGGCCTCAACAAGAATACAAGAACATAAAACCCTATTCACTGAAGGTGACATAATCTCTAACATGCTCAATCATTCATACTACTCACGACATGAAGACATTCATCAAACCCTAAAACATCATAAAATTTAACCAAGATAAATCCTTCTCATACATCAATCCCAACTCCGTCATATAAACATATTCATTCTCTGAGGGAACCGAAAAACAGAGAGCATGTGCAGTCACGGGAAAAAAAATTTAGAGAAAAATAAAACCAAGCCTTAGAGGCCACACGGAAGCGTGAAGATCATACATTTGCGCTCCTTAACCCTTCTAGATTGAGTAGGAGCGGATTGAACGACTGGAATCGCCTCGCTTTGTCCACTTGAAGAAGCTTCCGGTTGAACACCCGTTAGCCTTCTACTTCGCCTTGTTTGCATCAACGCTAAGCTTTCCAGCTCTCGGAATATTCCTCAGCCTAACCTCTAGTCGGTGAACACTATGGTGAAGAGGAACGGTCTTAATTCTCCTTGGTTCACTTGCTATTGGTTAGCAAAGAACAAGGAGTAAACCCAGAGGAAGGAGAGAGACGTTGAGAGAGAGAGACTCACGTGAGGCTCTAATAAGCTTAGGAGGATTAGGGTTTTCTTCTACCAGAGACTAGTTTATTGGTTAGCCAAAACTAAGTCTCTCATTATCTAATAAACATATCCCCGGGATTTCATATTTCAAAGCACCTGAATGTTATCCTGAGAATCTGTTTGGCCTAACCCTAAACTCTTCATAACCGTATCTGGAAAAAACCCTATGGTCCAAGCTATTGGGCGGGAAAAATATTTATTATTTCTCTTGGACCCAAAAGGCCCAAAATAATAAACATTAATTATTTATTTCCTGGACTTATATAAATAACCCAATAAATAATTAATGAGCCCAAATGAACCAAAATAATTAATCTTTAATTATTTATTTCTTGGGCCTATATAAATAACCCAATAAATAATTAAACATTAATTATTTCCCCTAGTTTAAGCCCAGGTTAATTTCCTAATTATTCATACTGGACCTAGGCCCTGAATAATTAATTAACCAATTAAACTAGATAATTAATTTCTCTCAACTCCTATTTTAATTAATTTATTTATTTTATTCCAGTCCAATAATAAATTAGACTTCCTGAATAAAATAAAATAAAATCCTCTTCAACTGAGACCAATTCCTTAACCCAAAATTAGCTAGGACTTACGGGCTATTCCGAGGACCAAAAAGACACATCGCCTTAGCTGCTAAAATGACCAAAATACCCCTGCTATATAACTAGCTGCATTTTGCATTTTAAATATCTCCTAATATCACCATAAGAAAATATTGACCCTAAGGACAATGCTGCATTAGCAAAGTCTCTGACCTACAGGTGAAATGACTAAAATACCCCTCTACACATCGCCGTACATTTAGAGAGGAAGAAGTGTACTAACACCCCTCTAAATGACATCTACCATCCTTACGCTTCTAGTCCAATGATCCACGACTTCCTGGAGTGTTTCCGCTTTCCAAGGGAGCTACCCTAAAGCAAACATCCAAGTCATGTTTCCCAAGGCCCTGGACATTTTAGACCATTCGGACAACCACAAGGGGCGATATAGTGCAGAAACTATCTTATACAAGTCTGTCTTAACTAACTAGTCACACATACCCAACATGCAAGTATATTGGCCCTACGATAGAACCTCAACTATAACAAATCAAAGTATATGCTTCCAGCTTCGCCAGACCACCAACTCATACTCAAGTCGTAGAGTACTAGTCCACGCTGTAGCGGTAGTAATCTAGGTTTCTATCATATAGTACTTTTAGAAACCACTACTACAGGTCCTGTCCTACGTATTCGAAATACGCTTATGTCATGAAGTGAGTAGATTAGTCACTGGCTAAAGGTAAGTCATTCCCCATTTGGAATTCATAACATAATAACCTAAACATGATGAGGTTCCCAGTCTCATCAATAGGTTAAGAACAAAAGTTTATGTGTTAAATAACCCGTGATCCATACCTTACTGTGAAAAACCACCATTCACATGGATCACTTATTTAAATACAATGGGTCTGTTCCAAACTAAAATTTTGCACAAACAAAAAAGTAAATTCAAAAACAAATTCTGAAAATAAATTCTTTTATTAAAATATTTGATTTTACATCAGAAACCTAGTCTAAGAGGGCATACAATCCAACATTCTCATGCTTCAATCTCAACTCCATCACAAAACACATGCTCAAACTTTAATCATAATCCATCCTTTTCCAAAAACATTCTAAAGATATGAATCTAGAATTTTAAGAGAAGATTAAAGAGGCTTACTTGAATGATGACTACCTTGAAGATGTTCCAAGAGGATCCTCATGCTTGGAAGGCTTGATTCGTCCAAGGGGAAGAAGAAAAATAGCCATGGTTGGAGTAACCATTCGACCAAGAGAGAGAGAGAGAGAGAGAGAGAGAGAGACAGAGACAGAGAGAGTTTATTAGTATATATTCATTAAGATCGAAGATGGAGTTATTTGTTCATTCTTACCTTAAAAGTGTTCTTGAGCCTTCAAGAAAATTCTGGTTTTTTTATCCGAAAGTGAAACTTTGATTTCAGCGTTTGATGTTAAAAATTGCAGGAATAGATTCAAGAGGATGAGTAGGTGTGATCTGGATTTTTTGGAGAAGATTGAAGAGGTTTTGAGTGGTGTTAGGCATGAGAATGGTGGTAGGTGTTCTTGGAGGTCTGGAGAGAATGGGAGAAAGGCTGGCTAAAATTTTGCTTGGAAAGAGTGGCCGAATGGATTGGGGATTTTTGGTAATTGGATTTTCAGATTTGGGAGAAAGGGAAAGCTGGTTGTTTGAAATTCATACGGAATAATTTAGGGAATAAATTATGGTAGTAAATATGGTAAGAAGATCTTGATTGATGGAGGTCTTTTGGAAGCTTCAATAGTCGACTGAATTGTTGGAATTCTGTTGGGATGAATGTTGGTTGAATGAGCTTTAGGGTGGCCGAAATATGGTGTACAATGGTGAGGGAATTTTCTGGATGTTTGAGGCTTAATCCATGGAAGGTTGATGAAATAAATGGCTGGAATTTTGGACTCCAATTGAAGGCTTGATTGCAGTGATTGATGGAGGGATTTTAGGAGCAGCCATGGAGCTTTTTCATGCAGGACAATGGTGAGGAAGATGAAGTTCAGTTCATGGCTGACCAAGGTGGGTTTTACAGAAAAATTGGATGAGTTTCGGACAAGGGTGAAGAAGAAATAAAACTGGAATTTTCTGGTTGGTTTTTTTTTTTTCGCAAGGCTTGATAGAAATTCTGTGCAGATTTTTCTGCCATGCTTCTGCCAATTTACAGAAGGTTTGAATGGGTTTTAGATGGTCCTTTAAGGCTGGTTTCTAGCCTTCTTTATGGAGGATATACAAGGTTGAATTGCTGGTTAAAAAGCTAGAAGAAACAGCTTGGTTCTTAGCTCACCAAGCTGCAAAAACTGCCCAGTAATTTTCCTGGTTTGCACAGTTTTTTGAGCAGTCCGGTTTTGGCTGAAATTTTCAGTTTCAAGCTGAGGAAATTGGTTATTATTCTGGCAGTATTTGAGAGGGAAAGATGGCTGAAGATTTTGACAATTGAACTGATTAAGAAGCTGGAAAAATTTTCAGATTACTACATGAAGAAGATGAACACACATAGGTTGGAGTTTGAAGGTTCAACCATGGAGATTAATTCTCTTGGGAACCTTCCATAACTCTTCCCCATTTTCGGTCAACAAGATATCCTCACAAAGATATTTTCGAAACCTCAATATCACAGAACCTTACTGGAATTTTTTGGAAATAAAATTGGCTTAGATAAATTGAACAACCTAAGTGATTAAGAACTAAGGAAAGCTAGAGATAAAAAAGGGTATGAATCCCTTAGAAATTTTTGTAGGGCACAAGAGTAGGATTTGGACATTCTTTTCATGTCTCCCCTAGGACAACACTCCTACTCCTCCCTAGGGCATGCAAGGGCAGAAATATAGCCTACCTAACAAAAAAATAAAATAAAATTTAATCATGCTAAAACTCAAATGATGGAATTTGAACTCAAAACCTCAAGAATTAATTCCAAAGCTCTAACCACTACTCCACAATAACTCTTGTTCTTATTTTCTCTCCCAAATATTTTTTTCTATTTAATCCTCAAACTATCCCCCTATTTCTACCTTAAGAAAAATTACCATTTTACCCTTCTTACTCAATAAACACAATTAAGCTTTATAGACTACAAATCACATATCCAAAGCATATAAAATCATACAAAAAAAAATAATATGATATGCGTCCCGACCCCTTACTCTAGGGTTGGTTTTTAATGGGTTTTCACAACTTTTGGTTGATGAGATGATGACCAAAGTAGAATGAAAATGGAAATTACTTGGTTGGAAAAATGAATTATACTAGCTTTTGATTAGAAGAAGTGAATTTGTATTGAAAAAACATGACTCTTGTGAGTTTTTGGAATCTAAAAATTACAGAATTAAAGATGATTTAAAGGAAAATTGAATGAATTAATGTTCCCAAGGTGTTAACGGCTAAAGGAAAATAAAGGACAGCATAAATAGTAGAATTGAAGCAAAACTACTGAAACTGTTTTTACCCTGTATTATATCACGAGAGCAAAGATTCTAAAAAGGGCTTACATAGAAGTAAATTTAAGAGTCTTACGATTGTTTTGGTATATCATAGATTCAAATTGGAGTTGTGGATTGAAAGTTATATGCAAAACAAAATCGTGTGTCAAAGCAGCAAAATTTTAGGATTTTGCTTGGGAATTGAATGGACTTAAGGAAGAATAATTGTCTTATTTTGGATGAAATGAATGAGAAATATGGAGTGAATCCCTTGTGCATGAAGGGAGGAAGGATATGAAAAAAGAAAAATGAAAAAATTGAACAAACGACGTGAACGAAAGTTGAACGTTTTCCTTAACTGTTAGGGGTGTTCATTATTCGGTTTAAACCGAAAAACTGAACCGAACCGATCATAATTTCTGTTTTCAGTTCGGTTTTAGTGAAATTCGGTTTGGTTCGGTTCGATTTTAGTATTTATATAAAAATTCGGTTTGGCTTTTGGTTTTGTAAAATAAAAAACTAAAAAATCAAAATATAATTTTTAAAATTTAAAATATATAATTAATATTAAAATGTTGTTCATTAATTAATTATTTTCATAAATTATGATTTTTTAAAAAATTTCTGTTCGATTTCGATTATTTTGGTTCAATTTGGTTTGATTTTGTCCAAAATAAAGCCATTAATAATTGAGTTTAATATCTTCATCTTTGTAATTTGCATCCGTGATTATAACTTTCTACTAAAATGTTTGGCCTAAATCTTTAAAATATTTAGACTTTAATTTATATTAGATTTGAATTGTAATTTATATTAAACTTTACTTGTTTGGGTTTAAATTTAATTTATATTATGTCAATGAATCTACAAAAAAAAAAAAAAAAAATCAAATTTGGTTTAAAACCGAACCGAACCGAAATTATTTCGGTTTGGTTCTATCGATTTTCTTTAAATTTCAGTTTGGTTTGGTTTTGAAAAAAAAAATCGAAAAAAAACCGAATTTTAAAATCGAAAACCAGTTGAACACCCCTACTAACCGTCAATCCTGTCGGCTACCCGTCAGGCACATCGGCTACCCATCGGTTATTTTTCGGCCAAACACGACTAAACCTAAAAAAGATGTTTGGTGTAGGTTTGTCAGTAAACAGCCAACGGTACATTGGAAACAGTATAAATGGTAGTTGAACGGCCGTGAACGGGAAAAGTTAATTAGGACAAATGTGAGTCCCTTTGATTTCTAAAACCTTTTGAAAGCTAGTGTGTTTCACTTTTTCATGAAATGCTATGTTTTATATAGTTTTGGAAATCCCTGAATATATTTAAGGTTATCTGAGCAAGATTTATTCTTACACCACTTTGAGCTCGAATGAACTTCATATTTAGCTTGGAAACCTTAACAGTCGATTAAAGCATGAATTTTATGAATTTGGTCTTTTTTGGATTAAGCACTTGGGATTTTCAAAAAATGGTAATTCTTGGAATTGGGTATTCAAAAATTGACTAGAATACCCTTATTGGAACATTTTATGGAAATATATTTGGAAACTTTGAATTTAATTCTCTTTTAGAATTAGAATTATAAATTTCTTGAAATGAGTTCCTTTTGGAATTGGGTATTTGGAAAATGATTCAAATGTCCTTATTGGAATATTTTGTGAAAACCTTTGGAATAAGGTATTCAGTAAATAACCGAAATATCCTTATTGGAACTCTTGTGAACACTTTTCAAATCGGGTAAGGGTAAAATGACCCAAATGACCTTAGAAATGACTTTTGAGGATTGGGTACAGGAAAAATGACCTAAATGCTTGTTTTAATGTGTGAAAAGAACTCTTTATCCTGTTTTGACATGGTTTTGCAAAATAATCTCTCAATATGAGATTGACTTTTGAAAAATGACATTTTAATCCTGAAAATTGCTTTATTGGCCTAATAATTAATTGGCCCTGCGAAGCCTATGGAACTATTATTTGACTTGTGAGTTAATGGGATCATTTTCTAGAAAATGATATTTTGCCCCAAAAATATTTGTTTTGAAAATATTGCAAGAACAAATAACCCTCCGGCCTAATCAGTCAGTAGGGGTTGTTATTGGTAACGTTGAGTACTCAGCAAGGACTTTGATCTTTGTACTAACTTATGTTAGAGATAGACGATTCCAAGTAACCCGATCAGTTCTAGAGTTAGTCTTATTCCAAACAGGGTGACAGGACATTGAGATGAATTGTCCTGGCTAGTCGTTTAGCACCTGGCAATTACCGCGTCTGCAAGCGTACTTTATTTTTAAGTCATTCGCTGAATGTCGGGCGGGGACACTTGGTGCATTTGACTTTTTGCCGCTTCAATGGTGATTGACATCAAGATTGGGACTCCTGGCTTACGGTAGCAAGAGTGTGTTGTGGTACACTTGGTATGTTGCGGTATACCTAGTACTTTTCTCAGTACGCTACGGTATACTTGGTATGCTATGGTATACCTATTTTTATTCTCAGTACGCTGCAATATACTTGGTATGTTGAGGTATACCTATTATTTATTCTTGGTAGTACGTTGCGGTGTACTTACCCTTCTGGCAACGCACGATTGAGTGTTGTAGGCTATGGTCTAAGGACAATAATACGTGGCACCGAAAGGCAAAGCCTTGTGAGCTCTGCATACAAGCCGACCTTCTGTTGGATAAGTGCTCGTGATTTGAAAATTGGGACAATAATTTGAAATTGAAATATAGTTTTCTAAGAATAATTGAGTTCTGAATAAACTCCTCTTTCAAGAGTTTCGGAATTGTTTTCCTGTAGGAAAACGTTATACTCTTCCATAAAGGTTTTATGTCTTTTGTTTCTTTCATAAAGCACTAGCATAAACGGGACTCACTGGATGATTTTTTACTCACACGTGTCTTTTATCTTACTATTTTGAAGGATTCGGAGTTGAACAGACCGACAGATAGAGGGATGATACCATAATGACAGCAACATAGGTCCGGACGCTTTCTCTTTTGATTACATACTATACTTCTAATGTAGTATGGAGATTGCATGTATGAAATGCTCTGATATATATATATATATATATATATATATATATATATGATATTAATGGTATAAATCTGGACCTTATATACTCTTTTGATTCTTCGTTATAAAGACCCTTTGTCTAGATAATTGGACGAGGCGACACCTAGTTAATATGCTTCTGTTGTTACTTTTAGTAGGGGTGTTATAGAAGAGGATCAATGGGTAGCACTAGAAAATATCAGAAGGCACAAGGAGAAGGTAGCAAGAGCCTATAATCGAAAAATGTGAGAGAGGAACTTTCAAGAAGGAGATATGGTTTGGAAAATCATACTACCAGTTGCACCAAAAGACCCACGTTATGGTAAGTGGTCCGCTTCTTGGGAAGGACCTTTTCTTGTTAAACAGATTTTCGATAGAGGGGCTTATCGACTAATGACACCTAATGGAAAAGAGGTAAATAATGCCATAAACGAAAAATATTTAAAAAAGTTCTACCCTACATTTTGGGAGGGAACCATGGTAGGAGAAAATTAAGAAAAAAAAGAGAATATATATATATATACACACACACACACAAAGAAGAAAAAGGGGGAAAATATTTGCATTCATAAAAACAACTGATCACAAAAAAGCTAATCAGATGGCTATTACACTTGAGATTGAGCTGATCCTATTCGAAAAAAAAGGAAAAGAGAGCAAATCAATTCTCCTCAGACGAAGTGTCAGGTGTCTCGATCGGCCAAGAAAATAGAGCTATGGCAAGCTGATTCAGATCTTCCTCAGGCAGAGTGGTCGCCGATGGGATTCTCTTCTCCTCCTCTGTTTAGCTGGTTATCTCTTTTTAGGTTGTTTCTGGCTCGACAGCCGTTTCTTTCATTGGAGGTGGATGATCTTTGGCATCTCCAGTTTGAGTATCCGAGGGACCAGCCTCATCGGGACGTTGGAAAATGGTGGTCAGGTAGGATTGAAAATTATCCCACGAAGATTGCATGCTAGCCAGCAGTTTGTCCGAGTGTTGTAGCTCCATTTGAAGCAGTTCTTCTTTTGCCTCCGAAGAGTCGTTCATCCCAGAATTTTGCCTTAACTCTTCTGTAGAGGAGACCTTTTGCTATCAAATGCCCTAAGCCTCAAGTTTTTCTTCTAGAGCCCGCCTTTCAAAATCTTACTCCGCTTGGAGTTTTCACAATTGCTTTTCAAGTCTTTTAATTTTTTCAACTCTTTCTGAAATTTCAGCTCAAAGGACACTGAGACGGGTAGAGGCTTCCTGGCGATGCGACTGCAGAAAAGCTTCTTGCTCTCAAAACACCTCCAAAGCCTTAAGCTGACGAGAAGTTTCATCCTTCCTGTTTTGGGTATCTGAGAAGAAGTGCTAAGTGAACCTCATGTACCCCAGATAATCAGCTAATAGATGCTTTAATTCAACAAGAATGTCAGAACGGGCCGATTGAGCAAGCAGCTGGAGGGCTTGACTGATTACATCCTAGGAAGATTGGTTGGTTGGCAAGTTGGTCCCAATTAGGCTACTCAGAAGCTCTAGTGCAGCAGCCTCAGATGTTATTGGCCGAGAAGGAGCAGATTCGTTTGGAAGCTCTACTGAAGAGGACTTGAGACTGTTTCCGCACGAGGTGAAACATGTTTGTCAACGGCAGCCTTCTTTGAGACAGGCATTTCGGACGTTGGAGGAATAACCGATGAAGGTGAAACAGTCTAAGTTCCTTTCTTGGTTGGTGTTATTTTTTCAGGTGATAAGAGGGCATAGCTTCCATTGACTCTAAGGAAGAGTCAGAAATAACTAATTGGCTCGTTTCTGCAAAAGAAGGGAATAAGGAGTTAGCTTTTGAGTCAAAATTTGAAGAATATCAAAAAAAATTTTGACACAGGAAATCCAAACCTTTATGATTATCGGAGTATGGGTAGCTTGCTACCTTTTTGAATACCTAAGCAGAGGGAGGATTATTTCTTCTTCTTCTTTTTCCTCGTCAATGGGTAGAAGAGTGGGGGCTTTCTTCACCGGTGGCATTTGGAATAACGGCGCGGCGATCGAACTGGCAGATATCTTGCTCTGTTTACCTCTCTTTGGCATCGATGCGTCTACCACCACCGATGCTAACCCAACCAGCCTAAGTAGCCACGTTTCCACAGAGGCGGAGAAGAGCATCTCACTCATCAGTAGCCACCATAAGTTTAAGTTGGGTGTGGCCTCCTTGACGACCTAAAAATGATGATAATCAAAATAACGGACAATGGTCAGGGACCTATTGGCTAAAGTGTGCACATCTTCAGCCGATAAAATAGGCATAACAGTGTAGGATGATATATGCCGAGGTCAGTTGGGATGTTCTGGATTAGCCCAAATTGCTGAGAGAAGCAATGAGGGTTGTACTACTCGTAGGAGAATTTGGCACTTTGGGCGCCTAGTTTGGCCCTTGAGCTCCCTGGGACATAGCATTTTTGCCCAAATGGGCTGTTGGGAACCCTCTTATATGTCGACAAGATTTGTCAACCAGAGAGAGCTAGTTTCCCGAGCAGAGTATGGGAAGAAGTAAGCCATGTTCTATAGGTGGTTCTGATAAAGATAAGACATAATGGTACCGGCAGAAGATCTATTCAAAGGGGTTCTCAATAGCTGATAGCCAATGGCCTAGTTGGAAGAGTCCGCAGAGTCTCCTGAGAGGTTGTTAGTGCCAAATTGGAGGACATATTGATAAAGCCACAGTTGCATTATCCAGAAAGGACCACCGAGGTTGGTAGGGTCACTCCCAGCCGATAAGGCCAAAGTCATCTAGTTCATCAGTCGATAGACTAATGCCAGTACCAAAGAGGTCAGGTCGCAACGCCTTTTCTTCCTCAGCATAGTTGATACATAGTATTGGTATTTGTTGCTTATCCCAACCAGATGAGAGTAAAGAATATACTTGCAGAGCCACGACCATAAAAATAAGGCCTGGTCTTGCTTTGACAGAACACATCCTACGCCCCTTTAGACAGCCATGAAATTACCATAAAAGGCAGTGGCTTTGTCCAGGTGGGCCTCTAGGGTAAGCATACCTTCATCATCATAGAGGTTAAGAATCTCATCTCTGTCGCATCGAAAGCCCAAGATAGTGCAGACATCCAAGATGGTCGAAGAGAATATTCCGTGAGGGAATATAAAGCCGTTGATTGTCGAGAACTAGAATAGAAGAATAGCAAAAAAGAGGTTATGGTTAAAATTCATGTCAGAATCAGACATCATAATGGCATCTCGGATGCCCTATTGATCCCAAAGGGCGTCGAAAGTAGCGTGACAACGATCACACCATTCTTTGTAATTCTTCAACGGGCGCTGCTAATGGCGGAAGGCGAACGGGAGATCGGCCGTAGAAAAGTCATTCTGGTTCAACGGGAGGACAAAACCATCTAGCTAGGCAAATCACAAATGATCAACGGTGACTTCCATCAGCAGTAGCTGAGGGCCTAAGGCGTATAGGTTAACCACAGCTTGAATCAAAGCCAGAAGAGTGTGATCAATTGGAGTGGCCATGAGGATTCGGAGATCATTGGTAAAAGAAGTGCAAGAAATACTGTCAAATTTCATAGGAAAGATAGAAGTCTAATCGAGATAGAGTTTTCTCAGAAGAAGGATTTCGTATCAGTAAAGAATGAGTAATGGGGACCACGACTATTTAAAGTGAAATTTAAAGACTAGACATTTGTGGATTTCAAAGCCTAGAAGTCGAAAACCTTCTACAACGATTGGTACGTTCCAACTTTGTTAGGAAAAGAACGGCTACGAATTAAAAGAGGTACGATTTTTGTCGCTTCACCTGATCGCGCCGACAAAGCAGCGGGACTCGAGGGGGCATATGTTGATGTCAACTTTAGTGATCCGTTGCAATGGTAACTTTGAGCCAAAGCCAATAGGAATTTTGCTAAGCCAAAGATGACATCAAGAATTCTTTAGCCAATGTACCCGGTCAACATCAGAACCATGAGCCGATGATTCATCGCTCCCATATCTCGGCACGATCGGTAAAGCACTAACGGCTCCTAATTGTTAAGGATGAGCCATGAAGAATATTTTCTCCACGTATGGATAGTCGGTTACAATACCACATAAGGATTCCCAGAACGAAACAACCCAACAAACACACCTTTAAGACTACCAATTTTTAGTTTTCAATTCCTTTTTTTTCTGCATTTTCTTTGTCTTTATCTTTATTTACAGCTTTGTTTAGTTTTTAGAAGTTTCTCTTATTCCTTTATTTCCAGCTTTCCATTTTCATTTTACTTTAGTTTCAAATCCTAGTACTTTTGTATTCTTTTTGTTAAGATCAATCGAAATACACTGATTTCAATCCTTATTGGCTTCCGCAAGCAATATTCCTGCCTTCTTGGACCCTTTTTATAGTAAGTTCAAGGAACCCACGTCTTTTAAAAGGTCCAACTCTGACATTCATCTTTCCATCGGACTGTTTATATTCATCGGAAGAGTAGCCGATTGTCAGTTTCATCGGCTCCCTTTTTGTACGGCAACACCAAGAAACCTAACTTATGTGAAATTATGATGTATTTTTCTAATTTGTTATATCAAATTTAATGTCTTTAAAAATAGTGTATAATAACGTATACGATAAAAGGAAGAATTATAACCTTCATCTCTATTATTATTATTATTATTATTATTATTATTATTATTATTATTATTATTATTATTATTATTATTATTATTATTATTATTATTATTATTATTATTATTATTATTATTATTATTATTATTATTATTATTATTTTGCTAAGTCTTCATCTTTATTATGTACCAATACTATTCTATCAACCAACGACTATAATGCCCACTCTCCTCTCTCTTCCCTCCCCCTAAGTAGAAATTTAAATACTTGAAATAATCCCTATCTCTTGGAACCAAAAACTTAAGGTTGAGAGATTAAGGAATATAAAATGATATATTAAAAAATAATATTATAATTTTTTTTTTGGGTCAAAAAGTAAAACTTAATAGGGCCTTTTAATTTTTTTTTAAGGTAAATATGAAATTTAAAAAAAAAATTGGGAGGCAAGTTAGAGACATTCTGCACCACAATAAACAAAATAATTTGTAGATATAAAAAATACCACAATAACGTGATTTTTTTTAAGTTTATGGCTCCTCTTTGCTCTCTTTCACTCTTTCTCCTCGTCCCCAACCTCCCCACCCCCCCCCAAAAAAATCTAGATGTAACAAAATTCAACTAATCTAGTGTATTTCTGAAATAAAGAGAATTATATATAACGGAATAACAATAAAATGTTAAACTTTCTAGCAAAAAAGGGCAAGATGATAGTTGTAAAAGAAATAAGGACCAATTAATTTTTTTGTAAATGTGTAATTATCAGAGCTGTAGGAGCCTTAAGGCAATTGTCTAAACTCCTAGTGTGTAGGAGGCCATAGTTGTTGTATTAGGTCGGTCGGTTGGTTAGTTGGTTTTTTTTTTTTTTTTTTGGGTGGTGGAGGGTGGGAGGAGGGCTCAACAAAACATTTCATAGGTCCATATTATTTATAAAAAGAAACTCATACAAAAAAAAAAGTCAATCTTCTCTACAAAATATTAGAAAAAGAAATAAAACAAAAGAGATGACTTGTCAGGTTTTCTTTTTATTGTTTATTCTTGAGAAGTGAGGAAGACAATATTTTTTTTTCAAAGTACTCTTTTTATTAAATTTTCTTTACTAATTCCTTAATATTAATTCTTTTCTAACTTTATATAATCTCGTCTTATCATCATTTATTTCTCTTTTTACCGCACGAAACAAACAAATGAGCAACTAACAAATCGCAACGGGTGAGATTGTAGGTGGAGAAGGAAATTAGTGATGACGTCGGCCAGCACTAAGCAACATTGAGTGTTTACGCTCTAGGTTCTATATCTGTTTTCTTTTTTTTATTTTTTTATTTTTTTAAAAGTAATTAATAATCGATTGTCTGATAATGACTGATTAAAAAAATAATTAAAAATATTAAAAGTACATATATTTTAAACTCAGTCACTGATTAATTGTAAATTAGTAATAAATTAGAAACTAATTTTAAAAAATATTAAAAATTTTTAAAAAATTATTTCTAAAAATCACTTTGATGATTAGTAATTGATTTTTAAATGCCTTTTGAAACAACAACAAATCTAATAGCAATTGCTAGTCAGTTATGCATTTGCTACCATTAATAAAATATCATTTTGTTGCCTTACAAAAAGGGGAGCCGATGGAACTGTCAATCGGCTACTCTTTTGATGAACATAAACAGTCCAATGGAAAGTTGAATGGTTGAGCTGGACCTTTTAAAAGACGTGAGTTCCTTGAACTTACTATAGAAAGAGTCCAAAAAAGCAAAAATATTGCATGCAAAAGCAAAACGAAACTGAACGCGGTGTATTTCGATTAAAATGATGAATGGACACAAAACATTGGAATTGATAGTCAAAACAACATAAAACGGAAAGTTTGTAATCAAAGGAGTAAAGAAAACTGTAAAGAAAATGTAAACAAAACCGTAAACAAAGCAAAGCTGTAAATGAAAGCAGTAAAGAAAATGCAGGAAAAGGGAATTGAAAACTGGAAAAAATTTGGTAATTTGTTTTGAGACGATTGTTGTTGGGTTCTTCAATCTTAGATCCCTGCTTGCTTTATACTCACTGTGGCATGGTTGCTGACTTTCCGAACGTGGAGAGGATCCCGCTTTGTGGCCCATCCTTGGCGGTTGAAAACGGTAGTGTCTTGCCGATCATGTCGTGATATGAGGGTGACGGCTCATCGGCTACTAGTTTGATTCTGACCGGGTACAGCAGCTGAAGATTTTCCTTGATGTCATCATCCGTTTGGCAAAATTCATATCGGCTTCGGCTAAAAATTACCGTTGCAACAGATTTGTTAGAAATGACTTCAACACATGCCCCCCTCGAGTCCCGTTACTTTGATGGCATGAACAGGTGAAGCGACGGGATCTTACCTTTTTAATTCGTAGCCATTCTTTTTCTAATAAAGTCATAATGTCCCGGTCATTGTAGAAGGGTGCCGACTCCTCGGCTTCGAAGCCCGTGAACGGCTAGTCTTTTGAATCTCCTCTTTAAATAGCTATTGTCCCCATCATTCCTCCTTCACCGATACGAAATCCTTTTTCTGTAATAACTCTATCTTGATCAGACTTCTATCTTTCTTGTGAAATTCACCCCCATTTTCTGCATATTTCTTGGATTGACGAACATCTGAATCTCCATGGCCACTCTCGTTGATCATTCTCCCTTGGCTCTGATCTAAGCCGAGGCCAATCTCTATGCCTTCGGCCCTCGGCTATTGCCGATGGAAGTTACTGCAAAACATTTGCAGTTCGCCTACCCGGAGGGCTTCACCCTTCCACTGAATCTGGACAACATTTCCATGGCTGGCTTACCCTTCTCCTTCTGCCACTGGCCGCGTCCCCTGAAAAACTACAGGGAATGGCGTGACCATTGTTAGGCCACTTATGGTGCCCCTTAGGACCAATGGGGCATCCGTGATGCTATCATGATGTCCGACTTCGAAATGACCTTCAACCGTAATCTTTTTGCGGCCGTTTTACCACTCTGGTCCCCGGCGATCAACGGCTTCATCTTCCCCCATGGTATGTTCTCACCTACGATATTGGACATTTGCACTATCTTGGGCATCCATTGTGATGGTGATGAGATCCCCACCCTACACAACGAAGAAAACTTACCAACCGTTGAAGCCTATTTGGATAAATCCACTGCCTCTTATGGCAATTTTATAGCCACCTAAAGGGGGGTCGGCCCCGTTCCATTAGAGCAAGAACAATCTGCCTTTCTCTAGCTATAGCTCTATAAGTACATCCTCTGCTCTCACTCGGCGGAGATAAGTAATGAGTACCGATACTATGTATCGACTTTGCTGAGGAAGAAAAGGCACTGTGACCTTACTTCTCTGGTTCTGGCCTTGATGTATCGGCTAATGAACCAAATGATCTCAACCCTGTCGGCTGGAGGTGACCCAACCAATCTTGGTGACCTACTCTGGGTTATGCAGTTGTGGCTTTATCAATATATCTCCCAGTTCGGTGTTAACAATATCTCCAGAAACGCTGCGGGTTCTGCCAAAAGGGCCACCGGTTATCGGCTGTTGAAAACTCCTGCACATAGGTCTTTCGCTGGCACTATCATGTCCTACCTTCATCAGAACCAACTTTAGAACACGCCCCACTTCTTTCTTTATTCCGCCCGGGAAACAAGTCCCCTCTGGTTGACGAAGCTTGCCGAGGCACCAGAAGCCTCTCAAAAAACCATCTGGGCCAGAATGTTGTGCTCTCGAGAACTCCTTCTTAGGGCAAAACCAGGCACCTGGACTGTTAAGTCCTCATTCGAACGGTACAATCCATATCTTTTCTTACACTATCATACCTGTCCTATTGGCTAAAAATGCGTGCACTTTAGCTGATAGGTCCTTAACCGTTCTCCGTTTTTTGAGTACCATCCTTTTCAAGTTGTCAAGAAGGCCACACCAAACTTTAACCTATGGTGGTGGCTACTGAGCAAGATGTTTTTCTCCGCCCCTGTGGAGATGTGGTTGCTTAGACTAGTGGGATCAGCATCGGCAGTGATGGAAATGTTTGCGCCAAAGAAAAGCAAACAAAGCAAAGTTGTTGCTAGTTCGATCTCTGTGCCCCTGTTCCGTACTTCACTAGCAAAAAGGGCCCCCGTACTTCCGCTTGCTGATGAGGAGGAAAAAGAAGAAGAAACCATCCTTCCCCTGTTGAGGCGATTAAAGAGACGGCAGTCCATTCACACTCCAGCTTTTGCCAAGGTTCGGGTTGAAGCCAAATGTTTTTCTCTTTTTCAATGCTCTTCAACCTTTGATTCAAAGCTAACCTCGTATTGCCTTCTTTCACAGAAATAAAAGACCAGTCAACTGGTTATCTTTAACTCTTCCTCAGAGTCATCGGTGGTGATGCCCCCTTATCTCCTATAAAAACGGCAGCGGTAGAGGAAGGGACTTTGGTTGTGCTGCCTTCGCCAATTATTACCTCCGTGTTCGAAATCCCTACGTCAAAGAGGATGGTGGTCGAAAAACCTATCATGCCCCCTGTGGAAACAAACCCCCAGCCTCTAACGGAAATAGCCCTTAAGCCTCCAATGAAAACTATCTCATCTTAGCCAGTAACGACTGAGACCATGGTGCTAGAATTTCTGCGGGACCTAATGGGATCTGACTTGCCTACTAGCCCAACTTCCTAAGATGCTATCAGTCGAGCCCTCGTGCTGCTGGCACAATCGGCCGCTTCTGTTGTCCCAATAGAACTGAAACGCCTATCAGCCGACTATCTGGGGCATATGTGGTTCACCCAATGTTTCTTTTGCAATACTCAGAGTACGTAGGATGAAGCTTCTTGTCAGCTCCAAGCCTTGAAGGCACTACAGACGTATCGTCAAGAAACCTCTGCTCGCCTAAGCATTCTTCGAGCTGAAATATCCGACAAGGTTGAAAGGATTGAAAGCTTGAGAAATAACTGCGAGCACTCTAGGTAGAATTGGACTTCAAGAAGCGAGTCCTGGATGAGAAGCTTGAAGCTGAGGTAGATGGCCTCCTCTTCCAAAGAGTCAGCAACCAAATTCCAAGACGAATGACTTATACTGGAGGACGAGGAAGAATTGCTCCAAATGGAACTGGAACATTTGGATAAGTTGCTCACCAGCATGCAGTCTTCGTGGGATGACTTCCAATCTTACCTGGCCGCTTTCTTCCATGGTTTCGATAAGGCTGGTTTTTCGAGTACATAAATTGGGGATGTTGAGATACGTCATTCTTCAACGGAAAAAATAACCGTCGAACTAGAACTAGCCCCGGAAGAACCGACTACCCAAGCGGAGGAAGCCCCAATGGCAACTGCTTTACTTGAGGAAGATCCGAATCGGCTTGCCATAGTTCCTGTTGCCCAGCCTATCGAGACGCCTCATACTCCTTCTGAGAAAAATTAACTTCCTATTCTCATTTTTTTTTTTCAAATATAGCAGCCAATAGATCAGCTCTTATTTGTGATCAGCGGTTTCATATGAAATGGCAACATACTTCTTTATTTCTGTTATTTTTTCTATATACATTTTTTTCCTTTTTTTATCTCTTTTTTTTTTATTTACTCTTCTCCTACCAAGGTTCTTTCCCAGAATGTAGGATAAAACTTCTTCAAGTACTTACCATTTATGGCATCATTTACTTTCTTGCCGTTGGGTATCGTCAACCGATAAGCGCCTCCATAAAAAACCTGTGTAACAAGAAAAGGCCCCTTCTATGAGGCGAACCACTTACCATAATTTGGATCATTTAGTGCCATGGGTAGAATAGTTTTCCAGTCTATGTCTCCAACTTGAAAACCCCTTCCCCGCACTTTTCGATTGTAGGTTCTTGCTACTTTCTCTTTATGCCTTTTGATATTTTTCAATGTTGTCCAGCGGCCTTCTTCGGTTTGGTCCAAACTCATAGCCAAGGCTAATTTGTAGTCTTCAACCAACAAACAGTGTTGGTAAACTACTCGAATTGACCATAGTGATAACTCAATGGGTAGAATCTATTCCTGGCCATATGTCAGCCAAATGGAGTAAAACCTATAGTGGTCTTGTAAGCATTCTGATATGCCCATAATACTTCCTGAAGGGTTTCATGCCACCATTTGGGTTTATCTTCCAACGACTTACGGATCATACTGATTAAAGTCTTGTTTATCACTTCTACTTGATCGTTGGCATGTGCATAATACAGAGAAGAATATAGTAGTTTAACATTAAATTGATTTAAAAAATTGCGTACCTTATCACCCATGAACATAGTTCCTTGGTCGGTTGTTATAGTTTCAGGGATGTCGAATTAGAAAAGGATGTTTTGCTGAAGAAAGGTGATAACAATAGTCTGAGTTACTCTGACTAGAGCCTGTGCCTCTACCCACTTGGTAAAATCGTCAGTCGCCACTAAAATGAAGGTGTGCCCTTTGATCGATGGCGGGTGGATGACGTCTAGAGCCCAACCTTTGAACAACCATGGCTTGATGATGGGGTGTAGGTCAGTGGTGGGTGTATGAATCAAAGGGTCTTGCTTCTGACATGCCTCATATTCGGCTGCATAGGCTATGCAGTACATGGTCATAAAGGGCCAGTAAAATCTATGTCGTTGTAGTGTCCATTTTAACTTAGGACCCTCTTGATAAGCACCACACAGGCTTTCGTGCACCTCGGCTAATGCCTGCCCTGCTTCTTGTTTGGACAAACATCTCAGCAAAACCCTTGTATGGCTTCATCTGAAAAGGTCATTCCCGATCAGTACAAAGTTCAGTGCCTTGCATTTTAGTTCCCGTGATGCCTGACTCGTAGGCCTCCGCAAGTATGAAATAAAATCAGAACTCCAGTCTTCTTCATGTTTCTCTTCCGATATCTGCTGGAATATTACCATCCCGATTCTTTCCTTAAAACCTAAAACCATTTGAGCTAAATTGTTTGCCTCCTAGTTCTCCACTCGAAGAACATGAGTCAAGATAACCTTCGAGAAGTAATGCAACAATGCTCTGACTTCTTGTAACTTGTCGAACAACACGAGGTTAGTACATTTGTACTCACCTGAAATTTGTCAAATGACAATCTAAGAAACTCCTATTATATTGATCATTCATGCATCCAAAGCCTTCAAGATTCGAAGTCCCAAAATGAGAGCATCATATTCAGCCTGATTATTTGAAGTCCCTTTGCTTAATTCAAACAAGATTTTTTCTTGCCATCCACAAAGGGCTTCTATAACCAACCCAGCACCTGCCTTATTCTGAGTGCTAGATCCATCAAATTCTGACTTCCATAGTTTGTGCGAAATATACCCCTGGACCTCTTCCTTTTCAGGACTGGGTACTTCCAAGCATGGATGCTCGGCTAAGAAATTGGCTATGGCTTGGCCTTTCATTACTTTCAAAGGTAAGTGAGTTAGGGAAAAAGTATGTAACTTAATAGCCCATTTCATTAACTGTCCTTACAACAGTGGGCAATTTAGCAAATATTTGACGAGATCAATTTTGCATAGGACTTGTACCTTCCTAGGTAGTAGATAATGTTCTAGTTTCATACAAGCATAATATAAAGACAAGCACAATTTTTCAATTGGGGAATACCAGGTCTCGGTGTCCATCAGGTTCCGACTGAGATAGTACACAGCCCTTTCAACCTCCTGTACATCGTCCTGAGCTAGCAAGCAACCAATAGACTCCAGAGCTACTGAAATGTATAGTTTCAAGGGTACTTTATCCCGTGGCAGTACTAAGATCGATGGTTGTGATAAAGCTGCCTTGATCTGATCAAAAGCTGCCTGATGCTTTGGTTGCTAGACAAATTCCAAAGACGACTTTAATCAAAGTAGAGAAGAGAACACCTTCTGCTTACTTGTGGCGTTTGCCAAAAAACGTCACAAGAAATTGATCTTCCATAAGAAACTTTGGAGCTATTTTTTTGTTTGCAGTGGCCTTGCTTGTAAAATGTCCCTTACTTTGTTCCTGTCCACTTCAATCCCTCTCTGATATACTAGAAACCCGAGGAAGTTACCGGCTGAAACCCCAAAGGCGCACTTGGTAAGGTTGATTTTTAACCGGTGTTGGTGCATTCAAAGGAAGGCCTACTCCAACCACTGTAGGTGTTGTGAAAAAGTGAGCGACTTAACCACTAAGTCGTCAATATAGACTTCCATGGTTTTACCAATGAGATCATAGAAAATGAGGTTTATAGTTCTCTGGAAAGTGGCTCCAGTATTCTTCAATCCGAAAGGCATGACTAACCATTCAAATAAATCGATAAACTCGGGGCAACGAAAAGTTGTCTTCCTGGTGTTTTCTTGGGCTATGAATAACTGGTTATACCTAGAATATCCATCCATAAAGCTTAAGAATTAGTTTCCTATAGCCGAGTACACCAACATGTCAGCCATCGGCATTGTGTATTCATCATTTGGTGTGGTCAAATTTAGATTTCTAAAGTCAACGCAAACCCGCAATTGGCCGTTCTTCTTGATAACGGGCATAATATTAGACACCCAGTCCACGTATTAGCAAGTACGGATGAAACCACACCAAAGCAATCTCTCAATTTCTTCCTTGATCCTGCGTAACAAAGTGGGATTAAAACGTCTGATAGGATACTTATGAGGCCTGAAACATTCCTTAATCGATAGGCAGTGCTCCACAATACCTCTGTCTAACCCTGACATCTGATAATAATCCCAGGTGAAACAGTCTTTGTACCTACAAATCAGTACTGTTAGAGCCTTCTGCTAATCGAAAGTTAAGCACAAGCTCACCTTTGTGGTTTTGTTCTCCCTAAGTTCCCCGATTTTCACTTCCATTAACAGGTCCTGAGCGATGAAACCAAGTGCATGCCGAATGTCAGCGTCCTATATTTTTGGACATTGATCTTCAACCCTTCCATTATGATCTGGTTATAAGCCATGGTGAGTTTGGAGTAATGGCTCAGGTTAAAGGTAGAACGATAGAGCACAGCCTCATTCATATGTATTTCTACATAAAACGGATTGGGGTCGGCTGGTATCTTTTCTACTTATTCTCCATCCCAAATTAGCATCATTTGGTAAAGCATTCATGGTATGCAATGGTTTGCATAAATCCAATCCCTACCTAGTAAGACAGAATATGCTAATTTTGCATGATTACAAAAAAGACAGTCTTACTAACCTTGGATCCAACAGCCACCTCAAATGTGATAACCCCTTCTGCTTTAGCTGCCTCCCCGGTGAAATTTAGTATTTAGATGTCTATAGGAGATAGATCATGTTGGTCCTTACCCAAACGCCTTAAAGTTGCCAACGGCATCACATTCAACACAGTTCCTCTATCGATAAAAACCTGAGAGAAAGGTCTTCCGTTGATGTGCTCCTTGGTGTACAAAGGTTTGAGGTGATTGGTATGCTCTGTCGTGGGGATCGAAAAAAGCATTCATTCCGATGGCATTTTAAACTTGATAAGCTCTACAGCCATCTTTTCTGTTGCATAGTAATCTTCTTCTAACGTTTCTTGCTCAGCTTTTGCTCAGAACTACGATGGGAGAATGCTGAGCATATTCTGACCTGTGGAAGTATATACCTGTTCATCCGACCACTCCTCCAACGCCTGTTTCTGCTGAGCCCGTCTCCTTTGTTTTCGTTGTTTTTGAATTTTTGTAAGCGGGGAATAATGCCCTGGGAAGAACGACTCTTTACGCGACACATGCACTGTAAACTTCTAATATTTCCCCTAAAAATGAGCCGTGAAGATCAGAACTGTAAGTCAGGTGAAAACTGATGGTCGATCGTCTAGCCTTTGGAACGTTGGTCTTTTTCCTTCCAAAATCTCAGACTACTTCCTGACTGAAAAATCTCCCAACTTATGCTCTATGTTTTCCTTGCATGTCAGCACCATACTTGCATCTACCACTAGGAATGGGTCTATATCAACTAGAGTTTTCTCTCGTTTGTCAGCAAATTTTACCCTTCCTTCTTGTAAAGCCTTCTGTATTGTGTTCCTGAAAACAACACAGCTATTGGTGTTATGAGAAAATGAGTTATACCATTTACAGTACCTCTTGCCCTTCAGCTCCTTTAGCCTCGAAACCTTGTGGCCAAATGGTAGACGAATCTGTTTATTTTTGACCATTTGATCAAAGATTTACTCAGCTTTTGACATATCGAATGTGTATATGGATGGTTCTGCATGGGAAGCTTCTTTCTTCCCTTTACCGGGTTTCAAAAAAAGACAAGTATAAGATGTACCTTTCACTAATTCTGTTGCCATCACTTCTAGTAATTGTTCTTCCTCATTATCGACAACGTCGTCCACCACTGATATCATGGTTTGCCCTTGAGAAAATTTTACTGACCACCTTTTCTCTTTTTCCTTGATCATTTCTTCTACTCTAATGGCCTGGGATAGCAGACAGGATAAGTCAGAGAAATCCTGGAAGATAAAATGCTTTTTGAGCTGCGGATGCATTCTACTGATGGCTATCCTAGCACACTCCATTTTCAGCAACTGAGTAGTGTATTTGGCTTTAGTTTGCCGAAAATGCTCGATGAATTCCGCTACACTTTCGAATGACTTCTGCTTAACTGCTAAAAGGTCTACTATGGAGACCTCAGGTGGTGGTTTAAAGAAACGCTCATGAAAAATTCGTTCCATATTGGCGCATTAGTATATGGAACTGAGTGTCTAATTTGCATACTAAGTAAACGCTCTCCTATCAAAGACATAGAGAATAATTGCAATTTATACCAGTCACTATTTTTGAACTCTCCACATTATGCCATAAACCTCCCTATATGTTCCATAGTCGACTTGTTGTCTTCTCCCAAGAATGTGAAAAACTCAGGCAACTTAAATTCTCGTGGTAGTACTGCCATAGAGTCCACCCATTCTGGGTACAGCTTCTAATACACTGGCTAATCTTTGGCCTATCGATGCAATGCCTCCGTCATTGAGCTGACATCGGTCAGTGGTACTAGCTGATGTTTCTGCATGGGTGGTCCTGTGATAGCCAGTTAAGAATCTTGTGCAGGGAATGAAATCATCTCAGGATATCCTGCCTCTTGCACTAGGTAAGTTGTTGCTGTGACGGGGTACACGGTAGGGACAACTACCACGTAACTCTGGGATCCTCTATATGAAGACCAAGCACACCAGTATGGAGAAATATTCTGGTCATAAAATACCTGTGCCCCCATTGGTGCCTAGGTCCCGGTAACCAGATGTGGTGGAGCTCTTCCTAGAAAAGGTTCCGCAGGAATCATGCTGGGTGCATTTAATTTTGGATTCCCTTGGTACCCCCCAGGCATTAGCATAGACTACTCTCGGCTCAATAATTGTACCGACCCATAAGAAGGTGCCACAATGCATGAGGAGAGAGGACACACACTTACCTAAGACATCCCGTGAGCATTTTACCTTTGTTCAAAATTATAGAGCTCTTTCTGCAGCAGAGGTCAGAACACCATGGCGAACTAAAGAATAAGACTCTATATGAGCTCGCCTGTACACTGCTCCATGGCCTGCCGTATAGCATTTAAAAAAGTAGGCGTCGCCCCCTGTTGCTCAGGGATGGTGGCTGGGGTACTACATGGCGTTATTAGTGCAGGATCAAACGCTCCCCGTAAAGTCCAAACTGTAGGCCAATCAAAGGATTCTGATGAAGGCCCAGAGGATTACTACTGAAAATTAGCCATAATACGTCTTGAATGCAATTGCATGCAACAACTACCTTTGTGGTCCCACTGGGCGTGCCAATTTATGTTACCTAGCAAAAAAGGGAGTCAATGGAATTGTCAATCGGCTATTCTTCCGATGAACATAAATCGTCCGATGAAAAGATGAATGGTTGAGTCGAACCTTTTAAAAGACGTAAGTTCCTTGAACTTACTATAGAAATGGTCTAAGAAAGCAGAAATATTGCATGCAAAAGTAAAATGGAACTGAACGTGGTATACTTCGATTAAAATGATGAATGAAGACAAAACACTGGAATTGATAGTAAAAACAACATAGAATGGAATGTTTGTAATCAAAGGAGTAAAGAAAACTGTAAAGAAAATGTAAACAAAGTCATAAACAAAGCTGTAAATGAAAGCAGTAAAGAAAATGCAGGAAAAGGGAATTGAAAATTGGAAAAAAAAAATTGGCAATTTGGTTTGAGATGATTGTTGTTGGGTTCTTCAATCTTAGATCCCTGCTTGCTTTATACTTGTTGTGGCATGGTTGTCGACTTTTCGAATGTGGAGAGGATCCCGCTTCATGGCCTATCCTTGGAGGTTGAGAACGGTAGTGTCTTGCCATTTGTACCGCAATGTGAGGGTGATGGCTTATCGACTCCTGATTCTGATGTTGACCGGGTACAACAATTGAAGGTTTTCCTTGACGTCATCATCAGTTTGGCAAAATTCATATCGGCTTCGGCTGAAAGTTATCGATGCAATAGATCGGCTAGAAATGACGTAAACACATTTAAAAAATTTTAAAAATTTATATACACTCTAGCTATTCTATCACTATTTGGTCTCCAATGTTTATGGCAAATTGGCCCCAACTCTAGCATCCATTTTGCGATTTTCTTAGCGACCGTTACATTTTTAAATGTAGGTCATCACTGTTAATGACCAAGTGTTTTACGGTTGCTAAATTTGGTTACAAAAAGTACTGACTCTTGTGGTGCATTGTCATTATCATTCGTTAGAATAGGGATTTAGTTTGTGTTTATTTTTATAAATCCATGAGTTTTGAAGGTAGACTTTAATTCGATTTTTTTTTTTCAATTCTTTTTGCAAATTGAAAGTATTTAATACTTTAAATGGATATTATCAAGAGATAAATGTTAGAAAATATATATTTTAAAACTATAATAAGTGGTTATATATACAAAATATTAAAAATAAAATTTTTTAAAAATAAAAAAAATGATACTTCTAAAATTTTTTTGCTTTTAAGGCTCCCAAATCTCTAGATATTATTGCAATAATTATCAATACAAAATTGATAAATAAGTTAGTATTCATATATATATATATATATATATATATATATATATATATAAAACACCTTAAAGCATCCAAATTGGGTGAAAAGAGAACAAAATTTTTGGTAAATAGTAATTTCCTTGCGTCAAAGAGTTCTCCTGGCAAGGGCCATTAGTCAATTATCTTAAAGCTATATGGTGCTTCCAAAATAGTGATGCCATGTAGGTCATAAAATTATGTTATCTGGATATGAGTTCTTCCTCTTGAAGCTTTCTATCCCTTTTCTTGCTCGTATATAACTTGCAGTGAAAGGGCATAATATTTTTCCAATTTATCATCAGAACCCTCTCTTGCTCAAAACTCCAAACATTAATGAATATAAGCATACTGCTATTCGTTTTGTAGAACCATTAAGAAAGTAAAATCTTTGAGGCAACTTATTAAGGTGAACTATTAAACCAGTAAATCCTTTTGTTGATTCTTCTTACATATGTCTAGGTCAGCATCATAGTGTAGCGGGGGAAGTAGATCATTTTCTTTTCCTTTTCCCCTAAACTTCATTGTAGAACTTGAATGTGAGAAGTATGTTTCTCTGTCATTTGTTCACTTCCCTAGTTGAGTTGAAATATTCTATAATTTCAATATTTTAATTGATTACAAAAATCAAGATACACGGCCTATCTTTAATTTCAATCTTTTAATTAACACTATGCTTGGTTTTTAAATTAAATCAAATTTTAATGTTTATAAAAATAATATTTGAATATTATCAAATTAAAATGTTTATAGAAATTCAATAAATGTTACTTCCATGTAATTTATACAATCATGATATGGTTTTTAAATTAAAAGTTTACAATGATTTTATTTAAAGTGAGTTTTTTAAGTTTTTGGGGAAAAAAAAAAAGATATCATAGTTTGGAATCTAGAAATTTTAATATTATTATAATACCCTACCTACGTACATAACTCAAAGTGGGTCGGGGATATTGTCTCTTCCATAAGACAATGTGTCTTTATAACATAAATATAAATGAAGTCCAAAACTAAAAAGTAAGGCTAACCAAAACTTATTATAAAACTTCAAAGCTTATACAAACGTCCTCAATAAAATAAGTCAAATGTCCACCAAATTATAACTCTAGAAAGCTAATTAAACAACGTGGTACAATGCGCAGGAACTTAAACTATGAATCTCCAACCTTGTCAAATATGAAAGTCCCAGAAAACATGATTGAAAATATGTGAGAAATAATTCTCAATAAGTCTCGTGTATGCTTATGTCTATAGTTAGTTCCGTTCATGATGCATGTAGAGTCAAAACTCAAAACGGTTGTAAATAAATAATTCATATCTTCAACAAAATTATGTAATCAAACATTCCAAGAGATTCATAAAGGTGCACGTAAAGTAGAGTGAAGTATAAACATAATTTTATTGAAAAACACTTGTCAAGATAATTTCATGAACAAGTAAGGCATTCATATAGTTGTAAATATTTTCTAATGTTTCTTAATAGAACATTGGCACAATTCCGTTTCCTATGAAATCATAGTTGTCAACTTTCAAAATCGCCACGTGTGTTCAAGGAGCACCAATAATTTTCAAGCCATATAATGAAAGGGAACAAAGGTAGCTTCCACTTTCGTAAAGCACATGCAATCCCAATCTACCTGTGCTGAAATGGCATAGAGACGGCTTCCATCTCATAGGTGAAACATATGCAATTCCAATCTACCAAGTAGGTTTACGGATTACCAAGAGAGATTCTCCCTCTTCTCTCATTCAATCCCAATCTAGTTGTCCCACATCCGACTATTGGTTCCTTTAGAACCCCGTCACTAGGGATGAAAATAAGCTAGGCTTACATATTGGCCTGGCCTGGCCTAGCCTTGGCGTGTTTCAAAACTAAGCTAGACTTGGGCTTAAAACCAGGCTTGTTTAACTAAATAAGCTAGGTCTGTTTAGTTAAAGCCTACCAAGTTTAGCCTATATATATAAGTATATATATATTATTTATATTATTCATATTAATATTATATATCATATATTATTATATCTATAATTATTATTCTCACAATTATGTATATTGACAATATTTTAAAGAATGCTAAGGGAAAAAAATGAAAGACTAAGAATGTAATCAAATGAAGTTTGAGTAGATAAAAAGGAGAGAGATCATAAATCGATATAAGAATATTGGAAGAAAAAAAAACTTGTTATTACCTCATATCATTGAAAAATATCAAAGAATTAGATCATTGAATCCTGTTGACAAAAAAAAAAGGGGGGAGGGGGGGGGAAGAGAGAAAGTAGAATCTAACTAGAATAAAGTAAGGAAAAAAAATGAGAAGAGAAAAAGAGATAAAGCTTAAGTAAAGAATATGCATTTATTGAAAATATATCATTTAATTACTTGCTAATAATAAAAATTAATCCAAGGTCAAGTATTCTACTCCAAAAGAAGGGGGGTGACACCAACAATTTTTCTCTCCCACACTTATCATTAAAAGAAAATTTCAATAAATCAAAGCTTGATGGCAAAATGCATCTTAAAAAATAAATTGTACATCCATTTTTACCTCATAATATCATGGGGTAAACATTTTTTTTAAAAAAAAAGATTTCATTTTATATAGGAAAACTGGAACTTTGTATATGGATTAAGTATCAATGGTTTTTTTTTTTAATTTTTATTCTGTTTTGTTATAGTAAAATACTTATTTATGACAAAATTTTTATAATTCTTTTGCATAAAATAAAAGTTTATATTTTTACTTAACATATAAAAAGTTTTAAAAGATACTTAAGTACAAGTAAATTATTACTTTAATTTTATTAAAAGAAATAATTGATAGTCTTAATTTGTTAATATAATTTATATATTTTAATTGAAGAAAGTTATAGAACTATAAATAAGCTTTTAAATACGCTTCAGGTCAGGCCAGACTTTTAAACATATCATGCCTGAGTCTAAAAAAAAGCCTTATATAGGCTAACAAGCCAGGCTCAGGCCTTTAGCCTTCAATACAAGTTCAGGCCTATTTAATCAATTTCTATCCTTGCCTGGCCTATTTCCATCCCTACTTGTCGCAAGCTGATGACCAACTCAACTTCCAAGTACTGATATCTTGTTTAGAAAGTAGCAACCTTCTGAAGAAGGCCTTTCTATCAAAAGATGCCAGAAGCTAGTACTAGGAGTTTTGTCCCTATTGAGTACTTAATGTCTTCATATTCACAATACACAAAAGCTCCCACGGTAAGTTTCCTACAAGGTTAGGTCAATATATTTCCAAACAATATTTTCGAAAACATGTCCAATAACATTTCATAAATCAAGTGATCTCCCTAAACTTCAAATATGTAGAGTAGATCATAATTTTTCTGAAGTTTCCAAAAAACATCGTTTTCATAGTCAAGTTTGCAATACAAGAGTTCATAATCAAAGGAGCTAAATGCTTTCATAATTCATACTATGATTTTCACACATATATGCATGAATGCAACTCATAATTTAAGTGACAAAATAATTCATAGAATCCAATGCATGGCTTCTAAGTAATACTTAACAAATTTAGAAAATTTCCAAAAATAATTTATATTCAAAGTGTTTTATGAATGTAAGAGAACTTATCTTATTCCAAACTTATGTGAATATTCCTAATTCAATAAATTGATCCTTATCCTTAAAAACCTTCCATGTCTACCAAGAAAATTATAGAAATCAATCTTATGTACTATCATAGTTCATCTCAAAACAATAGAACACCAATTTAGATTCCCAACTTCATAAGTATACATTATGCACCAGTTATAGTCACTTCATGTAATTAATCAAATGACACATAAAGAAACAAGTATGTTGACTCGTACATTTAGTCTTAAAGACCTCCTAACATTGCCATTCATGTATATAATCCATCCATAATTATAATTTATTAAAGAGGAATAAACTTTAGCAATGTCACACTATGGTGTTAAGCTGTCTATAGATTTCTAGCAAACATATGTTAAGGTATTAGAGGCAAAACTCCTACAAAAACTCACCTAAATGGTCTCAAATTTTGAGGAGACAAAGTAAACATGTATAAGATTGAATTTTGTAAAGAATCCCAGCAAATAACGTCCAATAAAATACCAGAAAATTCAGATTGATCAAAGCTCAAGAATGGCGTCATTTTGCAGGTTTTTGCCCCAAGTTTCTAACCTAGTTTCTCCCCGAATTTATAGTCTAAAAGGACATATTTCCTACTGTATTTTTACCCTAAAATGTCCCCAAAGTTGTGCACAAAACTGAGTAAAGGAGCTACTCAAAACAAATTGTATAATCAACATATAAATGGTGTTTCCTATAAGGTTGCATTACATAATTTTTTGTAATCTATAGCAGTGTATTCTGACATGCTTTCCTACATAAAAATCATCATATACACATATAAAATCAAGTTTCATGCAAGCCACTTTAAGGATACATTGGAATACAAAAAGTTTAAGCCCTAATAAAGCTTAATACAAAATACCAAATTTTCTAGCAAGACTTAACGAACTTCATACGGGAGGAAAAAAAGGTTTCTTTGATTCATTTTACTTAGAAAATCAGCCCCCAACTTGTCCAAGAAGTTGGCAAAAATCTAGCAAGCCTAAACCATATCATATGTCATGCAAGAATCTTACAAAAAAAACACATCCAAAAAGGCTATAAAAATTTTTAGATTTTAAGATCAGTTTATAGATTGCAAAATATGGGTTTTCATATAAGTTTCTTTGAAAAATCGTTTCTTTACACATGAACATTAAGAAAATGACTCAGAGATCAGGAACCCATTCAACCCCTAATCAAAACACATACATAAACACGCCACCCAAGAGGCCAAAAATTATAGCCACACACTCTCACAGCTAGCAACACATAGAAAGGTAAAGATTGGATTTTTTTTCTTACCTCTTGGAAGAGTAACACATTAAACAGCCTTAGAGTGTTGAAGAACAACTTCCTCTTGCTAGATAGCATGCTAAAATCCTTAAGGAAGATGAAAGATGGCTATGGACTTGGGAAAAGTATGGGTAGCGACCAAGAGAGAAACTAGGGTTACGTTTTTTTGTTTTTTTTTTTTTTTGTTTTTTGTTTTTTGTTTTTTTTTTTTTTTTGAGAGAGAGAGGAGAGAAAAATCGTGGGTCTTAGGGAAAAGCAAAAATGATAGTGATGGCTAGGGAAAATAATAGGAGAAATTGTAGGAGAAAATTAGGGTTACCAAAACTAGAGTATGCTTGAAAGGAAAGGAGGAGAAATCATGGGGATTGAGGAATCAAGAAGTGGTAGCCAAGAAGAGGAGAATTGGGAGAAATTTTAGAGAAACTAGGGTTTATCTTGAAAGATAAAAGGAAAGTGGCATGAGCTTTGGGTGCAAGAGAAGTGGCGGCTATGAGGGAGAAAAGCAAGGAAGATTTTAAGGAAATTTAGAATTTAAATCCCAATCATGATTTTATTTTATTCTGATTTTCTAAATTAGATTCTAGCCTTAGACACTTGCCTTTATTATGCCATTAGGGCCTAGATTTTATAGAAAAATACACATAGATCTTTTAAAAAGATATAAACTGAATTTTCACCCACCACAAAAATATTTTCCAACCATAAACATCTCAATAATAATTCTTACCGATGCCATATTATTGAATACTCCACATATTCCCTAATTCCAATAAACATACATTACTTGTTTACAAGAAAAATCTCATGTACACTTAATAATCATAAGTCACTCAATTATGCACTCACACGCATATGCTCAATGAATGTCAACCTTCGCATGACTTAGGTGCGATAAGGGTGGGGTATTATACTCTCCCTTTCTTAAAAGAATTTCACCCCTGAAATCCCCCTAACATTATACCTTATAATAACGATGAATATTTTTTCTTCATCCATTCGTCGGTCTCTTATCTTGAATCCCGTGATGCTTCCAAAATACTTTGACCATCGGAATCTTTTTGTTCCTTATTTCTTTTGTGCTCCACTCTAAGATTATGATGGTTTATTGATATAATTTAGTTATGATGCAACTGCAATGGCTTATCATTAAGTACATGCTCTAGGTCTAGTTGATACTTTTCGAGTTGAGATACATAAAACACAGTATGAATTTCCATTAATCCATCCAGAAGATCCAACCTAGAAGCCACTATTCCAATTCTCTCTATAATGTGAAAAGGACCAAAATACCTTGGGTTCAAGTTTTCATGATTCCTCTACTCAGTGTTAATTTTAGAAATGCTTGATCTTTACTGTTAAATTTCAACTCCCTTATTCTATTATTCACATAACTTTTCTATTTACTCTGAGCTACTTTTAACCTTTTTTAACTAATTTTATTTTTTTTTCATCTCTTTTACATACCTAATATAGCAGTGTCTAACACATCCATCCATACAAAGTTTTAAAAGTTACCATGTCAATGGATGCTTGATAACTATTATTTTATGCTAGCTTAACATATGGGATGCAGTCAATTCACATCTTCAAAATCTAACACGCATGCTCTAAGTATATCTTTAAGAATTTATATCACTTTTTCAGATTGTACATCCATTTGAGGGTGAGTTGAGGTGCAAAATTTTAATGTTATTCTCCAGAGATTCCTAAAATCTCGTTTGAATTTTAGAGGTAAAATATAGGTCTCGGTTAAAGACTATATACTTGGTGGCACTCCATGGAGACTTACAATTTCCTAAACATACATTTGGACTAACTTCTCCATAGAATACTTTATGTTCACTGAGATGAATGCACAATCTTAGTTAATTTGTCCCCTACTACCCACATCGCATCCTTCTGCATCTTAGACTTCAACAATCCAGTGACAAAGTCCATAGTAACTTCTTCCCCATTTCCATTAAGGTATTGGCAAGGGTTGTAACAATCCTAGCAATTTTATATGCTCAGCTTGCACTTTTTGGCAAATGAGACGTGCTAATACATACTAAGCAATCTCTTTCTTCATTTTGTTCCACTAGAACAACTTTTTCAGATCATGATATATCTTGGTCTATCCAGGAAGCATGGTGTATCAGCTTCTGTAGGCTTCTCTCAAGATCTTCCTCTTCAACTCTTCATCATTTGGCACATATTGTTTCTCACAGAAATACATGATACCTTGTTCATTCACTCAGAAGTCTCGACTTCCTCTACCTATTTTCTTCTCCTTTAAAGCCTAGAATTCTAGGCTACTTCACTGTGCCTTTATGATTTCTTGCTTCAACTCCTAGAGACAATACCTCCTGAATTGCTTTCACTTCTTGTGCTTGTTATCTGGCTATTCTCACCATCTGGCTCAATGCACTGATCACGATATTGGCCTTCCCAAGGTAGTAATTTATTGGGCACCAATACTTCTTCAAAAATTCTATCCATCTCGGTTAACTGAAATTCAAGTCATTTTGAGTGAATATATATTTCAAATTCTTGTGATAAGTGAATACTTCATAATCCGCTTCATACAAGTAGTGTCGCTATAACATTCCTCATTATCATGCATTCATACACATATAAAATGACATTTCATGAGCATATTATTATATGGGAAATCATTTGTATATATTATGAGGGAATATTTGCACAATTTATAAGAATTTATTCAAGTAGAATTTCTTGACAACTTTTTATATTTTTTTGTTTCTAAGTGAAATATTTGTGAAGAAAATTCGTATATATTTATGTGAGTATAATGTTATGCTTTATTATGTTTAATTTTATATATTAGATTGGGAATTAATTATTTATAAATATTTTATAGATTTATTTAGTGAAAAACAATGTTTTTGGGGAAAATATGTTCAATTAGTTGTATGAAGTTCTATAAAGGACCCCGATATTGATTTTGTTTAAACAAAAGCTCAATTTTGTTATTTTAATTATTTTGATTTTTAACTTTGTTTAATCTTAACTATTAATTGGCTAAGACTAATTTCTATTTTATTATTTATTTTATATATGCAAGACTAACTTTACTAATTTTATAATTTTTACACAAAATTAATTTCATTTTTATTTATTTTATTCCAATAAATCCTAGAGTGCCCTAAATATATTACATGACTATTCAATCCTTCATTATAGTAGCCCAATCTAGTCGTTCATGTGTTTTAATCTCAATTCTTGATTGTTATTAAATCCTAGCCATTAAAAATTACTTCTACAACAAGCTATTCAATCTAAATCCTACATTCATTAAACAAAACCAAAAATTCCAAACTTAGCTCTTCATTTCTCTCGGTCAAGACACACACAAACACATGCTCAAAGTATTCTTGCTTACTTGTTGTCTCTCTTTTAACTGCCTCTGTCTCCTCTCTTTTATCTCTTTGATTTCTTTACTAAAAATTTTTAATTTCTTGCTAATTACTTAATATCAAATTGTTTTGAAGTTGTTAATTGAAGTGTTTATAAGTGTTCTTCACTTGGGTAAATGCTTTGAACTAATTTCTTTGATTAATTCATGATTTCTAAATTAGGGCAGATTTGATACTCTTGATAAAAATTGATGAATGGTGATTTTGATGTGATGAAGCTATGGAGAAACTGATGTAAATTCATTGTATTAATATTTTTTTAATGGACTTGAAGTGATTGGGATTGAATTGATGGAGGATTGATGATGAATTGTTGATTGGAAGTTAGCTTTGCTTGCTGGAATTACATTGTCTGTGAATTTTCACTTATAGTATTGAAAATTTTTGTTAAGAAAGATACCATAATCTATTTCTATTTGATTCTAACTATCTCAGGAGTATTTTTCCCATTAGAATCATGTTAATTGTTTATTTAGTTGATTTTATATGATTTTTCAAAGTTATATTGTACAGTGACTGCTGAGGCCACTTTTTCTACAAATTTCAACCCTTGTTTTAAACCTTTCTATTGAAAATTTTAAATTGAGATTTTAACACATAAAACTACAATGTGAAAAGAGTATGTTTCTCCTAGAGTCACTAGATTTGACCAAGTGGTTTGCTCTCAAGAATTTTAAAAAACTTGTTGCCAAAACAGAGTATCACTGTTACTATAGCATTATTGTAACTTTGAACATATAATTAACATAGTTAAATATCTTGGATTTTGCTAAAATTTTGATTAGTAACTACTCCACATATTGAAATTATATTCTGTAAATTTGATATTGTTTTAAGTCAATTTGCTTGGTGATCTAATTGCACCAATTTACCCCCTATTCTGCCATGTTTTCGTTAAACCATTGATTTGGTAATTTGAAATGGAAAATCATGTTTTAGTGATGCAATTGTCTTTATAGCAATTAGATTGGTTATTATATTGAAATAAGAATGTTGTGAAGTGATTAATTCAATATTTAATGTTTATGTAATTATATGATTGGATTAAGTTACTATATGTTAGTTACCTTATATGTTATGCTATTATTATGTAATCAAATTTTATGTAATTGGATGTTATATGTAGTAAATATGAAAATGTTGTGTATAAATATGCCTTGATTAAATTTTATTTGAACTTGATTCGTGAAAATTATCTGATAATTGATTGGGGATTGGTGAGTGTTAGTTTATAAAACTAGAATTGATTAAGTTTATGTTCAATTGGAGGAAAATCTATTACGTATGAGACTTAATATAGGAAATTGATATTTATTTATTTAAATGTAGAATTTATTGGTGATCAAGATTATAACCCTCAATTTTAAGTTGGACGTTTGCTAAACTTTGCTTGGACTCAAGGGAAGTCCCTACATTTCATAATGTTCTAAATATAAGCATACATATGAAATATTTCTACCTTGATAAATAATTTAATTGCATAAATATTTATTTGCAAATTTATTATTTTAAAAATAAAATATTTATTTATTCCATGAATATTGATTTATGAAATGATTTATTTATGCAAGTGATATTTTGTCAAATATTGGGATGTGATCCTTGTTTTGAGGAATTATTTATTGTGAGTAGGTTGCTCTAATTGTGAAGAAATGGTGAATTACTATTTATGTAATATTTAATTATGTCTTATTTTAGAAAATTTTATATTCATGATATGTTGGATATAAAAGTTTTCATTAAAATTTATTTAGTATATAGAATTGCAAATTATCATGCATAAATGAATTGTGAAATATATAGCCTATTTTGAATCATTAATTTCATATAACATGAAATGGCTTTATGGTATTTGTACGAGTTATGTATTTACAAAATCTTGGAACGTTTATGAAATCCTAGAACATTTATGAAATCTTGCGATATTTATGAAATCTCGGGACGTTTTTGTAATCATGTGATGGATAAACTCTTGTGTTGAGATTTTCAAAATTATAAAGTATATTATTATTCTTAGGAGTATTTTTGTATATCAAATATTTTTCAAAATTGGGAAATCTTTTTAAGAGGTACTTAGTTTTTTTCAAAAACATTACGATTATCTATTTATGAAGCTTTGTGTCGTATTTTCTTGTGTACTCGAAGGGACTTTGTACTTATACTAACTTGTGCAGGTTTGCAAATGCTACCCGATTGGAGACTTCCTTCGAGTAGTGGTCACTTTCTTTGCAAAATGTCAATATTCAATGTTTAGTAGTCCTTAACTAATAACACATTTTCGAACGTGTGAAAATGGAGGGTGAAACATGATACATTTGGGTCGTAGGATTGAGCATGACGATGGTCTTTGTATATTTAATTGTAGTGTACGCACTGGGTTATTATACATTTATATTATCATGTTCATAAGATGGAATTTATATGGTATTGATGTTTTCAGTTGGACTGGGATCCTTTTGGATACTATTCTTAATGGGATGAGATCCTATCGATGGATGATATATGATTTCAATACATATTTTAAATTCAATATTTGAAATGTGGATTTCGAATTGTGAATTATTATGTGTGATCATAAAAGATGATCATGATTTCAATATTGATGATGTGTTTGATATGGCCAAATGATGTTGATGAAAAATAATTTATTTTTCTAAAAACATTGAAAATGATATGGTTCTCCCATGTATGATCCGGTGTGTTGAAAATATAACATATTATTAATTCATATTTATTTTGGAACAATTACTCATGCACATACAAGACTTACTGAGATTATATCTCACATTCTTTAATTATGTTTTACATGAGAATTTGCATAGAGACAAGATTGCAGGAGTTTATGGATTCTATGTCGGCTTAATATTTTGTATTCGAATAATGTTTCTCCTATACAAATATTATTTTGAGAATGATGTAGTTGGACCATTTTTTGATATTATTTTGTATTTGGAGATTTGATGTATTATTCAAAGTTTTGTACGTTTTATTTCAGTTTTCTCCTTTTAAGTTTCGGTTATTTTCTATATTCATTTCATTATAAAAACCCCTTATGTCTATTCGATGGGGCGTAATCATTTAAGCCTTATAGTTGTGGGGTGTTACAAATAGTATCAGAGCCCCAGATTGAGTCTTAGGGAAGAATATCCTTAGGTAATTAGTATATATTTTGGATGAATTGTGGATTTATGAAGTCTTGATTTTTCAATCGAGTCTAATTTGAGTTGAGCCTATGATTGGGTATTACTTTTGAATTCAAGGATTTGTATTTACGAATGATCATGATCATCTGAGTTTGAGTTTTTCTGATGATGATTTGTACTTAAAAACCTTGATAGGTGTTGATGGTCTAATATGGGAGGTAACTTTATCTATGTATTGTAATAATGATAATGTCATGAGGTTTTGAGAGAAAGTTTATGTTGACGAAAATAGATAAGTAATTTGGGAATTTGATAAGTACGCTTACATAAGATTTAACTATTTAACTTTGATCTGACAGATAGGATTGTGTCATGATGATGGGAGCAAGAGTTTGAATATAATAAATTTTGTAGGGATTTAGGATATTGATATTTGTACTTTGGAGATTTGTAAATTTCCGCTATACTTGCTAATAATGTGTGTTTAATGGGAACATTATCTGGAATGCTCTTATGATTACTATGGTATATACTACATGAATATGTGTGTTTTATCTGATTGAGCATGCTATATGAATTTACTTGTTTTTTCTACATAAATATTTGCACTTTAATTTTGGGTTAGAATAATTAAGTTGAGGAATACTTCATCAACGAGTATATAGATATCGCTTAAGAGTAGAATTAAGAGAAGTAAATGATTGAGGAAATGGAAAACCATCTACAAAGTGTACTACAAAGGAAGCAACTATACAAACGGAGAATGAAGACCTAGACAGAACGACTTTGGAAATGATCCTGAAGACACGAAAATTCTATGCTAAACAACCAAAAGAGCAACAATGAAAGAAGGGAAAGTAAGCAAGGACTACTCCGGAAAAAGCTACTCCAAAATTGATTATTTATTATCGTTGTTAAAGGAAAGCACATATGGAAAAAACTTCAAGGAATTGAATAAGAGATGCTTCAAATATAGAGATTCTATGCATTTGAGGGAGAGTTTCTTGAGATTACTTCGAATTAAACAAGAAAACTTCACTCTGCCACCAGGTCCGATTGATTGAGTAACACAGCTGGAGTTAATGGAGATGATAACTCAACGCCGCCACGAAGGCTTAAGTGCTCATTTTCCACAAAGAAAATTTGGGAACCGACGTAGCTCGTGAATGACAAGAAAATTAGAAGATTTCTTAAGATTAGGGAATTGCTACTGCATTTTGTTATAAGAGTTGCGCCCCTTACGTCGCTACTAAATTGGCAACACCGAAGATCGAAGAAAGAGGAAGAATGAAAGGAAATTTTGAAAGTCACACAGATACCAATGTTCACTAGTGCGCTTGCCCTGCCAGAGGAAGAACTTTAGGCGATAAACGTGGATGCAACAAAGCAAGGAAGAGAAGTTGTGTCAGTGAATTCCTATGATGGTAATTCGATCTAACTTAATCTCGCTTTTTTACTCTCTCTTCTAAGCTTTCTCATATAAACTATATTCCTTCACTTATTGTTGTTGTTATGAAACTTCTCCCAAGACTTGATTATTGAAGAACATCTTAATTACTTCACTCATTAATAGAAGATTGCTCTTCATCAAATGCATCTACATTGTACCCAATTTCTTCCATATCATCGACATATTAGCTCCTTAATTATTTTCTCATCAAATTTATTTCATTTATTAAATTTGCACATTTTGGCATGTACCTTCTCGTACAAGTTTCTTTTTACCAACTCTTTTCTCTACCATTTGTTTAGAATTTTCTTCTAAGGCTTGGTTGATTAAAGCAACATTTGCTACTTTATTCAATGTTTGCAATTATTGTTCATCAAACTTTTCAACATCCTTTAAATATTTCTTATGTTATCTATATAATGGCTTTCTATTTCTTGCTTTATGGGATTTATTCTATCTATTTTATGATTCTTTTTCATTTGATTTAGCTCCTCTTTATTTGTGCCTTCTCTTATTAGTTTCTCATATGCCTGAAATGCTAATGTCACTATTTACACAAACCCTTCACTCTTTTATTCTTGTAATTCTCTTTTATACGCAAAACTTTCTCTTCTTTTTCAAAAGGTATTGATTTGATATGAATATCTTACTACTCAATGTCTTCTGTTATTTCCTGTAATGCACATTTTTTTATTAAAACTTGAGTATTCAAGGAACTTCTTCTTATCACTTAATAGAAGTATTCGATTCTTCTCAGTCATAATACTTTCATCGACAATCAAATATCACAGTCATTTCACTTTTATTTTTTATTTTTTATTTTGTATATATCATTATTGTTAAAAAATTTCTTCTTTCTTCTTCAGGTAGTATTGCCTTCATATACTCATCTTTGTCCTTAATTTCTTCTTTAGATTCACTTCTTATATTAATACTTAAATATCCAAGAATTTCACTTATTCAGTCACCAGAAGTATTTAGTTCTCATTAATTACAATAAAATTCTTTGACAGTCAATTATTTCAATCTTCTCATTTTACCCTTTTATATTTTTTTAATTATTAAACTTCTTATGGCATTGAATTTAGCTTACTTCTCATTCCTATATCCCCTTCAAGCTCACATTATTCCCTTCAAACTCACAACTTCACATTTAGAAATAGCGTGTGCAGGAGATTGAGACTATAGCATATGCCTCATGAAAAAACTCTAGTCGCACGAATTCGACTATCCCACTTATAATTTGAAGCTGATAACAACCTTATTTGGCTTGAAGAGAAGAAGACATACTAGATATTTGCGGATCACAAAAAGTTGAAGCTTGATTTTACTTAACGAGATTTGTATTTGAAGCAGTGAGAATTCATTGGAAGAATGTGAGCATTGTGCTAAGCTAAATCAAGCAATCATTAGTGCTCAACTAAATAGTATAAATTTTCAAGCCTTCATGGAGAAGGAAGTGAGAGGAAGAAATCAAGATTACAAAGAAGCTAACAATGGAGTAATGCATTATCGCGATCAAATGTATGCGCCAAATGAAGAAGAATTGGAAAAGAAAATTTTGAAGGAAGCCCCAAGAACCATTATAGCATCTTCCCGGGAGAAACGTAAATGTACCAAGATGTGAAGAAGATATGTTGATAACTGGAAATAAAGAGAAAATTGTGCAGTATGTGTCCATTTGCCTTGCCTATCAGATAGCAAAAGCCAGGTATAAGAGGGTCACTGGAATACTCCAACCTTTAACTATAACCCAATGGAAGTAGAAATATGTCACAAAGGATTTTGTTACTTGTTTGCCAATGAGTAGAAATTAAAGAAATAAAGTTTAGACAACAGCAAATCATCACACCAAGATAATTCATATTGTTTCGATGAAAAAACAATAATCAACAGAAGAATTAGCTTAAGTTTATACCAAAGAAATCATACGACTACATGGTGTGCCTTCGAGCAACATTTTCAATTGACACCCCTAGTCTACTTTAAGAAGATGAACGAGAATCTAGAATCATGAAGATTAAACTTAAAGTTGAATACTTTGAATCACCTATTGATAGAGAGTCAATAGGAAAAAGCAATATCGATTTTTGAAGATATATTGGAAGCATGTACACTAGATTTCGAAAATGAGTAGACCAAAAGCCTTCTATATGCAAAGTTAACTTATGGTAGTAACCGTCAAGCCTTAATTGGTATGTCTCTATTAGAAGTTTTGTATGAGCAAAAATATCTGATATCATTGTACTGGGCAAGGAAAGAAGATGGAAGATCGATAAAGAAGGAGAATCACATATCTAAGGCATGAAAGAGAGAGTGAAGTTAGTACTAAGAATGACTGTAAGCGGTTCAAAGCTGATAGAAAAGTTATATAGGCAACCGAAGAAGAGAGCAAGAATTTCACATAGGATATATTGTATTGCTGAAGATTGAATTTGAGTTCCGAAGAGAAACCAGTGAAAATTTTAGAACGAAGTATTAAAGAGTAGAAGAATAAGAGAATACCTATGGAAATATCATGAAATTCAAAATGTAACTTGGGAAAACTAAGGATTGGATAAGAAGAAGTATTTGACGTTGATTTGAGGTATGATGACATCGACAAATTTGAGGATGAAATTCTTTAAGTGGTGAAGGATGTAACACCCCTCATTATCATGAATTCATACACATAAAATGACATTTTGTTAGCATATTATTATGAGGGAATATTTGCACATTTTATAAGAATTTATTTAAGTAGAATTTTTTGACTACTTTTTATATTCTTTGTTTCTAAGTGAAATATTTGTGTAGGAAATTTATATATACTTATGAGAGCATAATGTGATACTTTATTATATATAATTTTATGTCTTGGATGGGGAATTAATTATTTATAAGTGTTTTATGCATTTATTTAGTAAAAAATAATATTTTTGCGACAAATTGAAAAATCAATTTTATAAAAGAATCAATGTTGATTTTATTTAAATAAAAGTCATATTTTATTTTTTTTATTTTTATTTATTTTTACTTTATTTAATATTGACTATTAGTTGACTAAGACTAATTTCTATTTTATTATTTCTTTTATATATGCAATACTAATTTTAGTAATCTTATTATTTTTACACAAAATTATTTTTTTGATTTATTTTATTCCGATAAATCCTAGATTTGACTAAATATGTTAAATAACTATCACATCCTTCATTATAGCAGCCCAATCCTAGCTATTCATGTGTTTTAATAGCAACTCTTAATTTTTATTAAATCCTAGTCATTAAAAATTACTTCTAAAACAAGCTATTCAATCTAAATCCCTCATTCATCAAACAAAACAAAAAATTCTAGACTTAGCTCTTCATTTCTCTTGGCCAAGACACACATAAACACAAACTGAAAGTTTTCTTGCTCTCTTGCTCTTCCACTCTCAAGCGCCCCTCTCTTCTCTCTTTTTTTTTTTTTTTTTATTTCTTCACTAAAACTCTTTAATTTATTGCTAAATTACTAAAGATTAAAGTTTTTTAAAATTTTTTATTCAAGTGTTTACAAGTATTCTGCACTTGGGTAAGTAATCTAAACTCATTTCTTTTATTAATTCATGATTTCTAAACTTGGGCAGATTTGGTGTTCTTGAAAAAAATTGATGAGTGGTGATTTTGATGTGATGGTGTTGTGGAGAAAGTGATGTTATTTCATTATATTAATGTTTTGTTGATGGATTTGAAGTAATTGGGGTTGAATTGATGGAGGATTGATGATAAATTGTTAATTGGAAGTTGGTTTTACTGCTAGAAGTACAAGATGTGTGATTTTTTACTTTTAGTACTGAAAAGTTTTATTAGGGAAGATACTATGCTCCATTTCTATTTGATTCTACTCTGTCTCAAAAGTATTTTCCCATTATAATCATATTAATTACTTATTTGGTAGATTTTATATGATTTTTTCAAATTATATTGTACAATGACTATCGAGGCTGATTTTTCTATGAATTTAAACCCCTGATTTCATCCTTTCTCTTGTGAATTTTAAACTAAGATTTTAAAAAATAAAATTACAATATTTTAGGAGTATTTTTCCGCTAGATTCACCTGATTTGGCCAAGTGGTTAGCTCTCAGGAATTTTTAAAAGCTCATTGCCAAAACAAAGTATCACTGTTACTATAGCATTGTTGTAACTTTGAGCATTTAATTAACATAGTTAGACACATTGGATTTTGTTGAAATTTTGAAAGTAACTACTCCACATGTTGAAGTTATATTTTGTAAATTTTAATGTTGTTTTAAGTTGATTTACTTGGTGGTATTATTGCACAAATTTACTCCATGTTCTACCATATTTTCATTAAACCATTGATTTGGTAATTTGAAATGAAAATCATATTTTAGCTATGCAATTGTTTTTATAAAATTAGATTAGCTATTATAAAATTAGATTAGCTATTATATTGATATAGGAATGTTATGAAGTGATTAATTTAGTACTTTAATGCTTTTGTGATTATATGATTAGATTAAGTTACTATATGTTAGCAACCTTATATGTTATGCTATTATTATGTGTTCAATTTCTATATAATTGGATGTTATGTGTACTAAATGTGAAATTGCTGAGTATAAATATTCTTTGATTACTTATTATTTGAACTTGATTGTAATATTATATGACATTTGACTGTGAATTGATGAGGGTTAGTTTGTAAGATTACAATTGATTAAGTTGAAGATCAATTTGAGGAAAATCTATTAAGTATGAGATTTAATTTAGGAAATTGATATTTATTTATCTGAATGCTAGAATTTATTAGTGATCAAGATTATAACCCTCAAGTTTAAGTTGGGCATTTGCTAAACTTTGCTTGGACTTAAGGTAAGTCCCCATATTTTATTATTTCCAAAATTTATGAATACATATGAAATATTTCTACCTTGATAAATGCTTTAATTGCATAAATATTTATGTGCAAATTTATTATTTATGAAACAAAATATTTATTTATTCAATGAATATTGATTTATGAAATGATTTATTTATGCAAGTGATACTTTCTCAAATATTGGGATATGATCCTTGTTTTGAGAAATTGTTTATTATGAGCATGTTGCTCTATTGTGAATTAAATGGGGAATTAATGTTTATTTATTATGAGCAGTTGGACTAAGATCCTTCTGGATATTATTATTGATGAGATGATTTCTTGTCGGCAGATGATGTGTGATCACAATGCGTAATTTTAAATGTGATATTTGAAATCTGGATTTCAAATTATGAATTGTTATGTGTGATTGTAAGAGACGATCATTATTGAAAGCTCAATATGGATGATTTGTTTGGTATAGTCAAACGATGTTGGTAAGAAATAATTTATTTTTCAAAAAATATTTAAAATGATATAGTTCTCTAATGTATTATCTGGTGTGTTGAGAATATAACATGTTATTAACTCATATCTATTTTGGAACAATTACTTATGCATCATGAAAATTGTTTTTATCCAAAAAAAAAAAAAAAAATCTCATGATGCACGCATGGGATTTACTGAGATTATATCTCATATCCTTTAATTCATAGTTTACAGGAGAATATGCTTAGAGACAAGATTGCAGAAGTTTATGGATTTTATGTTGACATAATATTTTCTATTCGGATAATGTTTCCCCTTTATGGATATGAGTGTTTATTCGATTTTTCGGTTCGGTTTTGGTTTCAAAATTTAGTTTTTGGTTTGGTTTTATGAAATTTGGATAAAATCGAACCAAATTGAAATTTTTATAAAACCAAACCGAAATTTATATAATTTTGATTTTTTAAAAGTTTTTACTTTAGAAAACTGAAAACAAAATCGAACTGAATTTTATTAAAATCAAATCAAATTAAAAATTTTGGTTCGGTTTGGTTCAAAAATTCAGTTTAAACTAAATAGTGCACAACTCTAATTATGAATATTGTTTTGAGAATGATGTTGTTGGTTCATTTTGGGATGTTATTTTGTAATTGGAGATTTGACGTATTGTTCAAAGCTTTGTAAAGTTTATTTCAGTTTTCTCCTTTTAAGTCCCAATTATCTTTTATATTCATTTCATTATAAAGACCCATTATGTCTATTTGAGAGGGTGACATCTGCAATCATTTGGGCCTTATAATTGTGGGGTGTTACAATTCCTACTTTTTCAAGGCAAACACAATTGTAGCTCACTCCAAGTTGTGTGTAGGGTAACTAATCTCTTGCAGCTTGAGTTTTTACAAGTCATAAGCAATAGCCTTATTTTCCTGCATCAGTACAGCTCCTAATCCTTCTTTTAATGCGTCTATGTACAATGCATAAGGTTTTCCTTCATTTGATAAACTTAACACTGGTGTAGTCATAAGCATTTTTTTTTTTTTAGCTCTTGAAAGCTCTTTTCACACATTTCATTCTACAAGAATGGGATATCATTCTATTACAACAAGGCTAGTGGTGATGCAAGGGTCAAGAAGCCCTTAATGAATCGTCAATAGTATCCAACTAATCCCAAAAAATTGCAGATCTCCATTGTTTTCTCAGGTTATTTCCAATTAGTAATCGCCTCCACCTTCGAAGGATCCACCTTGATGCCATTCTTAGTCACCACATGGCCTCAGAATAGTACTATATCTAACCAAAATTTATATTTTCTAAACTTGGCAAACAACTTATGCTCCCTTAGCTTCTTCAAAAACAATTTCAGTGGTTTCGTATGCTCTTCAAATCTCTTGGAGTATATTAGGGTGTTATCAATAAAGATTATCACAAATTTATCCAAGTAATGCTGGAAGATCCTATGCATCAAATCCATAAAAATTGTAGGAGTATTTGTCATTCCAAATGGCATTACTACAAACTCATAGTGGCCATGCCTAGTATTAAATGCGGTCTTAGGATACATCTGTACTTGGTAAAGTCATTGTCTCAGGTCAAGTTTAGAGTAGCTACAAGATCCTCTTGACTAGTTGAATAATGTGTCAATAGGTGGTCAAGTGCATTTGTTCTCAATGGTTATGTTGTTTAACCCTATGTAGTCTATAAACAACTTCAGATTTCTATCATTCTTTTTCACGAACAACACTAGGGCTTTTTATGAAGAAGTACTACGTTAGATAGATCTTTGTCCCAATAACTTCTCTAATTGATTCTTCAACTTGTTGAGTTCCACTAGGGCCATACAATATAAGGTCTTTGAAATAGGTTTTACTTAAGGTATCAAATTAATAGTAACCTTCACCTCGTAGGATAGGGGTAGGATTGTCAATTCCACTAGAAAGACAACCAACAACTCCTTAACCACTGTGGTTTCCTCCAATGTACTTTGATATTTGGGTTTTTGTTGATGAAATAGGCAAGGTATCCCTAGTAACCCCTTTTAAGAAGCTTTCGTGCTTTTGTTCCTGATATCAGATACTTAGACCCCTAATTTAGCTCCCTTTAAATTCCAACACGTCTCGTCCTAGCCTAATAAACTACACAACCTTACTTTTGTAGTCTCCTAAGTGTAATGCTTTGATAACTAATCCATATCCAGTATAAGGTCATAATCTTTAGAGGGGAATAAGGTCTCCTAGTAGATTTTTCTTTCCACCTTGAATTCACATCCTTGTACGTACTTACTCGTTTCTGCTGATTTTTCCAAAGGGGTACTTACAAATAGGATATAGGGAAATTCCGAACCATTCCATACCAAATAGCATGCACATATTTCATTGATATAAAAATGAGTAGAATCAGAATCAATCAGTACATTCACCTCACATATTGGAAAGTAGGCGTACCTTCTACTACAACAACATCCATTCCCAAGTCCTCTTTATCTAACTCAAATGCTTTTCTATAGTTATTTTTCCTCATTATAAATTTATACCTATATGTATGCACTCATATATAGCAAAGTAGTCATGGTATGCATCTTATGCTATATTTTAGTGCAGAGAATAGATGTATCATGCATTATATATAAATAAGAACATTTGCATATCATGTTTCAGCATGGTAAGATAAATAACAACATTTTCTAAATGATCATCTCATAAAATAACAATTAATGCATATATAGTCACATAATTTATGGAAAGAAATTGTCATCACATCTAATGTCCTTATTTTCTAAAAATGCATAAAGTTTATGTAAAACTCGAAAGTTCCAAATCAAACAAGCACATGTGTTAGACGTATTATAAAACATTCATAACAAGTCAGTGTTACCATCCCAAGGTTCTAACACTTTAATCTATTGCCCATCATGATCTTAGTTATTACTAGAGTAGTCAAAATCAGTTTCTGATATATCTCTCTTTAGATTTAGAGTCGGGTCTTCCTCCTTAGAAGGCTCATTCTCCATTTTCTTTATCTCATAATCATTTGTAAGGTCTTGTACCTAACTCTTTTGTTAGACCTCTTAGCATTGCTTTCAGTATCTGCCTCTATTCCAACTCTAGCCTTAGATTCTTCTAATCCACCTCTCCAAGATCATCCCTCTCAGAAGCTACGGGTTCACTTCCTAAGTTATCATCTATTGATTCATCACTATTGTACAAGTCGTATATATCTAATCCTAGTAATTTTGAAGAAGGGGAATCAAAAGGGGTCGGGGCCATGACAAGTGTATGGGCAATTCAAGGGGCCATGGTTTTGTGAACAATCTCATAGAATCTAACCATTCTATTATCACATAGAATAAACTTAGCTTAATAACAAATTAAAATACTTAGAATACTAAAACCATATAATCAAAGGAAAAAAGCCTAAATTTAAGTTTTGATACTAATTGTAACATATCACCTACAAACATAACACAAAGTGGGTCAGGAATGTTGCCATATTTATAAGATAAGGGGTCTTTATAACATAAATACAAGTGAAGTCCAAAACTTAAAAGTAAGGCTAACCAAAACTTATTACAAAACTTTAAAACTTATGCAAATATCCTCAAAAAAATAAATCAAATTTCCACCAAACTATGACTCTAGAAAGCTGATTAAGCAAACCAGCATAGTGCACAGGAACTTAAACTATGAATCCTCTAATCTTATCAAATCCGAAAGTCCCTGAAAACATTATTTAAAAAAGTGTGAGAAATAATTCTCAGTAAGTCTCATATGTACTTATATCTTTAGGTAGTTTCGTTCATGATACATATATGGTCAAAACTCAAAATAGTTATAAATAAATAATTCATGCCTTTAACAAAATTATGTAATAAAAAATTCTAGGAGATTCATGAATCATGACGATGCAAGTAAAGTAGAGTAAAGTGTAAACATAACCTTCTTTGAAAACACTTGTCAAGACAATTTCATGAACAAGTAATGCATTTATATTCAGTTTTAAATATTTTTTAAGGTTTCTTAATAGAACCTTGGCAGAATTTCATTTCTTGTGAAATTATAGTTGTTAACTTTCAAAGCTACTGTGTGGGTTCATGGAGCACCAATAATTTCCAAGTCATGTGGTGAAAGGGCACAGAGATAGCTCCCACTTTTGTAAAGCACATACAATGTTAATCTACCTATGGTGAAATGGCACAAAGATGGCTTCAACCTCATAGGTGAAGCACATGGAATCCTAATCTACCGCATAGGTGTACGGCCTACCAAGTGAGATTCTTCCCCTTCTCTTACTCAATTCCAGTCTAGTTGTTTCACATCTGATGGTTTGTTCCTTTACAACACTGTATCTAGTTAAAGACTAGCTCAACTTTCAAGTACTGACACCTTATTTGGAAATTGGCAACCTTTCGGAGAAGGCATTTTTACCAAAAGATGCCCTCAATCTAATACAAACTTGTACTAAGAATCCTGCCCCCTATTGAGCACTTAATGTCTTTATCTTCGCAATACACAAAAGCTCCTATTGCAATTTTCCTACAAGATTAGCTCAATATTTCCAAACAATATTTTTTGAAACATGTAAAGGTTTTCTATTCCAATAACATTTAGTAAATTAAGTGATTTCCCTAAAGTTCAAACATGTAGAGTAGAGCATTAATTTTCTAAAGTTTCCGAAAAGCATAGTTTTCATAGTTAAGTTTGTAATTCAATAGTTCATAATCAAAAGAGCCAAATGCTTTCATAAATCATGCTATGATTTTCGAAAATATGTGTATGAATGTAAGCTCATAATTTGAGTGACAATCAACTCAAAGAATCCAGTGCATGACTCCTGAATCATACTTGACAAATTTAGAAAGTTTCAAAAATAGTTCTTGCTTAAAATGTTTTATGAATGTAAAAGAACTTACCTTATTCCAAACTTAAATGAATATTTCTAGTTCAATAAATTTATCATTGTCCTTGAAAACCTTCCGTGTCTACCAAGAAAATTAGATAAATCAATCTCAAGTAGCATCCTAGTTCATCTAAAAACAAGAATACACTAACTTAGCTTCCCAACTTCATTTCAAGTATACATTGTACACTAATCATAGTCACTTGGTGTAATTAATCAAATGATACCTAAAGCAAAAAGTATGTTTACTCATACATTTTGTTTTAAAAGCCTCCTAACATTCCCATTCATGTATATAATCCATCCATAATTGTTATTAATGAAAAAGGAATTAAACATTGCAATATCAAACTATGGTGTTAAGCTATCTACAAATTTCTAGCAAACATAAGTTAAGGTTTTAGAGGTAAAACTCCTACAAAAACTCGCCTAAATGATCCCAAATTTTGAGGATACAAAGTTATACATGTATAAGATTAAATTCTAACAAAAATTCCAAAAAATCTAGATTCGTCAAAGCTCAAGAATGGCATAGTTTTGCAGCTTTCTGCCCCAAGTCTCTAACTCAGTTTCTCCCCAAATTTTCTAGTCTAAAAGGACATAATTCCTACTGTATTTTTCACCCTAAAATCTCTCCAAAGTCATGCACAAAAACTAAGCAAAGAAGCTTCTCTAAACATATTGTATAAACCACACATGAACAGTGCTTCCAATGAGCACGCATAGTAGAATTTTATATAATCTATAGCAGTGTAGTCTAACACGCTTTCCAATCATCACATACATATATAGAATTAAGTTTCATGCAATCCTTTTCTAGGATACGTTGGAATACTAAAAGTTTAAGCCCTAATGAATGCGTAATACATAATAGCAAATTTCTAGCAAGACATAACCAATTTCATGCAGTAGAAAAAATGGTTTCTTAGGTTTGTTTTCCTTAGGAAATCAGCCTCTAACATGTATAAGAAGTAGGCGAAATCTAGCAAGCTTAAACCCTATCATATTCCATGCAAGAATCTTACAAATGAACACATCCAAAGTCTATAAAAATTTCCAAATTACCAAGATCAATTTATAGATTGAAAAAGATGGGCTCTTCATACAATTTTCTTTGAAAAATCATTTCTTTTATGCATGAACATTAAGAAAAGAACTCAGATATGAATAACCCATATGACACCTAATCAAAACACATACACAAACACACCACTCAAGATGCTAAAAATCACAACCACACACTCTCATGGCTGGCAACACATCGAAAAAGGATAAAGATTAGATTTTTTTTACTTATCTCTTAGAAGAGTAACACGTTAAACAGCTTTAGAATATTGAAGAACAACTTCCTTCTACTCGATTGCATGCTAAATTTCTTAAGGAAAATGAAAGATAAACATGGACTTGGGAGAAGTAAGAATGTTGGTCAAGAGAGAAACTAGGGTTAGGATTTTCTTTTGAGAGAGAAAAATCGTGCTTCTTGAAAAGCAAGAATAGTGACGGCTAGGGAAAACAATAGGAGAAATTGTTTGAGAAAATTAGGATTACCAAAATTAGAGTTTGCTTGAAAGGAAAAGAGGAGAACTCATTGGGATTGAGGAATCCAAAAGTGGCAGCCAAGAAAAGGAGAATTAGGAGAAATTTTAGGGAAATTAAGGTTTATCTAGAAAGAAAAAGGAAAGTGGCGTGAAAATTGGGTGGCAAGAGAAGTAGCGGCTATACACTGTAGGAACATTTGGTTTTTGCAACGGCCAAAAACCATTGCAAATGGGTTTTGCGACGGTTTTGTCCGTAGCTAAAAAAGGTGTCTCTATTTGCGACGGCAAAGAAAAACCATCGCTATTTGCGACGGATTTATGACGGCCATTTAATTAACAATATTAAAATTAAGTTATAATTAATTTAGCGACAGTTTAGTGACGGTCATTTAATTAATGATATTACAATTAAGTTTATAATTATGTTTGCGACAGTTTTGCGACATTGAGTTAGCGACAGTTTTGGATTTTAAATTTTTTTTAAAAATTAATTATTAAATTTTTATTTTTTTTAAATTTATTTATTAGATTTGCGATGGTTTTGCGATAGCGAGTTAGTGATGATTTTGTGACAGACTTTTAAATTTTTTTAAAAAAATTAATTATTAAATTTTTATTTTTAAAAAATTATTTATTAAATTTGTGACGATTTTGCAACTGTATTTTAGTGATAGTTTTGCGACGGACTTTTAATTTTTAAAAAAATTAATTATTAAATTTTTATTTTTAAAAAAAATTATTTTTAAATTTGCGACAGTTTTGCCACAGCATTTTAGCGACGATTTTGTGACAAATTTTTAATTATTGAAATTGTTGCTCGACGCAAGACTCAAACCCGCATCTTTCTTGTGGGAAAGTATGTGCTCCACCACTAAGCTATGTGAATTCTTGTGTTTATTTTCACCTTATCTTAATTATATATTATATTTATAATATGATTTTTTTTGGATACATAATATGTACTTATATATATATATATATATATATTATACGATTCTTTTTAGATTTTTAATATATATTAGTATATATATTAATATAGCATATATATATATATTATATGATTCTTATTAGATACATAATATGTGCATATAATATACATATACACACACATATATATATGGAGATTAATATATATACGTACATATATACATATTTATTTATGTTGATATGTGTATATCTATATGTATTAATACATCCATATATATATATATATATATATATTTATATATATACATATTTATACATAAATATATGTATATATATATGCATATATATAAATATATAAAAATATATATTTATATATATAAATATATAAATATATAAAAATATATATTTATATATATAAATATATATATGTATATATTTACTTAATAATATATACACATTTATATATATACATATAATACTATTATTTTATATTATATATATATATATATATTTCAACTTAACAATGTCTTTTCACGCATTATATATATATATATATATATATATATATATATAATCAAACTTTAAAATTTTTTAAAGATTTTTTTAGACTAGTATGGATAAATGTCGTCGTAAAACTTTCGCTAATTGCGATGGATTTGCGAGGAATTAGTGTTTTGAAACCCTAATCCCTCGTAAATCCGTCGCAATTAGCGAGGGTTTTCATGAAACCCTAATCCCTCACAAATCCGTCACAATTAACGAAGGTTTTGCAATGGATTTTACAAATTGTCGCTAAATTGTGAGGATTTGTTTAAATTTTTTAAAAAATAAATTTATTATTTCGCAAGGCGTCACAAAACCATTGCTAATTAGTGAGGGTTTTGTGATGATTTTGTTAAAAAAAATTTTAAAATAAATTTAATAACAAGCCGTCGCAAAACTATTGCTAATTTGCAAGGGTTTTGCAACGGTTCTTTTAAAATTTTTTATTTATTATTGGGCCGTCGCAAATCTGTTGCTAATTAGCGAGGGTTTTGTGACGATTTTATTACTTTTTTAAAAAATTATTATTAAACCGTCACAAAATCATTGCTAATTTGCAAGGGTTTTGCGTCGGTTCTTTTAATTTTTTTTAAATTCAATTTATTATCGAGCCATCGCAAATTCATTGCAATTAGCGAGGGTTTTGTGATAATTTTATTAATTTTTTAAAAAAATTATTATTAAGTCATCGCAAAACTATCGCTAATTTGCGAGGGTTTTGCGACGGTTCTTTTAAAAATTTTTAAAAAATTAAATTTATTATCAAGGCATTGCAAATCCACGCAATTAGCGAGGGTTGTGAGGCATCACAAATTCGTCGCTAATTTGCAAGGGTTTTGCGACTATTTGATTCATTTTTTTTTAAAAAAAAATTATTATTAAGCCGTCGCAAAACTGTCGCTAATTTACGAGGGTTTTGCGACAGTTCTTTTAAAAATTAAATTTATTATCAGGTCATTCCAAATCCGTTGCAATTAGCGAGGGTTTTGTGATGATTTTATTAATTTTTTTTTAAAAAAAGTTATTATCAAGCCATCGCAAAACCATCATTAATTTGCAAGGGTTTTGCTATGGTTCTTTTAAAAAAATTTTAAAAATTAAATTTATTATCGGGTCATTCCAAATCCGTCACAATTAGTGAGGGTTTTGCAAGGCGTTGCAAAATTGTCGCTAATTAGCGAGGGTTTTGCGATGGTTTGTTTAAAATTTTTTTAAAATTTAAATTTATTTTTAGTCCGTCGCAAATCCATTGCAATTAGCGAGGGTTTTACGAGGCGTCACAAAACCTTCGCTAATACCGTCGCTAATTAGCGAAGGTTTTGCGGTGATTTTATTAAATTTTTTTAAAAATAAATTTATTATTAAGCCATTGCAAAATCGTCGCTAATTTGCGAGGGTTTTGCAACGATTTTTAAAAAAAATTTAAAAAATTAAATTTATTTTCAGACCGTCATAAATCCGTCGCAATTAGCGAGGGTTTTGCGATGATTTTATTAAAAATTTTAAAAAAATAAATTTATTATCAGGACGTCGCAAAACCATCACTAATTTGCGAGGGTTTTGTGACGGTTCTTTTAAAAAATTTTTAAAAATTAAATTTATTATCGAGCCGTTGCAAATCCATCGCAATTAGCGAGGATTTTGCGACGATGTTTTTAAATATTTAGTGTTAAGTATAATTATTAAAAGCCGTCGTTAAACGGTCGCTAATTTGCGATGATTTTTTTTAATTATTTAGTTTTAATATATAATTACAATATTCGGTCGCAATTTGTGAGGGTTTCTTTCAAAATTTTTAAAAATTTAAATTTATTATTGGGCCATTGCAAAATTGTTGCAATTTGCGAGGGTTTTTTTTAAATTATCTCGTTTTAATTTATAATTACAAAATTCCGTAGCAAAACCGTCACTAATTTGCGAGGATTTTGCGACGGTTCTTTTGAGCCGTCGCAATTAGTGAGGGTTTTGTGATAGCCGTTGCAATTAGTGACGGTTTTGCGATAACTATTCAAACCTTGTCGTTGTTTTCATTGCCGTTGCAAAGCCATCACAATTAGTGACAGATATGTAGCCGTCGCAAATTTTCCGTCGCAAAATCGAATTTTTCCCATAGTGATAAGAGAGAAAAGCTAAGAAGATTTTTAGAAAATTTAGGATTTAAATTCCAACCATGGTTTTATTTTATTTTGATTTTCAAAATTAAATTCCAACCTTAGGCATTTACCCTTATTATGCCGTTAGGCCTAGATTTTACGGAAAAATACGCATCGATCTTTTAAAAAGATATAAACCGAATTTACAACCACCACAAAAATATTTTCCAACCATAAACATCTAAATTATAATTCCTACTAATGCCATATTATTACATACTCCACACAGTCACGCAATTCCAATAAGCAGACATTAATACGCACTTAATAATCATAAAGCACCTAAATATGCACTCAACACATACTCTCTCTCTCTCTCTCTCTCTCTCTCTCTCTCTCTCTCTCTCTCTCTCTCTCTCTCTCTCTCTCTCTCTCTCTCTCTCTCATACCCACACAATTGCTCAATGAATGTCAACCTTCCTATAACCTAGGTGTAACAAGGGTGGGGTATTACAATTACTAGGTTGGGAAAGGTGTAAGAAAAGAAAGATAAGTAATGAACAATATATAGATATGAATAAATATTCTATTTATTCTTATTTTTTAAAAAATTATTTTTATCTTTTATTATTAGAATCTTTAAAAATGAGTCACAATACTACAGTTGAGAAAGATTTATTTTCTCAATATTTTGTATTTATTTTCCAAATCTCAAACATCAGATTCTTTTCCCAAAATATAATATAAGTAGTAAACCAAAAAAGCTGAATTTTAAAAATAAGAAATGTGATTACTTTCTCACCTTACTTTTTTTATTATCAAACAAAGTGTTGTGAATATCAAGAATTCTATTTAGTATGTTTAACTAGTTGTTGCCTCCATACATTGCACGCGTATATCTTATTTTTTTTAAAAGTTCTTATTAGTGCCAATTATAATTTTCAGATTATTATGAATTATTGGAATCTTTATTAATTAGTGGAGGCTCCACTAATTATGGATTTATGTGAATTATTATAGAAGATTTTTATGGATGTCCACCATTTAGTGGAGACACCACTAATTAAGATTAGTGGAAGATGATGTATGCCATGATGTAATCCACTAATTAGAGCTCTATAAATAGAGCTATTCTCTAAGCTTGTAATACACCATTATTTTGTGAAAGAAAGATTAGTGAAAAAAAGATTAGAGAAAATTGTGAGAGAAAAGAAAGAGAGAAATTATTGTGCAAAATAGTTAGAGTTTTTATTAGTGTGTAGTGTGAAGATTTTATTCTAACACTACCCTAATTTTATAACACGTTATCAGCACGAGTCTCTACCGGTAAAAAAGCCAGAAGACTAAGCACGAGTTTCTGCCGTTACCAAAACCAGAAGACAGTACGCATTTATTGATCTCTATGGCTAACATCGCGAAACTCGAATTTGTAACCCTTGATATTTACGGAAAAAATTATATGTCATGGGTTCTCGATGCGGAAATGCATCTAAATGTCGAAGGCCTTAGTGAAACTATTCAAGCAAATAATAGTGCATCCGCACAACACAAGGCTAAAGTTTTGATTTTTATTCGTCGTCATCTCGATGAAAATTTGAAAATGGAATATCTTACCGAAAAAGATCCATATGGCCTATGGGTAAATTTAAAAGAAAGATTTGACCACCTGAAGATGGTCGTACTACCTCATTGCACGATATGAATGGTTGCACTCGAGGTTGCAAGATTTTAAAACCGTGAATGAATATAGCTCCGCAATGTATAAAATTACATCTCAATTAAAATTATGCGGAGAAAAAGTGATCGATGAAGATATGTTAGAGAAGACATTCTCCACCTTTCATACCTCGAATATTGTCCTGCAGACAACAATATCGAGAAAAGGGGTATACAAAATTTACTGATTTAATTACTGCACTCCTCATTGCGAGAGAAAAATAATGAGTTATTATTGAGAAATCATGAAGCCGGACCAAGCGGCTCTACAGACTCTCGAAGTGAATGTTGTTGGCTCCAGCAGAAGCCATCGTTATAGTCGTGGTCGTGGCCGTGGCCGTGACCGTGGTCGTGGTTATGGTCGTAGACACGCTCGATATTTCCCTTATCACAATTATAATCAAGCTGTGAGAAATACTGGCCACTGAAGTGGAACGAGAAAAGATCAAAAGGGAAAAGAAAAAGAAATTGAAGAAAAGCATGAGGATATATGTTATAGATGTGGCATGAAAGGTCATTGGTCACGAAAGCGTCGTACGGCTAAACATTTAGTTGAATTGTATCAAGCTTCATTGAAAAATAAAAATGTGGAAGCAAATTTTTCTCAACATCCAATAAATAATGCTTGAGGATGACGATATTGATCCTGAAGATCTTAATATCAATATTACCCATATGGATGTATCGGATTTTTTGAACACCCGAGACGGTAGGATAGACCATTTAATTGGTGATGGCGGTGTCCAGAAGAACTAAAGCCTCACCACGATATTTTTGTATTTTCATTTTCATTCTATTCTAATAATATTTACGTTTACATATATATATTTGTGTTCGGATGGCTGTTATTAATGATGATGTATGCATTATTGATAGTGGAACTACACACACCATACTAAAAAATGAGAAATATTTTTACGATCTCAAAATGGGAGAAATAAATATTTATACGATAAACGGTAGTGCAAATGTAATTGAGGGCTCAGGAAGAGCTAGTATATTGTTGCCTAAAGGAACAACAATTATTATTGATAAGGCACTATTTTCCTCAAAATCCGGAAGAAATTTATTGAGTTTTAAAGATATCCGCAGAAATGGGTATCATGTTGAAACAAATGAGGAAAATGGGATTGAGCATCTTTTTATTACTCAAATGCATTTGGGTAAGAAATCGGTATTAGAAAAACTGCCGTCTTTTTCTACTTGGTCTATATTTTGTAAAAATTCGTACAATTAAAATTCATCATCTAGTAAACCGGAAGTTTACTGATCCTATTACTTTTAGCATTTGGCATGACCGGTTGGGTCATCCGGGATCTACCATGATGAGAAGAATCATTGAGAATACACATGGTCATCCTTTAAAAAATAAAAGGATATTAACATCAGAAAAATTTGCATGTCTTGCATGTTCCCTAGGAAAATTAATTGTTAAACCATCACCGAGTAAAAGTAGGAGCTGAAAGTCCTACATTTCTCGAACAGATTCACGGAGATATTTGTGGACCTATTGATCCACCATGTGGACCGTTCAAATATTTTATGGTCTTAATTGATGCATCATCCCGATGGTCACATGTATGTTTATTATCTACTCGCAACTCTGGCGTTTGCGAGATTACTTGCTCAAATAATTAAATTACGAGCACAATTTCCGGACCATCACATTAAAAATATCCGTTTGGATAATCTTTGGTGAATTTTCATCACATGCTTTTGATGCATATTGCATGTCAATTGGGATTAATGTTGAACATCATGTAGCTCATGTTCACACACAGAATGGTCTTGTCTGAATCTTTGATTAAACGATTACAATTAATTGCTAGACCATTATTAATGAAAACAAATCTCCCAACATCTGCTCGGGGACATGCTATTCTACATACTTTGCAACACTTGTACGTATAAGACCAGCTAGTTATCATAAATTCTCTCCTTTGCAATTGGCTTTTGGGTCGGAACCAAATATTGCTCATTTAAGAATTTTTGGGTGTCTTGTATATATTCCAATTGCACCAAACCAACGTACAAAGATGGGTCCTCAAAGAAGAAAGGGGATATACGTTGGATATGATTCTCCCTCTATTATCGGGTATGTTGAACCCACGACAGGAGATGTATTCACGACAAGATTTGTTGATTGTCATTTTGATGAATCATTATTCCCTAAATTAGGGGAGAACCAAAACGAGTATAAAAAGGATCTTGCTTGGACAACATCATTAAATTATCTTGATCCGCGCACAAGCGCATGTGAACTTGAAGTTCAAAAGATAATTCATTTGCAAAGCATTGCAAATCAAATGCCGGACGCTTTTGTTGACTCCGGAAGAGTTACAAAATCGCATATTCCAGCTATAAATGCTCCTATTCGAATTGAAGTTCCAGTGAGAACAAAATATTATACCTATAGTCTGTTGAGTCAAAAACACGCCGAAGCGTGGCCGACCTCTTGGTTCTAAAGATAAAAATCCTCGAAAGAAAAGAGGATTAAATGATCCGAGAAGATCATATTGAAGAAAAGAATGATAAAGACCAAGAGAGAACTGATGACAAAGAACCAGAAGTTGATGAAAGTAACACTGAAATTTCTATCAATTATACCACTTAGGTAGAAGTTGGAATCGGATAGAAAGCTGTTATTGATAATATATTTGCATACAATATATCTCTTGATGTTACACAGGATAATGATGATCCTGAACCAATATCGATTGATGAATGTCGGCATAGAAAAGATTGGCTGCAATGGAAAGATGCGATTCAATCGGAGTTAAATGCACCGGCAAAACGTGAAGTCTTCGGACTGCGATCCGAACACCGAAAGGTATAAAACCTGTTGGCTACAAATGGATATTTGTGCGAAAGCGCAATGAAAAGAGTGAAATCGTTCGATATAAAGCGCGATTAGTAGCCCAAGGTTTTTCACAAAGACCAGGTATTGATTATGATGAAACTTATTCTCCTGTTGTTGATGCTATTACACTCCGATATCTTATCGGTTTGGCAAGTACATGAAAAGATAGATATGCGCCTATTAGATGTTGTCACTTGCTTACTTGTATGGAAATTTAGAAAATGATGTTTACATGAAAATCCTCGAAGGATTTCATATGCACGAAGCATATAAACATTATCCTCGTGAAAATTACTCCATCAAGTTGCAGAAATCATTATATGGCCTGAAGCAATCTGGGCGCATGTGGTTTACACGTCTTAGTGAATATTTATTGAAAGCGGGATTTAAAAATGACCAGGTATGTCCATGCGTTTTTATTAAGAAATCTGATTCTAAATTTGTGATATTAGCTATATATGTTGATGATATTAATCTTATTGGAACTCCTGAAGAGCTCCAAGAAACAATTGATTATTTAAAAAGAGAATTCGAAATCAAGGATTTTGGTAAAACCAAATTTTGCCTTGGTTTACAAATTGAATATCTGGAGAGTGGAACATTTATTCATCAATCAACATATACAGCAAAAGTGCTAAAAAGATTTTACATGGATAAAGCACATCCATTGAGTATTCCAATGATCGTGCGATCATTAAATGTGGATAAAGATCCTTTCCGACCTCAAGAAAATGATGAAGAACTCCTTGGTCCTGAAGTACCATATCTCAGTGCAATTGGTGCATTGATGTATCTTGCTAATAATACACGACCCGATATTGCTTTTGCTTGTCAATTTATTAGCAAGATTTAGTTCTTCACCAACACGACGACATTGGAATGGAATTAAACAAGTCCTTCGATATCTCCAAGGTACAATTGATCTCGGATTATTTTATTCAAATAAAACCAATCCAACATTGATAGGTTATGCGGATGTCTGGTTATTTATCCGATTCACATAAAGCACGTTCTCAAACGGGCTATCTATTTACATGTGGAAATACTTGCTATATCATGGCGTTCTACGAAACAATCTATAGCAGACTACTTCTTCAAATCATGCTTGAAATTATAGCCATTCATGAAGCAAGTCAAGAATGTGTATGGCTAAGATCCATGATTCATTATATCCGAGAAAGTTGTGGATTATCATCAATCAAAGGTATTCCAACTCCTCTTTATGAAGACAATGCAGCTTGCATAGCTCAATTACGAGGAGGATATATTAAAGGAGATCGGACAAAACATATTTCACCAAAATTCTTCTTTACTCATGAACTCCGGAAGAAAGATGAAATTGATGTGCTACAAATTCGGTCATGTGATAACCTCACGAGATATTTTCACGAAGACTTTACCGATCGCAACATTTGAAAAGTTGAGATATAAAATCGGTATGCGTCGGTTTAAAGATTTAAAGGAATCATCTCATCGGGGGAGTAATAAATGGACATATAGAATAGTGTACTCTTTTTCCTTCACTAGATTTTTTTTCCCACTGGGTTTTTATCTAGTAAGGTTTTAACGAGGCATATTCTTTATGTAATGGATGGACATCCAAGGGGGAGTATTATGAATTATTGGAATCTTTATTAATTAGTGGAGGCTCCACTAATTATGGATTTATGTGAATTATTATAGAAGATTTTTATGGATGTCCACCATTTAGTGGAGACACCACTAATTAAGATTAGTGGAAGATGATGTATGCCATGATGTAATCCACTAATTAGAGCTCTATAAATAGAGCTATTCTCTAAGCTTGTAATACACTATTATTTTGTGAAAGAAAGATTAGTGAAAGAAAGATTAGAGAAAATTGTGAGAGAAAAGAAAGAGAGAAATTATTGTGCAAAATAGTTAGAGTTTTTATTAGTGTGTAGTGTGAAGATTTTATTCTAACACTACCCTAATTTTATAACACAGATACAATTATTTTTAATTTTAGTTTAAAGAATCAAGCATGCTTAAATTAGTCGTCTACTCGGTATGCAACACAAATGTTTAACTCTGATATAAAAATAGATGATTGCATTTTCGCATGAGTAAATTACAAATTTTATCTTTAATGTTTACCATTTGTTTTTATTTTATTGTGTGATATATTAGGAGTCTCATATTTATACGAAACGTTTGCAAATAATTGAAGTAATGAGCCTCCCAATATTTTAAGCTGTTCGCAAAGGCCAACTTGATCCTCTTCCCCACGGATCTTAGATAATTTTGTATCTAACTGTACAAATGGAGGTGCAGATCTAAATTTACATTGAAATAATAAAGTAAATATGATTAATTTAAATTGGAAAAAATTAGACAACAATTCATCCCGCTATAGAATAAAATGAACTCCCAAGTAAATTTCTGCTCCAGCGGATTGGTTTTCATCTTCCTTCTTACTGCAACTTTTGTATGGCAACGGAGGAAACATTATCACATTTATTTTTTGAGTGTGAATCCTTCAGGGGTTATTGGCATTTAATTAGCTTCTTTGCACTTTCCTCTGAAAAATATTTCTATTCATTGGCATAGTTTCTTTGCCTTATTTTAATTATTGGTGGAAGAGCAAGCCATTGGAGCTCCACATTGAAAGAAGATTTTTTGCAATCTGCTTATGGGAAATCTGGAAAGTCCAAAACAAGTGCAGACATGATGGTTTCAGGTTCAAGCTTAAAAGCTTTACTCATTCGGTGGCCGTCACTTTTGCATCAACTATGAAAACTTTTCCAACTAAGTATATTGTGGATTTTGAAGGTTTTTCCATGTTGTTCTTTATTTTTTGGAAGACTAAAAAGGTATAGAAGAACATCAATGTGACCTGGCTGAAAGGAGACAGCGGAGAAGTGATTCTTAACATAGATGCTGCATGCAAGGGGAATTCAGGTTCTTCAAGTATTGGAGGGAATTATACGCAAAGGAAATGGAGAACTTATACATGCATTTGCTAAAGGTATTGGGTATTCGAATAGTTTTCAAGCCAAGCTTAGAACTTTGATTGAGGGCCTTCAACTATGCTGGGGGAAAGGCTTCACCAAAATTCATATCTAATCAGATAACAAAGTTCTCATTCAGCAGCTTTCTAAAGGGGATCATATTCTGAGGTGGTTTCGCAGCATTTTAGAAGGAAAATAGAGATGTTTCAAGCCAAATTCCACGTCACTAAATTCACACATGTTTACAGGGAAGGGGAACATGGTAGCTAACAAATTAGCCAATCACGTTCTAACTCAATGTTGTAATTTTAGCTTTTCTTATTTATCTATGTTGCCACAATATATTAAAGGTTTATATTTGCAGGATATGATGCAAGTTTTTTTCAATTTGTTCTTCATCTGTACTAATTGCTTAGAGGTAAGGTTTATGCTCCCTTCCATATATTTTTCATTCTTTCACAAATAAACGAGTAAGGGTCTGTCAAACCTCCTACCAAGACATTGGTGGTATTCTCTAAGAGAGAGAGAAAAAATAAATAAAAAAAAACTCCAAGTAAAGTAGAAATATATTTTAAAAGAAACTATTATCCTAACTAAATAGAGATTTAGATTTAATTTGAAAAAATAAATATAATAATGCATTCATAATTTCTATAGCAAAATTTACATATTCTTTTTCTAGTTCATCGGTTATTTCTTTGTGTATTTTTCTTGACATGCTTAATAGCTTTTTGCATAAGGAATTTTATATATCCTAATTTTCGTTAGTTGATATCCACTTTACTATCAAAACTGGATTTTTTTTAAAAATATTTGGTATAAATGTGATATTCTTTATAAGTTTGGTATAAAATTGGTGCAGTGAACGAACGGACAAAAAATGTTATTTGCCCTTTCACATATAAATAAGTTACAAAGAAAAAAAAAAGAATGAACGCAATTGATTATACATGAAAACAAAATATCAAAGGACTCGAATAAAATATATTTCGCAAAGGTGTTGTGCATCATAATAATTAAAAAAAAAAAAACCTCAGGTATTCAGATACAATAAAAAATTATGGATATACGGCTCATTGACAGACCCGTGTTTAGAGATATAGGGATTTTAGGTGAAATTTGTTTAAAGGCCTCGTCTTTTAAATTTTTTTTTAAAATTTATATTTCTAATTTTAAAATACAAAATTACTTATTAGCTTATTGAAATTTTCTGCACAATTAATATAAAATATTATTCTTAATTGGACTGGGCATTCAAATTAATATGTAATTTTACAGCAATACATATGTAAAATTAATAAATATTTTTCTTAATAATACATTTGTAAAATTTAATAAAATTACAACAATACATATGTTCAATTAATTTTACGTCTGTATTTTTAATTTCACATATGTAATTTTTATATGTGTAATTGTAATTTTACAAATCTAATATTATTCTTAACAAATATGGACATTTTTTTGTCCACATTTTTTGTATTTATTAATTACTTCATTTTTCTATTCAAATTCTTCGAAGTGGTATCAAATTTTATTCAACATTGGAGCATTAGTGTCAAAGACGGGCGTTTGTGAAATACACTACAAATACAATAATTTTCCTGGATTACTTTTAATATTTGACACCAAAATAATTTTGAAGAGTGATGTCTTCAGATTAAGAATTTATTGGAAATTTTTATATCTGGAATATTGTTGAAACAGATTTTGTAAAACCACCTAAAAATTGTTAAATTGACAAAAAAAAAAAGAAAAAAGAAAAGAGATAGACACTGGAAAAGAAGAGATTAAATTGGGTGGAAAGATTAAATTGCAACATTGCAAGGGAAGCTTCAACCATCTTGATGAATTATTTTGAATGTACGGTCTTTTATTAAAAAAATTTATTGTGGAAAATAAGTTGTTGAAAAAGATAAAACTTTCGGATTATAAAACATTTGTGAGAATATTATCTGAAAAAGTTTGCAACTTTACCTTCTAAAGATGAAGTTAAAAAAACTACTTCAAAAAAGAAAAAAAAAATTGAGACTCTAAATGTAGTTATTGATGAAAACTTGATTGAGGAGAATACATTGGATTTATTTATTTTTTTTTTTTTTGAAGATTTGGGGTAGAAATGAATTTTGTAATGACTTGGATGATTTGAGAGCTCTACTTTATTTGATATTTGTGAAATATTTGAATTCTTTTTGGTTGAGTAAGAAAACTTTAACTGTAATTAGCAAAAGAAAAAAAAAACTTTTCTCTGAAAATTTCGATCTCCAAAATCTCGTTGTGATGACCAAATTGATTTTTGAGTCCTAATATTGGTGGTGTGATGGCAATCCGTGGTTGACTAGAAGCTAAAATTTGTTATAGGAAAGAGAGTGATAATTTTTTTGTTTTGGGTTTGGAAAATAGATATTTTACCCTGAAGAATGGAGGAATGATGATATTAGTTAAGAACAAGTGATTCCACAAGACTTCTTTGACCAGTTTAAATTAGTAACAAAACTATTTACAACGTCTAAGCTTTGCCCGCCTTCTTGTGTAAAGATAAATGCCAATCACCAATTAGGGTTACAATAGAATCTTGGTTATTATTTTCATATTATTATTTGAAGTAAATTCCTAATTTGAGGAGGTTATGAATTCCAATGCATAAATTGAGTCCGGTATTGCTTGTAGTCTGGAATTATGGTTTATGGTTTTGTCACATTAGAACTCGAGGGAACATCATTCACGTTTGGTTTGATGTAAGAATGAATATTGAAATTTAATTAGATTTCCTTTGACTAATTATTAGACCCTATAAGCTTCCACTCTCAATTAAATATTATTTTCAAATTTTAAATTCTTCAAAAAAGCAACAATACATATGTATAAAGAAAGCAATTGCCGAAATTACAAATTCGCCCATCCAACAAAGGATGAGAACAGCTTTCATGCGAACATATTCGCTTGAATTCCACTAAATATTCAAAACACTTGCATGCTCCCAACCATTGCCACCAATTTACTTGCACTAAAAACCATAAGTAAACCCTAATAGATACCACAATGCCGTGATGTTCAATTAATAATCGTAGGTGAAACGGGCCAGCTTACACAAAATCATGTAGCTTACATGATAAAGAAGCCATGCATAACCATTCAAAAATTAAACAAGAAAACTTCATATGAATAGACACATTTATCAAGATATATGCACAAACTCAGATTCCACGAACATACATGCACAAACTTCACTTGTATTATTAACTGAAATTCATGAGCATGTATACACACATTTATATTCTATTCAAACACGTGTAACATAGATTTGCCGATTGTTATGGTTTATCATAGTTTAGTATAACATTCACACAAACTCAAAACCGACAAAACTTTGTTACCACGATTTATTTACAGAAACTTCAACCTATAAAACTTCCCGTTGATATTCTTGCTAAGCAAGACCTTATATATCTCCTCCCTTCTACTCCACTTGGTCTTCAGAAGCAAATAGAACTTGATGTCCTTCTCAATTACCTGCATTCCACCAAAGCAATTTCATCAACACTAACACAGACTTAGGTTGAAAAGGAAAATCAGAAGAAGGCACACATAAGAAGAAAAACAATGTATCTGAAGCACAAATAATCAGATTATGTGCAACCTTAGCCTTAGCTACAAGGATCTCTGAAAGAAAACATGTGCCTAGACAATTAGATCTACGTTGGATAGTCCCCACTGCATATCGTGCTGCATCTAGCACACTTGGGTCATGTATTGGCATTGTTCGCCATCCCTTTCCATGGCTATCTGATTCACAAAAAGGACCTGCCTCATTTTCTCGTTCTAATTATCCACTCAACAATAAAAATGATCCTTAAGAGGTAATAATAAAAATGCTCCACATACTACTATCACTCCAAATATTTATATACTCATGTAGTATCTGGTGCCTCATGCGAAGATTAACGATTTTAGAGGTAAATGAGATGAGAAAATTTCAAAATACTCCATCTGTCCAGAATTGAATGTCCACATATCTATTCAAATATAATTCAAAGTGGGAAATTCAAATCCAGATGGAGGGAGTAATATGTTAAGAATAATTAAAACTCCAATTTGCTAAATTAACTTGTCAATAGACTCAAACTTTGACTTAGGCTTTTGTTAAAGAGAAGTGGATGGAAGGGCTACCAGGAAAAAAGGGCTAATTAAGTTGAAATGATCAAGTATGTATCTTTCTATCCTTTCATATATTTAAGTAATTTGAAAATGAAAAAAGTAGCCCCATGAAGTCTAATTTCTTGAATGAAATTCAAATATACTAATTGTCCTTCCTACAAGAAAAAGCCTGATGCAAACAAGATTGCAGTGGTATGCTTTAAGTCATTAGTTACACCAACAAGCAAAATTAACTATTTGCTGAAATGAAATACATTAATTTTGTTGCAGCTTCCATTATTACCACACTACAACAGCAGGGCTAAAGTTCTCATGATTTCAGGAAATTGAACAAATCTTCTTTTCAATATTATTCATTCCATAAATCTTCAATTATCTTTGCTGAAGGAGACAAAAATAGTAAATGTAGCATGCCTCTGTAAGGTATCCAAAAGTAGGCTAATACTTCACAAATCACTTCAGAAGAAAAGCTACATTAAGACATTCTAGTATAATGAAGATGGAAACAGAATTTAGCATTCCAACACATTTGTGACACATTGTTGCAACCAAAAAAAAAAAGAAAGAAAGAAAGAAAAAAAATAAAGAAACTTGAATACAAACAGTAGAGTTCATCCTTAATTGGTTGCAGAGAACTTTAAACAATACTGATGAACTGTGTTTGGATAAAAGATTTACTTTGAGGTCATAAGTTCAAATGCAATTATGTAAAGGCAAGTCACGCCTATTATAGTTCAGCACACATCAGAAGTCCATTCATACAAACCAAGGAAGAAAACCAATCACAAAGGAAGGAGAAATTAGTTCTAAAAACGCTCAAGAATCATGGGACTGATATTGTACAAGAAGAGCTTATCTGAATGGCTTAATGTTTTAACCTCATGTTTAATAAACAATAGTGATAACCTATTTGTTGCTGAGAGCAAGGCATTTCAACAGATAAATCAATAAGCACGAGTTTAAGAGTCCCTTGAAAAAATAATTAGATTAATATGTCGAATTTGACATATATGGATTATATTCCTCCTCATGTATTTCACATCATAACCTGAACCGGGTCACAACATGTACTTCTCCTTACTTCAAGTAAAGTGGACAAAAACAATTATACTATGTATGATTGACAATTGAACTTCTGATTAAAGAACTAGTCAGAACCAGGAAGCGAATCAAACCTAAAAAGAAGAGGCAAAATGATCTTTTAATCAATATAATAGGAAGCTTTGTTCCCATTAGGTCGTCCTAGCTAGACTCTAGCTGAACCTAATCCAATAACATAGTTCTATTCTACAATCATTCAACAGTCTTTTAGGAAGAAATTACATATCAGCTGAGTGCTTATTTCAATTACATGATTCTCGTGAAGTCCACAGATACACGAAATCACTACCAAAGTTGCGACTTAAAGCTTGCCTCTTCACTCTTTCTAACAAACAGCTCCTCAATATTATGTGTATATATCCATCCAGTATGGGAATATTCATTTTTCTTAATAATTTTAATACTCCATATAAATCAGAAAATTTTTGGGCACAACAGGAAAAATTAAACAACAGGCAAAGATATATCATGAATTATATGATCAAACAAACATCCCAACTTATGTTTAGTTGTCAATATACTTTACAGCTAAAATTAGACAAATTTCTTACCAGGTTCAGAACAAGTGGAGGAAGCGACATCTGTAGCGTGCCTAAATTCCTCCAACTGCTTGAAGTTCATCCATGGCTTCACCCAAACTTTTGCTTCGTATATCTTCTTCTTGCCAGCATCAATTGCCTCCAAAGTAAGATGGTACATCATACCAGCAACCACCTGCTCTTTGGCTTTGATCACCTTAGCAAACTCAAGGAGTGAATTCTGTCCACAAAAAGGGAAAAATAATCATTCCAAATTTGAAAATCTGTTAGCAATATATATATATATATATATATATATATATATATATATATATATATATATATAAGTTCACAATCTCTATTCGATTCTTCTTTCCCCTCTTTCCACCCTACGATTAAGAATTATTACCTCAAAATCATAATGAAATCAATCAGGTTGCAAAATCAGAAAGAGGAAATCCCATGGAAAATAAAAATTCTTGAGGGATTTACTTAAACCATTCCAAGAAAATTACATAAGCCGAACAAATTAAATTTTTAAAAAAAATGAATATACAGAACAAAGGGACAAAATATAACCGACCTCTTTCTTGTTGTGTTCTTGAACAGCAAAACGGCCAATACTTTCAATTTCTCCATCATTCTCGTTTCCGCTATACTCACGAAGTCCGCCAAGAAGGGTATCAGTCTTCATCGTTATGAATCCTTCATCTTCTTCAGACGACGACGACGACGCCATGGAGAGCCCAATTTCACAAATAAAAAAGAGGGCTAAAACAGATAGGAAAGTAGAGTTGCTAAACTTCATAATAATGGCTTCTGATTCCCAAGTTGAATCTTCGATTTATAGGATTTGAGTATTCTAGGGATTCTCGTCTGGGTTTCGTACAAGGACAAAGAAAGGGACGCTGGGGTTCATATTGCTTTATGAGCTCCTTTCGCTTAGTCGGTAAGCAATATTGAAAGTTAGTTGATGACGTCTCCTCATGTGCTATTGAAAGTTAGTGGGTCTCGGGCCGGGCAATGTTGAAGCAGGCTAGGTACATGGTCAGAGGTTGGCCTTGGCCTCACCCCAGCATCTGCGTGGAAAGGGGAAACTACGGCTGGACCGGCCCGCTGATTCCGATCCCACCTTTTCATTATCTAAATGGACTTGGTCACAACAGCTTTAAATTATATGTTTAGTAATTTATATAGTATAATTCTCTAAAATTATTAATCTATATAAATTATATTTATATAAGAATTTTTTTATTAAAAAATTAAATTTTCTTCTTTTCATATTTTTTAGTTATCACTTCTTTCCTTTTTATTTATCTTTCTAAATATCTTATCATCTTACATTCCCCTTTACTTCTTTTTATTTCTCTTCCTACATCCCCTTCTCTCTTCCCAACAAACCAAACTCTTTCTTTTCCATCTTAGTTAGCAACGATCACCAACATAGTAATAGATAGTAAAAAATCTTATTTGAGTACCTAAATTTAAGTCCCATTGAAAAAGCTGTAAAGCTTATCAATTTTTTAAAGACTTACAATGATCGGTTTCTGAGGGAGAAGAGTACAAGATTATATTTATGGACATCGATGGATTTGCCACAATGAATTTAAATCATACTTCTTTTTTTTTTTTTTTTGTCCTTTTTCTGTGAGAGGAGAGTACAAGATTATATTTATGGTTGCAAATCTCGGCAGAAATAAAAAATTTCAGAAATGGAAGCAACTCATATACTGATCTTGCCATCCCTGCCCAAAATAGCATATCCATTCTTCTACTAAGCAATCCTTCATTTCTTGCCCATTTTTCATGAGAGGAGAAGAGAACAAGATTATATTTATGGCAGCAAATCCCGGTAGGAATAAAAATTATAGAAGTAGAAGCCATTCACATATTCATCTTACTTTTCCCTACCAAAAATAGCAGATCTACTATTTCACTAGTATGCTAATATGTGCCTTTGCTGACCTGATAAAATGAAAAATAATGGGGGAAGAGAAATTTTTGCTCTGCATTAGGGAAGGAGGAACCAAGGCAAGAGCAGTTTAAATTGTATGTGATATTTCTTAGAACATCTTCTATAATATTCTTGTTTTATAATATTTTTTTAAGCAAAATATGTTAGCCACTCATAAATTTTTACAAATTTTAATTTCTACTATCAAACTTTAAAATATGTTATTTTAACATTCGAATATTTGAAACATCTAAAAATAACTTTTCTGCCAATTAAAACTATTAAGTACTTACGGAAATACATTACATGACTCTCACATAACTTGTTTTATAAGTATTTTTATCCACTCATAATCCTCACAATATAACACTAAATCTTCTTCTAATTCTTACAAAATAATTTTTATAATGACACAAAAAACTGTTGTGATTTGTGCTCTCTCACTTGTATCGAAACACCAATCAAGCGCAAAATTAATTTGAAATGACAATGTGATATTTCAAATGGCTACTTACAACTAATTAGATTCATTTACTTTTCAACAAAAAGAACTGATTATATAAACATATATATATAAACACACATATAAATATATATATATATATATATATATATATATATTAATTTGAAGGGCAAATGTAGATGGTAATATTTTATTTTTTATTTTTTTACCAATTTTGATATAATATCGATTAATTATTCATTCAATTATACGATTGATAAAATTTTCAATATATTTTAATTTTATTTATATAAATTGATATATATATATATATATATATATATATATATAATCTTTCTAAACATTAAATAATAGATTACCTTCTTAGGTCTCTTTATTAAGGTTGAACTCATATTGTAATTTAAAAAAAAAAAAAAAAGTACTACCGTCATATTGTTTTGACAAAAAAATAAATTTTATTATTCACTCCAAAGAAAATGTTAATTTTTGAGTAAATATTTTTTTAATAAAATTTAAAACCATACTTAAATTTAAAAAATAAATATAATTCAAATCTAAGCAAACCAAATCTAATCATCCTAGCCCATCCCCAGTTTACATCCTTATTTTGCAAAGGGCAGAGAGCCTTTGCAAGAATATCGAGAGAGACCCCAGTGATATTTCATCAAACATCCTTGTCAAAAGACAACTCATATTTCAGTTTTAGCCTCACCTACAGAAACTTGGATTACCTTTCCGGAAAGAGATTTTGCATTTATAAAATTGAAAATACTCGAAAATGCTTCTAGACCTAAGGTTCCCGAGAGTGATTTTGAGAGGTGGTTTATAAAGATTGAGTCAATTTTGTTAAGATTGAGTCAATTTTGTTGTGAATATATCAGAATTAGTAGAAGTTCCACTAATTCTATTAGTGGATATGAATGTTCACCATTAAGAGTTAGTGGAAATATTACTAATACATATTAGTGAAAGATGATTAATTTTATTAATAAGAGTCTTCCTAAATTTGAAAAATATATCAATGGTAAGAGAAAATTGTGAAAGAAAAAAAAAAAGATTGTACAAATAATAATTAGAAATCTATTGTGTGGATAGATTTTATTTTAATACTGCCAAAATTTTATAACACGTTATCAGCACGAGTCTCTACCGTTACAAAAGTTAGAAGACTAAAATACTAGTCTCTGCAGTTACAAAAGCCAAAAGATTAAAGGTATGCATTTATTGATTTTTATGTTTAACCTTACTAAACTCGAATTTGTAACCCTTGATATTTTTGAAAAAATATATATATATGTCATGGGTTCTCAATGTAGAAATGCATCTAAATACTGAAGGTCTTATTGAAACTATTAAAGAAAATAATAGTGCATCTACACAACAAAAGGCTAAAACTTTAATTTTTATCCGTCGTCATCTCGATGAAAATCTAAAAATGAAATATTTTACTGAAAAAAATCCGTATGTCCTATGAGTAAATTTAAAAGAAAGATTTGACTATCTAAAGATAATTGTACTACCAACTGCACTATATGAATGATTGCACCTGAGGTTGCAAGATTTTAAAATCATGAATGAATATAGTTCCGTCATGTATAAAATTATATCTCAGTTAAAATTATACAGAGAAAAAATTATTGATGAAGATATGCTGAAGAAGACATTCTCTATCTTTCATGCTTCGAATATTGTCCTGTAGCAACAATATCAAGAAAAATAGTATACAAAATTTACTGATTTAATTATTGTCCTCCTAATTGCAGGAAAAAATGAGTTATTATTAAAAAATCATAAAACTAAACCACCCAACAGAACTCTCAAAAATGAATGTTGCTGGCTCCAACAGAAGCCATAATCATCGTCATAGTCATAATCATAGTCGTGACCAGCCGTGGTCGTGGTTATGATTGTGGATACGCTAGATATTTTTCTTATTACAATAATAATTAAATTATAAAAAAATACTGACTACCTGAAGTGGGAAAGAAAAGATAATAAAGGAAGAGAAAAAGAAATGCAAAAAAAATTATGAGAATAAGTGTTATAAATGTGGCATGAAAGATAATTTATTACGTAACTGTCGTACGACCAAACATTTAGTGAAATTATATCAAGCTTCACTGAAAAAGAAAAATAAAAATATCGAAACAAATTTTTCTCAACATCCAGTGAATTATGCTAACGACGATAATATTGACCTTGAATATCTTAGTATCAATATTACTCATATGCATGTATCTAATTTTTTTCGAATACCTAGACGGTAGGAGAAGAACGAATGCCTCATCCTGATATTTTTGAATTTTCATTATATTCTAATAATATTTACATTTGTATATATATATATATATATATATATATATATATTTTGTTCAAATGACTATTGTTAATGATGATGTATGTATTATTGATAGCAGAACTACACACACCAAACTCAAAAATGAAAAATATTTTTCTTATCTCAAAAGAAGAAGAGAAATAAATATTTATACTATAAACGATAGTACAAATATGATTGTAGGCTCCGGAAGAACTAGTATATTGTTGCCTAAAGGAACAATAATTAATATTAATAAAACACTATTTTCCTTAAAATTCAGAAGAAATTTATTGAGTTTTAAAGATATCCACAAAAATGAGTATCATGGTGAAACAAATAAAAAAAATGGTATTGAGTATCTTTATATTACTCAAATTAATTTGGATAAGAAATCTGTACTAGAAAAACTATCGTCTTTTTCTACTGGCCTATATTTTGCAAAAATATGTATAATTAAAATTCATCATCTAGTAAATCAGAAGTTTACTGATCCTATTACTTTTAGCAATTGGCATGACCGGTTGGGTCATCCAGGATCTACCATAATGAGAAAAATAATTAAGAATACACATGGTCATCTATTAAAAAATAAAAAAAAATATTGACATCAGAAAAATTTTCATGTACTGCATATTCCCTAGAAAAACTAATTATTAGACCACCATCAGTAAAAGTAAAAGTTGAAAGTCTTACATTTCTTAAATGGATTTACGGAAACATTTGTGGACCTATTCATCCATCATATAGACCGTTCAGATATTTTATTGTCTTAATTAATGCATCATCCCGATGGTCACATGTGTGTTTATTATTTACTCCCAACATAGCGTTTGCAAAATTACTTGCTCAAATAATTAAATTACGAGTATAATTTCTTAACCATCAAATTAAAAATATCCGTTTGGATAATACTGGTGAATTTTCATCATATGTTTTTTATGCATATTGCATGTTAATGGGATTAATGTTGAACATCTTGTAGCTCATGTTCATACACAAAAAGGTCTTACTGAATCTTTTATTAAAAGATTATAATTAATTACTAGACCATCATTAATAAAAATAAATCTCACAATATCTGCCTGAGGACATATTATTTTACGTGTTACAGTACTTGTACGTATAAGGCTAACTAGTTATCATAAATTCTCTCATTTGTAATTAGCTTTTGGTTCAAAATCAAATATTGCTCATTTAAAAATTTTTGGGTATGCTGTATATGTTCCAATTGCATTAAACCAACGTATAAAGATTGGTCCTCAAAGAAGAAAATGAATACGTTGGATATGATTCCCCCTCTATTATCAGGTATGTTGAACCCCTAACAGGAGATGTATTCACAGCAAAATTTGCTGATTGTCATTTTGATGAATCATTATACCCTAAATTAGGGAGAGAATATAAATAATATAAGAAAGATCTTACTTGGACAATATTATTAAATTATCTTGATCCGCGTATTCCAGTTATAAATGCTCATATTCGAATTAAAGTTCTAGCAGAATAAAAGATTATATCTATAGCTGTTGAGTCAAAAGCACGTTAGAAGCGTAGCCGACCTCTTGGTTCTAAAGATAAAAATCCTCGAAAGAAAATTTATATGTGAAAATACTGCTATATCATGGCATTTTACAAAACAATCTATAACAATTACTTCTTCAAATGATGCTGAAATTATAACTATTCATAAAGTAAGTCGAAGATGTATATAGTTAAGATCAGTAATTCATTATATCTAAGAAAGTTATGGATTATCATCTAGAAAAGATATTCCAACTTCTCTTTATGAAGATAATACAGTTTGCATAACTCAATTACGAAGAGAATATATTAAAGAAGATCAGACAAAATATATTTTACAAAAATTCTTCTTTACTCATGAACTCCAGAAGAAAAGAGAAATTGATGTGCTACAAATTCGGTCATGTGACAACCATGCAGATATTTTCACGAAGATTTTACCGATTGCAATATTTGAGAAGTTGAGATATAAAATCGATATACGTTGGTTCAAAAATTTAAAGGGATCATCTCATTACGGGGAGTAATAAATAGACATATAAAATAATGTACTCTTTTTCCTACACTAGATTTTTTTTTCCCACTGAATTTTTATCTAATAAGATTTTAACAAGGCATATTCTTTATGTAATGGACATCCAAAGAAGAATGTTGTGAATATGTTAGAATTAATGGAAGCTCCACTAATTCTATTAATGAATATGGATGTCCACCATTAAGAGTTAATAGAGATACCACTAATACATATTAGTGGAATATGATTAATTCCACCACTTGAGCTCTTCCCAAATTTGAAAAATATACCAATTGTAAGAAAATTGTGAGAAAAAAAAAAGAGAGAATTTTAAAGAAATTCTTGTGTAAATAATAGTTAGAGATTTATTATATATATAGATTTTATTCTAACACTGCCAAAATTTCATAACAAATCTAAATATTTTCTTGCGTGAATAGCATGCACTGACTTCACATTTTTGCCTTCTTTTATCAATATGTACAAATGTGAAAGTCAGTGTGCAAAAGCAGTGGAATAACATACGGTGATCTCTTTACACCTAACAAATCATTCAGAGGACCATTGAAGAAACTTTTGTTCTACAAAAGAGTTACACTGTCAAGCTTATCAAACTGGCTAAATCATTGATAGCTGTAAGCGATTTCCTGAATGATTTGTTAACTGATCCTATTGTCATCTGATAACAAATAGGATGACTATTTGTTATCTGACTATTGTCATCTGATCCTATTCTGTATTGCAACAGATCAGCTTCTAAACCTTTACTCAAAAGTGTAGAGAGAGAGAATTAAATAGCATAAGTATAGTTCAAATGAAACGTCCAAAGATAAATTAGTAATAAAAATGAAAATTCTATCCCTCAAGACATTCAAAAAGAGGCATCTGGGCAGGACTTGCAGAGTCCACTTCACCAAACCAAATTATGCAAGATATATGCTAAAACATAGAACGAGAAATAAGGAGTTCCCCCCTTCCTATTTTTTTGTCTGGGAGAGTTGTTGTTAGGTTGTTGAATCATAATGCATTATTGTTAAGGTTACCGTTCCATGAACTTCAGTGAAACACAAATAGGAAATATCTTCCCTTAATCAGAAGATGGTAACCAGTCAAGCATTTCACCAGCAAACATTGGAATAATATTCCCTGATGCATATGAAAATGATTCCGGTACCTTCCATGAGGCTTTTCTCAATTTGATCTTGGATGTGTTTCTTGGAAGTCCATAGAAGTCCGGACCATTAAAGCTTGTAAACATCTCCAGCTTGTCAAGTGCGCCAGCCTAAGCATAAATATTACTGTCGTCATTAGTCAGCACAAGTTCAATTTCAGCAGTTTAACAGAACAGCTTAAGGGCTTTGGAGACATTTAGGTAAGGTTTTGTGAAATCTAGGTATAGTTTCAAATGGCCTGTTGAATAGTTTTCCACTTTCTAGGTACACAAACATATGTTTCAAAACTGAGATATTGAGTGTTCTAAGTTAAAGATGTTCAGAGAACCCACTTGGATTGCAAAAATATCAGCCTTAGTCCACTTTCTTGAAAGAATTTGGGAAGATATTTAATATCCTTTCTTTTATCCAACATATTACAAAGTGCCCCCATTATTCCAAGATTTGAATGCCTTGAACATCCAAAACTTCAACATATACAACAAAAATATAATTTGAAAAACAAAACTTAAGCAGCAATTAACTAGCAAAAAGTAAAGCAGAAGAACAGTTTGCCTTCTCTTTTCCATTGACACATGGTGACTGGTGTTATATTCTAGATAGTAGATATGTATCCTAAACTAAGCATTGCTTCCAAAACTTGAAATTATGATTCAGGTTTGAGATTCCCAGTTGATGCTAGATCACAATTGTTAAACCAGCAAAAAGCTCTTATCCATCATTAAGCATACATAAAGAAATCAAACAGAAGCTGCTGTGCAAAAGCTCTCACAAATCAAACTACAGAATTGTTTATTTGGTTTAGAACTTCTAACGAACATTCAAACAATCAATCATATGCCGTATTCTATGAAGACGTAACTTCCCTCTTCTAATAATTTAAAAGAAGTGTAAAAGGTCGTACACAAGCACCAGATCAAAAGAAAACTTTGATGAGTTATAAATTACCTAGGGATAACATCAACAAAATTACACAGAATGAAAAATAAAAAGACCATCTTTGGTTTGAAGTGTAGCCCTCCAAAACTTAAATGACATTTGATGGAATTTATGGATCTGTTCATTGTATTTTGAAGACTTAAAATGCTGGTGTTGCCAGAATTCTCCAGAGAGTTAGGCTTCAAATTTAAGTCAACAACTATAGTTCACTGTTGTCAAGAATCCGACCTTTTGACACCACAAAAATTATCAATGAGAAAAGAATATAACAAAAATGACTCCCAGAAATTACCTCCTCAAAAACCTTTGCATACAGTGATAATGCTACAGGTGCATTATAAATACCAGCACATCCACAAGGACACTCTTTCTTCCGTTTCTCATGTGGAGCACTATCAGTTCCAAGGAAGAATCTTTTACTTCCACTTGTCACGGCAGATACAATAGCCAGCCCTGAATTTGAAACGAACAAGACATTCTCAGAATGAGGATTTTTTTTTTGGTGGGGGAGGGGGAGGGGGAGGGTGGGGTTGGAGGAGAAGGGGGAGGAAAATGCTTCTAAACAATTAAGTGTTTTTGGGAGGGATAAAGATTTTTTCCTTTCTCTACTTGTCTTCAAATGGAAGGAAATAGAAAAGAAAAAAAAAAACCTAATAATCTCAAAAACCAATAAATCCAAATATCACACTGCTTTTCCTTCAGTAAAAATTCAACTATGGAAGATTATATGTTGTAATGACACAACTTAAGCAGTCATGCAACCAAGACCATGAAAGATGGGAGAAATAAGATCAACAAAGGTACACAGTCAATCCCAGAGTCTAGTCCGGGTTTTGATAGCAGTCTGCCCAACTTGACCTGTTTATCTAATACAGAGTCAGTTTTGATCTTTACCAATTTATCTTGATATCTTGGCCTATTCATGGCCTCGGACTGTCCCATATCCCTCCTGGGGTCCAAAAAAGTACGTTTATATTTGATCACTTTAAATAAAACTATCAGTGTTTTTTTCCTTGAAAAAGAATCTAGATTCCTAATATATCAAGGACTGCAATTGGTGCCTAAAATCAATACCTAAGAAACTAAATTAAAGCATTCATAGCAAGCACAGTCCCTGAAGTAATAGCAAAATTGAAACCTCATTGACATGCTTGTCTTCAAGAACAGCAAATAAAAAGAGTCCTCACAATTCTTAAACTAATCTAGTAATGGCCTTACTGTGTTTGTTTTTTGATGATCAAAGTTAGATCAGACTGATTGCAACCCAGATAAACAAATGAGTGCAATTTTCCACAAGTAATGGATTTAGTATTGTCCAAAAACAGTGTGTGCATGGTGTTAATCTGTATTAAATTCCAGAGAGCATTTACAAGAAATGGGGGGTGAGATCTAAGAATCAAAAGATAAAAAGTTGGAAGATGTACTGTGAATCTCTCTCTTGAGCACAGGAAGGCAATAATTGTGAGGTTGCAGTCCTCCTTGAAAAAGGGAATTCCTGTTAAGAACAAGATGTTGTGGGGTAACTGTTGCAGCAACAGACCCTGGGAAACAAAACAACTGGAATTGTCAAGATTTTAACAAGAAGGGAAATTAACTTCCTTCTGCTACGAAGAATAACTAGAAAAATGAAAAATGACTGAAATGTTACTGCAACCTCCAGAACAGGAATCGATAAACTTCACAGCATCCATGGTGGTAATGTGCTCCATCACAATTTTCAGATGTGGAAGCTTCTGTACTAGGGGAGCCAGAATTGTTTCAATGAATACTTTTTCACGATCAAATACATCTACCTCAGGACTAGTGACCTCTCCATGGACCTGTGGGTAAAATCCTTCTCTTGTAAAGCATCTCAAACCAATAAAAGCAATATAAAAAATATGTAAATACCTTAATTTATTGGTTGAGCAGTTTTCCTGTGCTAAGAAGCAGCAGTTAAACACTTCAGCTATTATTTATTTGGAAATCAAAGAAAGCTTTTGTCTTCATATACCCAACCAATCTAGTGATATCTTCAACTTTCAAGAACATGGTACATTAAAAATTGATAAGGCAATAACTGATTAATATTACAGTTTTCCAACTTAGTTAACGGGATTGAGCCTTCATACATGGTCTTTGAATCAACATCAGTTTCATCTCCCACAATGATTCACTACGTATAATAGCATCAAATACGCAGATTCCCAAGGAGTTCATTCATGCTGAGAGTAAGTAGAGAGAATGCTTACTGTAACATAAGCTGATATGCAATTCAGCACCAAAAACAAGACAAACTAGTTCATGTACTCCTCAGCCATTCTGAAAATTGAAAACTGGAAATTTACTCAGAAGTTACCAAACCTACCAAGAGAGGCATATTGTGCTTAACCATCTCCTCAAGAACAGGTATGCATTTCCCAAATAGATCAGTCACGCCATCTTGTGAGTTTGTTGTAGCACCAGCAGGATAGAGCTTTACAGCAAATACAACCCCACTCTCTCCTACAAAAGTTCTTTGATGAACATTAGGCATAAGGGCAAAGATAATTGAATGGCCAGTAGAAAATTAGTGGTCCTGTACTGAAAAGAATATGTTGACATATGGCATATATGAAAATATATTTTGTTTTTCCACATTTTTGTAGAGTAATTTGGTTATATATTGCTTGGATTTGCACAATGTAGATTGAAGGAGACTATTTATGTAAATTTTTTAAGGGAAAAAAATTATTAATATTTTAGTATTTAATCAGCTGGTATCAATATACTGTCAGCAACATAAAATTGATAGTATTGGTATTGGCAAGACAATAAGTATTCCAATGCTAATCAGTACGGTAACACTAAGAGGATTTTTAATCAGTAACAGTAACGGTTGCCATTCCTAAACATGCTCTTTTGGTGTATGAAAAAATTTGGAAGTAAAAACAATTGAAAACACCTTTATTTTGGAAACAATCAAGCGAGACTTACTTGCTAGCCTAATCTCTTCAGGACTAGTTGTATCTGTCAAATAAAGTGTCATTAAAGGAGTAAAGGCACAATTAGCAGGCAACACTTTCAGAATGCATTCTCGATATGCAACAGCAGCAGCTGTGGTAGTAATTGGAGGTTTCAAGTTCGGCATGACTATTGCCCTTCCAAAGTGCTGTGCACTATATCCATCATTATCATTATCAGATAATTTTGACATAATTCAGTTAAAAGAAATGAACTAAACATAAGATTGCAAACAAGAATTTGAATGAAGGCTGTTGTGAAGTAATATGCAAAAGATGGATGGATGAAATCAACCTATGAGGGGCAACAACTTCAAGAAGGTCACTGTCACGAAGATGAAGATGCCAATCATCAGGTTGAGTAATTGTGAGCTCCATTTTCATGCTTTTGACTTTAACCTGGTTCGGTACTCTAAATCTCAAATACGGCAAATTTGATGTCTGCATCACAACTATATCATGATAGATCAATGAAAGGAAACCACTTTGGAAAAACAAATCCAAAAGGCTTACAAAAGTTATACAGTCACATCCTCAAAGGAATTTCTCAAAAAACCAAGTGTAGAAACAATTTTTTCCCCCAGCAAATAATACCCTGTTTATCTGCACTAACATGACAAAATTATTTCAAGTAAATTTTTGGAATATTTCTAAAAGGGCAGTATCTTTCAAGATTATAGAAGAACCATTTCCACACAGCGAGGTAAAGAACAGGGACGATTATACAGAATTTGGATATCCAGGATGCAATGTCTTTTTCACTTGTTCTAGTTGAGGATATTGAAGTACAAAGACCCATAATGACAAAAAGTTATGTGGCTAGCTTCATTTTCCCCAGTTATAAAATGTCCCCCCCCCCCCCCCCAACAAAAAAAAAAAAGATTAGATGAAATATGGTAAAGTAAGCTACAGTGTTCTAGCCAGCTTTATAAGAAGTATGACCTCCTCTGCATGGCACAAAAGAAGCCTTCATCATTCTAGAAGCCACAAGCCAACCAGCAAATTTTTTCAATGTAAAAATTCACCTGCCATAAACATATCAGAGGGGAAAAAAAACAGAAAAAGAAAAGAAAAGGGAGAAAAACAAACACAAGTATGACACCAAAATTACAAAAACTACATATAATTTAACTAGGAAAACTGCTCAAATAGTAATTCAAGTACTTGTACAGCCTCCATCTAGTTCTTATGTTTATCGTTCAACCCTTTTCATCCACAAATGTTTTCAACATAACCTTTCTTTTTCTTTTTCATTGTTTGAGTTTTGTACATGTAATCTTGTACCAAAATGTCCTAAACCTAACAAATGAGCTACTTTCCCATTGAAAGGGGAAAAACTAGGTTGGTGGCCTTTTCAAAAAGCAACTTTTGAAAATTGTTTTTTAAAAAAATGACTTGTTTGGATTCAACATTTTTAAAAGAGACTTTTTCAAAAAGTGATAAACAAAAAGGTGTTTGGACATCGCTTTTCAAATGATTTGTGTTATAGAATAAAACTTAACCAATATGCTTCCTTTATGATCATATGAAACAAAACTCGCATTATAGTTCCCCATTGAAATGTAAATGATAAAGTAAACCAACAATGATTCTAGATTGAACCCATAGAGTAGCACAAGTTGCACTATCACATGATACAAATTACACTATCAGATTTGATAGGAGTGTGTACTAGAGGGACATTTACTACTAACCTTCCTCACTTGTCAAGTTATGATTTCAACACTTAAAGAAATGAAATCCAGCCCAATTAACATGAACTCTTGATGAACAGAATGCCCACATTTCATTTTTTTAAAACCCCAAGTAATCCCAGGATATGCAACAAATGATGCAAAACAACTAGACTTCCCCACACATTGGGTTTCAATCATTAGGACAAGACACTTAAGTACCAACCTGAACATCACTTTTCATTCTTCAAAAATTCAAACTTGAAAACCCATTTCTAAAAAGTTCAAGAAAACCACATACCCATATTCCCGCAGAAAAATCATTTTTTCCAGAACAATACTAACAAGTGTAGTTAGTAAGCTATATATACTTCTGGTATTTTCTACAGCCTTTCTTCTAAGGATTTTTAATTTCTAAAAACATTAAAAATGTATGAATGCAAGTAGACTCTCTACCATTTCTTGTCACAAAAAACACCCAAAGGAGGGGAAACGTGCACATTCATTATCATGCCAATACATTTAGGCACTTGCAAAGTATGATCATTTGCAAAGCACAGCATGACGATCCAATAAAGTTTGCAATTTCGCCGTCAGGAGCTAAAAAAGTTAAAGAAATTCTTGCAAACTGCATTCTTAACAGATTCAACCCCCCCCCCCCCCCAACAACCAAAAAAAAAAGGATAATGACTATGAACAATATCGTCTGACTGACATTTCATCGAACACATGAATGGCAACAGAAGAAGAAAGCAGAATTACTTAAATCAGAGGTAACCAAAAGAAAAAAAAAATTGAAATCGTAAAACTAAGAGGAAATCTGCCAAAAGAAAGATTTAACAGAGACCAATGCATGCAAATCTATTAATATAGATATGGAAGAAATAATGAATAATCTGACCTTGCTGTTGAAGATTCGGAAGTTGCTATTATGATTCAGAGTAACTGGAAAGGACTTCGTCGTTGGCGACGGTAGTGGAGATTCAATCGGGCGGCAGCCTTCACAACGGTCAACGGTTTAATGCAATTGAGAGGAGAAAATGATTTTGAAAGTGGCATCACTCGTTGTTGCCGAAATGAGTCGAGCTGAGGCTTGTGCCATTGTTCAGCTCTCGGCTCGAACTCAGTCTACTACAAGAGTCAATTTTATTTAATCGAGCTCAATTCCCATAACTTAGTAGCTATTTGATTCATTTACCCCAAAAAAAAAAATTAAATTACAATTTTTTTGTGTTTTTAAAGAAAAATTTAAAATATGAATAATTAACTAATTTAAATATAATTTAATAAAATGAAATATGTTATAAAATATGAAAGGTCAAGTGGTTATTTATTTTTTTAAGATGATGTGACTGTTCGTATACTGTGACTGTTCATTTTCTAAGGTTATTAAATTCATTTCTTAACATTTCAAATTTTGTATTTAAACCTCTATAAATAGGAGTCATATGTAAACAAACGAAGAATCAATGAAATCGTGTCTAAGCGATTCTCTCTCTTCTCTCCTCTTTTAGTATCTTTACTTTACAATTTTATATTTACTGATTCTATTTTGAATCAAATTCACAATATGTTATCAGCACGAGACTCTACCGAAGTTGTTTTACTGAAGGTTATAATCACGGTGACACTATTGAAGTTTACTATAACAAAAGAGAAAGGTAGGTACTTTTCCTATTTGATTTTGTATTTACATGGCAAATCTCACCAAACTTGAGTTTGTAACTCTTGATATTATTGGGAAAAACTATTTATCTTGGACACTAGATACTGAAATGCATTTAGCTGCAATAGGTCTGATAGATACCATTGTAGAAGGAAATCCATCATCATCACAAAATGATACTAAAGCTATGATTTTTCTCTGCCATCATCTTCATGATGATTTAAAGGTTGAATACCTTACTGTGAAAAATTCACTTATTTTGTGGGCTAATTTGAAAGAAATGTTTGATCACCAGAAGATGGTCGTCCTTCTAAAAGCACGGTATGACTGGATGCACTTGCGATTACAAGATTTTAAATCTGTTAGTGAGTATAATTATACTATTTTTAAAATTAACTCGCAGCTAAAACTGTGTGGAGAAAATATTACTGATAAGGATATGTTAGAGAAAACTTTCTCTACTTTTCATGCCTCGAATGTGCTTCTGTAGCAGCAATATCGAGAAAAGGGATTCAAAAAGTATGTAGAATTAATATCTTATCTTCTCATAGCTGAGCAAAATAATGAGCTATTAATAAAAAAATCATGAAACACGACCAACAGGTTCTACTCCATTCCCAGAAGTGCATGATGTTAGAATTCTCATATGAAGGGTTATTTGAATTGTGGCTTTTCAGTTATATGAGATATAACCCTAGTGGAAGATGAAGAGTCACATGAAACAACTCTATAAAAACCAAGAGTCACAAGAACCCTTATGATCTTCTCTTCTTTCTCTCTCTCTCATGTGGTTCTTCGTGGAACACCAAGTCTTTTCTTCTTCTTCATCTTTCTCTGATTTTGATTTCTTTGAGCATCCTGAAAGAAGAATTGAGCATTTGATTGGTGATGTTTACTTTTAATATATTCCTTTTATATTTTATATTTTTGCATTGTAATAGTAATTAGCGTTTAAAGCTTTTTATTGTTTAAGTATTTAATATTTTGTTATGCCCAGATGGCTATTATTCCGCTTACTGGATACACAAGTGGCATTAAAGATATATACATAATTGATAGTGGTATAACACACACCATATTGAAAGATAGAAAAAATTTCTCTTACCTGCAGATATGAAAAACAAATGTTAATACTATAAGTGGTAGTGTAAAGTTGATTGAAGGCTCTGGAAGAGCTAATGTTATATTACCCGGAGGAACAAATAATGTTATTTCTAAAGCATTATTTTCTTCGAAATTTCGAAGAAATTTATTAAGCTTTAAAAATATTCGCCGAAATGAATATCACATTGAGACAATGGAAGAAAATGGTTTTGAGTATCTCTGTATTACTCAAATAATGCCAGGTAAGAAATCTTTATTAGAAAAGCTACCATCTTTTTCTTCTGGCCTATATAACACAAAAATCCATGCAATTGAAGTGCATCATTCAATAAATCAGAAGTTTACTGATCCTGCTACATTTATCATTTGGCATGACTGTTTGGGTCATCCAGGAGCTATTATGATGCGAAGGATAATTGAAAATAAGTATGGTCATCCTTTAAAAAGTCAAAGGATTTTGACATCTGATAAATTTTCATGTGCTGCATATTCTCAAGGGAAATTGGTTATTAAACCATCTCCAACAAAAGTAGAGTTTGAGTCTCCAGTATTTCTAGAAAGAATTCATGGTGATATATGTGGACCAATTAATCCACCATATGGACAATTCAGATACTTTATGATTTTAATTGATGCATCGACCCGATGATCACATGTTAATTTATTATCAACTCGCAACTTGGCGTTTGCGAGATTGCTTGCCCAAATAATTCGCTTAAGAGCACAATTTCCATATTATCCTATCAAAATGATCTGTCTAGATAATGTTGGAGAATATTCCTCCTAAGCCTTTGATATTTATTGTATGTCAATTGGTATTACTATTGAACATCCAGTAGCTCATGTTCATACTCAGAATGCTCTAACTGAATCATTCATTAAACGGTTACAATTAATTGCTAGACCGTTATTAATAAGAACAAATCTCCCTACAACTGCTTGGGGACATGCTATTTTGCATGCTGCAGCACTTGTGCGCATAAGGCCAACAAGTTATCACAAATTTTCTCCCTTACAATTGGCTTTTAGTTTCGAGCCAGATATTACTCATTTGAGAATTTTTGAGTGTGCTGTATATGTACTGATAGCGCCAAATCAACGTACCAAAATGAATCCTCAAAGAAGGTTGGGGATATATGTTAGATATGTTTCTCCCTCTATAATAAGATAAATTGAACCATTAACAGGTGATGTATTCACGGCAAGATTTGCTTATTGTCATTTTGATGAAACTTTGTTTCCTAAATTAGGGGAGAACATAAACCACATAAAAAGGAGCTTGCCTAGACAACATCATTGAATTATTTAGATCCGCGCACAAGCGCAAGTGAACTAGAAGTTCAAAAGATCATTCATTTGTAAAGACTTGCAAATCAACTGCCAGATTCTTTTGCTGACTCTACAAGGGTAACTAAATCATATATTCCAGCTATAGATGCCTCTATTCGGATAGAAATCCCAGCAGGACAAAATACAATTCCTATAGCTACTGAATAAAAAACACGTCAGAAACATGGACGACCCATTGGTTCAAAAGATAAAAATCCTCGAAAGAAAAGGGGATTAAATGATCAGAATGATCCAATTGAAGAATTAGGAAAAAGGGATCAAGTGGAAACTGATGAAAAGAAATATCTGAAAATAGTGAACAAAATAATGAGATGTTCATTAATTATATAACTTCTGGCAGAAGTTGAAATCAAATGTAAATAACTGTTGATGATGTTTTACATACAATATAGCACTTGAAGTGTTAAAAGATAATGAGGACCTTGAACCAACATCAGTTGAAGAATGTCGTTATAGAAATGATTGGCCAAAATGGAAAGATGGGATTCAATCGGAGTTAAATTCACTTGCAAAGCGTGAGGTTTTTGGACCTGTAGTCCGAACACCAGAAGGTGTAAAATCAATTGGTTATAAATGGGTATTTGTGCGAAAGCGAAATGAAAATAATGAAGTCGTAAGATATAAAGCACGACTTGTGGCACAAGGTTTTTCGCAAAAATCAGGTATTGATTACGATAAAACATATTCACCTGTAGTGGATGTAATTACACTCCGATACCTTGTGAGTCTAGTAGTACGTGAAAAGATTGACATGCATCTAATAGATGTTGCGACTGCTTATTTATATGGGAACCTTGATAATAATATTTATATGAAAATCTCAGAAGAATTTAGTATACCTGGCACATATAATTCTAACCCTCGTGAAAATTATTCCATTCAATTACAAAAGTCATTATATGGCTTAAAGCAGTCTGGATGCATGTGGTATAATCATCTTAGTGAATATTTATTGAAATCAGGATATAAAAATAATCTACTATATCCATGTATTTTTATTAAGAAATCTGAATATAGTTTTGTGATACTTGCGATATATATTGATGCTATTAACCTTATTGTAACTCCAGAAGAACTCCAAAAGGCAAGAAATAGCCTGAAGCAAGAATTTGAAATCAAGGATTTTGACAGAACTAAGTTTTGTCTTGGTTTACAAATTGAGCATCTGGAAGATGGTATTTTTATTCATCAATCAACATATACAACAAAAGTTCTTAAAAGGTTTTACATGGACAAAGCATATTCATTAAGTTCTCCAATGGTCGTGAGATCATTAAATATAAATAAAGATCCTTTTCGACCTCAGGAAGATAATGAAGAACTCCTTGGTCCTGAAGTACTCTATATCAGTACAATTGGCGCATTGATGTACCTTGCTAATAATACTAGACCTGATATAACATTTTCTGTGAATTTATTAGCAAGATTCAGTTCTTCCCCAACACGACGACATTGGAATGAGATTAAACATGTCCTAAAATATCTCCAAGGGACAATAGATCTTGGATTATTTTATTCAAATAGAACCAGTCCAATGTTGATTGGATATGCTGATGCTGGTTATCTATCCTATCCACATAAAGCACGTTCTCAAATTGGTTATTTATTTACATGTGGTGGTACTGCTATATCATGGCGCTCTACAAAACAATCTATAGCAACTACTTCTTATAATCATGTTGAAATTATAGCTATTCACGAGGCAGGCCGAGAATGTGTGTGGTTGAGATCAATGATCCATTATATCCGAGAAAATTGTGGATTACCTTTTGAAAAGGAAATTTTAATACCTCTTTTTAAAGATAATGCAGCTTGTATAGCTTAATTAAGAGGTGGATATATTAAAGGAGATAGGGCAAAACATATTTCACCAAAATTTTTCTTTACTCACGAACTTCAAAAGAGAAGTGAAATTGATGTGCAATAGATTCGATCATGTAATAATCTGGCAGATTTACTCACTAAGGCATTGCCGACTGCTTCATTTGAAAAATTAGTACACAAAATAGGAATGCGTCGGTTGAAAGATATAAATTTATCTTGAAGATGTTATTAAGAGGTGGAGCATGTATACTGTACTCTTTTTCCTTAACTAAGATTTTTTCCTACTGGGTTTTTTCTTAGTCAGGTTTTTAATGAGGCAGTATTCCCTCTAGAATGGAAAGTGTACTCTTTTCCTTCACTAAGTTTTTATCCCACAGGATTTTTCCTATGAAGGTTTTTAACAAGGCATTTTTCGAAGTGGTTGAAAATAAACATCCAAGGGGGAGTGTTATGACATATGAAATGTCAAGTGGTTGTTTATTTTTTTGAAGATAATGTGACTGTTCGTATACTGTGACTGTCCATTTTCTAAGATTATTAAATTCATTTCTTAACCTTTCAGATTCTGTAACCTTTCAGATTCTGTATCGAAACTTCTATAAATATGGGTCATATGTAAACAAACGAAGAATCAATGAAATCTTATCTAAGCGATTCTCTCTCTTTTCTCCTCTTCTAGTATCTTTACTTTACAATTTTATATTTACTGATTCTATTTTGAATCAAATTCACAATAAAATATGCTATTTAACAATAATATAATAAAAAGAAGTACGACATATAAAATCAAATATTATGCTATATTTAATAAAATGAAATATAGTATTTTTAACAATAACTAAAAGTAAAATTAAAAAAACTCAATGAAATCTAACTAAAAAAAAGTACAATTCTTATAATAAACAATGCAAATTCAGTAATGTTTTGTATAACCAATGTAATCTCAATACCATTTTCCTTCACCTATAAATATTAAATTATATTAAGTTATAAAAATAGACTGTAATGTATGTAATAGGTGAGACTCCTCAATGATAAGAAATAGAGTATTTAATTTTCATAACATAATATATTTTCATTTAAATTAATATATGTGCTTTATATATATATATATATATATATATATATATATATATATATATATAACTTGCAAGTCAAATGAATTGAACTTTGTTTAACTCAGTTTCAACTATTTTAAAATGAACAAAATTGCTTGACTCATTTACCTCATAAGCTAAGTTAATTGAACCAAATATTAAATAATTAGGTATTTTTTTAATTAACTCAACTTACTTCTGTGATTTTTATTTAGGGATGTAAACGAATTGAGTTTTTATCGAACATATTTGGGCTCAACTCAATAAGGGATTGGCTCTAATGCGAAATATCGAGTTTGAACTCGAATATATACATTATATTTATACTCGAATTTTAAATGAATCGAATTCGAATATTTGAGTATTAGGTTCGAAGGTTCGTGACCATATTCGTTAATTAATTAATATATAATTTATAAAATATTATATTATAAACTATTCATTTAAATTTGAATTCAAACTTGTTTTTGAACTTATTATAATCAAATTTCGAATTGAACTCGAGTTTTAAAGTATTTCAAGTAAATCAAACTCATGCCAAGATTTGACATTTGAATCAAATTCGAATTTGAATTCAAATTCTGTAAACAAATAATAAAATTTGACTCAATTATCTTAAAATTCAACTTCATTCGATTTAAGTTAACCACCCAACTTCTACCCCTATAGTACTATCGTATAACAGGGTCTGCTCTGTAAGAATTTTCAAAATAGTTTTCCAAAAGGTCAGCCCAAAAATTAAAGGCCTATTCACTTTTGGGTTAGGGAAAAACTTTTCAAAAGGCCTACAAAAAGGCCCATAGCAATAGCTATCGAGTTGACTCGCACAATTTTGTCTCGGGTTGCCCCTGTTAAAGGATCGATCATTAAGCCATTTCAGTCCGTCCTAATGCCAACAAGCGTTAGTTCGTTTCAACGGCATAAACCAATCCCAAGGATTGCCACATGCCACTTTTTTTTTGGGGTGGGGGGAATTAGCATTGACACCTGGGCCGACTCGCACGGTGCGAGCCAATCCGAGCCAGTCCCTGGGCCAGAAGCTCTGGGATCGGCACGGCCCGGGCCCTTAGCTTGCCCGTGGGCTTATTCTTTTTTTTCCTACTTAATTCGATTAAAAATTTTGATATTCAACTGTTTTGTAATTTTTTTTATTATTACTTAAATAATACAAAATTATAAAATTATAAAAAAGCCACCTTGAAGTGGTGGGGGGTTTGGCTTGGACCCTTACCTGTTTTATTAATTAATAAAATAAAAATTACATAAGAGGGGGACTTAATGCCTAAACCTCTTAAAAATATTACAATGATTAAAATTTAAAAATAGAATAAATATCCTAAAAATAAAATTAAATACATAATATTACTTATCCTAAATTTCTAATTACAAGAATACTAAACTAACTACTTGGTTCACCCCATTCATCATATAAGTCATCATCAATAATCCACAAATTAGCTGTCCTATCTTCGGCTGCAAACCAACTACTACAACACATTAACATCTCCAAAGTTTGAGGAGCCAATCGAGATCTTCTTTCATCGATTGTTCGAGCGCTCTCACTGAAGACGCTTTCCGATGGCACTATGGAGACTGGTAATGTCAAAATATCACATGCCATTTTAGATAAAATAGGGTATTGACTTACATGAGCCTTCCACCAACCACAAATATCAAAATGTTGACCCTCATTTTCTACCAAGGGTTGCATCTCATAAATTGCCATTTCGTTGTAGGTGGTAGACGATCTTTTTTTTACATTTCATAATACTCTATGGATTAAATATTGATGAAATTGAAGAGGTAGATTTTCGTGGAGGTTGAAAATGACTGCTAGATGATGATGAAGCTTGCCTACTTAAAGTAGGAGAACTAGAATAAGAAGACTCAAACTCATATAAATTATACATGTCAGATAGAGCTTTAGCTGTTTTATCTTTAATATCTTTTATCATACATTGCTTAAGTGTTTGAGATTCATCAAAATCTAATGTTTCATATAAATATTCAATAATATTATGAAATCCAGCCGTCTTTACTTGAGGATCTATACACAATGCCATACAATATAAAATAGGAATATCTTCATAATATTTTTTATATTTTTCAAATATACTTCTCATAAAATAACCATATTGGGGATAATCCATATACTCACAAAAAATATGTACTACCTTAGCAAGTGTTGGAAGAATATGATGAATAGTGGGATAATAAAATTCCGATAAAGTTTAGTGGCTTCTTTGAAAGTAAATAAAAATGTTGAAAGTGTAGCACAATTTTCAAAATGAGTTTTAGTTAGTGGAGGTTGAAAATTATTACTATTACAAAATTCAGTAAGTTGGTTTTGAAAAGGTATAACACTTTCAAATATATCTAAAGTTGAGTTCTATCTAGTTTTACAATCTAATCTAAATTTTTTAAAAGATACACCTTGTTCTCGGCATAATACCTTAAAATTTTGTTGCCTAGTTGGAGAGGTTTTAATAAATAAAACAATATTTCTAATTATATTAACAATATCATCAACATATTTATATCCTTCCTTAACACACAAATTAAATATATGACAAACACACCTAATATGAAATAAAATACCATCTAACATAGGATTCATAGTATTTTTCAAAATTGCTATGGCGGAATCATTATTTGAAGTATTATCTAAAGAAATAGAAATAATTTTATTTAAAATCCTATATTCACGACATGTTTGAGTAATCATTCTAGCTATACTACTACCTACATGAGGATATTCAAATAATTTAAAACAAATAGTTTTTTTTTTGGTACTAACTAATCATGATCTATCCAATGACATGTAATGCACAAATAAGACTCATTAGCAATTGCAGTCCAACCATGACAAGTAAGAGCAAATTTTCAATTACAAGAATTAAACATAGCAATTAGATACTCTTTCATTTCTCTATATATCTTTATTATATCATTTTTTAACGTTGTTCTAGAAATCTTTTTTTATGCTGGTTGACAATTATTTTGCATATATTGTTCATAATGTGGATTTTCTACAAAATTAAAAGGTAATTTAGTTTGAACAATCATTTTAGCAAATCCACTTTTATTTTTTCTATGATCATATAGAAAATTACCAATAATTTAACCTCTTGTAGTACGTATTTGTTGTTGTTTAAGTAGGTTTTCTAACCAATCATTATGTGAGCTTTTCATATGTCTAACTAATGTTCCCGTCCCTCATCCCTTTTTATGTGCATATACCACCCTACAAATTTTACATGATGTCCTATCATTATCATTATCCTTTTCAAAAAGATTCCAAACCATAGATGTTTTTGCTTTAGCTATAACATCTGTTGTTTCAACATCATCCTCACCTATATTAGATTCGTTAGGATTAATTGTTGGAGTTGGTTGTGATTGTGAAACACCAACGCTAGGCCTACTAGAACCTTCATCTTTATTACATATTTCATTATTTATTAAATTCAAGGTTGGATCTATTTAAAATCAAAATGTACAGATGATTGTAATGAAGAAAAATGATGATATTGATTTGGATCCATTATTTTTTAAAAAAACAAGCAATCAAAATTCAAATAAAAGTTCAAAAAAAAGTATTAACAAATAATGAAATAAGAGAATTGAAAAATATAAATAATAAATTAACTTAAAAATTAACACAAATAACTAAAATAAATAAACTGTTATAAAATTAGGGTAGTGTTAGAATAAAATCTTTACACTACACACTAATAAAACTCTAACTATTTTGCACAAGAATTTCTCTCTTTCTCTTCTCTCACAATTTTCTCTAATCTTTCTTTCACTAATCTTTCTTTCACAAAATGATGGTGTATTACAAGCTTAGAGAATAGCTCTATTTATAGAGCTCTAATTAGTGGAATACATCATGGCATACATTATCTTCCACTAATCTCAATTAGTGGTGTCTCCACTAAATGGTGGACATCCATAAAAATCTTCTATAACAATTCACATAAATCCATAATTAGTGGAGCCTCCACTAATTAATGGAGATTCCAATAATTCATAACACTCCCCCTTGGATGTCCATCCATTACATAAAGAACATGCCTCGTTAAAACCTTACTAGATAAAAACCCAGTGGGAAAAAAAATCTAGTGAAGGAAAAAGAGTACACTATTCTATATGTCTGTTTATTACTCCCCCTGATGAGATGATTCATTTAAATCTTTAAACCGACGCATACCGATTTTATATCTCAACTTCTCAAATGTTGCAGTCGGTAAAGTCTTCGTGAAAATATCTGCGAGGTTATCACATGACCGAATTTGTAGCACATCAATTTCACATTTCTTACGGAGTTCATGAGTAAAGAAGAATTTTGGTGAAATATGTTTTGTCCGATCTCCTTTAATATATCCTCCTCGTAATTGAGCTATGCAAGCTGCATTGTCTTCATAAAGAGGAGTTGGAATATCTTTGATTGATGATAATCCACAACTTTCTCGGATATAATGAATCATGGATCTTAGCCATACACATTCTCGACTTGCTTCATGAATGGCTATAATTTCAGCATGATTTGAAGAAGTAGCTGCTATAGATTGTTTCGTAGAACGCCATGATATAGCGAGTATTTCCACATGTAAATAGATAGCCCGTTTGAGAACGTGCTTTATGTGGATCGAGATAAATAACCAGACATCTGCATAACCTATCAATGTTGGACTGGTTTTATTTGAATAAAATAATCTGAGATCAATTGTACCTTGGAGATATCGAAGGACTTGTTTAATTCCATTCCAATGTCGTCGTGTTGGTGAAGAACTAAATCTTGCTAATAAATTGATAGCAAAAGCAATATCGGGTCATGTATTATTAGCAAGATACATCAATGCACCAATTGCATTTGAGATATGGTACTTCGAGGACCAAGGGGTTCTTCATCATTTTCTTGAGGTCGGAAAGGATCTTTATCCATATTTAATGATCGGACGATCATTGGAATACTCAATGGATGTGCTTTGTCCATGTAAAATCTTTTTAGCACTTTTGCTTGTATATGTTGATTGATGAATAAATGTTCCACTCTCCAGATGTTCAATTTGTAAACCAAGGCAAAATTTGGTTTTACCAAAATCCTTGATTTCGAATTCTCTTTTTAAATAATCAATTGTTTCTTGGAGCTCTTCAGGAGTTCCAATAAGATTAATATCATCAACATATATAGCTAATATCACAAATTTAGAACCAGATTTCTTAATAAAAACACATGGACATACCTGGTCATTTTTAAATCCCGCTTTCAATAAATATTCACTAAGACGTGTGAACCACATGCGCCCAGATTGCTTCAGGCCATATAATGATTTCTACAACTTAATGGAGTAATTTTCACGAGGATAATGTTTATATGCTTCAAGCATATGAAATCCTTCGGGGATTTTTATGTAAACATCATTTTCTAAATTTCCATACAAGTAAGCAGTGACAACATCTAATAGGCGCATATCTATCTTTTCATATCTTGCTAAGCTGATAAGATATCGGAGTGTAATAGCATCAACAACGGGAGAATAAGTTTCATCATAATCAATACCTGGTCTTTGTGAAAAACCTTGGGCTACTAATCGCGCTTTATATCGAACGATTTCACTCTTTTCATTGCGCTTTCGCACAAATATCCATTTGTAGCCAACGGGTTTTACACCTTCGGTGTTTGGATCTGCAGTCCGAAGACTTCACGTTTTGTCGGTGCATTTAACTCCGATTGAATCGCATCTTTCCATTGCGGCCAATCTTTTCTATGCCCACATTCATCAAGCGATATTGGTTCGGGATCATCATTATCTGTGTAACATCAAGAGATATATTGTATGCAAATATATTATCAATAACGAGTTTCTATCCGATTCCAACTTCTCTAGGAAGTGGTATAATTGATAGAAATTTCGGTGTTACTTTCATCAACTTACGGTTCTTTGTCATCGGTTCTCTCTTGGTCTTTATCATTCTTTTCTTCAATATGATCTTACGGATCAGTTAATCCTCTTTTCTTTCGAGGATTTTTATCTTTAGAACCAAGAGGTCGGCCACGCTTACGGCGTGTTTTTGACTCAATGACTATAGGTATAATATTTTGTTCTGCTTGGAACTTCAATTCGAATAGGAGCATTTATAGGTCTGGAATATGCGATTTTGTAACTCTTACGGAGTCAACAAAAGCGTCCGGCATTTGATTTGCAATGCTTTGCAAATGAATTATCTTTTGAACTTCAAGTTCACATGCGCTTGTCGCGCGGATCAAGATAATTTAATGATGTTGTCCAAGCAAGATCCTTTTTATCTTTGTTTTGGTTCTCCCCTAATTTAGGGAATAATGATTCATCAAAATGACAATCGACAAATCTTCTTGTGAATACATCTCTGTCGAGGGTTCAACATACTTAATAATAGAGGGAGAATCATATCCAACGTATATCCCCTTTCTTCTTTGAGGACCCATCTTTGTACATTGGTTTGGTGCAATTGGAATATATACTGACACACCCAAAAATTCTTAAATGAGCAATATTTGGTTCGACCCAAAAGCTAATTGCAAAGGAGAGAATTTATGATAACTAGCTGGTCTTATACGTACAAGTGTTGCGGTATGTAGAATAGCATGTCCCCAGGCGAGATGTTGGGAGATTTGTTTTCATTAATAATGGTCTAGCAATTAATTGTAATCGTTTAATCAAAGATTCGACAAGACCATTTTGTGTGTGAACATGAGCTACGGGATGTTCAACATTAATCCCAATTGACATGCAATATGCATCAAAAGCATGCGATGAAAATTCACCGACATTATCCAAACGGATATTTTTAATATGATGGTCGGAAATTGTGCTCGTAATTTAATTATTTGAGCAAGTAATCTACGCAAACGCCATGTTACGAGTAGATAATAAACATACATGTGACCATCGGGATGATGCATCAATTAAGACCATAAAATATTTGAACGGTCCACATGGTGGATCAATAGGTCCACAAATATCTCCGTGAATCCGTTCGAGAAATGTAGGACTTTCGGCTCCTACTTTTCTTGGTGATGGTTTAACAATTAATTTTTCTAGGGAACATGCAGTACATGCGAATTTTTCTAATGTTAATATCCTTTTATTTTTTAAAGGATGACCATGTGTATTCTCAATGATTCTTCTTATCATGGTAGATCCCGGATGACCCAACCGGTCATGCCAAATGCTAAAAGTAATAGGATAAGTAAACTTCTGGTTTACTAGATGATGAATTTCAATTGTACGTATTTTTACAAAATATAGGCCAGTAAAAAAAGACGGCAGTTTTTCTAATACAGATTTCTTACCCAAATGCATTTGAGTAATAAAAAGATGCTCAATCACATTTTCCTCATTTGTTTCAACATGATACCCATTTCTGCGGATATCTTTAAAACTCAATAAATTTCTTCTGGATTTTGAGGAAAATAGTGCCTTATCAATAATAATTGTTGTTCATTTAGGCAACAATATACTAGCTCTTCTGGAGCCCTCAATCACATTTGCACAATCGTTTATCGTATAAATATTTATTTCTCCCATTTTGAGATCAGAAAAATATTTCTCATTTTTTAGTATGGTGTGTGTAGTTCCACTATCAATAATGCATACATCATCATTAACAACAGCCATCTAAACATAAATATATATATGCAAACGTAAATATTATTAAAATAGAATGAAAATGAAAATAAAAAAATATCAGGGTGATGCTTTAGTTCTTCTGGACACTGCCATCACCAATTAAATGGTCTATCCTACTGTCTGGGTGTTCAAAAAAAATCCGATACATCCATATGGGTAATATTGATATTAAGATCTCCAGGATCAATATCATCATCATCAGCATCATTTATTTGATGTTGAAAAAAATTTGCTTCCACATTTTTATTTTTCAATGAAGCTTGATATAATTCAACTAAATGCTTAGCCGTACGATAGTTTCGTGACCAATGACCTTTCATGCCACATCTATAATATATATCCTCATGCTTTTCTTCAATTTCTTTTTCTTTTCCCTTATGATCTTTTCTGTTCCACTTCAGATGCCCAGTATTTCTCACAGTTTGATTATAATTATGATAAGGGAAATATCGAGCGTGTCTACGACCATAACCACGACCACGGCCACGGCCATGGCCACGACCACGACTATAACGATGGCTTCTGTTAGAGCCAACAGCATTCACTTCTGGGAGTGCTGTTGAGCCAATTGGTCTGGTTTCATAATTTCTCAATAATAATTCATTATTCTTCTCTGCAATGAGGAGGGCAATAATTAAATCTATAAATTTTATATACCCCTTTTCTCGATATTGTTGCTACAGGACAATATTTGAGGCATGAAAGGTGGAGAATGTCTTTTCCAACATATCTTCATCAGTCACTTTTTCTCTGCATAATTTTAATTGAGATGTAGTTTTATACATTGCGGAGCTATATTCATTCACAGTTTTAAAATCTTGCAACCTCAGGTGCAACCATTCATACCGTGTAGTGGGTAGTACGATCATCTTCAGGTGGTCAAATCTTTCTTTTAAATTTACCCACAGGACATATGGATCTTTTTCGGTAAGATATTCCATTTTCAAATTTTCATCGAGATGACGATGAATAAAAATCAAAGCTTTAGCCTTGTGTTGTGCAGATGCACTATTATTTGCTTGAATAGTTTCACTAAGGCCTTCAGCATTTAGATGCATTTCTGCATCGAGAACCCATGACATATAATTTTTTCCAGAAATATCAAAGGCTACAAATTCGAGTTTAGCGAGATTAGCCATAGAGATCAATAAATGCGTACCTATCTTCTGGTTTTGTTAACGGCAGAAACTCGTGCTTAGTCTTCTGGCTTTTGTACCGGTAGAGACTCGTGCTGATAACGTGTTATAAAATTAGGGTAGTGTTAGAATAAAATCTTTACACTACACACTAATAAAACTCTAACTATTTTGCACAAGAATTTCTCTCTTTCTCTTCTCTCACAATTTTCTCTAATCTTTCTTTCACTAATTTTTCTTTCACAAAATGATGGTGTATTACAAGCTTAGAGAATAGCTCTATTTATAGAGCTCTAATTAGTGGAATACATCATGGCATACATTATCTTCCACTAATCTCAATTAGTGGTATCTCCACTAAATGGTGGACATCCATAAAAATCTTCTATAATAATTCACATAAATCCATAATTAGTGGAGCCTCCACTAATTAATGGAGATTCCAATAATTCATAACATAAACAATTAATAAAGCTAAAAAATAAGAATGTAAGATTAAGAAATATTAACTAGTTGATGATTAAGAATAACAAGACTTTGTGGAGCTTTTTACTTCTTGTATCCATTATTCCGCCACTCAACAATCTTTCAAAATATGAAGGCTTTCTTGAAGAATTGAAAAAGTGTAACACAAAAATAAATTCTATTCTAATACTTTTTGTAGAGGAAATGAAGAAATTTGAGGATTATGAGAGAAAGATGAATGAAAATAAGAGAGTTTGAGAGAATTAGAGAGTGTTTGATGAGTTTTGGGTTGAATTGGGGGGTATTTATAGAGTTTTGGGGGTTAGAATGGAGAATATAACCGTTAGGGATTAAAATATATATATAAAAATATTTTAGCCGTTTTTGAGGCTGAAATGTAATAAACAAAAATGAGAGAGCCGTTGGGTAACGGCTCTCTCGTGCTGGTGGGCCAGCCTGTCAGGCCAGGGGTTTCTACCCTTGGCTCGTACCGGCCCGACCCTAGGCCCGACTCGGTGCACAATGGCCGGTTCAGCCTTCGAGCCCGACCCGACGGGCCGAACTGGCCTACTAGCCATTGCTAGGGGGGATAGCATTAAAATTAATTTCATTTTATTGTATTGTCATAGAAACATTTAAAAACATGATTGAAGTATCTATTAAGGGTTTAATTATTAAGAATTTTAATATTTCATACAAAATTTTATAAATAACATGATAATAGTTCTATATAATAGGCCATAGTACTTAAATTGTAAAAAATGTAATGAATAAATATAAATTCTAAAATATATTAATAATATTCTAAAACACTAATATTGTAAACATAATATGCTTGATGTCACTACTTTAAAAACTAATCCTTCTATCTATAAAGTTGCCAATTTGAAAAGAGTTGCAAACTATCCTTTGACTTAAATAATAATATTTTTGTATTACATGCCAGGCTTTCACTTCGACATCTTATCAGAGCAATTTTCTTCCTACCAATGCATTTTCTATGTGAATTACATTGTTATCCTTTTGGTTAAAGAGTGAAAATTTCTCCTTAATTAAATCAAATAACATAATTGACTAGACACCAAGGAAATTACTCCTCTCTCTACCCTGATTTCTCTAGCACTCTATTCTTTTTGCTAACTTTTTGTATATAATTTCCTTCTCACTTCTCTTCTCTCTTTTTTTCCCCTCATTATCTTCTTCCCAACAATTTGTTTTTCCAAACTTTATTCTTGCCAATGATCATCATCTCCCACCCTTAGGTCTTTCCTCCTAAGAAAATGGTTCATGGAAGTCCATTACTTGTCCTCTAGTAGGGTTGCTACATGATATGAGAAGCATTTTCATGTGGAACTCCACACTACAAGGAATAGTGTGATTTGCAACCAAAGACCAACGATCACGATATAAGTGGTCGCTCAAAGATGAGAAGCATTTTCATGTGGAACTCCACACTACAAGGAATAGTATGATTAGCGACCGAAGACCAGCAGTTGCGATGTAGGTGACCATCTAATTTTTCTGTGTTGGTCACTATTTATTCGATTTTTAAAAAGCCATTTTTCCTAATAAATTTGGTATGTTATCATATTTTTACAACTAAAAGTATATATATTCAACAAATCATAAAATCTATTAACAACTTCAAAGATTTATAATTAAATGAAATTATATAAATAAATTTGAAGTATGAAGAGTGTGAAAACTACAATAGAGTTAGAAGATAGCTATAAAAAATATACAAAAAATAGTGATATGGCTATGAAGGGCCACGTGCATCATCACCAGCATCACGAGGAGTTTCATCATCATTATCATCACCATGAAAATCTTGTGGTGGTGGTGGTGGTAGAGGTAATTAGAAATTCTAACAAATACCTTGGATGTAGTCGTGCAATTGGACAATATACTAATCTTCCTGTTGCTTTTCTCCTCAAAATTTCTTTTCCACATCGTGTATCTTCTTGTTCATCTATGTCTGGGTTGGTGCACTTGAAGGCTTACTATAGTAAAATCCACTCTAAGTGTACTCTAGTCTGAGACGAGAAGACTCAACACTCAACCCATAAACTTGGACCTTTCTGAATCCTCCAGTAGCCTACAGAAATAAAAATATCTTATCCTATGCCCACTCCCATTAGTGAAACTCTACCCTGAAGCTTGCGATATTAATACACATATATTAATATTCAAAACATACCTAAATGTACTGGGCTCTAGAGTTTATAAATTGACCTTACTTAGGCCTAGGCTACTGGTGCTCATGACACCACCTCCAAATTTGAGAATGTGCAAACGTATCTTCCAACCTCTCGCACTGTACATAATTGTGTAATTTAATAATATTATTTAGAGAAAAATAGTATATCGAATAAGGTATATGTATGAATTGAGAAGTCAGTTACTATTTTAGTTTTGGACTCTGAAAATGAAATCGATTCTCTAGTATAGTGTGATTAGCCTAAGCCATCATGAGAACTGGCTGATTTTCCTTAGCATATCTAGTATGCTCCAGAAAACCTTCAAACCTCTAATGTTGCATGAGCTAGTCATAAACATTCAAATATTGAACAACGTGTCTATTAGCTGCTTGTTACACCTAAACTCCTATGCCTTTCGAATAATGCCATCGTACTATGAATCCTTTATGAAGTCTCTTTGTAACTTTTAGCATCAAATATAAGTTTACTATCAACAAATGCAACAGATGATAGATTTGAAAGTTAAAACAAATATAACTGATACTGTATATTTAATTACTTACCCTAAACTCTACAAACCATATATCTAACACCTCAAGTGGGATGTCTTGGATAGATTGATATGGATCATAACATTACTTCCTAAATATGCTAACAATGACACGAGCACAAGTTGACTAGTACGTGAAGTATAACATAAAATTAGACATTATCATAATATGTAATACATAAATATTAAAATGTAATTTACGTTATTTTATTTGAAGACCACTTTCATGTCACCAAATGGAGCAATGTATAATCTTTAGCCCAATGTATCATCTCGGACAGTGGAGGTAGATGATGATGATGGTGCAAATGACGAGTGCATAGAAAATGGTGGTATAAAGTTCGAGGGTGCACTGTTGATGATGGTGGTGTGATAAACATAACTGATCACTGCTAGAAGCTCTAATGTCACTGTCTCTGTATCTGGAGCCTGATGCCTCAGTATCCCTAATTCGTCCCATATCTAAAATAGCATATGTCGATATAGTTAGAACATAATTAACAATAATAGTTAACACATAATAAAATTTTTCTTGCATAAAGAACAACTGAAAATTAACTCACATAGAGGAAAAGATTGTGTTAAAAGTAGATAAATTACAACTTGATCATCTAATTCGTCTCCGATTTCATATTCAACAACATCCTCATCATTATCATCTTCGTATCCCAATTGGACTTATAATCCTCTTCTTGTTCACTTGAACTTTGTTCCTTAATTTGTAAGCCTACAATCTCAATTACACTAAATTCATTTACTAATGGACCTACATCTACCAACACCTTAGTGGTAGTGATGGCATCTGTTTTATTCATATCTTGTTAGTAAGCGTTGTCAACTATTAGAACATCTACAACATGACATGCCATAGATTTACATACTACCCACCAATCAATCTTTAGTTTTTTGCATCCTGGATAAGGGATATAATACACTTGATTAGCATAAGAGACTAAAATAAAAAGATTCAAACTTGGATATATTCTCTTATGGTTGATTTCAATAAGTTTATATTGAGAATGCATCTTAACTTCTTGTGTAGGTATTGGATCAAACCATTCATAGAAGAATAAAATGTTTTTTTTTTATTTAGAGACTTGGGAAATTATACTTTGATGATTTCTTTTAACATTTCGTAATATTCACAACCCAACACACTAGTATCACTTCCTTTCACACAACTTTATTATTCACTATTTTCTTTCCCTCACACGCTCTTCAATGTGAAATTGAAATTCATTTACAAAGTAGCCATTGAATGAACAAATACATTTCGAGGGTCCCCAAGTATATCAACTAACCTCTTCATTCTGTAGAAGCCTTGTGGTGTCTTGTTACCAGTTGGCGTAACCTGTTTCATGAGTTGGGCTACTTCGTTAAAGCATTTTTTTCTGAAATATTATTCTCATCTTGATGTTTAACAACCAAGCCACAACCGGGAATTCTAAATGATTTGTACATCCATCTCACAAAGTAGTGTTTGCAGCCATTAATAGATCATAAAATTTTTTAGCTTCAGGATTAAGTGGTTTCTCAATATTCGATGAGTTTAGATTTGAGGGAAAGTCAATGCCTACCGTCTCTACAACCAATATCATGAAAGAGATTTCTTGACCTTAAACTCTAACCCATTCCTCTGGCATTAAACACTAATGTTAGTTGATTAGTTAGAATAAATGGTTCATCATAACATGCTCAATTATAGAAACCTTTCACAAATCCTTTACTACATAAATGAACTTTCACTATATATGAAGCTTGAAATTTCTTATTCTTACACTTAGAATAAGGACATCTGATATTATCATTACTAAGCCATTCTGAATGGAAAAGTGCCCCTCAACAAAATGTTCAACTTCATTAATGAATTCTTTAGGAAGTCCTTATATCCCTGGAACATACATTCTATACATCTAAGTATAAGGAACATATATTCTATACATTCAAGTACAGTCTTCCATCTATATTTTTCCTAATACGAGTTAGAGATAGACATAAAATTATACAAAGGTACATAGCATAAAACTAAGTTAAGGTAATCACTTATTATCCACAAAAAATGATTACCCATCACTCACATGGATCTAGTCATGCAAACTAAACCTCAAGAGTATTATGAAAGAAACCCATGTACCTTTAAAAAAAATAATTTTAGGAAGTCACTATTTTTTTACTGCAATGGATGGTTTCAATTTCTAGAATAATTGTGACTCGCTACATTTTGGACAACAACAATGTAAATATTCTTCTCAAATCTTATAGAAAACTAAAAACAAAACAAGAAATCATAAGCTTTAATTTTAATACCTAGACCAAGTAAAGAAATGAGATATATCCAATGTATAGGTTAGTACCAAATTGAACTATTTCATTGTGTGATATTCTAATAGGGTTGTAAAATTATATGCTTGAACTCCCCCCCCCCATTTTTAGGATAAAACTAATAAGACTGTAGCGTAACCCCTTTTTCATTTCAAATTCATTTTGTAATATAGGTTTGTTGTCATTAATCCATGTAAAATATTTTAATTTTTAATTGGATTCTTAATGCACATTTATATGTTATCATGCATAAAAATGGCACATTCATTTATGTTCAATTCACATTCATTAGTCGGTGGACTTTTGAAGTAGCATTCTGTGAGCAGAGACAAGGATCTATTTTGTTTGCCCTTGGAAATTGGAGTGAGAATAGGAAATGGAAAGCTGGTGACTATAAATAGGCTATAGTGGATGTAACATAAATGGCATGGGAAGGGGAAAAAAAAGCTAGAATGTTATAGTGGATGTATTATAGGGGCAAGCACATTGACATTTTTTGTTGTGGATTAGAGGGGGGCCTTAGCACTAATGGCCATGGGGTGCCAATTGCCAAAAGGAAATGTTAGTAGTGTTCTCTAACAAAGAAACAAAACAAGTGAAGCCTTGGAAGAAAGACTAGAATAGAAAACAAATGCATAGCAAATTTACAGAAAGCTAAAGTGATGTATGGGCCCTCATAATCCACTTGTTAACAAGAAGACTAAAAAGGCAAAATTATATTCTTAAACATTGACTAAGTGAAAGAGATAGTGAGGAGTATGTCATATTCATGAAGTAAACTTTTTGTTCTTGTTCATGTCTTTCCAACAAGAGCAAGAAGATTGGTACATTGGACCACCAAAAAAAAAAAAAAAAAAAAGAAAGATAAAGGAACATTAGAGAGCAAATAAATTCAACCCCCCTGTTAGGTTTTTCAAATGGTATTAAGAAGAATAATATATAGCTTCAACAAATCAAAATACCCATTCTTATGCAAACGAGCAAAAAACTTTAATTCATTAACTAAAATAGATCTCCAAAACCTATATTGGGCAGCTAAAAAGTCAACATTGTTGTATGCTGTATATTCCTGGTCAGTTGATTGGCAATTCAGCAATCTACAAATTTTTAGTTTAAAAAATTCACTAGTGGATAAACCAAAATAATAATAATAATAATAATAATAATAATAATAATAATAATAATAATAATAATAATAATAATAATAATAATAATAATAATGTATTTAGTCCCTAAAATTTGGGGCTTACAGTGTTTTCGTCTTTAATGATTTTTTTTTCTGTCGTTATAATCTGTAATGAAACTATAATCTACTACGTGGTCCTTAACTCTATTTTTTAGTAATAACACTAACCAAACGAAGTCACTTTCATATTATAAGTGATTTTTCTTTTAAGGACAAAATAGACATATCAGTTGATTATTTCCAAAAACAAGACATCTAAACCTATGTTGTTAATAGATACACAATGGAGGTGACTTTTTTTGGCTAGAATTTGTATAAAAAAATTGGTTGAAAACTACTTGGTAGGTTATAATTGTATTGAGAACCATAATGGTAGAAAAATCATTGGGGGCAACAATATTATAAACCCTAAACTTTAAGGACGAAATATGCTAATTTTTCCTCCCAAAAAAAAAACTTTTTGAGCAATTCTATTAACATAAATTTTGGGGATTATCAGGATAAGAATCTCTTTGGGCTAAAAAATAAACAAACAAATAAAAGAAAAGGAGCAATTTTAAATGCTATGAAAAGAGAGAAGAGAAAGAGAACGAAAAGAAAAACCTAAGGCATCTAAGAAATAGATGGGGCAAAATATGCAAGTCACTCTTGAATTTTCACAAATTTTGATTTTTACCCTCAAACTCTAAAATATATGATTTTAGCTCTCAAAAATTTGAAACATCTAAAAAATAGCCATTTCGTCAATTGAAACGGTTAAGTACTCATGGAAATTTATCGTACGACTCTCACATAACCTGTTTTATAGGTATTTTCATCCACTTATAACTCTCACAATGTAACACCAAGTTTCTCTCTAATTCTTACAAAGTAGTTTCTGTATATGATAAAAAAAAATTGTTGCGACTTTTACATCTCTCACTTCTCATTTCAGATCTGTTCTTCCTTTTTGTAGAGATGCCAAAAAAATTGCTATCCATTGAGAATTGAATATGGGTTTTTTTATTATCCATCGAGAATTGAATCTAATTTCTTTCCTTTTTTTTTCTCATATTTATGTCTAGATTTTTTTTTTATTAATGGGTGAAATCTATAATTTTTGTTGTATAGTTGGATTTAAAAATGTGTGAAAAAGTAAGTCTAAGATTATTGAGCTGCATAAGATGTGTGGAGTTTAGTTTTAAAATTACTGTTGATAATATGAAGAAATTTTTAAAAAAAGATAGTGAGATTAAAGTTGGAGAATAATATTTTTGGAAGTAGAAAATAGAAAAATGAGAACTAAAATCTGGTGGCTTTATATTATACTTGGGCTTTTAGTATTGGAAGGGCTATTTTTTTGGTGTTTCAAATATTTGAAGGCTAAAATCACACATTGTAAGGTTCGAGAGTGGAAAACAAAATTTGATAAAGTTTAAAAGTGGCTAGTATATTTGTCCAAACAGATATCTTTACCATTTGAAGAATATGATGTGCCTTTTATCTAATGGTAATCATTTTCCCCAATTTTGCAGAGTTTCTCTTTGGGATTTCATTTTCATTATTAATGTGAACATCAAAAGGAGTAATTTTAAACAAAACCAACAATGCATTACCCAAGGAAAAATGCAAAAAAAGGCAGATCAAACTAAACATCCACTGCTTCATTCCCGGGAGGGAAAAATACACGAGATTACAAAAAGAATTAAGGGACAATTTTTGTGCCCAAATGAAGCAAGGGTTTTCAACCAATCAGTTCCTTAAGTATATGGAGTATGTTCATATTAAAGTTCCTAGAGATGCATCTTACCTCCTTATATATACATTATATAAAGCTATAATAGGCTCTTTACTCTATAACCTAAATAAAAAATTGAAAAAAGCTTTGATAAATTGTCCAATCTAATTTCCCTACATGTACAAATCCAAAATTATGGTTCTTATGGTTAGACATTTATCTTTGTTAGCAAGTATAGTAGGAAAAAAAAAAGAAATAAAAATATATATAGATCAACAAAAAACTGAATAGGAAACTTAAGTAGAATAGTAATTCAATATGTACCGAGTTATAGAACATCTTTTCATGTACAATCTTGAATTTATTTTTTCTTCAAGAAATTTGATTAATATTTCCCTATCATAATCTTGGCCTTTTTATTTTAAAAAGAAGAATATTTTTTCTGACAATTATAGATAATATCTAATGTGAGATTTAGAATAAAAATTGGCACGAGAGATTCAAGTAAATTGCATTGAAGCTAATCATAATATCATAGATTTCTCCTTCTGCAATGAACAAATAAATTAAGCAACTAAAATACAAGTGGACATCATGTCTTCATTCGTACCTTCATTGAAAACAAAAACAACAAAAGCAATCAAGTCTAATAGATTTCTAACAAAAAATGATGTCAATTGGAAGAAACTTTTTACTAAACAAATTCATTTCAGAGGAGACAAGTATCTAATTCCTGCATTGCCTCTTCAAAGCAAAGGCCACATCCATGGCATTCTTATAAAACACACCTACATTTCCATCGAACACATAGAACTATACACATTTTCAACTACATTAGCTTGGAAACTCACAAAACATTCAAATATAACAAGTTAGAAAAATATACCTAACTTAGGCTAACCCTAGCTCTCCAAAATCAAAAAAATGGTGGCATTCAACTCTGAACTTAGAAAAAGCAGATGCAGCCATTTAATTTCGACATTAAAGAAAGCATATGTGACTGATTTTAAATAAAAAAACAAGGAACAAAATCACTAAGAAATAGAGAAATGGAGAAAGTAGGAAATAAAGAAAAAAAATGGAGCAAAAATGGCGGGTTTTTTGTGTGCAATTTTGGGAAGAATAGAGAAAGTGAGAAAGCTTTTGCAAATTTGGGGATGATGACATTTTTTCCCTTTTTTAGGGATTTTTAAAGGCAGTCACTAATTGGCCGCTAATTAGCATTTGATTAACGACCACCATTAAGGAAAAAAGACCAAAAAAATTATTTTTAAAATACCGATCACTAATCCGTTGTTACTTAGAGTCTGATTAGCTACTAAAATATTAAAAAATATGCAAATCATTTTTTGAATCAAATAGTGATCAAACAATGACTGCCTAATAATTAGTTGCTATTTAGTGATAGAATTGTAATTGACTATAAATTTTATCAAAAAATTAAAAGCAAAATATGTATATGGCCATTAATCCTTGCTGTTTGGTTGCTATTAATTATGTGAAAGTTACCACAAAAGTACAGTCGTTTTGTGATTGTGTAGCAACCGAAACACGAATTTGTCAAAAATTAGTTGCTAATAGTGACCGATATAATGTTAGTCACTAAACTCAATCACAAATTTTGCAGTTTCTTGTAGTGCCAGTAATTAAAAAAACCCAAAAAATTGCAATGCTTTCTCAGTGAAACTATCTAAAGAAATGATCATCCTTAATACAACCAATATTAGGAATAGAAAACAACTCAAAGTTCTATATATGTTAGTTTTAAACAATGCTAAGAAGTAGGAAATTCCTTTGTTAGCTTTAGAATAAAAGTTCAAGAAACTCAAAAGAAAAATTTAAAGGGGTGTCTCATTTCTTGTAGGTATTTCTCGAATAAAAAATGGAGTGAAAGAAATAGGAGGCTAAAATCTATAGTGTTATCTTTACTGAGAGAAAGGAAAGGAAAAAAAAAAAAAAGGGAATAGAGATTTTGATAGTGAGTTAGAAATCAACGAAGGGAGAGAATAATAAATGAAGATAGAAAAATTTAGTAGACTAATCTAATGAGAATTGACCAAAAAGCAATGTAATTTATATAATAAATGTTTTGGCAAGAGGAGAATTGCTCGGTAATTTCGTAAGCCTTTACATATTATGCTATTTTTATAGATGATTATTCAAGATTCATTTGGTTATGCCCTTTGAAAAAATAGTTGGATTTTTACTTTTGTTTACTTAAGTTTCATTGACTAGTGGAAAACCAATTTTATAGAAGTATAAAATTCTTTCTCTACAATAGATGTGAGAAGGTCAAACCTCTTGATTTCTTGATCATGTTAGTGATTGTGGTATTCAAGTGTAAATTTCATGTGTTAGAAAACTAGAATAGAAATGAAAGCAAACACACATTATTAAGACATGCTTATAGTTAGCCATATTATTTCTTGCCAATCTACCATTACTTTGTGGATTTAGGCTTTTCTTGCAACTACCCCTAGATGCAATGCTTAGTTTTGTAAAAAAAGACTCTATCTTCCACTTTTATCAAAAGGAAGCTAATTATATAAACTTGTCAGTGTTTGGACATCTATGCTTTCCATTTTTGAGACCTCTATAAATTTGTCAAAAACAATTATTGTGATACCCCAGTCCCACATGGGATTGGGATGAGAAGTGTGAATGGTATATAAGGATGGGGCTTAAGTACTCACTGTCAACTTGGGATTCCTATTTTGGCCTAACGGGAATGGCAATCAAGTAATTGATCGTGCGTGTTGCCAAGCTTATAGTCACACTCCTAGGTCTGAGGACACGGGGCTTGACATTTGGTATTAGAGTTTAAGTAGAGGTTATACTTACATTTATTTGAAATTCATTTCGTTAAGTATTACAATATTATATTAACCTAAGTCTATTTTCTATGCTTAGGATGTTTAGAATGTACTGAACAACTCGTAAGAATATGGTTTATCACTGATGTTTAGTTATTTCATGCATATATTATATAGCATTTGAACGTAAATTCTTTAATTTTCATTATAGATTGCTACTTACCTCTCCCAATTTCCTTTTTGTTTGATGTAGATAAAAAAAATTGAAGTTAGAATAAAATTCAAGGAGAAAGCATTGGAAAAGAACTATACAGGGGATGCACGGCATTGTCAGAAATGATATACACGCCACCGTGCACCAACTGAAATTCAGAGATTGATCTTCTGGGTATTCACGTCGTGCGATTCAGTATACACATTGCCATGCGTTATCAGAATTCAGAAGATGCTAAACATTAGAAGCTCCATGGCGCCGTGTCCTGTGACCTTCATATTGTCGTGCAGCAATCCAACACATGACAACAATAAGTGCCACGACATCATTTTAAGCTGAATTTAGAGGATCAACGCATGCATGATGCCGTTATTATATACATTTATGGCACTATGCAACATCACAGATTGTGCTCTGTTCAATAGGGTTTCATTGGAAAAAACTATAAATAGCTCATTCTTAGAAGAACCCAGAGGAGAGCCACCCATGAATTTCATCAGATGGGCCCTTGGAAGCATAAGGAAGAGGAGAGAAGAGAAGATCAATGTGGGATTTGAAGAGAGAAGAAGCTCCACCAAGAGAATTGCAAATAGAGGAAAAACCTTGTCCATGAGTTTTTTTGTTTTTTTTTCCTTTGTGATTTGATTTTGTGGATGTTGATTTGACTAGAATTAAATTGTAATTAAAGGGTTGTACCCTGTATTAGATGATTGTTTGGTTAATTAATTTCTATTTTGAGTAATCTATTACTTGGGTTTGATTGATTGGATTTAATTAATTCGGGTAATTCTCTTGTATTGAACTTGGCAAAAGATGTATGAGATGGGTTCTTTTTGGTGTTAATCCATTAGATTTGTTTGTTTCTTGATAAACTAGAGAAAGGATTTGGAGGCTTGAGAACTTAATAGTAGATGGAGTTTTGGGATTACCTAGAGATAATGGTTCTAGGGCTTTTTAGCTTATTAAGATTTTCTCAATTATTGTGCATTCTTGGGTTTAATTTGTGAGATAGAGATATCTATGGATTGGATTCTAGGGTGGTGAATTCACTACTTGAGAGAGTGTGAGTTTTACTCCATTTTGGAAGTCTTGCTAATGCTTGAGTTTGAATTCAATTGACCAAATGATATTCTTATTTGAGTCATTGTTGGGGAATTTTCTTTTATTACATGGCTAATCTCATTTTCATATTCAAATCATGCCTTGTGATCTTTTTTACTCTACCTTGTAATTTGGGCTGTTATCTTTGCGTGGTACTCTTGTGTAGTTATTACTTAATTAGCTTAATCCTTGTTTTGATTGATTGAAAACTAGAATTCAAGTAGAAGTAGGGGTAACTGACCCAATTCCTAAGGATTTTCGATACTTACCAACTAGACTCTATACTACAGGTATACTTGCCCATTTGTGTGTGTGTGTGTGTGCGCGCGTGCGCGCGTGTGTGTTTGAGTGAATTGATATTTTATTTTTAAAACTTGATTGAGTTTGGGCTTATTTCTTGGATGCACAATGCACGATACACACCCAACAAGTTTTTGGCGTCGTTGGCGGGGGTCAGTTGTTAATATTCTAAAAACACTTAAGTTTTATTGATTTAGTCGATTTTGTTTGTATATAATTGTGAATTTTACTTTTTAGTAAATACCTAATTGATTTTATTTTCTAGGATAGTCATTTTAGAATTGTTGTATGGATTTTTCATACATTTATTTCTTGTGAATATTCATTGTATTTTATTTTATTTTATTTGTGTTTTATTTGGGATTGAAGAGAATTGATAGTCATTTAAGTCAATTGATTTATCTTGAGGAAATTGACACAATTATGGATCGAATAGGTTATTACTCTTTTAGAAATATCATTTTGAAGGGTGATTCCAATGTCTTCAGATTTCCATAAAAAAGATTAGTTGCATCAAGAGGTAGAAGATAAAGAATTTTTAATGGGGCCACTCATCAATGATTTATTCATTGATTTCGCCATCACAATTGATACACATTTTTAGAAGATGGATGAATTGCTGAAAACGCAAGAGGCTTTATTTGTTAAATTGGAAAAGTAGCTTGGGCATTTAGCAAGAACTATTCGAGAAGGATGTGAGGAGTATAATGAAAAAGGTTTGGTTGAGGCAGTCGCAATTCATAGTGGAAGGGAACTAGAAACAACAAACAACCATAGTTAGGTAGGAAAATGGAATAAAGAGGAAAAAATTGAGCACAAGAAGCCGATGACGCGATCAAAGGTGATCGCTATGACGCCGTTGGACCAGCCTAAAGCAACAATAGTTAACAAACAGCTGACATATTCCATTCCTCCAATTCCATATCCAGGAAGGCTTAAGAAAGAAAAGGAGAATGAACAATTTCATAAATTCTTAGACTTACTCAAGCAAGTATACATCAATCTTCCATTAGTTAAAGCTTCCCAAATGCCCAAGTATGCCAAAATTTTCAAGGATGTCCTATCCAATAAAAGAAAGCTTAAAGAACTATCTGTGGTAACTTTAAATGAGGGATGTACAGCTATTGTGCAAAACAAGGAGACATTACCAAAGAAACTAAAGGATCTAGGAAGTTTTTCCATCCCCTGTGTGATTGGAAATGTTGTTTTTAGCATTACATTAGCTGTTCTTAGAGCTAGCATCAATCCATTCTTTAAGAACCTAGGCTTAGGTGAACCAAAACCCACCAGGATAGTATCCAATTTGCAGACAGATCTATCAAGCATCCTAGGAGGATTGTTGAGGATGTACTGGTCAAAGTTGACAA